>CM077644.1:170629961-171829961 GCA_039707465.1 Rhabdophis nuchalis | reverse complement strand
AAGACTGGTGGACTTCAACTCCCAGAATTCCCTAGCCAGCTATGCTGGCTGGGGAACTCTGGGAGTTGAAGTCCACCAGGCTTAAAAGAGCCGACTTTGCAGACCCCTGCCCTAAGTCAACTATGGCTAGCAGAATAATACCTGCAGGGACTCCTTTAACTTTTTCCCATTGAAAAATGCTGTAGTTTTTATTTTATATTTATATTTATATTTATTAAATTTTTATCCCGCCCTATCTCCCAAAAGAGGGACTCAGGGCGGCGCACAGGGACTTAAAAACCCACAATACAAATAGAACATTTTAAAAAGCATGATAGGATAGTACTCTGAAAGTTAGACATTAATTGGACCAGAAGAAGCTGAACATCACAAATAAAGGTGGAGAACACTTACTGATACAGAATGAACCAAAATATTTCAATATTGCATATGTTGAATGATATATAGGTTAACTTTAAAAGTGCCTGCCATGTTAGACAGGCTGTGTTTAAAAAAGGCATGGATGCTTTACCAAACCGAGGCTTATTTGAAAGCTTATCTGATTTAAAAATGATGAAAAATATGTTACACTGGATGTACAATAATTAAATGGGACATGCAAATAGAAACTAAAAGAACTATCTGTATAGCTTCCTTATGTTTACAAGAGACTTTAGTTTTGAAGAATTTTGTGAGAAGCTAGGAAAAAATGAAAAGAAATTAAATTCTAAGACAGCAGTCCTCAACCTTTTTAGCTTGGCAGTCCAGCCCGACTTGAGAGAAGGGTCCTGTAAATGGCAGGTGCACAAGCATGCATGCAGCTTCATTTGTGCGAGTGGCAAGTGTGCGCATTCTCCACTCGTGCGAAAGGAGCTTCATGAGAGTGGAGGGCGCTTGTGCTCATGTGTGAAGCACCACTTGCACAAGCGGAGGATGCTTGTGCACAAAGAGCCCTCTGTGCGCGCAAGTGAAGCTCCATCCATGTGTGCTTGCTCATCTCTCCCGTGGCCCGGTTTCTAACAGGCTGCAGCCCAGTAATGGGTTGTGGCTCCCTGGTATAGGACATTATTTATAACAAAGACCAAGATCAGACTTGGCCATTCTACATCATGCGGGCCAATCAGGCCCTTTGGTTGTCCCTGTTTGGCCCACCACAGCAGCAATGGTGACAGTAGAGGCTGCAGTAGTAGTAGCAGCTGCAGCTCTATTTGTTCAATACAAAAGTCCCAGTTTCACATGTAGCCCCTTGGGAAATTTAATTGCCCATTCCTGATCAGGAAGGAATATAAAGTTGGTTTATTTTATCAAGGTTAAAATAGATACTGTACGTTTTTATCGCTTGTAATTCTTAATGGACATATGCTGACTAGGGTGAATGACAAGATTTTAAGGATTTGTTTATAAATAAGAGATGTGATATGAGAAGATCATTTATTTTATTTTTAGAGAAGATAGTAAGTTACTAAAATTGTTTATGCATGTTATGATAAAGGGGGGAAATATTTATTTATATATTTCTTTTCTCTTCTTTTACTACATTATTCTTTTTTCTTTTTTTCTACTTTTCCACCCTTATTTTTTCTTTTTTTCTTTTAGTTTTCTTAGTTTACATTCTTTTTAAAAAAAATTACAATGTTTAATAAAAACATGTTATTAGAGCAATGCAGCACATCAGTTTCAAAAGGAAATAGTTATTACACAACACAAATGGGCATGCATACAGTTTAAACCTTTAATTGAGGGTATCTTTTCCTGGGATTTTGCTACAACTCAAGACAGCAGCCATGCAATCCTACGAAAAGGATACTATAAAAGAGACAGTCGCTTCAATGATCTACTGATAAGTGCTCTTTTTCCCCTTGAATGCAATCTTTAATTCTTAGTGACAAAAAAGAAGACAGAATAGGAGCAATTGTGGCAAAATTTTATGTAACACTTTTAGAATTTCCACTATTCATAAATCTTCTATGTACAGCTACATCTATTCTTGGGAGCTTAAAAAATATGAAGAAAAAGGCAGATTGAGGCAATAAGCAGACTGAAGTTTTCATTAAATTATGCAAATACAGTACAATGGAAATTAGATATCTGGAAAAATTGGTAAGAATTTGAAAGATGTGCATAGTTGCATTTAAGTATAATATGCTTAATAGTGAGGAAACACTCACTGTTTGGGGATGGGAACTTTGTTTAAGCAGGTACCGATTGAATGGGCCCTATTTGTTAATTTGTTTATTACTCCTGGGAGATGCTTACGGATACGATCAAAGATATTTAATTTCCAAATTTCTTTTAGGTTTCTTGCTGTGCTTATTCTTTATTGTGGATTTGAACTGCAAGAAAATAAATAAAATATCTTTGTGTCTTGCAAGAGTCAATCAGCAAGTTAAATCACCCAATTAATATGTTTTACTTTAAGATACTAGGTCCGTGATGGCAAATTGTCCTTATAAAAGCTGAGGGAGCAAAGTACAATACTGGAATGGGAAAAACTCTGAGCAGTAAACAGACCTGTTCTAGTGAAACTGGTAAATTTTATACATCAGTTTATATATCATAGTGATTGATTGTTCAAATGTTAGTGAAAATATCCACATTTTTTCCAAATTAGGATTTGTTTATTGTTTAGTACAGTTTAGAGAGAGAACAAAAGATTTGGAAAAAGTCTCATTTTTTCTTGAAAGGTCTTATACAGTTGGAAACTTTAATACTTTATACTTAGTTTTCCACTTAAACTTCACTACTAAATAAACATAAAATGCTTTTATTTTGATTCTGTATTGAGGACCAAATTATGGGAGAAGCTGGAAGCTTCATCATTCAATAGCAATAGCACTTAGACTTATATACTGCTTCACAGCTTCACAGTGCTTTATAGCCCTCTCTAAGCGGTTTACAGTTAGCATATTGCCCCCAACAACCTAGATTCTCATTTTACCAACTTCAGAAGGATGGAAGGCTGAGTCAACCTTGAGCTGGTGAGAATTGAACTGCCAAACTGCTGGCAGCCAGCAGCCAGCAGAAATAACCTGCAGTATTGCATTCTAATCACTGCGCCACCATGATTCCATAGGCTTCTCCCTTTAATTTGTGCCCTACCCACTATAACTCTTAAAGTCAAATGAAATATGTAAGGATTTCTCTCAAAGCTGGCCTGAGATTAGCTGCCCCCCTCAGGAACCGCTTAATCACCTGATACTGAGCTAGTGATTAGTTACCTTTACCTCCAAGCTCGGTGCACAGAGTGGCCACCTGCCTATGGAGGGTGTTGTGAGAAAGACCTTTCTTCAAGTCATCCTGCAGGAACTCAAGGATTTGAGGAATGGAAGTTAAGGCCGGAACGACATGTGCTCCCTGGCACCAGTCTATGAAGGTGGACCACGTAGCATTATAGATTCGCATGGTGGATTGCCTATGTGAAGCCTCAATGGTCCCAATCACCCTAGCTGAGAAGCTGGCCGCCCTTAGATGTTCCCGCTCAAGTGCCAGGCAGTCCCTACATTGGGGGGGGGGGGGGAGATAAACTTTACCCTCAACTGCATAGATAATAGCTCCCAGATGTTGAAGCCTATTTGAAGAAATCAAATGGCTCTTTTCAAAATTTATTGAGAACCCATGGGCTTGCAAAGTACGAATTGTGAGGGACAGGTGTGATCCTGCCTGCTTGGCCAAAGCTGCCTGTACTAAAATGTCATCCAGGTAGCATGCATTCTAACTGGAATGGATCTCAGGTGCGCGGCCAAGGTGGCTAGAACCTTGGTAAAGATCCACGGTGCTGAGGCGAGACCAAATGTCCACCGTGCTGAGGCGAGACCAAATGGGAAAACCTGAGGAATTGTCTGTGATCTGGAAAGATCATAATATGGAGGCATGCCTCGTTGAGATTGACTGAGGTCATATAATCCTCTGATCTAATCCCTTGCAGAATGGTCTTCAGGGAGACCATCTTAAACTTCCTATAAACGATGTTTTTAAAAGTTTTAGGCCCAAAATTGCCCTCAAACACCCCTCCCCCAAACTTTTAGGAACCACAAACATGTTGGAGTAAACCTGAACCCCTCCTGGTCCTTGGGAACCAGCTCAATAGCCTGAATATTAAGGAGGTGTTGAATTGCCACCTTCATGAGATTCCGCTTGATCTTGGTCCTTGGGAAAGAGAAGATAAATTCTAGACAAAGGCTGAATCTGATTGTGCTGAGAACCAACTGATCTGTAGTAATGGGATCCTATACATCCACAAACACAGAGAGGCGACCACCTATCAGAGGATTCGCTCCCGAATCACTTGCCTCTGCGGAAGGGGTGACCACCTCTCCCACGAAAAGACCTCCTAGTCTGGTGTTGGTATCTGTTTCTATCTTGAGGATATGCCCTGTCCATCTGCCTGTCATGTTGTCTATCACTATGGGGAGGAAAGTACTTGGATTGATGGCATTCCTGGTCCTGGGCCCAGAAAGAAGGTCTACGATAATACAAAGCTGGCCTCTGGTCCAAACGCTTGGTCGCTGTGGGCAATACCTTCTTTTTATTCTTGTCTTCAACAAGAATAGGGTCCACGGGTGCTCCAAACAACTGGTACCCCCGAGTAGGGAGAAGCTGCCAGCCGCCACTTGGACTTGGCATCAGCCTGCCAGTTATAGGAGCCTTCTAGAGGTCACCGAAGTCACCAAGACCCTGGACGTGTACTTTACCATGCTGCATGTAGCATCGGAGGAAAACTGTGTCGCGGCCATCAGCTTACTCAAATCCTGCTGCAATCTAAGGTCATGTGAGGAAATACGTTCCTGCATCTGATGTACCCACAGAAGAGTGGTCTGGTTAAAGAACGAGGCCAAGGCAGCCACCTCAATGGCCCAGGATGTAGCTTGGAAAGTCCTACGTAAGGTAGGTTCAGCCTTTTTATCTTCAGCTTTGAGGTTATCGGCTACGTCCCCCGATAACAGGGATGAGGATGAAGCCAATGCTGCCACAGGGTAATCTATAGATGGCATTTGTAGTACCTGGGAAAACCAGGGTTCTAGATTGCAAAAATGTCTGCCATTCCCCCCTGGAGTGGGAAAGGCCCCAGGTTTCTCCCACTGCTTCTTCAGCATGTCTAGGAAGAACTAGGAAGCCACTATTTCTTCCTTAGCAGCTGAAGGTTCAGAAAAGAGGGCCTTCACACTACAGTAGCGGACTTAGAGGTGGAGGGTTCAGAAGAGACCTCATCCAAATTAGCAGTGGACCTAGCCTTACGCAAAAGGGACTTAGTTGAGGAGAAAACAGACCTGTAAACGCAGGTGGGTCTTGGGCCAACTCTTCCTCATCAGATAATTCCAGATCACGGTGAACTTCCACACATACACCCCCTAATCCCTCACTGGCCAGTGAAGGGAAGGTAGGCCTATCTTGAGCGGGAGGATCCTCTGTTCTATCCTCTGTGTGTGCTGGGGATAGAGAGGGTGACAGGGAGACATCATCCTTTACAGATCAAACAGTGCGCCCTGGAGATCTGTGAGAGGAGCTTAGAATAGGTGACAGTTCATGAGGGGATCTAGATCTAGCTGAGGATGGGTTAATCCTGTCCTTTTGCAATTGCCTCTCTACCCTCTTCCCCAGAGTATTATGTCTTTTTAACTTGTCCTTCTCCAAAGCCTTGGAGGGATGCTTTGTTTCAGACTTCTTGCCCCTCGCCAAGGCCATGGGCCTGGTTCTATGGCTGGATGTAGAGAGAAACACCTCCTCTGCATTTGTGGTGTCCGCCATTTTAACCGCTACCACACCACACAGTAGTCACGAGATGCGCAAAATGGCATCCAGGTACCTCAGCGACAGCGAACCTTTCCTTGCAGCTTCCTCTGCTCTGTGCTGAGTGCAGAGCTTCTGTGTCCCTTTCCCGAGCCTCGGAAAGCGGCTGAACGCTCCCACGCGGTCCCTGCAGCCAATACACTCTTTGCCTGCTTCTTTGCAGCTGCAGCAGGCACTGAGGCCGTCCCCGTCCAACGGGAGATCGTGCCTCACCCAGACAGCCCAACTGGAGATACTTGTGCAATCACAAGCTCCCCAGTGGCCGCTGTTTCACAGCGACTGCCTACAGGCTCCACGTGGCCTTCAGGAAGCTGAACTAGGTCTCCTGCCAGTGCCTTCGGTTTCCCTCCTCTGATGGTGAAGATGAACTGCCACAGGAGAAGGCTCAGGAGAGGCAAGTGGGGGGCGGGGGGTAGAAGAGTCCAGGAATGAGGATTTTTTAAGGAATAACTCACAGGAGTCAAAAATGTGTCTTCTTGGGCCACACTGAATTGAAAGTGGAGCCGGGCACAGGAAGCAGAGAGGCGTGGCTTCAAATTTAACTGTGTCTCTGGGCAGATTGGACGGTGAGAATAACCCATTCCTGGACCCTTCCACAAATGGCTACAGAGAACAGAGATGTATTTTGACCCCCCTGGTATGGTGAGGTGTTTATACAATGATCTGGCTTATATAATAAAGTTTAAGATTGTACAATCTTGGAATTTTTGACAAAGCATTTTAAAAGTTAAGAGGGAAAGCTCACAAAGTATGTAAAAAAGCTTCAGCCCAATACACCATCTTGTGATGTTAAAAAATATGCTTAGTGCAGTGGTGGGTTGCCAATTTTTTTACTATTGGTTCGGGCGCACTTGCGCACACGAACAACACTTCTGTGCATGCACAGAGGCATCCGAGTGGGCGGGAGGGCGGAGCCTCCCGCCACCGCTACTACCAGTTTGCCCGATCTGGGCCATACCGGAAGCAAACCACCTCTGGCTTAGTGAGATAAACTGAAGGACTACATAATTTATTTTGAAGTCTTAAGAAATTTTCTCAACTGTTTTATCATTCCTACAACATTTAAAAAGTGTATTCGGGGGGCATTATTCAGCCATTTAAACAACAGTTAGTATGCAGGGTACATTCTGAAAATTAATAACATCTAGTTTTTCACTGAATTGTAAGCTAATGTGTCAGGGTAATGTATCACCTTTTTGTCTCTACTATATCTAAACACTACATGACAAATAGATTTACATGCTAAATTAAGAAAGTATGGCCATAACCAATATAAATTGATTTTCATATACAAGGTACTATATACAGTTCTGGATGATACATCCAGCACAGGCTCTGATTTAATTCTTTTTACCTATTTATTGTATTTCTATTATTGTTGGTTTTAAATTCCTGTGCACCGCCCTGGGTCCATTTCGATGGAGAAGGCGCGGTATATAAATTGAAATAAATTAAATTAAATTAAATTAATTACATAGTTTAACTAAGACAGATGAAGAACTATAAACTCAGCAGCTATAATTCAGCTAAATTGCATTAACATATAATAATACATTTACAGAATGTTTCCTTATAAAACTTACAGAAAATCTTAGCAACTGTAAGCATTAACATTAATGTATATAATATTGTACATACAGTAAGAGATAAGCATCTTACTTAGCACATTACTCATTTATTGGGATATCACTCTAAATTAATTTCAATTCCACAACTAGAACTCATGCTTTTGGGTAAACATAGATTTAATTTGAAAATTAATTTGGAAGTCCGGTACCCCATCATAGAGTCTCCTCCAAGTACAGCATCCTTTTTCCTCTACCTGTCCTACCTGAAAGCCCTATCAATTATGGAGCCAATCAGTGACAGAGAGCCTCAGCAGAGGGATGAAAGAGCCACATGCGGCCCCAGAGCTGCGGGTTGCTGACCCCAGCTCTAGACTTGTCACATCCAATTCCTGCAACAGTTCTTCATATGTTTTTGTCCCTAGGCCCCTAATTATCTTAGTTGCTCTGCCTTGCACTTTTTCCAAAGTCTCAACATCTTTTTTTAATGTGATAACCAAAACTGGATGCAGTATTCCAGGTGTGGTCTTACTAAGGCTTTATAAAGCAGTACTAATACTTCACTTGATTTTGATTCTATGTCTCTGTTTATACAACCAAGGATTATGTTAGCTTTTTTGGCTGCTGCCACACACTGCTGGCTCATGTTTAAGTGATCGTCTACTAGGACTCCAAGGTCCCTCTCATAGTTTACTATTGAGCCAGGTTTCACCTAATCTGTACTTATACCTCTGGTTTTTGCTGCCTATATGTAAAACCTTGCTTTTCTCCACATTAAATTTCATTTTCTTAGATAAGACCATTGTTCAAGTCTGTCAAGATCTTTTTGATGAGCTTGTCTTCCGGGGTGTTGGCTAATCCTGCAAGTTTAGTGCAATCTGCAAATTTCATGAGTTCCCTTTCTAGTCCTCCATTTAAGTTATTTATGAAAATATTGAACAGTACTGGGCCTAAGATGGAACCTTGTAGAACCCCATTGCTTACTTCCCTCCATGTAGATGTTGTACCATTAAGGAGTATGGTTTGTCAGCCAGTTACAAATCTATCTGGTGGTGATGCTGTACATCCGTTTTCCTAATTTACCAAGAAGTAGGTTGTGCTCTACTTTGTCTAATGCCTTGCTAAAATCTATAATGTCCGCAGCATTTTGCTGGTCTAATAATTAGTCACTTTGTCAAAGAATGAAATAAAATTGATCTGGCATGATCTGTTTTTAACAAACTGGCTGGCTACTAGTTATTTATACTGTGAATTCCAGATGTTCACAGATCTGTTTTTTGATTGTTTTTTCTAGTATCTTCTCAGGTATTAAGCTGATTGCTCTGTAGTTTCCTGCATCTGTTTTATTTTCCTTTTTTGAAACTGGGAACTACATCAGCTCTTTTCCAATCCTCTGGTAGCTCCCTGGTACTCCAATATTTTTTTTAAAGTATGGCACAATGGTTCTGATATAACATCTGCCAGCTCCTTCAGGACTCTGGGAGGTAATTTGTATTACCTCCCAGATTTATATCCCAGATCTTGATGAATATAAATCACCCAGGTCCTGGTGATTTATATTCATTAAGATCAAACAGATATTCTCTTACCATTATTTTAATTTTTATTTCTAGTCTGTCTTTTGCAGTTATGTTTTTGGAAGGTTGGCTATAGTTTCTTTTTGAGTGAAGACTGGGCTTTTATTATTATATTTTTCAGAGTTGCCCATGCTTCTTGAGCTGTTTTCCCCTTTATTATTTTCAACCATGGAGTTTTTTCTTAGGTTCTCTCTGAGTTAGTTAAAATCAGCTCTTTTAAAGTTTAAGACACTGGTTGGATTATATTCCATTGTTTGTGTTTGCATTATATTGAATTCCTTGGTCATTCTCACCCAAGGTTTCAGCAACTTGAACTCCCTCTATCACTTCTCTATTACTAAGAATTAGTAGTAAGAATTCAAATTAGTCTTATAATTATTTTTGAGCCTTTTGCTTACAACCACACATGTAAGTCGTAAGTCTCCTTCTCCAAACTTAAGGAACTAGCTATTCCTGCTTTAAATTCAAAATATTACAATGTCTCAAAAATCTAATTTACAAATGTGCTGCCATTCAATGAGACATTAAAATACCAACTTCCAGGTTGTTTAATTAATTATCGTAGGTGCAAATTTAAGCAGATTGGGCTGCAATGCATAAGGAAAGTCAATTGTGCACATTTGAATTTATTGAAATGATGTTGAAGAAACCAAAATATTATCAAATCTAAAGAAAAATCTAATAGTTAAAAAGTATACAGGTATTCCTCGTCTTATGATCATTTGCTTAACAATTGTTCAAGTTACGATGGCTTCGGAAAAAGTCATGTATGAATCAGCTTTCATTATTATGGTCATCACATCACATCCATAGTCATGTGATTGCAATTCAGGCGCTTGGCATCCACTTCGCATTTATGACTAGTTGCAGCATCCTGCAGTCATGTGATCACAATTTGCAACCTTCCCAAACAGTTCCCAACCAAAAACATTATTGGGAAAGCTGGATTGCTTAAAAACTATATAATTTGCTGAATGATAGCAAAAAATGGCCATAAAATTGGGTTGATCATTTGCTGATTCACTTTTTGAGTGGTCCAACATATAACTAATTCTGGTCTTAAATATGGTCATAACAGGGGTGGGTTCCTGAACCAATTGGTATCGGCCAAGTGTTGCTCGTGCATGCGCAGTTGACTAAAAATTGTTCTGTGCATGTGCAGAAACATGCCAGCAACAGCAGAAGAGACTGGAGAACCGGTTCAGGGGCATGGCCGGCCTGGGTCACTGCTAGTTCTGCAACCCAGGCCAAATTGCCACTACTGGTTCAGCCGAACCGGGAGCAACCTACCTCTGGGTTATAAATCAAGGGCTACCTGCATTCTCATTTGCTTGGGATTACAATGAAATACGGTTTCAGTTTGTTATGGAGGACTGTAAGCATGGGGGGAGGGGGGGGAAGATAAAGGAAACTTGCTTTTTTCTATCCATTCTACAAGTAACTTTCTGGCTGAACTAAGATAGTCAAAAATTGCGTAAAGTATTTGAAAGAAAATGTAAAATGTCCAAAATGATCACAGGGCATCTGCAGTAAGCCAAAATTGGCTAAATGATAAAACATGTCACAATTACAAGCTTGCTCCCTTATGTACTTGGATGTGATGCTATCATTTGTCTCCTTGCCCTTACTCAATGGCATTACAAAATTTGTGTACCATAACTTAACCAATATGGATAGCATAAATTAAGACTATGGATTGCTATGTATTCCTTTCTAATTAACATTAACATTATTTTTAGCATTTTTGAAAAGTGTTCATATTAAATTTATCTGAAAGCTAATTGATCCTAAATTTAATGCAATTTTTCTGTCCAAAGAAAAAGCAGATAGAAAAATATATATTTTATGTAAATGTATACAAAATATTTGAATACCCAATTTCCTCACCTTTACAACCATGTCAACATTCCCACCTTGTCAAGCATTTTAGATGAAACAAATCCTGGAGATTCTCTACATGTCCAATACATACTATATATGTGACACTTTTGTACAGGTATACATATACCATAAGTAAACTTATCTCCCATAAGTAGGCAGACAGGCAGACCCCTTTCTCTCAGTAACATAGAAACCAACCTCACATGTTTACACATTTCCCATTTTTTTTCTCAGAAGAAACAATTACAAAGAAAAGAAAAATGATATTCAGAAGAGGTACGTGGAGTGCGGTGGGTGTGGGACCCAGTGAGGCAGGAAGCAGGCCTAAGAGACTTAGCAGGGTTGGATGCAGGGAAAAGATGGGTAGGGGCACTTGCAATACCCTCACAGTCAGTCATAAGGGCAGGTAGATTGCCAAGTGCGAGAACTGTGATCATAGCGGAGTGCAGCAGCTGTAATTTCAGACATATGTCATAAGTCCCTTCGTTCAGCACTGTCATAATTTTTAAAGATTGCTGAAAAATGCTCATAGGTTAAGGGCTATGTACACTATGAAAAAGAAGAAAACACAAGGGAGAAAACAAACACACAAATGAATCAAAGGGAAATTGTAACTTCATAATGATGGAGAGGGGGAATGGGAAAGAAAAGTCCTAGCTAAACATTGCACAAACTATTTAATTCACAAAACAGTATCAGGCACTATCTAATCTTCAAAGTTCTCATCAAAGAAATTCTTGCCATGCAGCATGCATGCACACATCTGTACCTCTAGTCTATTTATTTTATTCCCTAACAGCTTTTTCTTATCTTTGAATGTAAGGATTAAGAATGGCCACTCCTTCCTTTGGGACAAGCTATTCTACAAGACAAGAGCACCTACACAGAATATTCACTTCCATGCACTTTCCACAGATGTTCCAATAGAAGGGGGCTTTCAAGAGATTCTCTGTAATGATTTGGCATTATAAAGGGCTTCTCCCAAGTACACACCAGTGAGAAGGGAACAACTGAAGACAGAAGTTGGGAGTTAATTCAGAATCCTAGCCTTAGACTACCTCAATCTGTCAGTGATAAGTCCCAAGAAAGGCAAGGACTGAGAATCTCCTGATATGTTAAAATATTAAGGGAACCCATTTATAATCATTTACAATTATTTATCTAAAATTAAAATTAAATTGATTCCTTAAGCATTGACTGTGCCATCTTCCTCATGATTGAAAAGGCAATAGATCTTTTAGACATCTCCCTAGGTTAAAAAGATAATACTATAATTTTGAAAAAGAAAAATAAGAAAAGATCCTCCACACACTGAGAGCATGCAACATACTCTCTGCATGTATTCAGTAGGAAGATTCTATCTGGAAAAAGGTAATTTCAAAGATACCCTGACACCAAGCATAGAGATCTTTATAAATAAACACACATTTTGAACTGCACATAGAAACATACTGATAGGCACTGCATCTCACATAAAAATGGTGTAATGGAATCTGGTCATTTATTGGGCTGCTCCATTGTGCATCACCTGAAGTTTCCATGTGGTCTTCAATCAATGTAAAGTGGATAAGTATAGTCCATCAAGAAATGAAAAGGATGTGAGAGACTGGCTGGCTGGGGAATTATAAGAATTGATGTCTACACCTCTTCAATCAACCAAGGCTACGAAATACTGATGCATAGGCTTCTATTAGATTACTATTGTTAGTAAATTTTACTTTTGGGAAGAAATGATGGCCAAATAACTAACAACTAAAAAACACAATCCATAACTGATTACAGTTGATGGCTCAGTAGTTAAAGATGTTGAGTTTGTCATTTGGAAAGCTAACAGCCCAGGTTTGAGACCCGAGCTCTGAGTGACGGGATGAGTCCCTTTTACTTACTCCAGCTCCTGCCCATCTAGCAGTTCAAAAACATGGAAATGCAAGTAGATAAATAGGTACTACTTCTATGTATCATTAAAGGTACAATGTTCCATGCACCTTGCCATATAGTCATGCTGGCCACATGACCATTAAAATGTCTTCAGACAGCACTGGCTCTCTTGGCTAAGAAATGGAAATGAGTACAGTCCCCCTAGAATCAGACACAACTGGACAGGGGAAAAATTAATAAGTGTTTTATCGCCTTAAATGTTGCTAACTAACCTGCTTCTTCAAAATAATAATAGTCTCATAGCTTTATAGTAAAACTGATTATTTTGTCATATCAAGTGATGTATTTAATCTCTGATGTCACAGAGTGAAATAACAAATTATAATGTTATCTGATGGTTGCAACTAGGTTCTTAATAATCTGAAACTGACAACCTGTTCTAACTGGATAAGGTTTTATCTAAAAAGGGTAAATGTTGAAAAAAATATTATTCCTGGTCTGTTCCAGCTTTTCTATACAGTATCTGCTTAAATTCTTCCTCCCCAGCTGCCATTTCTGTTCAATTGTGTCTAATTCTTGGAGACTGCCTGGACAACTCCCTATAGTTATCTTGGCAAGATTTTTCAGAAGTGGTTTACCATAACCCTGTTCTAGGACTGAGAGAAAGTGACTAGCCCAGGTCACTTAACTATCTTTGTGTCTAAGGGAAGACTAGAATTCAGAGTCTCCCAGTTTCTAGCCTGATGACCCATTATATCAAACTGGTGTAAAAAGATATTATTGGAGTCTCTATTAAGCTTTACAAAAAGTAGTTTTTTCTCAGAATTCCAAAAACCAAGGTAATCAAATTTCTTATTACTATATTTATATTTCAATTTTCTCTAGGAATGTAGCAAATGGAAGATTCAAGACAGCTACAAGGAAGTATTTCTTCATAAGTCCATTATTAAACAATGGAATTTGCTGCAGTTAATTTAAAATGTTTTAAAAGAAAAGAAAAAGAGATGCTATTGATGGCTACTAGACATGAATGACTATTGTGAAAAGATTCCTGTATTTTTCAACAGAATGTGAAGTCTTAATAGAAAAAAATATTTTTGTTTTGAAAAGGGAGATAAATGACAGGATAGAGTCCTAAAAATAGACTGGCGATCAAAATTAGTGTAAAAAGAGAATTGCTAATTATCATATGAAAGCCACTCAAGAAGTTTTGTACAAAGTTTCTGTAATACAATTAGCTATGAACAATTATACTTGCTGAAACATACCAGTGACAACAAGGAATGCAAGAACAATTTAGAAATAGTCTAACTGTTTAAAATTAAAATCTTATCTAGTCCATTCTTCTATTCCCATCAACCAGATGGCTTATACCGTGTTTTGCCCCACAAAATAAGAGCTTGGCTTTATTTTCGGGGAGGTTTTATTATCTTTGAGGTGCAGGAGGTGGAAAGCGTGGTCACCTCATGGCTGCTGCAGTGTTGCAATATTTTCGGAGAAGGCTCATTTTCAGGGGACAGTTTATTTTAGCGCATGCCCTCAAAAGCCTGATTGAGTTTATTATCTGGGGAGGTCTTATTTTCAGGGAAACAAGGTAGGAAGTTTACCAACAAAATATGAATATAACAGCCTTCTGCTCATGTTCCCTAATAATTGGTAATAAGAAACATCCATTTTCTGGTGGTGTTTCTGGTGTTAGAAATAGTATATAATTGAAGTTCACGGAGAGTTCAGACTCTTACTTTAAATATTGGTAAACAAACCAAATCCAGCATGGTCTCCCGCTTTCTGAAATAAATGGGATAAGGCAGGGAAACAAACATTGCTTAATTTCTCATTACATCAATGGAAATTCTCCACTGATCAAAACAGGAGCTCCTTCATTTAAAGTATGCAAGATTAGATTCAAGTCCTATCTTCGCAGATAAAATTTACATAGTTAATTCCTCATTGTTTTATTAATTTAAACATTTGTATTCCATCTTTCAGTTCTAATTGAACAATCTTTGATGGTAATTTCCTTGGCCTAAAACAAAGAGACAAATCTCAATTTCATCCTCTTTTTCTCATTTACTAATCTATGATATTAAACTGAATCCTCTTATTAATTGCTTCATCAGCAATTGCAGAGATGTATCAGAGTGTTCAGCTATAGAGATAAAGTCCATTCATCCTCGCAACTTCAAAGTTGTAAGAATAGGTAGTCACACTTGCCAGATTTAAAATGTAAATATCTGCTTATAAACAAAGACAATACATATATAGATATATATAGTGTTTATGAACTTTAATCTACCCAAACTACTGAAGCTCATCTTTTAGCATTTTAGGACATATTTTAAACAGTATCATTTGTCAAATCTATTCATTAAAGATAGGTATTTGTTTTCATATTGTAGCACAAAATCCAGTATCTTTGGTTTCTGGTCAGGGGAAATAATAAAGTATTGCATTAAAAAGCAAAAGAAAGCATTATATTTGCTAGAAACCTATGACCAAATTAATTATATATTAGCAGTGACTGGAATTTCAAGCACTGCTGGGGAAAAAGAGTATTAATGAACTAGTGTAGCATGCTGAACACTGGCTTTATATATTTTGGTATCTGCATCCAACCAGCTCATCCATAATTAAGCACCATCTTTTCAATGCATAGTTATTTGCAGTAGATGAAAAGTAGGCATCCATAGAAGTTATGTTCATGTTCTTCAATATGAGTTTTTACTGATCAAGAATACCCCTCTTTCATCTTCAGACTGTCTTGCTTCATTCAGGCATCAATCAGTAACTCATAACCTGAACTATTTCAGATTTAGAGTTAAGGCAAAGTAAAATATACCATCTAGCCCAAGTCTGTCCATTGAGAAGAAAGGGATTGGTCTGATAAACCAAATTTGCAAACTTAGGTCTATTTCTGTGACTTAATGCTAATCAATCAGAATAATTAGAAATATAGATTTCTTCTCTTGATGCTGTCAAGTCTTCTTTATTTAAATAGGTAACTGCACACAAAAGCGGTAGTTCAGGCAAAAGCATTTAGTTTTAAGAGTATTTAAACAGCACATAATTCAAATACTGTAAAACAGTATGTGAGCTGATGAAAACATAATCAAAAATGCTGCTGAACAAATACAAAGAAAATTCTAGATTTTCCTTATACTTCATTTCTGTTGCTCTCCACCAAGAGTCTTTACCAAGGTTTCCAAATGAAATGAAATACTATATAGCTCATTAGCAATATATAGTGTGTGCTTCATATACAGAATGTCTTGGATTAGAGTCAGACTGGCAGCTAAAACTCTGTGTAACAGCATAGGCAAAATAATACTAAATAGATCAATTGTATAAAGGAGATTTGTTTTCTAGTCCACGAGAAGCCTTTTCCTGGTATATCTTATGAAGTTATAAAAGATGTGATATTATATAATACCTTTTCTGACCAAAGCATCTTTTATGGTAATCTATTTTTCTATGACATTAAGAAAATAAAATGAACAAAAAGAAAATATGCAGGCATTTTGTAGTGATGCTCACTATAAATTATAATCATACTTTTTATGGATGTTTAGCCACTTTCAGCAAAAAAAATCTTGCAGAAAATTCAGAACAATGTATTCATAAGTATAAGGCCAGATTCTAGTGGCATAGTTTGCATTTCACACTAATTCAAAACAAGTCACTTTATGACTCAGTGTTATATAAAACCAGGCCATAACTACATCACTTTACCCTACTACTAATCTTTGTCATAAATGATCATCAGCTGTGCAGTACAACAAACCATATTCATGATCAAGATCTTATTAGTTCAGTGGGGGTTATTACTTACTTAACAGAACTGTAACCTCAAGAAAAAAAGATGATATGTATCCAGTTTTTTAAAAAACTACAGTTAGCTTGTACAGGATTCACAGCCTATATTGCACAAAAACAGAACTCCTTCCACTCTGTGTAAACTTTCTTCCTAAGTATTCCCATACAGCAGGTATATGACACCTACCGAGAAAGCAGAGCCAGTTTCTGTTCAAGCATCATCTCCAACTTCTGGGCTTGTTTGGAGAGCCAGTGATCTACCCCATGAAGCCGATAGCAGGTCTCTAACATCAATCGGAAATCGGCCACAAAATCAGTAATTCCTCTGTACTGGCCAGAAGCAAATTTTTCTTCCATTTTCAACAGCCACATCCCGGACAATTGCTGAGTTTTGGGGCAAGGCAGAAGACAGCCACTATTTTCTTCCGCGGGGAAGTCGGGGGCGCCCGTCTGACCGCGTTCACTTTTTTGGTTTTCCCAAGACCTCAAGAAAGGAGCCGTCAGAGGCCGGTGCTTTTCTAAGAGAAACTCGCTCAGGATCCGATAACCCTGTTGCAATTCCGGGCTCAGGCTTTGCTCCCAATCGGGGTGGTCGCCAGCGCTCCCTCCCTCGAGCTTGTCTGCCGTCGGGAGGCAGCCGGTGAGCGCCGGGTCCGTTAATGCCTCCGTTCCGCGCTCCCCAGCTCCGGCCGTCGCGGCAGCCACCACCGCCACCTCCTCCTCCTCCGGCGGCGGCATCTCCATGTCGCCGCCGTCGCCTTCTTCTTCGCTGCCGTCGCCCTCCTCCTCCTCCCCTTCGGGCTGCGCCAGATTCATGCCCCGCCGCAGCTGCGTATGTCGGCGCCCGTGGAAAGCGGTCCCGGCATCCAAGAACTTGGAAGAAGTCGGCGCCGCTGCAGCCGGCCTAGACAGCTCCCGCCCGCCTCTCCTGGTTAGGCCGGCCTCGGTCAAAAAAAAAGAAGGTGCCGCTTCGGCGGCCCCCTCCGCCGCCGCTGCTTTGCGCGCTTCGCTTTGCCCCCGAGATGCGGCGGCAGAGGCCCTCTCGTCGTGGAGAAGAGCCGTAACCTGTGGCGGCAGGTGAGAGCCCCTCTAAACTCGCCCGGGTGGGAGGAAACGGCTTCGGAAAGCCTACCGAGAGTTCCCTCAGAAAAGGGCTGCCCGGGACCCCTCAGCCCTTGCGCCGCAGGACCGAAAGGGGCGTGAGGCACAGCCGACGCGGAATACCTGCCTGAGTGGAAGGGGCGGCTGCCGAGGGGGGCTCCGGGCTCATTGCCTCGCTCCCTCCCTCGGAGCGAGAGGCGTCCCCACCGGTAGGGAGGCCTGCGCTCCCTTCCTGGCTCTGCACCCGGGCCCGAACGAGCCTTCTCTCCAGCCTCGCTGCCTCGGCTGAGGGACGCGCGGACGAAGCCGGCGTGCTGTCAGTTAATGGGGGGCGCTGCCAGACCTGAGCAGTCCCCTCCCCCCCCAGCCAGGAGACAGAGAGAAGTAGTGGGAGAACCCAACCTCCACCGTCTGCGCAAGCGTACTCGCGGCGGACTCTCCGGTTGCGTTGACTGCGCGTTTTGTATTGGACACCTGCTGGAGAGTGACATCATCAGGGAGTGACGAGAGGGAGAGAGAGCGAAAAGACAGGGAGGCCGGCCGCTCGGTTAGAGACGTTGGTTGCTGGCAACCGAGAAGGATGGAAAAGCTGGCCGTAGGGTCCAAAGGGAAGAGCTGCCGCAGATGCGAGTTCAAAGTAAAATCGTAATGCTGGTGTTAAGGCTCATTGAAAACGTTAGAAAAGTTCGGAGTTGCGCTGTTCTACCTGCATTTCGTGAATTTTCTCCGCCACCAACTGCAGCCTGGGTGGTCCACCGTTTGTGATTCCTGCGCGGCTTTGAAAACAGAAGACCCTGGTTATAAGACTCTATCGAGCTGAAGCTTCAAGTGGCTTTTTGTTGAATTGTATACGCGGGAATTAATTCTTTTGAAAGGGAGAAAGAAAAATGGGGCTTTGAAAGATTTTTTAAAAAAATTAGCCTCTCATCAGGGTTGTTTTAGGGTCTGTGACTGCACCGTTATATCAACAGCAATGGTTCATTTGCTCTCTACTCCAGGGAGCTCTCTGTGCCATATAAATACTACATGGCTCCTGTTTCTGTGGTCATCATTTAAGAATGAAGTTGAATGCATTTGGAATAGAAAGACTGAGCAGTTGCTGCAGTCGAAGGCTTTTTATTTAAAATGTGTGTGTTTAATATGGATTCATATTTTGTGTGTACAGTACCATGTTTCTTATTCACTGTCCTAAGCACGAAATTTGTTAGGATAGCAGGATGTAAACCTAACAAATAAACACATTACTGTTTTAATTTACATTGTAACCTATTACGGAATCATTGTTGTGAAAAGTGGTATATAAATGTCTTAAATTGGAAGTAAATAATGTTCTGATGTTCTAGAATGACATTTAAAATGTTGAGGAGAAACAGAGAAGGCAGATTATCTGCAATTCATTCTGAATCTATAGTCCAGGAATTTACCAAGAAGGAATAGACGCTGTTACAGGAAGACCTCGCTAACTAACCACGTTCAATGACCAAAGTTGAAATGGTACTGAACAATGGGGAAGCCAGCAGGGAAGTTCACAAGTTGCTCTGGTAAGTCTTCTCGGTCGGCCTGCACATCAAGCCATGCCTTCCTTTCACTGGCTTCCCTGTGTTTGCTCTCACCCTCCTTCCCTTGAACTCCTCACACTGTGCTGCATTCTCCTTCCCTTGGCCTTCCTGTGCTCACATACACCTGCACTGTCCTTCCTTCACTGGCACAGCACCCCTGTCCCCAATTCATGTGAGGCCTACATCAACTATCCCTAGGCTTCTCCCATCTTCCTGTGTTTTTGCCTGGGATTCTTGCCACTTTCCACTTAATGACTTGCGCATCTTGGGATCACTATGGTAACCCTGATAACCAAGACAGCCCCAATTGCTGTCTTAACCCAAGGCCTACCTATTATTTTGTAAGTTCAGTTGCAAATATCTAAACACAGACACAGAGAGGAGTGGATAATGTTATTAGATTGTTACTAGAGATGTATAGACATACAACACAAACATAGGGCAGGGTTGTCAAAATTGTCGCCTGTGGGCTGGATGCATCATGTGCTGGCCACACCCATGCCCGATTTAGAGAAGGGGAAAAGTCATGATACAGTATGTGATGCCACTTGATGATCCGAGTTTGACACCCTGATATAAGGGAATATACATAACTCAGAGTGGAATTATGGAATGACTCTATATGCACATACATAACAGTAGTTTCCCTGTTAGTCAAACATCTTTGACATCAGTTAGACTTGTATAAGTAATCCAGTCATTTCTAAACTCTAGCCTTGAGTGGCAAAATACCAAACAAAGTATCTTAACCTCATGTGGGATGAGTATCTACAGTAGCATCTCTCAGAGTGCTAATTCTGATCAAGAGACAGTCCTGCAGATATACTTTTTCTAAGCCATATGGAGCTTTTAAAGTTAAAATTAATATCTTGAATTTGGTCTGGGATCCTATTTCTAACAGATACAGGAACTTGCTGCTTCCTCCTGTAGTAGATCAACAGCTGCATTTTGAAATAGTTACAATTTATGTGTTAAGGGCAGCCCCATGTAAGGCGCATTGCAGAAGTACAGCTGCAAAACCAGCGACCCTTATTGCTATTGCAAGGGCTTCCATTTGCAGACCTCTCTAAGAAAAGTGAGGGTTTTCTTAGAGAGGTCTGCAAATAGAAGCTTTTCATTCAGACTTATTGTAGGATCACAGCAAAATGCAAGGGACGCTCCTATTCATGGTGAAATTTGGAACTAGGGTTAGGGTTAGCATTAGGATTTGGCTTTTTGAAATCAGGGTAGAAAATCAACTTCAGGATTAGATTCAAAGGCAATCTTGAAAGAAAAGTAGTCTGACATCTTTCGATAACCATCTGCAGTGCAGGCCACAGTAACATCCATGGGAAAATCCTATTCTCAGTTAAAATTGGAGTTAGGGTTAGGGTTAAGAATCTTCCAACTCACATCTGAAAAGCAACTCAGAAATCAATTCACAGACTCTCTTTAAGGAAAGTGAGAGTGACCGCTTTCCATTGAGACTTAGTTTTGAACTACAATAAAATACATGGGAAAATCTTATGATTTAAAATAGAAGCTAGCATTAGTTTGGGTTAGGCTTCCCTAATCAAGTGAAGGGTTAGATCCACAGAGCCTCTGTAAGAAGTGGGAGCGTGACAGTATTCTGTTCAGATAATATTTGCAAAATATACTGGTAAATCCTATTCCTGGTAAAATTAGAGTTAGGGTTAGAGATAGAAATTATTTGGGGTTAGGGTTTGGGATGGAAATCCACTAGGTTTAAGGTTAGAAGTTGGGTCCTAAATTGATTTGTAATTGTAATTCTAGCTTTAACCCTATCCCTGTTTTGGATGTCCATGATATTCCCAGGATCTTCAACACGAAAGTTCAAAAGTATCAATAGCCTCTTATGTTGCGCCTTCAAATGCAAATAAAAGCTAGTCAATGCTTAATAATGTGATGTGGTTTCAAAACTTAGAAAATTAATTACAATCCAACAGAAATATAGCATTGTATATAGCTGTGATGGTGAACTTATGGCACACGTGCCTCAGGTGGCAGGCAGAGCTCTCTTTGAGGGCACGCAAGCCGTCGCCCCAGCTCAGCTCTGCCATGCATGTGCATACGCCTCCTGCCAGCCAACTGGTTATTGGCGGGGCCCATGCAGGAGACACATGCACAGGGGGTGGGACACACACATGGAGGACTTATGTGCATGCATGGGAGTCATGCGCATGTGCAGGGGTTGCTTGTGCTTTTGGCACTTTTCCCTGAAAAGGTTAGCCATCACTGATATATAGTGTTGTTCCTGAAAAGGTACACTGCTATAGGGAAATTCTTTTGAAATACTATATTACCATGAATATTGGTAATAAAACAAACTAAGCAATTGTGATGCTTCTCAAGGACTGGATTCTGAATGCTGCTGGCCATCACATTAATTTGAAGAAAATTTATAGATTGTGTATTTGGTTATTTGTAATTTTACCTATTTTGTAAATACATGAACATTTTCAACTGATGTGTTTTATTTTACTTTTGTTTTATAAACGGAGAAAAGTGGGAATGTGCGAGACATTAAAATTTGGTTTTAAGCATGGAGCACAAACTTGTGCAAATTGTTCTGAGCTGGTTGGGTTTGGCTGGAACAAACTCAAAATGCCTCAAATTTTCTGTATATCATTCAAAGCTCGCTCAGAATGTTTCAAGTGTTGTACTCTAAAGAATGCTGAAAATGCAAAATAAGCCACTTGCTTCCTTGTTTTTTAGTCTAAGGCACGTCAGTAGGTGGGTTATAGACTATACTGATAGTTACTGTCTTAACCAATTTCATTGTAATTTTATTACAATCTTATTACAATGACAATAAAGATTATTATTGTTGTTATTGTTGTTATTGTTGTTATTATTATTGTTGTTGTTGTTGTTGTTGTTGTTGTTGTTGTTATTATTATTATTATTATTATTATTATTATTATCTACAGAATTGAAGTGTAAGGGAAGATTTTTAAAAATCCTGGATATATTTTTAAAATAGTCCTAGAAAACAATAGTGGCAACAATTTAAGATACTTTCTCCCCTTATCTCTACATAAATAGCCTTATTCAAAGTTCCTTCAATTAAACAATGGCATCTGTTGAGATCATGGATGTGCACCTTCTCTGTAGCAATGCCTGCCCCCTAGAATTAGTTTGCCCTCAAATCAGAAGGGCCCTCAAGTCCTGACTCTTTGCCAAGGCCTTTGATAAGCATGATTATTTGTTATAACAACTTTAAAACACCATATAAGTATTAAAAGTATTTAAAATGTTAAAGGAAAGATGAGAAAAAAGGAAAATATAGAATTGTGACTTTCACCCTTCTTTCCATGGAGTAGTTACCATCTTAATCTCTCCCCTCCCTTTTTTTATTTGCCTTACGTAAGCATGATCATATCCTTATTTTCTTGGCTGCCAGATTAGAACATTTGGCACATACTATGGTCCTTCAAGTAACTAGGGCCAGTGATGGCAAAATTATGACATGCGTGCCATAGGTGGCATGCGTAGCATAGGTGACATGTGGAGCATCTCTGCAGGCATGCAAGCTGTCACCCAGCTCAGTTTCACCATGCATGCGCATGCACCTCCTGCCAGCCAGCTGATTTTTGGGTCCCCGCCATGCATGCGGGAGATGTGTGTCTGTGCACATGCGCAGGGTGTGTGTGATGGGGTCATGCACACATGGGGTGCAGCACACACACCCGTGCCCCATTTTTTATTTCAGTAGGCTTCAGGGAGGCCTGCTGGCCCAAAACGGGGCATAGGGGGTTTGCACACTTGCGCGGGGTGGTAGTTGGGGGCATGCGCGGGAGGCGTGCATGCACAGCAGGGCGGGGTGCATTGCATAGAGCCTGAATTAGGCTCTATGCCACATAGGAATTTATAGTAAAGATCGGCATCTTCAATCGCAACTGATAACCAGTGCAGCGCATGAAGAGAGTTGAAACATGAAGATTACTAAGGCATGTCCATCACTGTCTGCATTACTATATTTTGGACCAGTTGAAGGTTCCAAGTGATCTCCCATAGCAGCCCCATGTAGAGCACATTGAAGTAGCCAAGCCATGAGGGGAACAGAAGCTGAGTCATTGAAGGTCTTCCTTGCTTCTACTTAGGAACAATGCATTACACCTGAGATAGCAGGCTATTGTAAGAGATATGGAATGGACTTTAAAGCATACTGTACATGGTTCTAAAACATTTTAATGAAGAAAAGCTAGGGAAATTCAGGAAAAAGTGTCCCCGGCATATGCTATTGAGATTATCATTCTACCCATAGCTGGTTCAAGCATGTCATTGAAAGACCTGAAAAAAGCTGGATCTCCACTACCTGGAGATATTCTGTACATTCATTTTGTGACTCCTTGGACAACCACCAAGTACTGCTGTGGGGCTATATTCAAACTTCTTCTCTACCCAGTAGAAGAATGCTACAGCAATACAACCTACTTATCTTGTGCAGTGCTGCAGTAGTAGAATCCCACTTCTCACACATATATAAGATGGTGGCGCGCTTAGGCGCAGCGGCTTTGAGCTCCTGGTGTCGCAGCAGACTTTTCCATTGAGAACTCGCTCCAAACTTACTGTGAATTATAGAGAAACAAACATATCAACTGGTTGTGAAACATCAGTTAAAGAAAAAAAGGGTTACTCTGATTTTTTAGGACAAGTAAGAAAAACATGTTTCAGGCAGAGAAATACTCAAGAAGAAGCCTAGATCTGGGTAGTGGAGAATTTAAAAAACCCATGTTGTATCGTAAACAAACCTTGAAGAAACAATGATCGCAGATTTTTCACGAAGTTTATGTTCTGTAATGGTGGCACCATCATTATCTCTTGGAAATATACAAGGGGCAACTGCAAGAATTGAAATGAAGAAGCAGAGAGTACCACACCTACCAGTAATTCCATCCTTTTCTGTTAGGAAAGCTGAGAGAGAAGAAAAAATGCCAAGTGCGATTCCTCAGCTGCACAGCCAATCAACCCACTCACAACAACAGAATCAGCACTCCCGCCCCCCACCAAGATTTAAAGAAGGGCGGCACCTACGCAGCCAAAGACCGAAGCCTGAAGATGGCAAGTGAGATCTTGCCAAAACGTTGCAAAGACAATCTCATTCTAACACGGGAAAACACCCGAATAAAAGACCAGCATACTTACACCCATGAAAATCTATGAAAACAAATATACATACATACATACATACATACATACATACAGTTATATATATATATAGTTTTATATGCTGGTATTGTTGTCTTCGGGTGTTTTCCCATGTAAGTATGAAATTGTTTTTGCAATGTTTCGGCAAGATCTCACTTGCCATCTTCAGGCTTCGGTCATATAACAATATGAACAAATGTGACAACACCTCCCGCCTACCAGACATCTGGAAACCAGCACTGACCAACAGACGAGCCCCACCCTCGATCCAAGCCGTTGAAATTCAAAATAAGGAGAAACATACAAATAAGACCAATCAAATAAGACCAAGACAAAGTAGAAAAGGAAAAACTGTTTTCCCTATCGCACAACACTAAAACTAGGGGGCACTCCATGAAACTTTTGATAGCTAGACCTCAAATAAGAGGAAGTACTTTTTCACCCAGAGGATCACTGGTCTATGGAACTCCCTGCCAGAAGAAGTGGTGACAGCTGTCAGCCTCGACACCTTTAAGAAAGTATTAGACGAGTTTATGGAGAACAAGGGTATCAATGGCTATCATAATGGATGCCTAAGGACATCCTCCGGGATGGAGAGATAGGCAGGATATTTCTCAATGCCCTTTGCAAGGAATCATAAGCAGGTGAAGACATCTGCTTGGGAATACCCTGAAGCAAATGGTGAGCCACTGTGTGAAACAGAATGCTGGACTGGATGGGCTGTGGCCTGTTCCAGCAAGGCTATTCTTTTTTTTTTTTTTGAAAAAAGTTTTATTGGGTTTTATAAATTTTGTACAAATAGGGTAAAGGGTAAGGTGTAAAAAGACATTTTGAGAACTTTCACGTCGAAGTCGTTGACTCCTTCCGAGACTTCATAACAGAATATAGATAATACATTTAACTTACATTTGTACTACAAAGTGGAGAGAAATGCAAATATATCATTGTAAAAAACTATGCTAGCAAACATGTATAAACATCCAAACAATATTATATTATATTAAAATAAAGTCACTTTTGAGATCTAAGTCTTTTGGCAATTGTATCTTCTTTTCCCTGGCCCCCAGTGGGCGGGGCCGCGGCACCCTCTGCTCCCCCATTTTCATCCTCCAGGATTGAGGAATGTTTTTCAAGAAAGGCTTCCGCCTCTGCAATTGTTTTAATTCTTACTCTTCCTCCCTCCCAGAATACCAACATTCCCTCTGGCATCACCCACTTGAACTAGACCCCCTTTTTAAATAATCTTTTAGACAAGAAGGAATACTTCCTTCTTATCTCTCTAATCTTCTTCGGGACCTGCTTCAAGATAGCAATCTCTTTCTGTTGATAAACTAAGGGACCGTCTCTCTGCGCCCTCAAGATCCTTTCCCTTGTCGACCTTCTGACAAATTTAATATGTATCTCTCTGGGTACTTCATTTATCCTGGCATATGCTGAGTTTATTCTATATATCAAATCGATGTCCCCCCTTATCTCCTCCTTAGGCTTGTGTAAATAATCTGCTAAAATTGTACACATTAAATCAGTTAAATCTTCATCACTTGCCTCAGGAACGTTCTGAAATCTTAAAAAATATGACATCCTTTCAAAATCCATCCTAGACATATGGCCAGTTAAATCTCCAATTTCATTATTAATACTTTTAAGCTCTCCCTTTGCCCCAACTAACCCCACCTCCAGCTCATCAGTCTTTTGTGTATTTTCCATTAATTTCTTCTGTACCTCCAAAAGTTCTAACTTAGAACTGACTTGGTCCTTTCTCATTTCTTTAATTTCTTTCACCAAGGTTTGAAGAGTTTCTTCCATTGCTGTTAGTCTAGCATCTGTATCAGGTTTTTCAGGTAACATCGAAGTGATTTTCGATGTCTGGTTTTATGAAGCCATGGTGAAGAATTTAAGTCTGTGTCAGTAAGATGGCGTCTGCTAGAAAGGAGCTAGTGAGGCAGGAAACGAGCAAAGTCTTAGTTGTTACCTAATTAAAGTCCAGAGAGAAACCAAATTTTTACAATCAAATAGAAGAAAAAAGGCACTTCAGGGAAAGGACCAATTAATCAATTACAAACAATCATAAGTAAAGAAAAAGAGAGGCAGTCCCATTCACGAGGGAATGTCAGCAATCATCCATGAATAGTGTGTCTCAGGAGAACAAAGGAACGTCAGCAAGGCTATTCTTATGTTCTTATGTTCTTATCAGCATCAATCTACCAATCATGATACAGCTGCATAGCCAATCAACCCACTCACAACAGTCAGCACTCCCCCCCACACCAAGATTTAAGGAAGGGCGACGCCTTCGTAACCGCAGACCGAAGCCTGAAGATGGCAAGTGAGATCTTGCCAAAACGTTGCAAAAACAATTTCATACTTACACAGGAAAACACCCGAAGACAACAATACCAGCATACCTACACCCGTGAAAATCTACGAAAGCAAATAGGGCAGCTTAAAATAGAATAAAACATTGATGTAAAACATTACAAATATTAAAATTAAGGTTAGCAACAATTAAATAACAGGTTAAAATCAAGAGTATGGATGCTACAGGAGTTAACTTTGTCTCTCACTTAATCAATCCCCTCTAACATACTGTTAGAGCCCCAAGCCAACCAGCAGATCAGGTCTTGAGGCTCTTCTAGAAGGCTAAAAGGGTGGCGGCGGATCTCAGTTCAGGAGGTAAAATGCTCCAGGGGGCAGGGCCCATGGCAGAAAAAGCTCTTCTCCTTGACCACTGCAATGCAAAATTCCTTTGCTGATGGGATCCGAAGAAGGCGCTTTCATCAGTGTAAGCAGAGCAAGTCAGTCCCATTGGGGTAAGATGGTGCTTCAAATAATCTGGTCTTATTTATAGAAAGTAGTACAGCCAATGGATAAAAGGCAGAGGATAGACATCATTGGTACCTACAGTAACTTCCTTTATCTTTGCTTTACATTATTATAGCATCATTAATGTTAAAATGCCTCTAGCATTTTACTAGAGACACATTATTACATAATTTTGTCAGATTTGTTTAATTTTATAAAAGATACAAAATTTCATATATTCATAATGTATTTTTTAGATATATTCTAGATAAATACAAGTTGGAAAGTTTATATGGTAGACGGCTGGATTAGGTTATGGTTATAATCAAAGCAATAATCCTCTTGGGTGTAAACAGTTCACTCATCCTCTTTCTCTAATAAAGCTGAAAGTGATTTTGCACAGAATACTCATATAGTTTCCAAGATAAGGACCTCTGTGAAAAGCCATAGCAACAGTCAACATGCAAAAAATGTATAATACAGATACAGGCACAATGAGTAGGAATTAGATTAAATAATAATAATAATAATAATAAATAATAATAATAATTTAATTTATAGACCGCTCCTCTCCCCATAGGGACTCGGAGCGGTGCACAGGGAAACTAAAACCACAATACAATATACAATTACAGTTAAGAAAAAATTAAATATGAGCCTGTGCTAAAATCCCCTTAATCTACTAAGATACCCAATTAAAAACAGCTAAACCCTGTAGAGAGAGGCAATAAATAAATAAAATGTGTCAATAAAAAAGACAATTTAAACTATTAAGAATTTTAACATAAACAAAAATGGAAAAATGTAACATTTTTAACATCCATATTCACTTTTAATTGAACTGTACATGTGCACCCAGTGCGCATCCAGCATGTGCGCGCAAAGAGTGCGCACAAGCAGACGAGCAGTAAAGCTGGCTGGGACCCACCCGTCTGATACCCTTAGAGAAAGGCTGTCCCACAAGCAACCTGACTTTGTGTTATGTAGGGCTTTAAAGATGACTCAGGAAGCAATTGGGACCCAGTGCAGGACACGTAGCAGTGGTATAACTCAAAAGGCAATTTTTGAGCTTTTGTCATTTAAACCAGTTGTGAACCTGGACTACCTCTTCTGCAAATAGATTCAGTAGAGATCTCTGGTTTTAGGATTTAAAGATGACTTTATTCAAATTAATTATGAAGCTAAGTATGAATTCCCTTTTCTGGGTATGTAGTAGGAATAGAGAAAGAGGATAAATGCAACATATAACAAATAAAACAACAAGTATATAAAAGCAATCGTTAAAAAACCAGTCACGATACAACCATCAGATACAGGAGAGAACAAATTAAACAGGCTCATTACTGAATCTTTCTGCTTGCTGAGAATTTATTAAACTAGAACTAGACAATAATATAACAGCTGAACACATCCAGTATAAATCCTGAAAGAGTTAAAAGAAAAAAGCTATTTCCTAAAACCATGTACTGTATTATCTGATGTATTAAAATGAGTAGAATGACTGCAGTAAAAGGTTTCTGTAGAAGTAAAAGATAAACTATAGATTTTGTTAGAAGTGAAGATTCAAGAGAAATGCTTCATTATTATTTTTTTAGGTTTTTAAAAAAGAATTATTTATTTAGTACCTGTAGTCCTTGACGTACAACTGTTTAGTGACCGAAGTTACAACGGGGCTGAAAAAAGTGACTTGTGGCCATTTTTCACACTTTTCACACGACCATTGCAGGCAGCATCAAAATTCAGGTGCTTGGCAACTGACTCCTATTTATGACGGTTGCAGTGTCCCGGGTCACGCGATTTCCCCCTTTTGCAACCTTCTTTTTTTTTTATTGCAAAAGTTTTATTCAAACAATTTCCCCCCCCCACATATAATATAAATCACGTACAAAAAATATACCCCTCACCTCCCCCATCTTAAAATAAAATTCTCATTCAGATATTAAATATTATACCCCCTCGCCTCCCAACAGACATGATATAAGTTTAGTGTAAAATACATCAATCTCTCCTTAACACCATCTTCTAACTTAATTCAACATGTATACATCATAATATAACCATGTCCCACTATTCCCATCTCTATGTTACTTATCCACCTATATTTCCCCACCCTCCACCCTAGCCCACTCCCAGCTCCCACTCAGTCCCACCCTCCTGACTTCCGCTATACACCACTTTAAAAATTCCAAACATCCCAAATATTGTTTACTCTATTCACCTCTCAGTCCAAACATTGTTACCTAAAGGCTACATGGTATTTCCCAGTCTGATATTTATTCTGTATATAATTAATCCATTTTGCCCATTCCTGTGTATAATTCTCCTGCTTCTGATCTTTTAGGAAAGCTGAAATTTTTGCCATTTCCGCAAACCCCGCCACTTTCTGAATCCATTGATCAATTGTCGGTAAAAAACCTTTCTTCCAATGTTGAGCAATCAACAACCTAGCTGCTGTAACCATATACAAAAACAATTTTGTTTCCCCTTTAGTAAAGTCCTTAGTTATACCCAATAAAAACATTTGCGGAGTAAATTGTAATCTTTTCTTAAATACATTTTGCATAACCCACCATATTTTTATCCAAAAAGCTTTAACCTTATTGCAAGTCCACCATACATGAAAAAAGGTAGCATCTAAACACCCACACCTCCAACATTTTGGTTGAACATTAGAATACATACATGATAATTTCTTAGGATCCAAATACCATCTATAAAACATTTTATAAAAATTCTCCCTTAAACTTTGTGACTGTGTAAATTTAACATTCTGAACCCATATTTTTTCCCACGTATCCAACATAACGGGTTCGTCAAAGTTCTGAGCCCATTTAATCATGCAATCCTTGACCAATTCACTTTCTGAGTCCCTTTCTAACAATACATTATATATTCTTTTAACATGTTTTGGGCCAGTCTCTTTTATCTGCTTGATCAGCTCCACTTCTTTGTCCATAAAGCCGACCCTACGATCTTCTTTCCATCTCTTCTGTAGCTGTATATAATGTAACCAATTTAAAGTAATTCCTACATCCAACAGTTGTTCCAAGGTTTTCAACTGCCATTCCACCCCATCAAAAATAAGCACATCTTTATATAAACACCCCCCGAGTGACTTAGTATTTGTAATCCACATGATGTCTGCAAGATCCAACCAGAGCAGTATTTTATAATCCCAATTAGGCCGATGCTTCTTCCATATTCTCATCAAGGCACTTCGGAGAACGTGATTGCTGAACGCTTTGTCCACCTTGTCTTCATAAAACAAATATGCATGCCAACCCAGAACAAGGTAATGACCTTCTATATTCAATAGTTCAGTTTTTGTTTTCCCAAACCAATCTGCCACACACGTCAATGCCGCCGCTTCATAATACAGGCGAAGGTTTGGGAGTCTAAGGCCACCTCTTTCGCGAGTATCCTGCATAATCTTCATCTTTACTCTCGTTTTTTTCTCCTTCCAAACAAATTTATTTAATGTTGCTTGCCATTCTGACAAGGTTTTATCTGATTTAAGCACCGGTATCATCTGAAATAAGAAGATAAATCTAGGTAGAATATTCATTTTAATTGCTGAAATCCTTCCAAGCAGAGATAGTTGTAGCTTTTTCCAAACTTGAAGATCCTTCTGTATTTGTTGCCACAACACTTCATAGTTATTTGAAAAAAGTTTTGTATTTACTTCTGCAATTTGTATTCCTAAATATTTAACTTTAGAAACTATTTCAAAACCTGCCAAGCTTACAAGTGACTTTCTCTGAGACTCTGGCATATTTTAGAAATGCTTCATTGCTTTTGAAGGATTTTTTGTTTATCAAGTTGGAGGCTTTGGAAATGCTCTACTGCTTTTAAATGAGGTTTTCAACCAAATCTTGACATAGATGAAATAGTATTACTCAACTGAAAGTAATGGAAGATTGCTATCACCTTCAACTTAATTTAGGATTTGTCTGAAATGTTCAAAGAAAAATAATGACAGATTTAATTCAAAGCACTTAGTTCTATTTCCTAATCCTTGATACTCCTGAAAGAGGAAAAATTATCCTGCATACATTTATTAGCAATCTGTGTAAGACTGTCAAGGACAGTGGTGAGTCTGATTTTGGTTTAGGTTCCTACTATTTCAAGATGACAAGCTGCATAAATTCATTGTAGAGCAGGTAAGGCAAATTTGACCAATGACCTTACTAGAAGATTCTAGGAAAATTAGTATCAATAGAAAAAGAGAACAGCTATTCACATGGATGTGCAACTAATTAGTGCATTGGAAACAGAGGGCTGCAGGAACAAATTAAAAAATGTGCTAAGTAGGCTTTCCCAAGGATGTGTATTAGGATCACCTCTTTTTAGCTTTATGAATGCAAACACAACTCTGTAACTATTTGGAGCATCCTTTGAGAGAAAGAAAGTGCAGAATGTTGGATGGTTCTATGATCATCTAAGAGTATAGCATATACATAAATAGGAAAGCAACTATACGGCCAAATGAATGTCAATAAGTCAATATTTCCTTACCTAAACAGAGAAACAGAATGACTATAGGTCAGCAAAAAGCAATAGGAGCAGGAGCCTGCTGGCTTCTCCATAGACTTTGCTTTTGGGAAGTTGGCAGGAACACTGGAAATTATGATCATATGACTTCAAGGGCACTGCAATGGTCATAACTTTACAAAAAAACCTGGTCTGAATATCATGGAGCTGCAGGAGTACTGAAATAATGGGTCTCAGATTTTTTACACATACTTTAAGTTAGCAGATTTCAGGTACCTTGAAATTGTTGTGAGCAATGAGATGGCAAAGATTTCTGACATCAGCAAATTATTCAGTGATAAGGTTTAAAAAAAAATCCAGAAAGCTCCAAAATAATCAGTCCAAGGTGAAAAAATGATAAAAGCAGTTCAGTCAAAAGCACCTAATCAATGATGTGAATTGATGCACCCCTCACTCTTCCTTTCACATGTACTTTGATTGGGTGTCAGATGGCAATAGCTGATCAAGATAATTTAGGAAATCCTACCTCTGGCCAGTTTGAAAAGGATCCTGGAAGGGAGGTCAGAGTGTTCAAAGCAGTATTTAGTTTGAGTCATGTTGATTTTGGGAGGGAGGGGTTTTGGAATTTTTTGTGTTAATAGTGACAGGATCTCAGCTTTGGATCATGAGAAGAAATCAGTAAAGAGGAATACTAACAAAAGAAAACCTGTTTGCCTAATATATGGCTTTTAAAGTGTAATCTGTAGGCACTGGATATCTTTTCCTTTTACACTGAATCCCAAACATGGTATATTCGATTCTAGGACGTGACGGGTGTTTTTTTTTTTTAAATGGAATTTGTACCAAAATGGTATTTTCTATAACACATTTTATAAGGGGCTGTGGAGGCCATTTTTTGCAGTGCTGTCAATAAGAGAAGATTCAAATGCAAATTGCAAGAGATTCCTGTGGAACCTAGTCATTAAATATTGCAAACACTAGCGACCCACAGATTCGTGTCTGCAAAATATATAAAGTAGAATTAAAACAAAATTAACAGGAGGCGCCTCAGATACATCCTGTGCTGCGAAGTGCGGATCTGTGGACCACGGACATCATCCATAACGCAGGTTCTGGTGCCATTCAGCGCAAGATCGAGGTTTTTATGCCACGAACAGTAAATGTCAACTGTGGCCTTTTGTGCTGTCCCCGTGCACGGATGTGATACACGGGTGGATACACCGACGGGATCTGTGTTTGTGTGTACACGCGTGAGTTCAATGCATCGCCACTCCGAGAAAGATAATAAACAAGGGATGAAGAGCGTCTCACTGAATTCAGTGACGCTTCCCCCCCCCCCCCCCCGAGTAACGTACTAAGAGGTAAGGATGTTTACTAGACTGCAACCGCGATTGGGTAGCAACCCACGGCCGGTGCAGGCAAGCCTAAGGCCAGGCAGCGGAGTTGCGCAATCTCCCAATCCTGCCACGAATATCAGGCAACGGACCTCAGATCTGGCGCCTCGCGGTGTCGCGCGCAAAGGGGCGTGGCGCTAGGCCGGGCGTGCTGGGAGAGGCGCGAAGAAGGATTTGAGCACGTGAAACGCCGCCTCCGCGCCTGCCTTCCCCGCCTGCCGTTATTGTCTCTTTAAGGTCGTGGCGAGGGGTGGAGGCGCGCGTGGATGGCGGCGGTTTGTGGTGGTCTGGGCTTGTCTCGCGAGATCAGCGTTGGCGCCGTGACCTCCATGTGAGAGCAGCGGCGCTTTGGTAAACAGTCCTCGGGGTTAGGACATGGCTCCCGCCGGCGCCCGTTAAGCTTATCCCAGCCGGCAGCTCCCAACTCAAGGTCTGACAGGGTTTGCCGCCATTCTGGGGGGTGGCTCGAGAGAACCGTTGCCGCCGTTGGGTCGCGAGTGAGGCGGGGGGGGGGGATCGGCGGGCGAGCCTAGGAGCAGTGGGGACCGCTGGCGGGTCAGGGAAGAGGGAGGAAGGTCGGCCGGTAACAGAAGCGGCTCGCGCCGCGGCGGTCTTCGAGATTCAGGCAGCAGCTCCTCATCGCCACCCCCGCTTCGCCAAGTGGAAAAATCCGGAGGCAGGAACCTCCCGGTCCTTCTGCCTTTTTTTCTATCTCTCCTCCTTCGGGAGCGCGCCATGTGGATCCAGGTGCGGACCATCGATGGTGCCCAGACCCGAACTATCGACGACCTCAGCCGGCTGACCAAGATCGAAACTCTTCGCGAAAAGATCCAGGAAAGCTTCCGCGTAAGCCCTGAACTGCAGCGCCTTTTCTACCGGGGCAAACAGGTGAGACACTCCCTCTCCCCGCCATCCCTCGTCCTCTCAGCTTGAATTGCCGCTGCACCGCGGTCGAGGGGTTTTCTTTACCGCCACCTGAAGGGAAGGAAGCAGCCCGAGATGCCATTGTGCTGAGGGAAGGGACCGCGGCGGCGGCGGCGGCGGCGGCTTCGTTCCCCGCCTCCTCCTCCTCCTCCCTCTTCCCGTTACACGCGAGGCATCTTCTCATCCGCTAGCGGGTTTCCCGCAAGGCCGGGGAATGGGGATTCCTATGCGGGACTCCCGGGGAAAGCGGGGCGCGCGGCTTCCCTCAGGCGGGGGAAGAGAAGAGGCCGGTGGCGCGAGCCGCCTCTCGTGTGCCTCGCGCTACTTCCGGTGCTTCAACGGTCTCCTTGGCATCCTCAGCTGCCGCTTGAGGGAAGGGGCAGCTGCCCCGAGGAAGTTCATATCGTCGTGGTCCTCGTCCTCATCTCCCTCTGCCCTCATGTGGTTTCCCCTCCCCTCATTCCCCCTTTCTCCCCCATCGCCCTGGTGGGAAAACTGATAGCCAGCTCTGCTGATGCTTTTTCTTCCAGCCACTGAACATAATCCTCGACTTACAGCCATTTGTTTAGTGACAGTTGGAAGTGGCAAGCGGCATGGAAAAATAATGGTTTTTGACACTTATGACCGTTGCTGCATCCCAATGTTCACATGATCAAAATTCAGTTGCTTGGTAGCAACTCACTTTTATGAAGGTTGCAGCGTCCTGTGGTCATGTTTTTGTTTTGCCATCATCTCACAACAAAGTCAATAGGGAAGCCAGATTCACTTAACCATTTAACTAACAAGCGCAGTGAATCACTTAAGAACTGTGAGAAGAAGGGTTGTATATGGACAGAGCTCACTTAACAACTGTCTTGTTTAGTGGAAATTTTGGGCTCAGTTGGGATTTTACGTTGAGGACTATACGCACTAGGTTTTTAACTGGAGTGTGATCTGTTCCATCCTGAGGTATATGCCTGCAATCACTAAGAATTGGCATTGGCTTGATGGCAACTAATCTGTCATCTCCTGTTCTGCACACCTTTTGTGAGTGCTGAGCTTGAACTTTTTGTTTACACTTCCATATATTAATTTAAGATGTTGCCTCCCAATATATATGTATAATAAATGCTGTGACAGTTTGGGTTATTAACCTGGGGCAGGCAAATGTCAGTTTTTATTGTGCTGTTAGGATTGTGTTCTGTTACAACTTGTTTTTAAGTTGTATGGTATCATAGGTATTCCCCTCATATTTTATTGTGATGACAGACTAAAAGTATAAGGAGACTGCCTGTTATTAATACACTTGTAGTAGGATAAATAGGTAAAATTTATTTGTTTTCTTTAATCAAGAGTTAAATATAGTAATACTTTGAGTGTGTAATCAAAATCATGGCTTTGTTATTTTATTACAACAAAAACCATGGCTATTACATACAATGGTCGATATTACATTATTTTAGGCTAAAATGATGGGAAACAAGATGCACAGTACTTTAAGCTCTCAGAACAAAGATATGATGCAAGTGTACTAAATTAAAGTACCTTGTGGTACCTTAAAAGCTGTCAGATTTATCTATGGAATAAAGTCTCATTATAAATCGAGTTTACAATAAATCTATACCATCTAGATTTCCTTTAGTGATTGTGGCAGCAAAATTCATTAAATTATAGCATCAATATTTTCACTGATTTATATAACTATGTTTTTCTTTCTGCTTACAAGTAAACAGCACCTCAATATTTCTGGTGTTTTGTAAATGGGCATGCTGCTGTAGGTAATAGTCCAAAATACCCAAAGGATATTAGATGTGGGTGATTTGGTGATAGTCTGTTTTTAACTGCTATAATCTGGTAGATTTTAAATACTATTTTTCATAGGGAATCTGTTTAAATTCCCATAGTAATGACTATGAAAGATAGATTTGGACTAGGAGAAAATAACTGGCTTTAAGTCAGTAGTGAATTTTCAAGGTTAAAAGTGAACTTGAACCTGAATCTCTCTGATCTTAGTTCATCATGTTAACCACTGCATCATACTGCCTATCTAAAGTACATGTATGTGTTGTGTCAAAATAGTGTAGCTGTAATAAAAGTAACATGTTTGTATATAAGTTACCAGATTACTGCACTGTAAACCTTAATATGAAGTTTACTGATACGGGAAGTAAGGAATCAATAGCCAAGGACAGTTATAATGCAAGACAAGGACACAGAAGAAGAATCAGTAATGGATACTGTACATGTAATTATACTGCTTCAGCTCTGTTTCACAACTGACAGATATATGGAAATGTTGGCACATCTCTTTTGGGTTCAAGTGCTGGCTGACTATCTCATCTCTGTTTATGAACATAGGAAAAGATACGTTTTCTGGCGTTGGTCTAATGGGAAAAGTAAAAGAGCCACTGATTGTTGTTCTATTCTCACTGATGATATTAATGCAGATTTAATGCTAAATCATGCCTTATTCAAGTATTGCTTATTTCTTACATTAAAATAGCTAGGTTTGTATAAAGCATAAAGCAAACAAATCATACTGTAGTAATTTGCAAACAAAAATCCAGCCGTTATCTCTTTGCAAATGTTTTATTTTTCCACTACAGGTAGTCCTTGACTTACAACCCTAACTGAGCCCAATATTTCTGTTGTCAAGTGAGACATTTGTTTTGCCCCACTTTATGACCTTTCTTGCCACAGTTGTTAAATGAATCACTGCAGTTGATAAGTTAGTAACCTGGTTGTTAAGTGAATCTAGCTTCCTCATTGACTTTGCTTGTCAGAAGGTTGCAAAAGGGTATCACATGACTTGGGACACAGCAACAATCATAAGTATGAACCAGTTGTCAAGCACTTGAAATTTGATCACATGATCATAACGATGCTTCAAAGGTCGTAACTGAAAAACAGTTTTAAGTCAGTTTTTTCAGTGCCGTTGTAACTTTGAACAGTCACTAAATGAATTGTAAGTCAAAGATTATCTGTATTGCATTAGTGAAGAAGATATTGTTTTTAAATTGAAATTATTATTCGTCTTGCTGCCCGTATTTCTCCCATAAAGGAAAATGCTCTGTTCTTCCTTTGAATAGTTACTAAATAGAAATGCCTACTATTCTATAATTCTTAGCAAGCATGATTTTTCTTACTGAATCAATATTTAAGATTATTCTCTGACATCCTTTGCTACCTTATCCTTCGACTTGATGACGAAGAAAAACTTGTTATTTAATTTCTCAGTTTGTAATGAATTTGCAACAGATTTTTTTTGTAGTGTCAGCATGCAAGATAGACAGTGAAACAAATTACATCTTTATAGGGTTCACATATCATGTTCTTCATAGGATACACGATTCTTTTCTGTATAAATCCATATCTGGAGATGTGCTTCAGATATTCAGAAGGCTTAGATAGTTTAATTTATCTGCAAATACGTGTAAAGCTTATACTACAATACTATGATTGTGGCTAGAAATGTAATTGGAATTACAGTATTGCATATATTATTTTTTACAATAAGTACATTTGCAAAGTATGGCCGTCATTGCTTTTGGTTAATTATGTCTAGAGGATCCTTCTGTAAAAGTACCAAGTTCCCTTTGGTTTTAGTCTTTGTGTCACATATAGTAAGGCAATCTTAAACCAAAGTCTGCAGGAGTAGTTTGAAACTATGCCACTTGGGAGGCCCTAAGCATAAATATAACTGAACTAAACAAGACTTGCTGAGTTACTTGATTATGTTATAAAGTTTCTTGTCCTAAGAATGTACTAGCTGATTTCTGGGAGGAAAAAACCAATGAGATTCAGATTATGAAGCAAGGGTAACACGAAATGACTGGTTTTTTTATTTTAAGTTTTAAAAGCTGCTTTTTTACCACTATGAAAAAATAAATAAAAAGCTTAAAAAGCAGTTCTTATTTCTTCTTATTTCTTCTTATTTCATGCTGATATTACATACTGTTACAATGAAGATAAAAGAATTCATATACTTCATAATTTTACTTTTAGATAATGGCCAAATGTATCCTCTTCAATTAATAAGTATTTATTTTTCTTTGTAACTATTGAAAATAGTTGTGGCAACATTGGCCATGGTGATGCAGTGGTTAGAATGCAGTATTGCAGGCTAATTCTGCTCTGCTGGCAGTTTGAGTCTCGCTGGGAGAGGACCCAGTTTGTTGGGGGCAATTTGCTGACTCGGTAAACTGGTTAGAGTGGGCTCTAAAACACTATGAAGCAGTGTACAGGTGGTCCTTGACTTACGAGCACAATTGAGTCCAAATTTCCTGTTGTTAACTGAGACATTTGTTAAGTGAGCTTTGCCCCACTTTACAACCTTTCTTAGCACAGTTGTTAAGTGAATCATTACAGTTAATAAGTTAATGACATGGGTGTTAAGTGTATCTGGCTTCCCCATTGACTTTGCTCATTAGGAGGTTGCAAATAGGGATCACATGACCTTGGGACACAGCAATGGTCATAAGTATTAACCAGTTGCCAAGCATCTAAATTTTGATCACATGACAATGGGATGCTGCAACAGTCGTAAGTGTGAAAAATGGTCATTAGTCACTTTTTTCAGTGTCATAACTTTCAACGGTCACTAAATGAACTATTGTAGGTTGAGGACTATCTCTTATACTACCTGTATTGCTATTACCTGGAAATTATAGCATGAAGGCTTTCTGCTTCAGAAATTCATCTTGAATATAAAGAGGACATTGACAAAACAAAGCTACTTATTTGCTTTTTTCTTTCCCTGGTTGTATTGATAAGATTTTGAAAGCCTGCATGGAACTTACATTCTTGTGTGATAATAGATGAAGGAAATTAATAGTCTGGACCCCAGACTGGATTCCTTATCAATAAGATGAGGAAAAATACCTTCCCCAAACTGGCTTCCTGTAATTATACTAACATCATACTGTAATTTTAAAAACATTGACTTGAACTCGTAACACATAAGAGTGGCTCTTGGTCATAGAGGGCTAAAGTAGAGTATGGGATTTGAATTGTGTCTCTAATACGTTTGGTACAGTTTGCTTTAACCTTTATCAGTAAATGGCTATTTGAGTTCCTTGAGTGGAAGATACAGGCAGTCCTTAACTTACTATCATTATTGAACTTTGAAATTTGATGGTAAGTCGTGGTCGTAGATCAAGGCATCACACCACCAGATCGGATTTTTTTGACATATTTTGTAGTAGTCTTTACGTGAATCAATTTCCGTGTTTTTTTTTTTCTGGAAACCGAATGTAAACTACAGAAATCAGTAAAAACATGCATCATGGTTATGTGAACGTGGGATACTGCAAATGGCCATACAGTTGAGCTGTTTGCTAAGCACTCAAAATGAAATTACGTGACTGTAGGGCAATGGGTACAACAATGGTAACTTTGAAAACAAGATCGTAAATAACTTTTCCATTGTAATTTGGAATGGTCACTAAGCAACCAGTCATAAATCAAGGACTACCTGTAAAGTGCTGCATTGTAGAATGTCTTCTGAAACAAAACTCATAACATCAGAATTCAGTGGCCTAGTTTCTATTATTTGCCTGATTTTTCCTGAAGTTGAAAGTATGGGAACTAAATTCCCAACGCCTTCCCCAGCATTGCAAAACAGGACTTCAATATTAACTTTTGCTCAAATTCGCATTCAATTTTGGATAGGAAAGAAGAGTAGGAAATGTTTTAATTGCTTTTGCAGAATCTGAAAATAGGATAAGGCCAAGGTTTGGCAACATTGTTTGGACCTGGCATCGCTGGGCATGCGGCAGTGTCTTCAGCAGTATAGTTGGAATGATAACTTGAAATCCCTGTCAGGCCTGCAGCTTTCTTTTGGATCTTTGGCCTGCCACACTTTCTCTTATTCTAGTATGCCTTTTTCTATTGTGGGAAAATGGGATGGGGGATTGTATGGAGTTACTGTGTAGCCAAACCAAAATTCTTTCTAGAAAGCCAAGGTCATCCTTTGTCTCTGCACCTTTGCACCTGACCAGAACTGGATAGATTTAGATTTATTAAATTTTTAGACTGCCCTTCTCCCTTGCGGTACTCAGGGCGGTGTACAGGCAATAATAAGAACAATAAGATAGAGCATAAAATCCAATTAAAATACACTTAAAATTTATTAAATGGATTGGCTTGATCTAAATCCAGTTAAAAAACCCTTACTAAAGCCAATTTAAAACTAAAGCAATTAAAAAAAACTACGCCAGGCCGGCCGCACGAAACAGATAGGTCTTTAAGGCCCAATGGAACTGGCGCAGGTCCGTGGTTGTCCGTAGGTCAGGGGGTAGGTCATTCCAGAGGGCAGGAGCTGCCATAGAGAAGGCTCTCCCCCTGGGGGTCGCCGGCCGGCATTGCCTGGCCAACGGCACCCTGAGGAGGCCCTCCCTGTGAGAGCGGACTGGTCGGTGGGAGGTGTTTGGTAGCAGGAGGCAGTCTTGCAGATAGCCAGGTCCCTTGCCATGGAGCACTTTGAAGATGGTTACTAATACCTTGAAGCGCACCCGGAAGGCCACAGGCAGCCAGTGCAGCTCGCGCAGGAGAGGTGTCACGCGGGAGCATCTAGACGCTCCCAGAATCCCCTGCGTGGCCGCATTCTGGACTAACTGGAGTCTCTGGGTGCACCTCAGGGGAAGGCCCATGTAGAGAGCGTTGCAATAGTCCAGACGGGAAGTGACGAGGGCTTGAGTGACCGTGCGTAAAGCGTCACTATCCAGAAAGGGGTGCAACTGGCGTATCAGGCGAACCTGATAAAAAGCCCCCCTGGCCACGGCTGTTATATGGTCTTCTAGGGAAAGCCGACAGTCCAGGAGGACACCCAAGTTGCGAGCCCTCTCTGCAGAGGCCAATGACCCGCCCCCAATAGCCAGCGATGGCACCAGCTGGCTATATTGTGATGCCGGAAGCCACAGCCACTCGGTCTTGGACGGGTTGAGTCGGAGCCTGTTTCTCCCCATCCAGACTCGCACGGCCTCCAGACACCGGGACATCACTTTCACGGCATCGTTGGGGTGGCCCGGGATAGAGATGTACAGCTGAATATCATCAGCGTACTGAAGGAACTCTATCCCGAAACCACGGATGATCTCACCCAACGGCTTCATATAGATGTTGAACAGGAGAGGTGAGAGGACCGACCCCTGTGGCACCCCACAAGTGAGGCACCTCGACGTCGACCTCTGCCCTTCTGCCAACACAAATTGCGACCAGTCGGAGAGGTAGGAGGAGAACCACCGTAAAACAGTGCCCCCCAACCCCTCCAGCCGGTGCAACATGATACCATGGTTGATGGTATCAAAAGCCGCTGAGAGATCTAACAGGACCAGGATAAAGGAGCAACCCCTATCCCGAGTCCTCCAGAGATCATCCACCAACGCGACCAATGCCGTCACTGTGCTGTACCCAGGCTGGAAGCTGGACTGACGCGAGTCCAGATAGACAGTTTCCTCCAGGTGCTGAGGGAGCTACCGCGCCACCACACTCTCAACAACCTTCGCAAGAAAACGAAGGTTGCAGACAGGACGGTAGTTGGCCAACACAGCCGGGTCCAGGGAGGGCTTCTTGAGGATGGGCCTCACCACTGCCTCTTTCAAGGCGGCCGGCAGAAACCCCTCACTCAAAGAAGCGTTGACAATTCCCTGGAACCAGCCTCGTGTCACCTTCCGGGAGGCCAGTACCAACCAGAAGGGACACGGGTCCAGTAAACATGTGGTGGCGTTCAGCCGCCCCAGCATCCTGTCCATGTCCTCAGGAGTCACAGGATCGAACTCTTCCCAGATGACAGACTCAAGACCTGCCTCCGTCAGCTCGTCTGAACTAGACCAGTCGGAGGCCAACCCATCCCAGATCTGATCGATTTTATCATGCAGATAACATCCAAATTCCTCCGCACGACCCTGCAAGGGGGCATCCCGCGCTCTCTGATGAAGAAGGGAGCGGGTCACCCTAACCAGGGCGGCAGGCCGGTTATCTGCAGATGCGATAAGAGCAGAGAAGTAATTATGCTTCGCCGCTTCTATCGCCACTAGGTAGGTCTTCAAATGCGACCTTACCAGTGTCCGGTCAGACTCGGAGCGGGTGGCCCTCCAACCGCTCTCTAGGCGTCTCTTCCGGCATTTCATCACCCTCAGTTCCTCGGAAAACCAGGGAGCCAAGGTGGTTCGGCACCGGGTAAGAGGCCGCAAAGGCACGACCCGGTCCAGGGTCCCCGTGTCCGCACTATTCCAAGCAGCCACTAGGTCCTCAGTCAAGTCGCGGGTCAGGGTCCCAGGTATTTGCCCAAGCTCCATCTGGAACCTCTCAGGGTCCATCAGGCGCCTGGGGCGGAACCATCTCGTCGCTTCCGGTTTCGCCTCCCCGCGGTGGGATGCAGCGGTTGGAATGCCCAGCTGGAGGAGAGAGTGATCTGACCATGACAGGGGTTCAACGACTATTTCCCCTAAACCAAGATCACTCAACCACTGGCCGGAGGCAAAAACTAAGTCCAGTGTGTGTCCTCCAGTGTGGGTGGGGTCATGAACTAACTGGGTCAGGTCCATAGCCGTCATGGAGGCCATGAACTCCCGTGCCATCTCAGATGCTTCGCCTATCGATGGCAGGTAGAAATCCCCCATGACTAACAGCCTGGGGGTCTCAAACGCCATCTCGGCTATCACATTGAGACGCTCGGGTAGGGGTGCTGATACGTACCGGGGAGCCAGGTACACAATCAGCAAGCCCAGCTGCCTCCCATGACCCCACTTCACACATAGTGACTCGGCTGTCTGCGGCACAGTGGTCTCCCTCGGGTCCAGGCCCTCCTTTATAATAACCGCCACCCCCACCCCGACCCTAGACTCTCGGCTGGTGAAATGCGTGGTAACCCGGTGGGCACATTCCAACGAGGGGCACCCCCCCTCTTGGCCCAACCAGGTCTCTAATACCCGCCAGGTCCGCCCTCCCTCCAAAACCAGATCGTGAATGAGGGGGGCTTTATTAACCATGGACCAGGCCCTGAGATCCTGAACCCCCTGGGTCGCAAGAGGAGCCGTGAGGGCCGGAGCGCGCCACCACTCGCAAGCAGCGGGTGCGCCCTCCCCTTAAGTAATATGGCCCTCGGCTCCCGCCATACCTGCCCCTCCCACACACAGTCCCGATAGAATAGCCCTATGTTGGATAGGCCCTCCCCCCCTCCCCAATTCTAGACACTGCGCTCTCCCCGTCGGGACCGTTAGCCGGCCTGGAGACAATCCCCGGTGGGTTTTCCCCCTCACCCACCACCCTAGTCTTAATTTGCCCCCCCTCCCTGGAGCCCCTTAAAACACGGATTAAAAATTAATTTAAAACCCCCTTAGGAAAGCCCAGAGCGGCTGGACAGAGACTCACCAATGGCCAGAGCCAGTATAAAGATAAGTGGAACTGCCACAATGGCAGTGGGAGATAGGACCATTGCAGTGGGAGATTGGACTTGTGGGTATGGGGGCAAGATCTTGAACTTTCAGCTAGGTGGGGAAAACTGGGAAGCTTTCAGATTTAGGTTTTCCCACATGTGCCAACATGGCTCTCTTAATAAATTGGAACTTTGAGCAATACTTTGCCTTGGACTCTGATTTAATTTTGTATACTATTTGGAATCCTGACATTAACCCAAATCTTCATTAAAATAAATTACCAGCTCCCCTGGATCCTTGGGTGCTGTCTGGGGTCCTGAGCCCCAACGCCAACCCAAAACCAGGTGGTGTAAAGACTCAGGGAAGACAGCATGGGAGAAGGTTGAACTGTCAAATGATGCTGTGTGGATGAACGGTCAGTTTCCCATGGGTACCCTGTGGCAGGCCTGATTATTAGCAGGCAGTTGGCTGAGATGTGTGCAGCTGGCACCTGGCGATCCGGGCCCAGTGAGGGGAAGCCCAGAGCGGATGGACGGAGACTCACCAATGGCCAGGGCCAGTATAAAGAGTTGATAGGCACCCTTCCACCCTAAGTGAGTTGAAGGCATCCGATCCTTTGAATCTCTCCCCTGGCTGTAGTCAAGGACTTCTCCCGTAGGACCCCAGAAGAGCTGACTGTGGTTTCCTGTGCTCTCTGTGGCCCCATGGATAATGCAGTGGGGAGGGTCCAACGCAGGCAGCTGCAACAGGATCGGGTTGCCATGGACTTTCATGCCTCCCCCGCAGCTGTCGCTGGGGCTAATACAACCTGCCTGGGGATGTAGTGGGGCCAACAGCTGGAGTAGTTTGCCGGGGTCTCCTATTCCCCAGCCGCTGCAGCCATTGTTAAATGGATCCTTTGGAGAATGAAGTGACGAGAGCCACGGGGATTTGGGCTTGGTGCAGCTGTTCGCCCCAAAGCTGCCTCAGACGTTGGAAGTAACACAGCTTCTGGGCGTGCAGGCAGCTCCCCCTGAAACCTGAAAGGAACCACAGCCGAAGCATCGGCTTGGTCGTTGCTTTCCCCTGAGGCCAGGAGAAGCTCCCATTCTGCCTGTAAGGCTTGTAAAACTCCACAGAAAACCTAGCCAGTTGAACCTGCAAAAGGCAGAATCTGGTAAACAGGAAGCAGAGGAGCAGAGGCTTCTCCCCCATGCCTGCCCCTCCTCTGGGCCAACCTGCCAGATTGGAGCAGGCTAGAATAAGCTGCAGAACAGAGGGTTCGCACAAGCATGCACGGTGAAGCAGAGGGAAAGCTACTGGGATCTGCCGAGAGAGAGAAAGAGATCCCTCCCCCACCAAATGTCTGCGGGATCAAGGGTCCTTTGCCAGAAACAGAATAGGAGGGGGAACCCCATGAGAGAAGGGAAAAGATGGATTTGCTAAACAGGCGGCAGAGATACAACCCCTTTCTCCGATGAGGTCTTACCAAAAATGGATCAGGGAAACCCTGGGATGATGACCCAATGATCCAGAAGCCTGTCCGCCCTTTTTCTCTTAGGTTCCAGTTAGTAGCACTGGAAATGGGGGGGGGGGTCCAAGGCAAAGTGGAAGCCATCGCAGACACCCGGTGCACACGATGCCTAATCAACCACCACATAGTGGAACGGTTATACGCATAGGCCCTCTTAACCCCCCCCCCCCATCAGCTCTGAACAAGTCGACAGGATGCTAATTGGCGGGGGGGGGGCTCTGTGATCACTGAGCTTGTTCGGCTGAAGATGAACCATCACCGAGAACTCTTCAGGTTCATAGTTGCCCCAAAATGACAGTCATATTGGAACTTGCATGGATTGAGAAGTGGGGCCCTATGATCTCCTGGGAAGGTGGTCAGAGGAAACTAGTCATTGACATAGCACCACTGCCAACTGCAAAGCAGGACCACCTCATAGAAGCTACAACCCCAGAGGAGACAGGCCCACCAGAACCTGCAGCTCCGGCCCGAGATGCTCCACCTGGAAGGCAGCAGATACTTAAAGAGTACTGGGAGTTAGAGGGGGTCTTCAGTAAGGAAGTTTGCAATTATCTTCCCCCTCACTGACCCACCGATTGCGCGATAGAGTTTGTGCCTGGAGCAAAACTACCGAAGCCTAAAAGGTACTTGATGGCTCCTAAAGACATGGTGGAATTTAGAAAATACATCAATGCCAATTTGAGACGGGACTTTATCCAGCCAGCCAATTCAGAAGTAGCAGCCCCGTGCTCTTCAAAGAGAAGAAAGACAGGGTGGGTTGGGTTAGGCTCTGTGTTGACTTCCAGGGAATCAATGCCATTTACGTAAAAAACTACTGTATTTTTCAGAGTACAAGATGCATCGGAGTATAGGACGCACCAAGATTTTGAAGAGGCAAATTTTAAAGTGTTTACATTCTGCAGACCTCCCAAAACAGCCCGTTTTTCATGAAAATGGGCACTTTTTTGTCAAAATAGGAGCATACATAGCCTTTAGGAGGCTTATAGTGTTCTTGGGGGCTGGGGGGAGCATAAAATGGTCCATTTGTTGCTCATTTATGCCCTCCCCAAACCCCAGAAGCACTCTGAAAGCCTTCTAAAGGCTATGCACGGCCATTTTTGCAAAGAGGGTGGAGTTTTGGGAGGCCAAAAATGCTGTATTCAGTGTATAAGACGCACCCAGATTTTCAGCCTCTTTTGTGAGGGAAAAAGGTGTGTCTTAGCCTCCGAAAAATACGGTACCACTTCCCCTCATGAAGGACATGTTGAACCACTTAGCTAAAGACAGTGTTCACCAAACTGGACTTGACAGAGGGGTATTACCGCATACGCATCAGGGAGGGAGATAAATGGAAGACCGCCTTTAATTGCCCCTTGGTAGTTTCCAGTTCAAAGTCATGCCATTTGGGCTACAAGGGGGCCCTGCAGTCTTCATGCATTTCATTAATGAGGTATTGCATAAACACCTCTCAAAGGGGTGCTCGTTTACCTTGATAACATCCTTGTCTTTTGTGAGACCCTAGAATGCAAAGCTGGTGCGGCAGGTCCTGGAAAAACTTCTAGCTGCCAAACTCTCCGCTAAATTATCAAAGTGTGAATTCCACAAGACGTCACTGGATTACCTTGGCTATCGTATTTCCAGCAAAGGGAAAGAAATGGACCCAGGGAAAGTGAAAGCGGTGCTAGACTGTCAACCCCCATGCACAAGCAAACAGCTACAAAGTTTCCTGGGATTTGCTAACTTGTATCGGCAATTCATTCCGGCTTTTGCAGAAGTTGCTCTGCCCTTGACTGAACTGTTAAAAACAGGCCATCCCCGACAAAGCCAAACCCAAACCATTGGGTGGACAATAGATTGTCAAAAAGCATTTGAAAAATTAAAACAGCTCTTTGCCAAAGAGCTCATTCTGCAACATTCCGACCCAGAATGGCAATTCATAATCCAGTCAGATGCCAGTGATGTGGCTGTAGCAGCAATGCTGTTGCAGAAGAACAAAGAAGGACAAGTCTTGGTGCGCTTATGTCTCCAAAAAACTCACCACAATGGAAAGAAGGTGAGCCATTTGGGAGAAAGAAGCCTATGCGTCCAATGGGCACTACTCATCTGGAGACATTTCCTAGAGGGGGGGGGACATGCCATTTGAGGTCTGGACTGACTGATCAAAGCCCTAAAAAGCCCCCGGAAACTGTCTCCCAAGCAAGTTCGCTAGGCACAATATTTCAGAAGGTTTAAATTCGAACTGAAGCATATCCCTGCCGGAAAGAACATGCTGGTGGATGCTTTATTAAGGAAACTGCAGTATGACAATAGGAGAGAAGAAGTGATTCACCCCATCATTCCCCCCCACCAGAAGGCAGCTCAAGTCACCACCAAAGCCAGACAAGGCAGCAGCCTACTCTTGGCCAGAACAAGCTGACCGCAGCAATGAAATTGGCGCTGCCAGCCGACCCCTGGCTCAATGACAACAAAGACATCCTGACTATGAGAGATGGCTTAGCCTGGAAGGGATCCAAACTGTACATCCCTGTGAACTTGAGGCTGGAAGTAGTACAGTGAAGCCACGATACAAAATTGGGAGGTCACTTTGGATTCCTAAAAATGCTTCACCTCGCCAGACGTCAATTTTGGTGGCCGAAAATGAAAGCAGAAGTGGAAGACTACATGAAAAGCTGTGCCACTTGCGCAACCATGAAAATACGGCCAGGCAAGCCCCCTGGGTTACTACAACCGGTGGCTAGCCCTAGCCGACCATGGGAGGAGATCACAATGAATTTCATTGTAGAGCTTCCAGACAGTGGCGGAAATGAAGTCATCAACTTATTTTCCAAGCGAGCCCACTTCATCGCTTGCTCAGGATTACCATCCACTAAAAAACTAGTGAAGATGTTTGTCAAACACATTTACTGTCTACACGGAGTACCCAGAAGAATCATCTTAGACTGCAGAGTTCAATTCACCGCCAAGTTCTGGAGGGAGTTCCTGCGGTCTATTGGGTCCACGCAAGGACTTAACTCGGCTTTCCACCCAAACACGAATGGAGCAGCGGAACATGGAACGCAATGGTGGAACAATACCTCCGTTGTTATGTAGATTACCAGCAGGAAACTGGTTGGACTAGCTACCTTTCGCCAAAGTCGCGTATAACAATGCTGCCCACAGCAGCAATGGATTAACTTCTTTTCAAGTTACCAGTGGCATGGAATTTGTTCCCATGCCTAAACTGCCCAGAGAGCTTCCCTTCTCCATGTCTCTGATTGAATGGATGGATAAAAAGGGGTGGGAGAATATGAAAAAAGCTATGGCAGAGCTAGCAGAAGAATACAAGAAACAAGCGGATAAGCACTGCTCTCTTCAATCCCCCTTCTGAGTGGGGGACAAAGTTTTCTTGTCTACCAAATATATAAAGTTAAGGATGCCTAGCAAGAAATTAGGGCCAAATTTTTTAGGTCCCTTTCCAATAGTGAAAATAATTAACTAAGTTACGGTTCAGCTCAGTCTGCCCAGAAATCTACGGAAAATTCACTCAGTCTTTCATTGCAGCTTACTAAAGCCAGTGATTGGTTCCAACCTAAGACCATTGATCCAGCCTCGCCCTCCTCCAGTAGTGATAGAAGGAGAAACTCACTATGAAGTGAAGAAAATTTTAGACTGTAGATTGTTTAGAGGTTGTTTGCAATATTTAATGCATTGGAAGGAGTACCTGTTATCTGAAGCTACTTGGGTGAAAAGTTGGAATATAAAAGTTGATAAGTTAATGAAATAATTCCATGATAAATTTCCTGATAAGCCAACACCCCCCCCCCAGGGGGGGGGAAGGGGTTAGTTATTCTTACGTTAACCCCCATGTTATTCTCTTTTCAGGATACGTTTTTCTGAGAAGAAGCTGCCTATCAGGCCTGTAGCTTTCTTTTGGATCTTTGGTCTCCCACCCTTTCTCTTATTCTACTATGCCTTTTTCTATTGTGGGAAAATGTAAGTGGGGAAAGAAAGCCAGAGTCATCCTTTGTCTCTGCACCTAACCGGAACTAGATGGGTGGAACTGCCAGCATGGTAGTGCGAGATTGGATCATGGGACGGACTTGTGGGTATGGGGCAAGATCTTGAACTTTCAACTAGGTGGGGAAAACCTGGAAGCTTTCAGATTCAAGTTTTCCCAGATGTGCCAACATGTCTCTCTTAATAAATTGGAACTTAGAGCAATACTTTGCCTTGGACTCTGATTTAATTTTGGATGCTATTTGGAACCCTGATAACCCCTTTTCTTTCACATGTTAGATATATCAGGTATTTATTGACATGAAATTAAAGACTGCAGTTTGTGTCACTAGATAATTCTGAGATTGACTAAAACTGAAACAAGTGTACATATTTAGAAAGTTTAACAGCATCTTTATATATGGGATTATTTTATCTCTATCTCTCTTTGTTTCTGTATTTTTTTTTCCTAAAAGGAAGTAAGTAGTGAATTAACATCACATTTTATTTTGGGTTCTACCATTTGCCCTATTCTTACTTATTGGATTATTAGCATAAACAGAAATTGTAGAGAATATTCATAGCTTGAGTTGTAGATTTAAACAGAGGTTCATCCTCCAAGTTTGCTGCTTATCTCCTGGACGTTTCATTACCAAACTAGGTAACATCTTCAGTAGGGTTGAAGATGTTAATCTAGTTTGGTAACAAAACATCTGGGAGCCAAGCAGCAAGCTCAGAGAACAAACCTCTGCCTATAAATAGTTTCCTGATACAAGATGATTTTTTAGTGGTTTTCCAGAAATTAAATCACATGACTAAATCCTCTTCTAATATCTTTCTTTAACTAAGAAGTAGTTAAATACAATATTAAACTGATATTTGGCTCCAGGCTTCCTTTGAAGAATACTTTGCTGTTTCTTCTGTTGGAGAAAATAGTGGTAGACAATTTTTGCTATTTCCTTCCATAGATCCTGAAAAATAATTTTGGATATTGAATAATTGTCTGGAATGGTGTGGAAAGTTTCCCTGTAAAGGGAAGGATCATTTTGTTTTATGTTTATTTAGTTGTAAAATAGAAATAGAAATATACTGAATAAATGAGAATATTATGGCATTTTGTTCAATGAAGCTTTTCCATCTTTTCATTGAGAGTTCTAAATCCCCTAAAAACCAAAGATATGTCATTAATAACAGCTATTAATCATATATTTTATTTTCATGCAAGCTTTTTCTGTTTTTCATGTTGAGGTTTTTATACTATATTGATTTCTTTTAATATATATTTTTCTGATGGATTTTTTTTTTGCATTTTTAATAGCTTGAAGATGGCCATACCTTATTTGATTATAATGTTGGACTGAATGATATAGTTCAGCTTTTGATACGCTCAGAGTCTGATGTTCCTTCTACAATTTTGAATAAAAAAGATGGAAAGCCTGGTCCCTGTGCGGTTACCAACTGTAAGAATAAAGTCAAACAAGGAGTGAACAGTGGATCATCAAGTTTGCCATCTACATCAGCTCGTTCATTTCTTATAGATCCTGGCATTGGTGAATACAAGGTACTTGTTTTATTTTTTTAATCTTGATTGTGTCTTCTTACATTTCCAAGCTGATTGTGAATTCATTTTTTAAAAATCAGGACTATATATATTGAACTCCTGTTCTAAAACAGGAAATATTCTATAATGATTTCATCTAGTTTAAATCAGCTAGCTCAGTGGTCGGTTCTTTGGCCCCTCGGGTGCGGCTCTTCCTCTCTTCCTTCCTCCCCCCGGCCGGAGGCAGCGGAGGGCCCGGCATGTCGGCTGGGGGGCTGCGGCTGCCTCCCCCTGTACGCTCGCTTGCTAAAGGGGGAGGCAGCCGCAGCCCCCCCAGCCGACATGCCGGGCCCTCCGCTGCCTCCGGGCAGGGGGGGAGGAAGAGAGGAAGAACCGCATCCGAGGGGCCAAAGAGGGACCTGGTGGAAACGTGGCCGGCTGTCCTGCACGATGCGCTCAGACGGGTGTCGCAGGGCTCGGGGGTAGCAGCAGCAACAGCCGCCTGCAGAGGCTGCCGAGCCACGCTTTCCGGGGCTGGGAGGGAGGTGGGCGTGCAGCGCCCGGACAGCCCTGGCGGCGCTTGGGTGGCCGCGGCCTCGGGTGCCGCACGCCCACCTCCCTCGCTGCGGGAGGAGGCAGCCGTGGCCTCCCCGGCTGGCGTGCCGGGCTTTCCACTGCTTCTGGGGGGGTGGGGGGAAGGAGGGAGAGACTGACATACAGAGAGAGAGGGGGAGGGAGGAAGAGAAGAGACAAACAGAGAGACAGAGAGAGAGGGAGGCAGAGAGGGAATCAGAGAGAGAGAGAGAGAGACACACACACACACCATAGAATGACAGATGGGTGGAGGGAGGAGAGAGGGACAGATAAAGAGAGAGATAGACAGAGAGAGACAAAAAGAAAAACAGAGAAAGAGAAAGAAAAATAGAAAGAAAAAGAAAGTGGGAGAGAGATAAAGAAAGAAAGAAAGAATTTTGGTTGCTAAGCAGGACCGTCGTTAAGTGAGTAACCACATTTTCCAAGTTGGCCACGCCCACCCAATCACATGACCGCTGAGCTACTCCCACAAAACAGGCCACACCTTTTGGCTCTCAAAAGAAATTTCAATCGTGGTACTGTAGATATTTGGCTCTCTTGACTAATAAGTTTGCCCACCACTGAGCTAGCTAGAACATAGGAGTGCTAGTGGAATAGCAAATTAGCCATCCCCTCCTCTCAACAGCAGCCTCTAGCTTCATATTTTTTCAAAGCTTGGGGACTCTAGAACAGTGCATCCCCCAGCCTTTTGGGTAACAGTGACCAGATCTGTGGAGAAAGGGTTTTCCATGAACTCGAGGGGGTGTGGTTTTGCCTGCTGCCTGCATCCTACGGATGGGGCTTCACTTGTTTGGGTGGCCCTGTTGCTGGCATTCCACAGGCTGGTACTGGTCCACAGACAGGCGGGGAGGAGTTGGGGACCTCTATTCTAGAATGAAGTGGTTGGTTGCGCTAGGCAAGTATAACAAAGGAGAAGATATCGGAGGCAATGTCTGTAATCAGAAATATGAATTGGCTAGGCGTTTTATGCAGCCTTTTCTAAACTTGTCTATTTTTATATACTCTATATTGGACCAAAGGTTCCATGATTTCAGAATTAAAATCTGCTTTTTTGCCCCCTGGAGGCTTCAGATTGCGCGCATAGAATTATGGGTGTTGGCATTCTCCCGCACCCCCCTGCACTCCCCCCACTTTTGGCACACAATCCGAAAAGGTTAGCCATTACTCCTGTAGGCTATTCATATAGGCCTCTGATGGCGAACCTATGGCATGCATGCTGGAAGTGGCATGCAGAGCCATTTCTCTGGGCACGCAAGCTGTCCCTCATTGCTCTTCCGGGTTCTGGTGCGCTGGCCAGCTGGTCTTCACACACAGGGGAGCACCCGAAACTGGAAGAGCAGTGCACATGCATCTTCCAGTTTCCGGCGAGCACATGCGCACTCGCCACCTGAATTTCCGGTTTCTGGCATGCATACGTATGCGAAGACCAGCTGGCATGCGCACTGGAAACTGGAAGATCGTCTTCCTGGGACATGTATGCTCACCGGGCGGCTGAACTTCCAGTTTCTGGCATGCACGTGGTGCTGAATAGGTTTGCCAACACTGATATAGGCTTTATTTTTGTTAAATAAACGAAACAATGAAAAAAATTCTTTTTGTTAAATAAGGGGAAATAACAGGGTTTTCTTTCTCCACCCCTCTGCATGTTTTTATGTCTTTCCAAATGTTTTAATAAGTTTTAAATTATGACTAAAAATAGTTGCCTTTGTATTTAGTACTAAAATCTGCCCTAGGCATCTCAACATAATATGTAGTTGATTTGAAACAATCATTTGCTAATGGAACTTTTGTTTGAACTGTAACCATATTATTTCTGAATCCTTAAACTGGATTAATATATTTTTTCAGTATCAGTGTCCCTCTCTAGAATTTTTTTTAATTAGTTATGGGAAGAAAAAGTATTCTTCAAACTGAGTTGCTGTTGGTGGAGGTTTGCAGAAATTGTACTCCCTTTTCCCTATACTTAGTCAGAACTATGAACTAGTCAGTGTAGTTTCATAGCATTTTTATGAGGTGAAACTTTAATTAGAATTTTAGTTAATATATAATATAGCTTAGTAGACGATTGTGATTGCTTTGTCCAGAATTTTTTTGTTTCAAGAAACAGGACAATAGTAATATTTAGTTTTCCTGTGCACTTCTTGGAGACTCCAAGCAATGAGTTACCGTATTTTTTGGAGTATAAGACACACCTTTTTTCCTCTAAAAAGAGACTGAAAATCTGGGTGCGTCTTATACATCGAATACAGCATTTTTTGCCTCCTGAAATCCCGCCCCTTTACCAAAATGGCCACGTGCATACCCTTAAGGAGGCTTACAGAGAGCTCCTGGGGGATGGGGAGGACAGAAATGAGAAAAAACGGCGTTTTTGCCCCCCCCCCCAGCTCCCAGCAGCACTCTATAAACCTCCATAAGGCTATGCACGCTATATTTTGATGAAAAAACAGTCCGTTTTCACAAAAAAGACGGGCCGTTTTTCCTCGTTTCAGGCCCCTCCAACCCCCCCAGGAGCACTCTGCAAGCCCCCTCAAGGCTATTCATGCCTTTTATTTGGGAAAAAAACGGGCCTATTTTCGCGAAAAACGGGCCATTTGGGGGAGGTTTGCACAGTGCAAAAAGGGATTTTTTTCCCTTTCGGAAAGCTGTTTAGTTAGTGATTCATGAGAATTACATTGGTCAAGTACTGTGCCTGCAGAAACAAAGATTTGTTCCAAAAGTGGTCAGTGATTTCCTTCTCCAGCACATGGGTAAATAAACCTGGAAACATCTACCTACCTACCTACCTACTCTCTTTCTCCATACTTATCTACTGTATTTCTCTCTATTTTTCTCTCTCTATCCCTCTACCTATTTACCTATCTACATTCTCTCTCTCCCCCTACCTACCTACCTACTGTATTTCTCTCTCCCCCCTCTATCTATCTACCTATCTACCTACTCTCTCTCTCCATACCTATCTACTGTATTTCTCTCTATTTTTCTCTCTCTATCCCTCTACCTATTTGCCTATCTACATTCTCTCTCTCCCCCTACCTATCTACTGAATTTCTCTCTCACACTCTTTCTCTCTATCCCTCTACCTACTTATCTATCTACACACACTCTCTCTCCCTACTTACCTACCTAACTATACACTCTGTCTCCCTACCTACCTACCGTATTTCTCTCTCTCTCCCCCTATCCCTTTATCTACCTACGTACCTAACTACACACACTGTCTCCCTACTTACCTAGTGTATTTCTCTCTCTTTCTCTCCCTCTATCCCTGTATTTATCTACCTACTTTTTTTAAAAAATTGCCTCTTCAAAACCTGGGTGCGTCTTATACTCCGGTGCGTCTTATACTCCAAAAAATATGGTAAATCAGTCTGGTTGCCCTTGGGACTAACTGTCATAAGACAGTCAAATTTTCAAACACAACTGTTGATTTTATAATCCATTGATTAAACACAGCTTTATTTAGTCTCTACTAATCCTAAAATTGAATGTGTTACAGAAAAGTGTTTTTGTTACATTGCTTATTGTGAAAATGCTTTCTTTAGGATATGTAACTGATTAGGTATAATTTCCAATGTAGTATTATATTGTTAACTATTTCTTCTATTAAAGAGAACAAATGATAATTTTTGATTAAAAAATATGAAGGCAAGACCAAATCAGAGAAAATTCAAAATTATTATTGTTGTGCCATAAGCAATAGTAAAACAGTTAAGCAGAAATCATGCCATGCTATATCTGTGCATATTCCTGCTGCTGGTTATCTGTTTGTAACCTCCAATTGGTAGAAACGGTGCATCACAGGGCAGCAATTGTTGAATTAACGTACCTCAGATGGGCTAATTTAAAGAATGCATCCAAAATCCCAGACCTGTGGGATTGAAATTTGGCAAAGTTGTGGTTGCTCCAATGTTGACATGCCTCTGCTGTCTGTCACAGTCACATAAACGTAATTTCTAATGCTCCATTCCAGTTTCCTACAAGGCAAGTCAGTGGTGAAACCAGCAGGAAATCAGAAATAGTTTCTACTCTCACTGCTTTATTGCTTCTTGTAGTCATTATGTTTCTCTGAAATAATTACCCAAAGGGTCACAGATTGTTTAGTTAAAGTTTAAATATCTGTTGACTAAATTATATGGTGTAATGCTTGATGTGTGCGATTCTAAATCAGGCAAATAAACTTCAATTCTGATGTTGCCTCCCTTGAGGTACCTGACATAAGGAGCTGTGTTTTTTCCTTGGGTTGAATTGTAACTACAAGGGCTCAGGAAAATATGAACTATGAATGTGTCAGTTTATTTCTTGCTTTGTTCTTTTGGTTCCTGATTTCTATTGGAAAACTTAAATAGTGGTCATGGAATCTCTGAAAATTAATAGATTGAGAATATAACATTTAGAATTTTCTTTTATTACAGTACTGTAATTTGGTGGTTTTTATTGGGACTGCAATTTTTTAAAATGATACTTTTCTGGTTCCTGACATGCTTTTATAAGCTGTATTCCACATGAACCCATGTGCTGCTTGATATGGCTGAAAATGCCTTTTTATTTGCCTTATTTAATATTCAGTTACCATAGAAATTTATTGAAATACATCCTGCTGCAGCTAGAATTCAAGCATTGTTAATAGTTCAGTTCTTAGAAGCCGTTTACTTATGCTTCTATCCTAAGTGCTATAACTGAAGTATGGTCATAACTCTCATTCTTCTTATGCCAGAAAAGTGCTATTTCTTTTGTGAGGTTTATGATCTTGTGGTTCCAGTGAATGGATTATGACTAGATTCAGTCTTTAAGATAGTTTCATCCAGCTCATCCCCTTGTTACATTCATTCCTTCATTTCTCTGTATAGAGGATAACGCAAATAGACACAGTGTCCACGTTCAGATAGACAAAGTAGTAGAAGAGCATATAAAATGGCTGGAACAAGAAGGCACATCATTCTTATAAAATAGTACTATATGTGGCCCGGTATTTTTGTTAGGCTCAAGTTCATATATAAATTCAGCTCCTACTAGTTGTCTAAATGTATTTTGGAATCTATATGAATCCATTCACACACATACCCATCCTTGTATCATTGTTCTTTGGACCCTATAGAGTAGGTTTATAGCTGGCTATTCCCTTTCCTTCAAATATATGCTTGTCCTTGTGCATGAGTGATTTTTCTTTAATCCATTCCCTCCTTTCATCAACTTTCTGCCTCATATCTTTCCTCAACGTAAGTAGTTCTGAAAGTGATTTTTACTGTAGTAGAGGATCATAAAAATGGATGCTATCTGTCTACTTTCATGACATTTGTATAAATTATGTTTGCCTTTAGAAATGTAACATTGAGTTTGTGTAATGGGAATATTAGTCCTTATTTATATCCTTATTTATATCCTTATGATTGTACTAGATTTCATTTACTGGAAAAGAAAAGTTCCAGCTCATTTAGTCCTGTTTACTTTTATTACTTCCACCAACTTCTAAAATGCCAAACAGATTTGAAGAAATAGATAATAAAAGACAAAGTACAATTCATCCTTTTCAACTGTCATTTGTCGGCCATTTTGTTTCAACTGTCATTTGTCGGCCTTTTTGTTTGCCTGGAGAGATTCCTGTTGTGGCTGTCACTGTTGTCTGTATTCCACCTGGTGCAGGTGTTGGCACGGCGCTCAAACCAATCTCATTGTAATTTTATTACAATATTAATACAATGACAATAAAGATTATTATTATGACCTATCCAAACAATTTTCCTCTCCTACTCCCTAAATAATCATTTGCTTGAAATTATAAATGCCTCTACAGCATAGGAGAACCCTTTAAATCTGTAAACAAGACAGTGCAAGGGGAAGGAAAATACCTTAGAGTAATTAATGCTTTAACAATTGCAAATATAATGATTGGTCAGATTTGAGAGCTATCTTGTCTATCAAAGCTTATGAACTACTTTGTAGTTCATAGACATTAAAATAATCCAAGTTTTCAACAGTGGCATATAGTAACATGTAGATTAGAGGTTATTTATCAATTAAAGAGACAAATTTTACATTACATATAAATATGTGCAACTATTTTTTAAAATAAAAAACAGCTTTGTGAAACAAAAATTTTACAGATGTGAGAACTCTGGGTTTGTGTAGGTGCGTGTGCATGTAGATTTCATTTCTGGGATATCTCTTGTCAAATCTTGAATTTTCCATTTAAGATTGCAAGTGTCTTTCCTTTTTAAAATTATAATTATAACATATATATGAAACTGCCCCTCCTTGTTTCCATGCTTGTTTCAAGGCAAAACTTTATCTCTATATAGAAATGTCATCTTAGAAGGTGGCAGCACTTGAAGATCTTTTTTGCGCTTACCTTTTAAAATGTGACCATGGAATCTATGTAAGTGGCCTACTGCTTAAAACCTTGTGATCATCACTTCCAAATAGTCCCAGTTTACTTTTTAGTTAATCTACGGGGGACTATTTGTATCAGTTCCCCCTTTCCCCCTACAAAGATACTTAAAATCACTATATTCCTGTTATAATAGATGAAATACAGTAGATTTAAGCATTTTCCCCATGTCTTTTCCTTTTTTCCTACCAAATTCATTAAATTCTTTTTTTTTTTTTACAGTTGGCAGCAGATTTTATGCTCATTTCAAGTAGAAAGAAAGAGTTTCTTACTCCTCTTGGAAAATATGTATGTGTGTATAAGGAGAGTGTGCACATAAAATGAAATGGCCGTAGAATTTGTATGTGGTATTCTGTACATTAGTGCAGAGACCAGTGGTGAAATTCAATTTTTTTTACTGCTGGTTCTGTGAGGGTGGCTTGGTGGGGGTGGCAATGGAAGAATACTGCAAAATCTCCATTCCCACCCCACTCTACGGGAAAGATACTGCAAAATCTCCATTCCCACCCCACTCGGGCCAGCCAGAGGTGGTATTTGCTGGTTCTCCAAATTACTCAAATTTCCACTACCGGTTCTCCAGAACCTGCTGAATTTCACCCCTGGCAGAGACTGAAATTTTGGCCTGTACTTAATACAGTCCTATGACAGCTTCTCAGTGCCTTTCACTCCAAGTTGCAACACATCTCTTGCTATGTATAATAAATGTGAATGAACCTGGGAAGGTGGTAGGGAAGGGCGATTTCAGTTTATTTGAGAAGAAGCAACACAGGCCAGAACTGGTGGGGCGAGGGCTCTGAAGGAGTTATTTCAAGGATACTGTGACTTAATTTATGCACTGCACATCTACCTGGGAATTTACAAGACTATATTTTATCTTGGCTAGCATTAAAGATGTCTTTCTGAAATTGAAGTAAATTAAATAGTGTATATTAGTTTCACTACATAGCTACATTGTTGCATGAGGTTCACCAATACTTTATAAAAAGTAAATTTATAGCCATTGTCACGAAAGACATGCTTCTGAATACTCTCAGGTCTTACTGCTGCCATCACCTTCCATGGTTTCATCACGGCTAGCTACAAAACAGCTGATCAGGACTCCAAATACTTATTTGTGTGGTACAAGAAATTTTAATTTATCAATATGGCCTTTCCTCTCAATAATATGTACCCATCTGGTCTAAATTGTGAATGTCTAGTGGGATTACACATTCTTAGTCACCATATGTAAAATTATCAGGATGCTAAGTTGCTAGGAACATCTTTAGGAGCATGCCTGAGGGCTACAACAGAGGAAAAACTTTGTTGTACCACCCTCTTGAATTGTTGCACATAAAAATAACAACACAATTTTAGCCCCTGGAAAGATTTGGGGAAAACATTAAATTGCATGACTTTGTTATGAAATAATTTATTATGCTAATACAGGGTGGATAAAAATCAATGATTTTTTTAAAAAAAATTAAAAAATTGGATTTTTAAAATTTAAATCAGATTTTTTTATATAAAATGCTTTTTGAGGAAAATATATTACCATCCAAAGGTTATTCCATCATGAAATAAAGATTAGTTTTTTAATTATGTAGAATAAAACTATATGTTTTATTTTTTTGGTAAATAAATTCCATTAATCCATTCACAACGTCATGCTCTTCCAGAGGTTTTTGTAAGATTATTGGGTAGTTTCTTTGCCTACAAGATATTATCACAGATGCTTGGTTTACTTTTGCAGTTTTCAAAACTGAATTTGACTCAGCAGAGATCACATGCCTCTTCTTCACAGCAAAAATGTTATAACATGAACAGAGTTGAAAAAAAGACCTTAATCCTAACTTCTACAAACCTATGAATACAGAATCAACCCCATTCAGTGCTAAGTTTCAAGAAGTTCAGTGAATAGAATAGAATTGTAAAAAAACAATATTTTTCTGATTGTTTGAAGTGGAATAGATCTGCACAAGAAGAAAGTGAAACTAAGTGTGAGGAGTGTTTCTTTTCAAGATTATGAACAAAGAAGAAGATGAAGATGATGAGTGAGCTACAGAGGACAGTGTAGGCTGGGCTGACAGTCTAAGTTTCTTAAAATATATATATTTTGTTTAGCCAAATTAGTTAACAAACATGGATGTTTCAAGCAAATAACATATGCTCTAATGTTATTGTTTCAGTTGAATAAATCTATTTAAATTATTATTAAGGTAATGATTATTTTTCTCCTTCCTAAGTATAACAGAAAAGTTGTCAAAATATGAATGATTAACCTATTAAACTGGGGATAAAAAAAACTAATATGAAAAGTTGTTATTCTAAAAATCTTCATCTACTTGCATATATTATAAGTTATACTAGCAAGAATTAGTCTTTATGTAGAAAACTATGATTTAAATCAAGCCTTACTGACTAGTGATTTAAATCGTGGATTTGATTTAAATCAAACTGATTTAAATCACGATTTAAATCAGTTTGATTTAAATCAAATCCACCCTGTGCTAATATAAACATGTTTGGTCTCTATTCTGTTTTCTAGTTACATATTTTAAGCACAGATAAATAGTGTATATTAGTTGATTGCTTTTATTGTAGCTGAAAATTTATCTTGGAAACCTTTGCTTTAGATTGTTGGTTTATGATACTATATTTTAAACTGTATTTTATCTATTTTAAAATATGTTGTCTATGGATGTCATTGGGTGTCTATATAAATAGACCTGTGTACAACTATGTTAATCTATCTGTGGAATGTGTTACTAAGATCCAATTTCTTTCTGATTATGTAGCTTTCGTACATATCTGCAGAGGTTGGGTAATATGGGGTATGGAGAAAGCCAAGGAAGTTAATCTGACTATTTTCATGGTGATCTGCTTGCATGACATTAATTTGTAATGTGACTTTAATTAGTATAGGTTTAGGTGCATATTTTTGAAAGATATAAAATACATTTTTCAGCAAAATGTAGAAGACTAAAATAAAATAAAAAGTGAACTATTTACTATATAAGGGGAATTTGTTGTTAAAGCCTGGTGCAGTGGTGATGGTTGAATTCATGATTTTGGGTGCACAGCAAGGCTGTGTTGTTTTACACAATCTTTGTTATTTAAAAGAGTATACTCTATCAAGATTAATAAGTCTTGAATATTTATATTATGTGTGAAATGTTGTGTATCTTGCATTATAATATGGTACATAGCAAGAGGAAAAGAAAGTATTCTTGGTTCAATTATTTATTGTGTGATGAAGGATTAATTCTATAGAAAATATGAATATTAGGAAAACAGTAAATAGTTAGAAACATTCAGTTAAAATACAGGCAAAAAATAAAACATGGGTGTCCAACTGTCTGGCTTGCCTGGACCACATGAAATGAAGAGGAATTGTCTTGGGCTGCCTATAAAATATAACTAATAATATTAGTTTTAAAGATTGAATAGTGTTAAAAGTTTATAATCTTGTGGGGCTGCTATCCAGGGCTTCATGTGGCCCACAGGTTGGACATGTATTAAAAAAATGCGGATACATTAATCATTGGTGTTAATAATATTATGAAGGAAGAATATTATATATAGCCCAATATTCAGTTTTTATTAAATATATAGTTTCTGTGCAGCTTCTATTTGAAAACAGTTTTCTGACAATCAGGTTTATATCCAATGACAATAGTTTGCTGCTAAAATGGCATCCACCAACATTTCTTTATTCTCATACATTTCTTGCACAACTCCAGATCTGCTTCATATGTTGGGGGAATTTCAGTAGGGCAGAACAAAGGACTATCCTATTTTATGAAATCTGTTTTTACAACTTTCAATGTAGGCAGTAGAGCATAGAGACAAAAATACCAAAGTAGAATTAAGTTAATATAAGTGTAAATGTAGTTAGCACAGAAGCTCAACATCATCACATTAGTTGTTTGTTTCTACAGCATAACATTCACTAAATGTCAAATTTATTTTTAGATAAATGAATTGGTGGATGCCCGAGATGTCACTATTGGATCCTGGTTCGAAGCTCATATAGAAAATGTAACTCGAGCAACAAAAGGACATAAAAATGGAAAAGCTCAAGGAAAGAGTGGCAGTAATTACAAAAGGACTAATGGAAACTTGAACCAAGATCATTCTAGAGAAAATACAAATTATTTGGACAATACACCTTCCACATCTTATACAGATTATATGGATACTGAAGATATTATTTATCGTATCAAGTATGATGAGTAAGTGCTGCTGATATTATTATGAGGATGCCATTGAGTTTGTGGTTGATATAAGATAAGAAAATGGGATCCTTAAAATAGGATCACATTTCGAGTTCAAAGGAAATCGTATTTTAAAAGTTGTGAAACGTATCTGATTGATATATTATTTTTTTAAAGAGTGACATGATTTGTGGAAAATTTGGATATAGTATTTACTTTGAGTTTTTTCCTTTTAAAAGTTCAGTTGGCTGTGTGAGATATGAAGCCATATTCATTACTGTAATTAGAATTGTGGAAGTTGTTAATGTAGTGAAATCAACACTTACTTAAAATATTGAAAGGTACCAAAAACAAATTGTGATACTCTTTTAAGTATTAAGTATCTTAATCTTAAGTATTAAGATTTGGAAATCTTACATGAAACTCATTTTGCCAGTGTTTATTAATTTTTATAGTGTCTGTTTGAGCTGATAGAAAATCTTGAAAATCTTATTTTCTTTTATTCAGGGAAGCAGATAAGATTCATATAAATACTTTACCATAAATAATACCAAAAGGGAAATGGAAAAAAATTACTGGATTTACTTATAAACGAAAGCAACTACAAAAATCCTATGACTACAACCAGAACATTTTACATTATTACATTGCATTACATTACAACTTATAGACACACACATACATCCTACAATTTTTGTTGCCTATTTTCTGTCCATTATACAGAAAATACTTTTTGTTAGGTTAACCTTATTTTAAGATAATAGAAAGCTTATTTTACATTATTTAAAGCAACATTCCACTGGTTCATGCTAACCTACATCATTATTCCAGAGACCATATAAAAATACATTATAAAATTCACCACCATCCTGCAAAAAAAGGTTTATTCCTCTCTTTCAAGAACAGCAATAGCAGATGAATGAAAAGACTAAATAATAAAATGCTTGGGGGGAAAAAAAAGACAAAATTACATTTTTTTTTCATTCTGTGAAAATTTTAAAAAGAGATTCCACAGAATGTAGAGTTGATCTAAAATAAATAATATTGCAGAGACAGTGTTCATTCTACAAACACATACTAGTTTTAACTGGTATTGTCTTATAATATAATATAATTATTTTTGGTGCTAAATGAATTAAATCTGTATTTTGCAGCTTAGTGTTTTCCATACCTTACAGCATTACATGTAGGTATTAAAAGTAAACGCTAAAATAAGCCCTCTACCGAAATAAGCCCTCCCTGAAAATATTAAAACACTCACCGCCTCCTGCACCTCAAAAATAATAAGATTTCCCTGAAAATAAGGCCAAGCACTTCTTTTAGGGGTCAAAAGAAAATAAGACCCTGTCTTATTTTCGGGGAAACACGGGATTATAGTACTTGCTAGAATTTCAGTAGTCAAATAATAAATTAAGTCCAAAGAAGAGCTGAATTTTGAAGCCAATGTTAGTGATTATTTTCATAGCCGATGTTTATCTCAATCTGATGTTTTGGTGAAACCATAATGTGAATAGGTAATTAAAATGGAATTAACTAACTGGCTTCAGTTTGGTGCTTTAAGTGGATTCTTTGAATATGTCTCAAGGCTCTTACAGTGCCAATGAAAGTTTTTAACAAATAGCTTTATATATTTTTCTATATGGCACAAATTACAAGAAATTGTAATTCGTGCAAGAACTATCTGAGAGGATGCCTTTCTCATACATATTTGTTCAATAACCTGTATACTTGGTTAGGTTTGGGAGGCACCGTATTACGGTGGTTCTCCTCCTACCTCTCCGACCGGTCGCAGTTTGTGTTGGCAGGGGGGCAGAGGTCGACGTCGAGGCCCCTTACTTATGGGGTTCCTCAGGGGTCGGTCCTCTCGCCCCTCCTGTTCAACATTTATATGAAGCCGCTGGGCAAGATCATCCATGGTTTGGGGGTAGAATTCCATCTGTATGCTGATGACACCCAGCTGTACATCTCTACCCCTAACCACCCCAACGATGCTGCCGACGTGATGTCCCGGTGTTTGGAAGCTGTGTGGGTTTGAATGGGGAGGAACGGGCTCCGACTCAACCTGTCCAAGACCGAGTGGCTGTGGTTTCCGGCGCCGCAACATAGCCAGTTCCGTCTCTGGCTATCGGGGGGGAATTACTACCCCCCGCAGATAGGGCCCGCAACTTGGGTGTCCTCCTGGATTCCCAGCTGTCCTTAGATGACCATCTGACGGCCGTGGCCAGGGGGGCCTTCTATCAGGTTCACCTGATACGCCAGTTGCGCCCCTTTCTGGATCGTGGCGCCCTACATACAGTCACTCAAGCTCTTGTCATTTCTTGCCTGGACTATTGCAATGCTCTCAACATGGCGCTTCCCTTGAGATGCACCTGGAGGCTCCAGTTGGTACAGAATGCGGCCGCGCGGGGGATCTTGGGAGTTTCAAAATACTCCCATGTAACACCTCTACTGTGCGAGCTGCACTGGCTACCCGTAGCCTTCCGGGTGCGTTTCAAGGTTTTAGTGACCATCTTTAAAGCGCTCCATGGCAGCGGGCCTGGTTACTTGCAGGACCGCCTACTACCACATACCTCCATTCGACCCGTCCGCTCCCACAGGGAGGGCCTCCTTAGGGTGCCGTCCGCCGGACAATGCCGGCTGGCGACGCCCAGGGGAAGAGCCTTCTCTGTGGCAGGCCCTGCCCTCTGGAATGACCTCCCCCCTGACCTTCGCACTATCACCGACCTTCGCCTCTTCTGCCGGACACTGAAAACATATTTCTTCCATATGGCTGGCCTGGCATAGCTGCTACAGCTATGCTATTTTTAGAGTTGGGTTTTAAATTAATATTGGTCTTTTAGCACGGGCTAAATTATTTAATTTTAAGTTTTAACTTTTGTAGAATTTTGTATTGTTTGTATTTTTAGATTTTTAAATTCTTGTGCGCTGCCCTGAGTCCCATTTTGGGAGATAGGGCGGGATAGAAATCTAATTAAGTAAGTAAAGTAAGTTCATCTTAATCACATTTATTTACCCAAATATCTAAAAAGTTCTGGATTGTCTCGATCTGCTCACTACATTTGCCTCAAATTGATGGAAAACAGTCCTGTGAATTATTATACTGAGATAAGCAAAGGAGTAAGAACAGAACCTAAAATACCATTCCTTAAACTCATAATTAATACTATCATCAAGCATGGTTTGATAGTTTCCAATTTATTGAATAACCAGACAGTTTATAAAGTTTATTTATGATAAAATTACATTAGGGATAATGATTTATGTTTATTTATAACATAACAACTGCATATAATAATATCTGGGATTCTGCTTTTCTGCTATAATTCCTTAAACTGTCAGTTTCTAATTCTGAAAGTTAGAAGTTGTAAGGCTGAGTTAAACAAAGAGAAAAAGATGTATTGTTGGTGCATACCTCAATTTACTGTAAATGTATTAAAATAAAAGAGTCATCCATAATAATTATTCATGATTTAGGAATTAAGTAAACTGTAGGAATGTAAAATATCAAACTTAGGAAAATATAAGTTGGAGTATGAAGGGGATTATATAGTGATACAAATCTGTCTCGCTATTTTAGGCAAAATAATTTTGAGCACCATATTATGCAGCAAACCATTTATATAAACTATTTATAAACAACATAGGACTGAGCTGTTGAAAAAGAAGGATCCATTGGCATTTGTAGAACCTTGAGACATGCCTACATCGATTTAAAACATACATGAAAGAAGATTAATTTCATTTTAATTATTTATTTACTTTCTGGCTCCATAAAACTTTAGATCGAGATAGATTTTGATTATGAAAACAACCACTAAAATTGACTGTAATATTAATACAAAATAACTCTAAAATTGATGGAAATGTTAATTCAGGTGGGAAACCTTGCAGATCTGTTGGATTCAAAGTTCCATCAGTCCCAGTCGGCATGATCAGTGGCAGAGGTGATTGGAATTGGTTCTTGGCTATTATAATAATTCAAATCTCTTGGTAGCTTGACTACTGTCTTGCATGTTTTACTGAATAAATGTATTTTAATAGATTATAGATTAAGAAATATATATTACTGATGTATGATGCAATATCAATAATGTTAAGCATTCATTTCCTGGTTACATTGAGCATCCTAAATGTATAGAAAGTAAGCTGTGCAGATGTTCTGTGTGTAAACAAACTATCAAGCTCTTCTGCTTATCTGTCAATATTAGGAACAGCCCAAATTAATCCACTGCAGGAAGAAGACCTCTTTAGCTGCTTTCCAATTTCTTCAGCACATTGCAATTTGTTTTTGGTTTAATCTGTCAGCACTATAAGATATATCAGACCTATGGCTATAGTAGAATCTTATACATCTGAATGTACTTCCTTCCTTCCTCTTTTACCTTTAACTGAATGGGGAGGGTGCTGTTAGAAGCTGTTTCATAAATCTCTTGGTAGGGGCTCAGCCTTTAATTTTATGTGATTGTTGCCTTAGCAACAGATCTTCCTTTTATTCATCAAGGCCATCCTCTATATTGTCTACAGCACCTTTAAATTGAGTACTATATATTTTTTTAAATGTCAATAAGTATCCATTCAAGGATTGCTGTTGTTGTCCACTGTTGATCTATTTATTTATCATGCATTTGCAATTTCTATGAGACTACCCATTTTATTAGGTCACATACATATTAGTATGCTTTTATTCTTGTCATGGTGTTAAGCATTTGCTGTTGAATACAGCATGAGATTGTCCAAATCTCTTCAACCTAGTTTCAAAATGTCTTTTATAGCATCTCCTTCATGGAAATCCTTTTATGTGGCCAGAACTATTGATTTTTTCCAGTTCATGATTTTCCAATTTTATTGGCAAAAGTTGGAAGTAGTTGTTGAACATGACTTGTATCATCTTCAGGTTCATTTTCAAACCTGATGACATTTAATTCTATTAATTTTTCAGGTTTTCAATGTAATTGGAAAAAAATAAGGTATTTATCACTGAACTTTATTTCTCCCCAATGCTAGTACAATCATTGGACTATCTTTTCCAGACTTGCTGAAAATGTTTTGGTAAAATTGGATTAACTTGTCAAACTATTTTTTATATATTGATGGTGAGAGTCTTTACCTGGATGGTAGCTCGATATTCTTTAAACATCAAATATAGCATTCAATGTAACACTTTTCAGTGAAGGCTGTGTAGTTCTATCTGGTATTCATTAGAATATGGAATAGTTTGCTGAACTGCGTATATATAATCTTTGCTGCTAATTCCACTCTTGAAGCTAGGTCCTTATGGTTGGGCAAAGTTCAGTGGTTTTTTTTTAAACCTGTTTTGAAATAATTCATAGGAGAAACTGTATAGATCTAAAATAATGGTCATCAATTGGTAACTTTTGAATCTTTTTGGTATAAAATGCATCTTTGTATGTAATTATTTTGTTGACATATTTCTTCATTGTAAGCAACAACAAATTTTGGGAGTATTTGTGTATTTAGCTATATCATGTTTTGAGATGTGCTATATATTTATGTATTATTGGTACATCTGCTTCTATTAGCAATACCACATAATTTATTTTACAAATAAGAACAGGTTTATATTTCAAGCTGAAGTTTTTACTTAGAAAACAAAAAATGTCATTGTATGCCCCCAGACTGCTTTAAAGGATGTGCTGAGTTCTATTGCTCTGTGCCAACATAGCAATAGCACTTAGCAAATCACAGACTTGCATACTGCTTCACAGTGCTCTACAGCCCTCGCTAAGCGGTTTACAGAGTCACCATATTGCCCCCAACAATCTAGGTTGTCATTTTACCCTCCTCGGAAGGATGGAAGACTGAGTTACCTTGAGTCTGATGAGATTCGAACTGCCAAACTGCTGACCGGTGATCAGCAGAAGTAGCCTGCAATACTGCACTCTAACCATTGCACCACCTTTCACATTTAGTTCTGCTTTATCTTGGTGCATCCAGAAAGCGCAGTCAACTGAATGTTTGTCTTTGACATTGTTTTTGTCCATTGTTAGTATCTTGGAATTGTACTAATAAAATATATCAGTCTGGATTCTTGTGAGCTTTCTTTAGACTGCTAATTCTTCTGAAGCAGAAATGCTTCATCTAAATAAAATCCAGGATTACTGGTTATTATAATTCAAGAATCTATGCAAAATCATGTTGCATTTTGTATTTGTTTCCTTATTAAATACTTTACTCCTAACATCACCCAGAAATCTGTATGCATATTCTACTTTTGAGAAAGCAGACAGTGAGAAAACATGGCATCTCAGAGGATTAAATGTTTTTATCATTGCTAATTTATATTACCAAAGAACAGATCATTAGCTTGCAGTATTAATTTATTCATTAGAGCAAAGAAAATCTGGATATCTTTTGCAGTTTTTTTCTCCTTTTTCTCCATTTTTTTCTCCACAGTAATTTTCATCCCAAAATATTAAGCTTACCTTTTTACTCTTCTCACTGAAGGTTTTTTAGTTTGCTAGAGGAATCAATTTCTTCTCAATACTGTTGTCTTTCTAGTATACACAGTTGGACAATTTTTTCCCTATAGAAAACATGCATAGTAACCATAACCATACTACATTTATGAATACAAGGAGAAAAGTACTGTTCATATTCTTTCATGTTATATGCATTTATGTAGTTCATCTTTGTGAGGATTATTTTGGAGCATTTATGTAAGACATTCAACATAAGGAAATCAAAATACTGTAAATATGAAATTCTGAAATTATAAATGCAAACATTTTGCATCTATGCCATACAAATGATCATGTTAGGTACATATTTTATAGAACAACTGTGCTTCAAAAGTCTCCATGCACAAAAGTATCCCTTACTGAAAAATGATGTGCTTTTCAGCATAGGCATTCCTGATGAGCTTTTTGGGATGAAATGAAATTCGCTTTGACTTGGTTGTCCTTATTTTGGCAGATGGTCCTGATTGTTAGACCTAACTGTACCAATCTTTTTCACCCTAGTTAATACATAGCTCTCTGCATGATGTTGAACCCACCCTTGCATTAATGTTTTATCTTATATAAATTGATGGGAAGGACTGTTCTAGTGAACTATTTTTTTAAAAACAAATCTCTTCAACATTAAATTATGTTAGCTGAAAGCTATGTTTAAGATTTAGATCTGGCATAAATAATTGGTATAGGTTCAAAGAAAATAAGATTACGGCATATATTAAATTCCCAAATAATTTATAGATAGATGGAGATTATGGGTTTTGTTGTAGATCCAAGTGGTGAATGTAATGTAAATGTCTTTATCTTCCACTAAAGAACAGGTAAGAAAAGGATGAAGAGAGTCTAAAATCTTTTGCTTTGGAAAAGGTGTATGTGTTTTTTTTTAATTATAGGTTTAACATTTTTGGTTTGAATCGCCTTATAAGAATGTAAAAATGCAGTCTGTGGTCAAAGAAAGCTGATAGTCTTTTCTTAACGGGTAACCAATTGCTAAGAAAGGTTTCCATAGAGATGGAAGCATACACGAGGGTTCTGCTATATTAACATTAATATTTAAAATTAGAAGCAGGCTTGGTAGGATTGCTTTCAGAAAGACATCCATCCATATTGAATTTGCTGGACTTTTAAAAATTGAATATATTCACATTTATTCTCTGTACTTCTTTATGTCCATCCCCATGATCTTCAAACCCTGCTTCCTTTGACGACTTATGGCTGTCCTTAATAGCTTTTATGTCTTTTCCCTTTTGGCTTGGGAGTTAGTGAAAGTTGGTTTGGATGTGGGGGTAAACAATCATTTACTTAAACTTAAAAATGTTTCTTAATAAGCTACATTTTTACATGGGAAGAAAGACTTTTTTTTCATTTTTCAATCTGGTTTAAATGAAAGGAACATTATGCTCAGCTCCCTTCCAATCCACTAGTTTTAACATAGCTTGATTTTTGGAATTACAATAATAATTTCAAAAAAAACATATTTATTTTTGTGATCTGAGTCTCTTTGCTATTGTTTCTTCTTCCTCCTTCCCGCTAATGGGCGTGGCTATGGCCCCTCCCGTTCCCTCTTCTTCACCTCCCAGGATTATGGAATATTTTTTTAAAAAGGCCTCCGCCTCTTCTACTGTTTTAATTCTCACTCTCCCTCCATCCCCGAATACCAACATTCCTTCCGGCATCAACCATTTGAACCATATTCCTTTTTTGTATAATTTTTTTGACAAGAAGGAATAATTCCTTCTTATCTCTCGAATTTTTTTTGGAATCTGCTTCAATATGGCTACTTCTTTTTGTTGGTATATCAAAGCCCCCCCCTGTTGTGCCCTTAGAATCTCATCCCTTGTGGACCTTCTTACATATTTAATGTGTATCTCTCTAGGTACATCATTTATTCTGGCATATGCTGAATTAATTCTGTAAATCAGGTCTTTGTCCCCCCAGATATATTCTTTACTCTTTTTTATATATTCTGCTAAAATTGTACTCATTAGATCCTTCAGATCCTCTGCTTGTAACTCTGGGACGTTCTGAAACGTTAAAAAAAAAGACATTCTTTCTAATTCCATCCTTGACATATGCCCTGAAATATCTATGTAATCTTTTCGTAATTCCCTTATCTCATCTTTCATCTTAACTGCGCCCCCTTCCACCACTTCAATCTTTTGTTTATTTTCTATTACAGTTCTTTGTATCTCCAACAGTTCTAGTCTGGATCTTATATATTTCCGTATTTCTTTTATTTCTCTCATTATGCTTTGAAGCATTTCATCTGTTGTTAATCCTTGAATGTCCTCTCCTGCTGCTTCTTTTTGTAGCATTGTAGAAATCTTTGTCTGTTGCAGAGTGGGACTGGCACTGGTTGAAGTTGGAACAGAAAGAGACTTCCCAGTTGGAGGCTTTCTTGAGGTCATTGCTAAAGTTTTCAAACTTTATGCCAAAAAGATGGCGTTGGTGAGCAAGCAGTCAGTGAAGTCCGAGATATCAGGAAAAGTCTGTGTCAGAGTTCAGAACTTGTATTTTATAAAATCCAGAGAGATAGTTGTATTATCATTTCCAGGAAAAAAAGAAGAATCATCCACAAATTGGGAGAAACACCAAGAGCTCCTTAGGGAGGCATTTAATATAAATTTTCTTTTAACTTCTAATCTTGTAAAGTTGAAGGAATGCTCATAGTTCCAAAAAAAATTTTCAACTGGGAACAAAGAAGCGCCATTTTCCCGCCTCAGTGCCGGAAGAGAAGAGAAAGTAAAAGTCCCATTTCATTTAGAATGAGCCTCAGATACAAAGTTGCCACTGAAATTCCATATATGGAAAAAAATTACTTTTAGATAGTGATAAATCGGATGTTAACAATCTTCTCTCTCCCCAGCCCGGGGAGCATTTTAAAAGGCCGCTTTGTGAGGGGTTTTTTTTGCAAACAAACTCCCCCCTCTATTCTTCTTTCCATAAATGAATGAATGTAAATAGCAAAATAAAACTCACAATCCACACTATTAATACCGAAGCCCCGGTGTGTTCTTCCGGCTCCGGCAATTCAGCCCAATCTTCGTTTTCTGCATCTTCCGGTTTTCATCGGCGAGACGGCAGTCTCCCCCCCCCCCGCTGTCAGCCCTCCAGCTCCTAGGGAGAGGCGGGAGAGACGCCCAGCCGACCGCCGTCAACTTGGGGTTCTCCTGCAGCCGCCCGTACGGTTAGGGAGTCATCCAGACCCCCCTATGCCCCCGAAGGCGCCCACCAGAGCGGCAAAGCGGCGGACGTGTCGGAGGACACGTCCGTCGCGTCCAAGAACCGGAAACCAAGTCACAGCTTGATTTTTATAGCACTTTCTCCCATGATAATTTCCTTAATTTAGCATGGGTGAAAATAAATATGTTTTATTCCACTATAAAACATATTACAATTATCTTTCTTACAGATTTTAGATGCTGAATTTTGGCTAGCTGATATGCAATACCAGTACAAATACAGTATTTTTTCTCACAGCTTTGTGTTTATCTTCTGTAAATTGCCTTTAAATTCTTCCAGATAACTCTGCTATTTGATTCTTTAGAACAATGTATAATACAAGCAAATGGAAGTTGGAAGATAGATAAATAATTTTGTTAGTGGTCTTAAATTTGAGTTGGTGTTTATTATGCCCTCTAACTTATTGAAATGCACTGTTGCAGTCTCTTTCACTTTGGTGTATAGCTTAGAGTTCAGTTCAGGTGATATACATTCCTCATATATGATGAGGACCTGAGATTGTTACTATCCATGTTACTGTACTAAATAGTGGATAAATATTATGATAAATATTCTTCACTAGTAGGATAGGAAAAAAGTATTTTTATACTATATTTCTTTTCTTTTGGTTATGTGTGCGAATGTTTTAAACATTGCCACACAAAATGTATTGCAAGAGATCATATGTTCTTGTGCAGCACATTAGATTTTAAAGTAGTTTAAAAATAAGATAAAAAATAAAGAAAGAAATGCAACCCTTGGATTTTATTTTCATACTTCACTTGAATTTCTACAGGTACCTACATTGTAATATGAAACAATGCCTTTTGTCCAGTTCATATTTTGTACAACATTATTCCAAACAGCAGAATGAGGAAAGTTATCTCTCACTGGGACTACATTGCACTTCTCCCCACCCAGTGCTATCAAATGCGTGAAGCCTTGCCAGAGAAAGAACTTCCACTGAATAATACATGAACACTAGAAAATTGGAACAGAATTTTTTATATAAATAACAACAGGCTTATTTCCCTGCTGAGAGATATAGGGAGAGAATACGTTTCAGCTTCGTACATGGGCAAAATAATGATTCCTGTGTCTTATTTTATAAAGACGTTGGTGACTTTTGCATTTTGAAGGATGGAATTTCAGAGACTAGAAGATGTTTTTCTTGAGGCTTTCCAGATTGGATGATAATGATTCATGGGCGATTAGTTCAGGCCTTTTATAAAAACTTCAGTGCTGAAATTGCATATTTTAATCATGAACATGATCCAAATAATTGAGGGCCTACTGCTCAATGCGGGTCAAATGTGGGTCACATGTTAGATCTGTTTTTGTCTCGGGGAAGTGGGAAGTTGATCAGAAGTTGGGTGTTTTTAATTTAATTTAGAATGTTCTGTATCAGCTCCCTGTGGCAGAGAGGAAAGATCCATTGGATCGACCCATAGGATAAATCCTATAGGTTTCAGAGCAAACACAGGAAAGCTCCCAAGCATCAGTGCATAATTCAACTGAAGTTTTCTCTTGGAATGATACAGTGGTTGAAGTTTTGGATTATATTGTACCTGCATGATTTCTCTATATTCACGGATCACAAAAGATCCTTTGGTTTTACAGAAACTCCCAAAAATGAAATGACAGAAGAGATGCCTTGTGTTTTACTAGAGTAAGGCAATGAGTTAGTCTAACCAAACGTGGTAAGAATGTTTGTGAGGGTTGATTATAATAGCTATTCTCATGTATACTGCTTGGAGACTCCATGCATGGGTTATAACTTCTGCTTGTTAGCCCAGAGGCTGAGTTTGAAATGTTTGGACACACCTCCTTGGTTTGACTGATGTCAGTTTCTTAACTCAGTCTAGCCCAAAGATCTTCCATCACTCTCTAGGTTAATAGTAAGAGTTTTGAAATAAAACCACGCTGAAATCTTCAACAGACAAGAAAATATCTACATCATCAGCTAAATTCATCAAGATTCCCAGGGACAGCATCAGAGCTCTTGAATGGTTGCCAGATAGCTGGTGGCCACTCTGCGGTAAGGCTTGGCCAGGCAGCCATTCAAACCGCATGCTGACGGCAGCTGAGATAAGTAATTGCCTTTCCAGCCGCGCTGCTTACAATTCGATTGCGAGCGGCGACTTGACTCAATTGCCGGCCCTAGAGAGGCAGAGGGAGATTTTTGGGTCCCCAATCTGGCGGAGAGCCTTTCCCGCTGTTTGGGGGCTGTTTCCTTGATGCGCCTTGCCAGCCGCCATCTTGGGAGGCTGCTAATCTGCTGGAGCATCTTTCCCGCCATTTGGGAGCTGTCTTCTTTGCCGTGCTTCGTCATCTACAATCTGGGAGACTGCCAGCTGCAGGATTGCTGCAATTATATCATTGTAGCAAGGCATGGAGGCTCCTTCTGACCCCAGAGCTACCAGAGTGCATTTTTCACCATTTCAGGAGGTTTGTTCTTGCCGCAACTTACCTTTGCCTCGCTGAGGGCTAGCAGCTCCAGGGTTCTTCACCGACCACCATTGTGGATTCCTAGGCTATAGCAGTGGACAGTTTGAAAGAGCGGAGGCCATTTTAGAAGGCGGTCTTTCTTCAACTATCCCCAGGATCACAAGGGAGACTTCAAGTTTGCGCATGCGCGGAATGGAGGTCCGATTCTGAAGGCAGGGCGGGGGCCGGGGGCTGTTTTGCCCCAGGGGAATGTCGCCAGCCCTCACTGACCATCTCCGAGGGCTGGCCCAGCAAGGCTACATGCCAGTCGTCACACCGGGCCGTTTTGGAGACGGAGGGTGAGCCGAGTGTGTGACGGCGAGGCGAAGAGCGAGGAGAAGGCCCGAATCGGCCTGTTCGGCCTAGCGCGTCCCCGGCTTGCCAGGAAGTAGGAGGAGGCAGGCCTGTGAGGCCGGGACGCTGGAGGCAAGCGAACGGCCGGGCGGAAGGGAGGATTTTCCATCGGGCTGCACGAGTGGATGGGAGATCGTGCAGCCTACATCCGACCCCGACCCGAGTGTTCCCTACCTGATCCGGGGCTGGAGCGGCTGCGAACAACGGCTGCAGATGGAGAAGCTGGAACGGAGAGAGGAGGTGAGAGGAAGGAGAGAGGATGTGAGAGGAGAGATTGGAAGAGAGGAAACGTGTGGAGAAGGGATGGAAAGGAGGAAGGAGGAAGAAGGAAAGAAGGAGAGGAGAGATTGGAAAGAGAAAGGAGAAGGAGAAAGAAGGAATGGAACGGAAATAGAAACGGAAGGAAGGAGTGAAGGAGCGAATGGAAGGAGAGGAGGCCAAGCAGCCAAGCAGCCGGATCGTGGAGTGGTGGAACTTTGGCCGAGGAGGACTGGGAGTGAGTGCATGGGACTGGAGGAGGTAAGCCAAGCCTGCACATGGCAGCATTTACCATCAGGCCGTGCAGTGGACCATCTAGCTGCACGGCACTAAATGCAGACTGAGGCCTGTGTGGCTGAAGAGGGCAGATGGATGGGGCCCTTTAAAGGGGCTGAACTGCGATCTTTCCCATCTGCCGGACTTTCTTTTGGACTATCTTTTGGACTATCTGACTTTACCCCTCCTACCCCTATGGATTTACCTCTATGGACTTACCATCTCCTATTATTTGCACTGTACACTGCCACTTTACACCTGCACTTTATCTGGACTCTTTCTAACTAACTAATTAACTAACTAAACATTAACTTGCAATTACGTTCCCCTGGTTTATGCAGCCTCCATGTTCCCCTAGAAATGTATTCGAGGCGTGACCTCCTTTGCCTGCGAGATTCTGCCCTCTCGCAGGCTTGGCCCCCTAGTTTAACTCGGGCCCACCTCGAAGATGGAGTTATTGCTCCTGAGAGGTGGGCGAAGCGCAAGCTCAGGGGGTTTCTTTGTAATTTTTTAATTCGGATTTTAGGGGGTTCCAGGGTTGGGGTGGGGGAGGGGTCTAAAAAAAGATATAGACAGATGGAGACGGAAGCAACGATCAATAGTAAGGGCCAGGATAGCAGTCGACGGCGGGAAGCGGAAGGCGAAAGGAAGGGGGATACCCGAGTCGTTCCTCAGGAGGGCTTACCAATTCAGAGGGTCGTGGGGAGGGGCAGGACCGAGGGGAGACAATTCTCATCCTCCCGGTTGGTGGCACGCAGCCGTTGGTTACAAACGGTCGGGTGCCACAACCCCCGCAGGCTAGGTGGCCAGGGAATACAGAGCCAGGGTCTGCGGCTGATGTTCTGCAACGCCAGGTCCGTTGTCAACAAAGCCCCCCTCATTAGTGACCTTGTGTCAGAGGGGGAGCCGGACCTGGTAGGAATTGCGGAGACCTGGTTGGGCCCCGAGGGAGGTCATCCCCTCGTTGAAATGTGCCCACCAGGCTACCGCGCATTTCATCAGCCGCGGGCCCTAGGCAGGGGTGGCGGGGTAGCGGTCATTATTAAGGAAGGCCTGGAGCCGAGAGAGTCCATTGTGCCTCAGACCTCCGGCTGTGAGTCCCTCTGCATGAAGTGGGGCCTAGGGAGGCAGTTGGGCTTGCTGGTTGTATACCTGGCTCCCCGCTATGTAGCAGCAGCCCTGCCCGAGCTCCTCGAGGTGATCGCTACGGTGGCAGTGGAGACCCCCAGACTTATAGTCATGGGGGACTTTAATCTGCCATCGTTGGGCGAATCATCCGTGGTAGCTCGGGAGTTCATGGCTTCCATGACGGCCATGGACCTGACCCAAGTAATTCAAGGCCCCACCCATGAGGGTGGACATACGCCGGACCTCATCTTTGTCTCGGGCCAATGGAAGAGTGATCTGGGTACAGGGGATATAGTCATCACACCCTTGTCATGGTCAGACCACTCACTTCTCCGACTCGACTTTCCGACCGCTGCTCCCCTCCGCGGGGAGGCGGAACCAGAGTTACCAATCTGGTACCGCCCCAGGCGCTTGATGGACCCGGACGGGTTCCAGACAGCGCTTGGGCCATTTCCTGTATCCCTGACCCGCGCCCCGATGGAGGACCTCACGGCCGCATGGAATAATGCGGCCGTGGGAGCCTTAGATCGGGTCGCGCCCTTGCGGCCTCTCTCGCGGCGGCGAACCACCCTGGCTCCTTGGTTTACTGAGGGGCTGCGGGTGATGAAACGCCGCAAGAGATGCCTAGAGAGAAGGTGGAGGGCTAGCCGCTCTGAATCTGACCGGACACAGGTAAGAGCCCATTTACGGACTTACATTGTGGCGCTGAGGGTGGCCAAACGTCACCATTGTGCTACCCTCATAGCATCCGCAGAAAACCGCCCTGCCGCCCTGTTTAGGGTGACCCGTTCTCTCCTTCATCAGAGGGAGCGGGAAGCCCCGCTACAGGGTAGAGCAGAGGAATTTGTGATTTTTCTGCAGGAGAAAACCGCCCAGATACAGAGTGAGCTAGCCCCCATTCATGGCCCAGTGGGATGCCACGAGAGAGATCTTGTTTGGGAGGAGTTTGACCCCGTTACTTCCGAGGATATGGACAGGCTACGTGGGCGACTGCGAGCCACCACATGTTCATTGGACCCGTGCCCCTCCTGGCTTGTACTGGCATCCTGGGAGGTGACACGAGGCTGGCTCCAAGAGGTTATCAACGCATCCTTGAGTGAGGGTTCCTTGCCTGCCTCCCTAAAAGAGGCTATGGTGAGGCCCCTCCTCAAGAAGCCCTCTTTGGACCCAGCTCTTTTGAACAACTACCGTCCAGTCTCCAACCTTCCCTTCTTGGCGAAGGTTGTTGAGAGTGTGGTGGCACAACAGTTTCCCCGTCACCTGGAGGAAGTTGACTATCTAGATCCGCGCCAGTCCGGCTTTCGGCCCGGGCATAGCACCGAGACGGCATTGGTCGCGTTGGTAGATGATCTCTGGAGGGCCAGAGATGGGGGATGTTCCTCCATCCTGGTCCTATTAGACCTCTCGGCGGCTTTCGATACCATCGACCATGGTATCCTATTGCATCGGCTGGGGGGGTTGGGGGTGGGAGGCACCGTTTTGCGGTGGTTCTCCTCCTACCTCTCTGGCCGATCGCAATTTGTGCGGGCAGGAGAGCAGAGGTCGACCCCGAGACCCCTCACATGCGGGGTGCCTCAGGGGTCGGTCCTCTCGCCTCTCCTGTTTAATGCATACATGAAGCCGCTGGGTGAGATCATTCGTGGTTTTGGGGTAGAGTACCATCTGTACGCTGATGACACCCAGCTGTACATATCTACCCCAGACCACCCCAACGATGCCGTAGCGGTGATGTGCCAGTGCCTGGAAGCCGTGCGGATCTGGATGGGAAGTAACGGACTTAGGCTCAACCCGACCAAGACCGAGTGGCTGTGGTTTCCGGCTGCCCGATTCAACCAGCTTTCTCCAACGCTGGCCATAGGGGGCGAATATCTTGCCCCTGTGGATGGGGCGCGCAATTTGGGTGTCCTCCTGGATACCCGGCTGTCTATGGAAGAGCAAGTGACAGCCGTGGCCAGGAGGGCGTTTTACCAGGTTCGCCTGGTTCGCCAATTGCGCCCCCTATTGGATCGGGACGCCCTTCGCACAGTCACCCATGCCCTCGTGACATCCCGACTGGACTATTGCAACTCTCTCTACATGGGGCTCCCCTTGAGGTGCACCCGGAGGCTTCAGTTAGTTCAGAATGCGGCCGCGCGAGCAATTATGGGCACCTCCAGGTTTGCCCATGTAACACCGCTCCTGCGCGAGCTGCACTGGCTACCTGTCGTCTTCCGGGTGCGCTTCAAGGTGTTAGTTATCATCTTCAAAGCGCTCCATGGCTCGGGACCTAGCTATCTGCGAGATCGGATCCTGCCCCACACATCCTCACGACCGATTCGCTCCCACAGAGAGGGGCTTCTCCGGGTGCCGTCCACTAGACTTTGTCAGCGGGCGACGCCCAGGGGAAGGGCGCTCTCTGTGGCGGGCCCGGCCCTCTGGAACGACCTTCCCCCTGATATTAGAACGACCACCGACCTCCGCTCCTTCCGGGTAAAATTGAAGACCCATCTCTTTCGACTGGCCGGCCTTGAATAGTTCTCTCTGTCTTTTAATTACAAATTTTAATGGGTTTTAATTATATATTTTTAGCATAGGTAGATTTATTTAATTTTATTTTAAGTAATGTTTGTATTTTGTATATTGTTTTTAATTATGCCTGTGCACCGCCCCGGGTCCCTGTGGGGAGAGGGTGCGGTTAATAAATCTTAATTTTTTTTTTTTTTTTTTTTTTTTAAATGTGCTAGTTCTGGAAGGACATTTCAATTGCATTGCCTGACTTTCTCTACCTAGCGGCTTATATACCTGAAGCCTTCCTCATAGCCTTTGGATAGATTGCAGCGTTGTATAGCTCCTGAGGGCCCATTCCACTCTAGCGCAGCCATAATATCGCCTATCCCCAGGGTCATTGTCCAAGTACTTGGTCACATCCTTGGGCTCTAGGTTGTTCCACATTGCCCCACCTGGCTGCTGTTTCTAATTTGGTTTCTCAGCTTGCTACATTAGTTATGGCTGACAACAGGCCTGTTCCTGGCAAGGCCAATGCTAAGACCTGACATTTGTCAGAATCTAAGTTGTCATCTACTGCAGATAAACTTTCTTCCAGACATCAAAAAGCACTTGAAAAACAGTTTGCTAAAGCTCAAAAGGTAGCTGCATTGCAGGCCAGCAAGTCTATGACCAGGCAGGCTTCTTCACCAGTGTCAGGTAGACAACATCGTGATCTCTCACCTGATGCATTCAATCTTCCATCTGCGCAACCGGCCTGCTTTGAGGATTCCTTTGAACCTTTTGGTTGTTTTCCTGCCAAGGAGGGGACGTCTCCAGGATCCCTTTTACAGCCAGCTCCTTCTATATCCACTTCTCCTGCCCCAGCGGTCCAGCCTTCTGGGCAAGTTGGTTCTTCTATCACACAGATATGCGAGATTACATTGCTGAGGCCATTCTCCAGGGCATAGAAGCTGTATTTCACTGCAGGTCCCAACGCACTACTTTTTTTACTACTACACCTGCCAACAGACAGGAACCACTGGTGGTGGATACTTTGGACTTACATGATCGTTCTGTTGCCCAACAGTCCGACCACAGCAATGACTCCATCTTAGAGGAAGGAGAGATCGATGATCAAGAGCTGTCGGAAGCTGAAGGTTTGGCGCCTGATAAAACAGCATTCATGGGCATTTGGACTATGGGTATTTAAAATGGTTCTCTCTGCGGAAGGGACCCTGGATCAGTCTTGATCATCTATGCTTGGGTATATACCATGCATGGAGTCTCCAATCTGATTGAAAGACGGTTGGTCTTACCTGAACGGTAGTTCTCTGTGCACTACGGGAGACTTCATCCCCTCCCTAGGGAACCTGTCCAGGATCCAGGTCAGATACTGAAGAGTTCAACATGACATTCTTTGATCTACATCTTTATTATAGAAACTGACATCAGTCAAGCCAAGGAGGCATGACCAAACATTTCAAACTCAGTCTCTGGGCTAATCGGTAGAAATTATAACCCATGCATGGAATCTTCCGCAATGCACAGAGAACTGCCATTCAGGTAAGACCAACTGTTTTTTCCCTACTCTTACTATATCTAGTGCTTGATGTTTTGCAGCCCTGTTTAAGGTAACCCATTATCTCCTTGGGAGGATGGGTCAGAAGATCACCTGAACAGCTACTGTGAAGATTTTTCAAGACATCTATTAGATAAATAACTTTGGATCATCACTTTATCTTGAGTTGGACTCCAGCTGTGCCTTTAAGTTGACTGGAGCACAGTCTTGTGTGGTTATTGGAATCCATTGGTCCTAAGGAAGTGGAAATGGTCCTTGGAGCTTAGAGTATAACCACCCGTCTTGGATGATCAAGGCCCCCTACCGTATTTCCCCAAAATTCCCGAAATAAGCACTTGGCCTTATTTTTGGGGAGGTCTTATTGTTTTTGAGGTGCAGGAGGTGGCGAGCATGGTCACCTTTTGGCTGCTATAAGGCAGTTTCACTTTTCTTAACAAGTTAGTGGTCTACCCTTTCTTTAGATTGGTGCATGTATCCTAGTTGTCTTTGATTTTTTCAGTGCCTTCATTACCACCAATCATCATATGCCTTTGGACCAGCTCGGGGTTGGAAGTGAAGATATGGTTTTTTGGTAGTTTTTCTTCCAGGATCAGTTCCAGTTAGTGTTGGAGATAGGGAGAGATCGAATCCTTGACTCTTGATTTGTGAGGTACCTCAGTACTTCTTTCTCTTGTGGACATTTAACATCAAAAACATCATAAGAAAACCACAACAAAGTATGTTCTTTCTGCACCGTCAGGAGCTCAAACTGCTGATAGTTCTACAGAGGAATTATTAAGTCTGTCATCTGCACCTCTATAACTTTCTGGAAACATTTATTCATGTTAAACTGTATTCTTGTTCCAGACTCAAGATGTGACCATTGCCTTGGGAGCAGTTTTTCCTCTAGCCTTCAAGGCCTTTCATTCTGTCTATGCATTTTATTTTGTGCATTGTTTGTGCCCTTTCCTGTATTGAGAGGCCCTACTCACTGTAATTCATGTGTTAGTCACCTCTTATTTGGATTATAGCAACATACGTTTCAAGGCTGCTCTTGAAGGCTGCAACTAGTCCAGAATGTAGCTTACATGAGTAGTTATGCATCTCTGTGAGCTACATTGATTGCTAATAGGCTTCTGGGTGGAATTCAGAGTGCTGGTTATTCACCATTAAAACCCTTGCAACTCTGCTTTTTTTTGATGATAAGATCCAACAGTTGGCATGTCTTTCTTAAAAATGCCATTCTGTCATTGTATATGTCCTATGGTACAGCATTACCCTCAGATTTGGGTAACCCCAACCTCAAACTATCTTTTCTAAAGACTTGGCATCCCTCCTCTCCCCAGACATGGGGATTTGAGTTCCTGTTCAATGTGGCTACCTCTTTGATAAGATAGCTTGGAATGTTTGCATTAATGTTATATTTTATCATAAATATATTTTGTTTGTTGTTCTATGTTTATGTTGCCCCCAAAGCATTTGAGAAAGTCTGTAACTCATCTGAATAAATACAGTTTTCATTAGATTCCACCTTTTTATCTTTTGCCTAGATTAAAAATTCCTTAGTATCATGAGATTTCAAAGTCATTAGTATGAGCTATGTGTACTTTATTTGGATTTTTACCCCCATTGTGCACTTTTTAAATTTCTACTTGGCATGTAGAAGTGTAGAATTTAGATTACTTTCTGCCTATTGATGAAATGCTTTAAAACAGAGTATGAGTTACCTTTTGTATGGTTTTTACATCCAAGGCCTACTTTGATTGTGGGACACAGGATGTTTTCCTGGAGGCATAATCACATTCCATTCTGCTGTGTATGCTTTACTGATTTTCTGTTTAATATAAATGGAAAAGATGAGAAACAAGTTTCTGTATTATAAAGTAGAGAAAGGAATTTGAACTGTCCTTGTTGCAAGAAGAGTTTTTTCTTTCAGAAGCAGTTTCCTCATTTTTTTCATGCTGTTGGTATGAAAGTTGCTCATCTTCTAAATATGAACTATAGGAAGGAAGATGGGGGCAGAGGGGATGGATGGATGGATGGAGAATACAGTGGCCAATGGACTAAAATATCCCCATGTTTATTTTATATAAATGCATCATTATAAAAGGTGTTTACTGAAGTAGAATTCTAGGAAATTTCAGTGGTTAGATAGTTAATTCCAGTGATGTTATATTTCACTTTTTTATAAAAGCCTTTTTTGATAATTGATACAAGCAGAGATAAATGTGATTGTATGTCATAATCATGAGTATTAATCTGCAACATAGAATGTGGAGAAGCAGTTGCTCTCTTTCTATCTAAATAGATCTTGTTTGTTTGTTTTACTGATTCAGAGATAAGTTTTCAAAAATATATTCAATCTGTTTTTATAAGTAATTGTACAATTAAATTAATGGAGCCAAACGATCTTGGCTTTCTATTTCTTAGAACAGAAATCTACTAAAGCTGTAATCATTTTGATAACTATTAATGATGTGATATGGATATATATTTGAAGTTTGAAACTTGTAATTGTTTTTAAATATAAAAACGTCTATCTAAAGTCTCTCAATATTAGCCTTGACCAGTGATGGTGAACATTTTTCACCTTGGGTGACAAACCCATGAGTGTGAATGCTATTGTGTGCACTCGTGTACTTGCCCCACCACGCTGTGCCCCCTGCGCATGTGCATGCTAACCCCCTCCCGCTACCCCACGCATGTGCACACAGCTTTCTAGGAGCCTGGGAAGGGCAATAATTGCCTCCCCACTCCCCTGAGGCTGTCCAAAGGCCAGAAACAGTCCATTTTCAAATTTCCAGTTTGTGGATTATGCTGTTTTTTGCCCTGTGGAGGCTTCAGGGAACTTCAGAGGCCACTATTGTTGAAACATTAATTACAGCCTTAGATGCCTCTTGAGATCTTTTGTTATCATTATTTATGGAAACTGAAATAACACTGAAATTCTAAATCTTATGTTTTACTGAAATTACTAGGGCTTATTTACAAATACATTTTTAGAACTGAAGTGAATCTACTGTTCTTCTATATATCTCAAAATAAGATAGTTATTCAGATTTATGCTCACTTCTTTATAGTCACATTGAGAAAATAAAAGCATTTTTCTGTCAATGAGTTATATTGATGTCCCAGCGATATTTATTTTATGTGTTACAGTTAAAAGCTTGTTCAGTCCTATCACTGTGTCTCATAATTTTTAAATATAAAACCACCACTGAGAGATTCTTTAAGCATCTTTACAATCTTTCATGTGCATTAATGGTCTTTGGGGAATACTCACATTCACAGTAAAGTTCTGCTGTGTTTCAAAAGTAGGTTCTCATCCATTATGGACTTGATTTTTAAGGGTGTTACGCCGTTGTATTATATAGATTATTAAGAATTTGCGTTATGATATTGAGGTTATTACAACTTTCGTTTTCATTCTTTCTTCAAGATACCCAGAAAGTGGCATTGTGGAAATGACTGTCCGTAATCTGCGGCCTCGAGCAAGAACTATTTTGAAGTGGAATGAATTACATGTAGGTGATATGGTGATGGTTAATTACAACGTAGAGAGTCCAGAAGAAAGAGGATTCTGGTTTGATGCAGAAATTACCTCTTTGAGGGAAATTTCAAGGACTAACAAGGAGGCTTATGCCAAAATTATGCTGGGGTAAGATTTTATTGATTGATACTGTAGTCTATCTACATTTTTTACATTATTTCAGTAAATAAAACCTTTCCATATAGCACAAAACTTGTAATTTCTTTCAATTATATTTTTTTATTGCAAGAAGTTAAACACAATACTGCTCTGTCTTTCTAATATTAGATTTATATCCCTACTTTCATTTTGAAACTCAAGGCAGCATACATAGTGCTCTATCCTTCCAATTGTTCCCCAGAGCAATAACTTGTGAGTAGGTTGGATAAAGAGAGAGTGACTTGTCTAAAGTCATCCAATGCACCTCTGGCTGGGAGTGGACTAAAGCCTGGGTCTTTCTCCATACTGGTGGAGATAGCATCCAGGAATGAAAGGGTTTTACTCTGTTTGTCATCCAGTCGGACTGAGTCTGCAGGCTGTGACAACACGTCTCTTCTGGTAGTTCTTCCCAGCTTTTAGACTCAGTCTTTCTTAGGATAAGACATATGTTTAAATTCTCCTTCATTTCTGGTTATTTCTCAACTCCATTCTCAACAATGAAAACAACAAACAAGGCTTTGATTCTGAGGCCGGCTTTCTTTAAGAGCAGGTAGAGCAGCCTCTTGTTCCAGTGGAAAGGGCTTCTGGAAATTCAGGCAATCCAGCCGGTTCCAGAGGAGCAACAGGGTCAGGGGTTCTACTCCCTTCTGTTCATCGTCCCAAAAGCCTCAGGGGGTTGGAGGGCAATTCTAGACCTCAGCGTCTGAACTGTCACATTGTCTATGGCAGTTTAAGATGCACTCACTCCAGACCATTCTGGATGCTGATTTCCTCACATTGTTGGATCTCACAGAGGCATACTTGCACGTGCCCATCCTCCCCGCCCACAGGCAGTTCCTCCGCTTCTATGCGGGGAAGCATTATCATTAAAGAGCCCTGCGCTTCAGCCTTTCATCGGCTCCTAGAGTGTTCACCAAGCTGCTCACAGCCCTAGCGAGGTACCTCCAACCCATGCCAGTCATGATATCCTTCTTCAACCCAGATTGGAAGGACAGGTGGAGAGAGACCTGGAGCTCCCACTTCAGGTTCTCTAGGACCATGGGTTTTCCATAAACCTAGGCAAGTGCCACTTACTCCAACAACTCATTTGCTGCATCTGGGAGCAATCATAGACACCACAGAGTGCATGGTCTACCTCTCCCAAGAGCGCTAGTCCAGTCCACAGATTTTGGCAGGCCGCGTATGGAGGCAATGTCAGGTACCGCTGATACAGCTCTCCCAATTGCTGGGAAAGATGGTATCCTGTTTCTTAGTCATTCAGTCGGGCTCAGTTCCAGAGCAGATGCATTCAGTGGTTTCTCCTACCACATCAGAGAAGCTGCTCATTGGACAAGGTACAGGTATTGCCAGAGGTAATCAGGTCACTGGAGTGGCGATTGTCCCTGGCCATTTCCAGGGGGTCCCAGTTCAGAAAGCCAGACCACTGACGTTGACAACAGCTCACTTACAATTGCTGATAGCACAAGGTCAGTGGTCTCAGGAGGACTTGAGTCACAACATAAATTGACTTGAACTGCGGGCAATCCATCTGGCCTTCATTCATTTCCAGGACAATGTGGTGAACAAGCACATTCTGGTCTTACAGACAACATGACTGCAAAGGGACATATCAACCACCACGGTGGGACTCGCTCCTGGTCTCTCATGCCCCGAGGCCGAACAGCTGGGTCTCTGAGCGGAGACACACCTTCTATCCATAAGGGCGGAATAAATGTCAATCTGTTTGCCACCCCGGACAACAGCCAGCTGCCCAGGTACTATGCCAGATACATAGCCCCAGGGCAGAGGGGGTAGGTGCTCACTGCTGTCCGTGGCCTCCAGAGCTACTGTATGCCTTCCATCCTCTTCCATTCACCCAGAGGGTCATCAGGAAGATGCTGGAGGAGGAGATTCTGTTCCTGATGCCCTACTGGCCCAGAAGACCTTGGTTCGCAGACCTGGTGAACCTTTCTGTGATTCCACCTGGGAGGATCCATCCAACTAAGATCTCGCTCAGTTAGGGGTCTCTGGTCCGCCCGGACTCAGTGGCTCCAGTTGACTTCCTGGAAGACAATCTGTCCACCAGGGTCATCAGGACGATCAAGGCATCACAACGGTCTTTGACAAATTGTATATAAGATGCCACCTGGAGATCCTTTTGCCGCTGGTGCTTAAGTAAGGATTTTGTCCCCACAGAGATCTCCATTCCTTGGGTCCTGGATTTTCTCTCGGAGGACTTGATAGTGGACTATCCCTCAGTACCCTCAGAAGACATGTAGCAGCCCTGTCTTCAGTTTTGACATGTGGATCACTGGAATCTCTGGCCCACCAGCCTTTGATCCAATAGTTCTTAAGGGGTGCCACCAACCTCAAATCCTCGGTTGTTCAGATATTCCAGATGGGACTTGATCAAGGTACTGAACTCCCTCACTGGAGGGCCCTTTGAACCCTTGAGGACTACCTGCGTGTGTTGCCTTACCTTTAAGGTGTCGTTCTTGATGGCCATCACATTGGCCAGGAGGGTTTTGGAGCTGGCAGCCTTGTTTGTTACACAAGATCTCTGTGTGTTTCACTCAGACAGGATGGTGTTGCGGCTGGACCCATCCTTCATCTCGAAGGTAAACACATGGTTTCACAGAACCCAGGAGCTTCTGCTGCCAAACTTCTGCTCCAGTCCATCATCTGGAGCGGAAGTGGCACAAGCTAAATAAATGTGCGGAGGGCTTTCCACATTTACATCAGAAGGACCTCTTCTTTGAGATGCAGAGTCTTTGTTCATCTCCTTTAAGCTGGCCACGATGGGCAACAAGGTGACCCCATCTTCTTTGAGAAGTTGTATCAGGGCTTACATGGCAAAGGCCTAAGAGTTACAGGCTTTACCACCACCAAGACAAATTACCACCGACTACCAGGACTGTGGCCACAACTCCGGCATGAGCAACGGAAGCCTTGATAGCAGAAAACTGTCGAGCCACCACCTGGGCCTCTCCATCCACCATTACAAGTTGGACAGCTTCGGCTCTGCAGAGGAGGCCTTTGGCAGGCGAGTTCTGCAGAGAGTACACAGCTCACGGGACTTTGGACCAGACTGCGGCCCACCCGTAAGGACAAGCCAGGCTTTGGTATGTCCCATTCTTGGATGCTATCTCCACCACTATGGAGAATGGGTATTGGTCTTACCTGATACACCCGTTCTCTGGGAGGTGGAAATAGCATCAAGCCCCACCCAGGTAGCTGTTCGGTCCTGGATCCGAGAAGAGACATTTCTTCACCGCCACACATCAGTCTGCAGCAACATCTTTGTCAAAAAGCTGTGAGGAGCTACCAGAGGAGGCGTGTTGTCACATCCGATTGGATGACAGATGGATTAAACTCCTTTCATTCCTGGATGCTATCTCCACCTCCCAGAGAACGAGCGTATAAGATAAGATCAATGCCCATTATGCCTTGGGTCAACACCTTAACTACTATATCATGCTTTAACTCATGTTGTTCTCTTTCCAGCTATTATTTGAAATACGTAAACTATAATTGCGACTGCGCATGCGCGAGATGGCGGTCGGCTCTTGAGTCCCGTGCTGGTCGCGGAGGCTCGATGGCCAGCTAAAATGAGCAAGTCTGGCCTGCGAGACCACCTAAGGGGCTGGACCCAGTGAGTGGACCACCCTGGCAGCGGTTTGAGACCAGGCGGGTCTCCCAGGGTGGTCGGAGGCTCGAGCAAAGAGGTCGGAGGCAGGAGGCAGGAGGAGGCCGGCTGACGAAACGCCGAGCCGGACGCTGGGCGCTTTCCGCTGAGCGCCACCCGGAGGCCATGAAACGGCTGGAGGCTGTGAGAGAGTTGGAGGCTGGAGGCTGTGAGAGAGCCAAGAAGGAAGAACGAGTCGGCGGCTATGAGAGAGGCTGTGAGAGAGGCTGTGAGAGAGCCGGAATGACCGAGGCTGTGAGAGAGCCTGTGAGAGAGAGCCGGAACGACCGAGTGGTGAGCGGCGGGGGGCGAGCGGCAGGGTGGCATGGAGGCCTGGCCACCTGGCAGTCGAGCCGGACGACGGACGCTGCTCACTGAGCGCCATTCCGAGGCCGTGAGAGGGCCGGAAGGCTGTGAGAGAGCCGGAGAAATGAGTGGTGAGCAGTGGGGGCGAACGACGGGCGGCATGGAGGCCTGGCATGGAGGCCTGGCTGCCGGGACGAAGCCGGGGGACCATGAGGGAACTGGAAGACCTAGCAGCTGAGGCTTGCACCTTAGACCTCACCCCATGGTCCATCTACCATCATTAACTCTCCATTCCCCCGGCCTTAGAACTATAAGAACTGCTAAGAACTATTTTAGAACTCTCGAGGAATATAACATCATTCCAAGACCTCTGAGTCTTGTATTACTATTTATTACTATACTATGCACTCCTGAAATTTAACTATGAATTTTTGTATTTAACATTCTGTACATTTTAGCTGCCATTATGCCTTTTAAATTATGCACTGCGACCTATTTAAATTTTAAATTTTACTATCTATTTATACTATTTATTATTATATCAATTATTAATTAATTATTTAATCATATTATTAATTATACCATGTACTCGAGAGCTGACCTGTTGCGACTGCGAGAGTCCCCGCTCTCGCAGGTTTGGCCCTCCACTCTAACGAGGGCCCGCCTTGATGAGGGATTTATTAATCCGGAGAGGTGGAAGAAGCGTGGTCTCAGGGGTTTTTTAGTTTCTAGGTTATTGTCCATTTTAGGGGGTACCAGGGAGGGGGGAGGGTATAGACAGATAGAGATGGAAAGAGAGGGCCAGGCCGGCAGACGACGGAGGGTAGCAGAAGGAGCCGTTAGTAGGGGGGAAATACGAGTCGTCCCGTCAGAGGGCATTTCCATCCAGAAGGTCGTGGGGAGAGGCAGGTCCGAGGGGAGACAATTTCCATCCTCCCGGTTGAGGGCACAGAACCGTTGGTTGCAAACGGTGAAGTGCCTCAACCCCCGTTTGCTAGGTGGTCAGGAAGTACAGAGCCAGGGCCTGCGGCTGATGTTTTGTAATGCCAGGTCCGTGGTCAACAAAGCCCCCCTCGTTTATGACCTTGTGTCAGAGGAGGGGCCGGACCTGGCAGGAATAGCGGAGACGTGGTTGGGCCACGAGGGTGGACTTCCCCTCGTTGAAATATGCCCACCAGGCTACCGCGCTTTTCATCAGCCTCGGGCCCTTGGCAGGGGTGGTGGGGTAGCGGTTATTGTAAAGGAAAGTCTTGAGCCGAGAGAGACCACTGTGCCACAGACTACCGGTTGTGAGTCCCTCTGCGTGAAGTGGGGCCTAGGGAGGCAGTTGGGCGTGCTGGTTGTATACCTGGCTCCCCGCTATGTAGCAGCAGCCCTACCCGAGCTCCTGGAGGTGATCGCTACGGTGGCAGTTGAGACCCCCAGACTTGTAGTCATGGGGGACTTTAATTTGCCATCGGTGGGCGAATCATCCGAGGTAGCTCGGGAGTTCATGGCTTCCATGACGGCCATGGACCTGACCCAACTAATTTTAGGCCCCACCCACGAGGGTGGACATACACCGGATCTCATCTTTGTCTCTGGCCAGTGGAAGAGTGATCTGGGTATAGGGGATATAGACATCACGCCCTTGTCATGGTCAGACCACTCACTTCTCCGGCTCGACTTTCCAACCACTGCACCCCTCCGCGGGGAGGCGGAACCTGGGTCACCAATTTGGTTCCGCCCCAGGCGCCTGATGGACCCTGATGGGTTTCAGACGGCGCTTGGGCCACTTCCTGTACCCCTGACCCGCGCCCCGATCGAGGACCTCGTGGTTGCATGGAATACTGCGACCACGGGAACCTTGGATCGGGTCGCGCCCTTGCGGCCTCTCTTGCGGCAGCGAGCCACCCTGGCTCCCTGGTTTACCGAGGAGCTGAGGGTGATGAAACGCCGCAAGAGATGCCTAGAGAGAAGATGGAGGTCTACCCGTTCTGAATCCGACCGAACACAGGTAAGAGCCCATTTACGGACTTACATTGTGGCGCTGAGAGTGGCCAAACGTCATCATTGTGCCACTCTCATAGCATCCGCAGAAAACCACCCTGCTGCCCTGTTTAGGGTGACCCGCTCCCTCCTTCAACAGAGGGTGCGGGAAGCCCCGCTACAGGGTAGAGCAGAGGAATTTGTGATTTTTCTGCAGGAGAAAATCGCTCAGATACAGAACGAGTTAGCCCCCATTGATGGCCCAGTGAGATGCCACGAGACAGATCTTGTTTGGGAGGAGTTTGACTCCGTTACTTCCGAAGATATGGACAGGTTACGTGGGCGACTGCGAGCCACCACATGTTTATTGGACCCGTGTCCCTCCTGGCTTGTACTGGCATCCTGGGAGGTGACACGAGGCTGGCTCCAAGAGGTTGTCAACGCATCCTTGAGTGAGGGTTCCTTGCCTGCTTCCCTAAAAGAAGCTATGGTGAGGCCCCTCCTCAAGAAGCCCTCTTTGGATCCAGCTTTATTAACCAACTATCGTCCAGTCTCCAACCTTCCCTTTTTGGCGAAGGTTGTTGAGAGTGTGGTGGCACAACAGTTTCCCCGTCACCTGGAGGAAGTTGAGTATCTAGATCCGCGCCAGTCCAGCTTTCGGCCCAGGCATAGCACCGAGACGGCATTGGTCGCGTTGGTTGATGATCTCTGGAGGGCCAGAGATGGGGGTTGTTCCTCCATCCTGATCCTATTAGACCTCTCGGCGGCTTTCGATACCATCGACCATGGTATCCTATTGCATCGGCTGGGAGGGTTGGGGGTGGGAGGCACCGTTTTACGGTGGTTCTCCTCCTACCTCTCTGGCCGATCGCAATTTGTGTTGGCAGGAGAGCAGAGGTCGTCCTCGAGACCCCTCACATGTGGGGTGCCTCAGGGGTCGGTCCTCTCGCCTCTCCTGTTCAACACATATATGAAGCCGCTGGGTGAGATCATCCGTGGTTTTGGGGTAGAGTACCATCTCTACGCTGATGACACTCAGCTGTATATATCTACCCCAAACCACCCCAACGATGCCGTAGCGCTCCTTCCGTCTAAAACTAAAAGCACATCTTTTCTGCTTGGCCGGCCTAGGGTAGTCTCTCTCTATGGGTTTTTAGTTGTTTTAATTGGGAATTTTAGTATGTTAATGGGGTATTTTAGCACAGGTATATGTTTAATTTGTTTTTTAATGTGTTTTGTATATTTATTGTTTATTTTTCCCTGTGCACTGCTCCGAGTCCCTATGGGGAGAGGGAGCGGTCAACAAATTAAAATTATTATTATTATTATTATTATTATTAATTCTGGAGAAATCTGCTCACCAGAAAATTCTGTTCATTATCGGCTTCTTTTTGATAACTGAATATAAATCACAGCCTAATTTTTTCATAATGATAGGTCTGGTTTTGTAGCACCATGGACACATTAATTCAACTTACATAGAAATTAAGATACTTAGATTTTGGTTTTTAGAAATACCATGAAATTACAAAGGGAAATGATACACCAGAAATAAGACAGTATTGTAGTGTTTCAGGAACGTAGCAAGAAGCAACATTTCAACGATGTTATGCTTCTGATTTGCCAGGTCATTTTGGCTTTTTGGAAATAAAGAGTATGCAAATGGAGTACTTCACTGTGGCAATTTTTGCCTTCCAGAAGGAAGCATTATTTCTTTATATAGTTAATCATTGTTCTCAAATGTGAAGTAGACTTAGGTCTCAGAATTGAACTTGGCGAGAAAAGAGAAATTACTCAGCACAGAAAAAATGGCTGAATTAGCAGAGCAGTGTTATGTTTGGACAAGAGGCAAGAGCAGGAGGTGGATGTATGTGCTCTTCCCCTTCTCCTCAGCTTAAATGTTTTTTCCACTTTGCAACAAGCCTTTGAGAGAGCTGAAACAAGTCACAAACTCAATAGTTTTCTTCATCTCAGATTATGCTTATTTCAGCATTCTCATAATCCTCCGGAATGAAATATTTTGGCTATGTACTGATCTTCATTGTGGTAGCAGAGGACTGCCAATATCCTGAAAGAGAAGAGCCCTTCTGTAAAATCAGAAAGAATAATACCATATTTTTCGGATTATAAGACGCACCTTTTTTCCTCTAAAAAGAGGCTGAAAATCTGGGTGTGTCTTATACATCAAATACAGCATTTTTTGCCTCCTGAAACCCCGCCCCTTCACCAAAATGGCCACGCACACCCTTTTGGAGGCTCCCAGAGAGCTCCTGGGGGCTGGGGAGGACAGAAATGAGCAAAAAACAGGGTGTTTTTGCCCCCTTCAGCCCCCAGCAGCACTCTATAAGCCTCCATAAGGCTATGCATGCAATTTGTTTGACCAAAAAACAGCCCGTTTTCACGATAAATGGACCGGTTTTTTGCTCATTTTTGACCCCCACCCCTCCAGGAGCACTCTGCAAGCCCCCGCAAGGCTATTCACGTTTGGGGGAGGTTGATTGATGAGAATTACGTTGGTCAAGTACTGTGCCTGCAGAAACAAAGATTTGTTCCAAAGGTGGTCAGTGATTATCTTCTCCAGCACATGGGTAAATACAATTGGAAACATCTACCTATCTACCTACCTACCTACTCTCACTCTACCTACTTATCTACTGTATTTCTCTCTCTGTCTTTATTTCTCTATCTCTATCCCTCTACCTACCTATCTACACACTCTCTCTCCCTACCTATCTACTGTATTTCTCTCTCTCTATCCCTATTTCTCTCTCTCTATCCCTCTACCTACCTACCTACTTAAAAAAAAATTGCCTCTTCAAAACCTGGGTGCGTCTTATACTTCGAAAGATACAGTAAATATAATGAACGCATCTGCAAAAAAAAAGGATAATAGCAGAAAGCAGCACAGTTAAACCTTAAATAATTTATTTTCTCTTACATCAGAAGATTCTTGAATATCTCTCTGAATATATTAGAAAAGATACGTTTTTCCTAAGTTTTCTTCATGGGAATACCTCCAGTCTTTGTGCCTGGAAATCTATAAAGCTAATTATTGGTAATACTGAAGAAAATCTAAAAGCGATTTACATTTAAGTTATATTATAAATCCTGATGTATTCACTTGTCATTTTTGCCTACCTAACTGATGCCTCAATTAGCAAGTGAGTAGCCATATGAAATAAATGAATGAATAAATTGCTTTTTTAATTATTTACAGTTCCTATTTCAATCATTAAAAAGCCCTAAATGATGAAGCAATTACCGGTATTTCATAACGAAAAGTATGAAGTATATTTCAAATTTAGGCAAACTTTATTGTTGGCAATCTGTTTAAGTAATGTGTGACAATTCATGATAAAAATTAGATTTGAATATGCAGCTTTGCCCATAAAGCAGCATAAGATGCTAATAAGGGATTTATGTGAAGGGATGTCGTTTATGCAGGGGACTCCTGTTTTTCTGTTTTGTTTTGTTTTGCTTTGTTTTCAACAAAACATTTGTTGAAGATGTTTTGAAGATGAAAAATTAAGCAAGTTAGATTGTTAAGCTTATGTTTCTCTGCATGGAACTCTTGCAATATTATATAGTCACAGGAAGGCTAACTAGAAGATGCATTTCATTAATTAAACTACTAGCCAATATTATGCTCTGAAAGTATAAAGAGTATTTCCTGCTAGAGTTGAATATGTTTGTCCATTTAATTACACTGAAATAAATAAACATATTTTGCTTGTCCAGTATAAATCAGATCTAAAATCAAAAGTCTTCATCTTTTAATTTCACAATTCTGATTTAGATGTCAGCTATGCTAATATCTTGTTTCTTTAATCTTTTGTCTTTGATTTCACCGATTTCTAAATATGTTTTTTTCTTGCCTCTTTAAAAATAGATGCCCTCAAGTATATTAGTATCCTTTACTTGGTTCCATTTCTATTGGCATCATATGAGTTTATTTGAAAGTACTTTGCATGGTTATATTTATTTCTATATTGATCATTAATTATATATGGCAAAATGAAAATAAAATTTAGGTTGGTTGTTCCTTTATTTTTGATCTTTTTTCTGGTTGACAGTATTGGTTATTTGTGATTTCTTTTCTTAATATAGTTGTTAATATGTAAATTGTTATTAATTCTATAGTTTGATATTTCAAATAGATGCATTATTTGTTTTTTTAATATTAGTGAATATTTTCTGGATTAATATAATAATATTGCTATTTCAGAATTGAATTGGAAGCATGCTTTTATTTAGTTTTTAGTTCAGTCCATGAATCTTCTTTAAGCATATGATGTATACTTGCACAGTAATTTCATGTTGTGTTCCATTGAATAGCATTAAAATTAGACAGATAAATTGAGTTGAATATTTTGTTTCTTCATTTTCAGGAGCCCAGAAGATGTAATAAATGATTGCAAACTATGTTTTATAGAAGAAATATACAAGATTGAAAAACCAGGAGCATATCCATTGACATTTGCAGATGGAGAGTTCAAAAGTAAGTATTTGGTCTGCCTATGAAAGATTTTCCATTTTTGAATAGTATTTTAAACATATTATTAAAATAAATATATTTGATTAATATATTCTTCAAATACATATACAATTCATTGAAATAACTTTATATTACAATGTGTTTTAGATATTTGTAGAGAAAGATATATGTAAAGAAAATCAGAATACAATGATTTGTCTGCAAAGGTTTGCACATTTATGCTTTCACTGCCATATATTTAAACGTTGCTTATTCAGCCAACCTCTTTTTCTAATTATTGTCTTTTATAGGCCCAAGGTGGCACTAGAGAGTAATCTTACGGCCTTTCTTCAGTGCTGACTGTAAATTACTACTTGATTGAATTTATAGGAAAGGAAAGAAATTATAGGAGGAAGAGGGCATATTGAAAGAATGCTCAGATGACTTGGGCAGGCTTTCTTCAACAGACGTGTCTCTAGGAGACATAATCAACAGCCCAAGTTGCTCTCTTCCACTTGCCCAAAGAGCTATCTTTTCCCCAGGTCCTTAGTGAGGAAGAAAAGTTTTTAGATAGATGAAAAACTGTCTACCAGGGACTCAGTGCAAGTATTTTTTTCAGTGTGATTTTACATTCCAGGCAACAGCTCCAAATGAATCCGTTTGGTCTAATGGTTAAAGCACCAGGCAAACGAACAGGAGGCTGTGATTTCTAGTCCCACTTTAGGCATAAAGGTGGCTGGATGATTTTGGGCCAGTCATTCTATCTCAACCCAACCTACTTCACACTTTTTGTGGGAGAAACAAGGAGTAAGGAGTATTAGGTATATTGCTTGCCTCAAATTATTATAAAAAATAAAGGTGGGATAAAAATCTAATAATAAAAAATATCTAATATTCTTCTCCTATTTTCCCCACAATAACCTTGTGAGGTGAGTTAGACTGAGCAGAGAGAGTGATCCAAAGTTACTTAGCCGGCTTTCAGGATTAGAACTCAACATTCTCCTGGTTTCTATCTTGGTGCCTCTTAAGTCAGTATTATCCTATAGTTACTTCAAGGAAAGAGGCCTCTTGGTGCTTCCTTAGACCAGATACTGACTGAAATCAAGAGGGGGATACTCTTTCTTCCCCAATATAAAACCACAAATGCAAGGAATTCAGAAGGCTGAATTGAATTGCCACCTAAAGGAGCAACTAATGCAACAGCAACAGTGTAGAGCAGTGGTAGTCAACCTGGTCCCTACTGCCCACTAGTCAGCGTTGGAGCTTTCATGGTTGGCGGTAGGGGTTTTGTCCGATACTGAAGCACTTTCCTTTTTTTAATTTAATTGACTTCCCTACTTTATAAATCACCATTACTGTGGAACCTAATACTAACAGAGATACAAAAGTGGGCGGTAGATATAAAAAGGTTGACTACCCCTGGTCCTAGAGACTAACTCTTCTCTGCCATGTTTACAGGGGATCCAAGTTATCAAGATCCTTTACTGGAAGGCAAGCTTCTCCTATGCGCTGCTTGGAAAGTCCAAGCATGGGTTAATTTTGTCTGACTGCCCTGGACTGAATTGATGATCTTAAGCCATGCCACTGCTACTGGCACTTCAGTTTATTTCAATTCAGTCTAAAAACCCAGTGGACATTTCAAGTGGTTCCTTTAAAAAACCTTACTTGGACTCTCCAACTAAAATTTGTTCCTTAATTTGTATACCATTCAAGACATATGATCAGTGAGCTTTAAAACAAACCTTTCTCTCTATCTGATCTCACCGAACTACGAGCCGTTGTGTCCTGGGCTCTGCTCGGGCGCACACGGCTGTCGGGCGGCTGGGGGTGACGTGGGTGGGTCGGACTGTCGACACCCCCACAATCGGCGTAAGTGTGGGCATGACAACAGTGATGCAATGACCTGGTCACTCGCATCTTGCCCCTTTGGATCGTTGAAGTGCTCAGGAAGCCTTCCGGAGGCTTTTTTACATCACGGCTGCCATTTCTATTCCATTTAAGGGCACAAATATATTCTGTCCAGTAACAAATAGTAAACACTTCATAGTTCATGATCTTGAATGAATGAGTGTCTGGTAGCTTGCAATCACTTGCATTTAAATTTGTTTTCCGATGGCTGTCACCCCAGGAAGCCAAGCTAAGAAATCTTAGTTATCATTGTATTTGCTTTTTCAGAAGCAAAAAAGATTTTAACAATCTGAGCTCATACCTGCTTATTAATATTTTCAATATTTTTGGTTTATATAATTAATTTTCTGTGCAGCTGGTGTTCAAGACCCTTTTAATCACTTTATTTCCCTCACTTTCTCTTTCTTTCTTTCTTTTCTTCTTTGCAGGGAAGAGTGGTCCTGAATGTAAACATTGCAGAGCTGACCCAGATAAAGAATGCCGATTTTGTTCTTGTTATTTATGTGGTGGAAAACAGGATGCACACATGCAACTTCTCTGTGATGAGTGTAATATGGCTTACCACATATATTGCCTGAACCCACCACTAAGCAAAATACCAGAAGATGAGGACTGGTAAGAAACACACACACACACAAAACACACACACACAGACAGAAAGAGAGAGAGACACAGACAGGCGGACAGACACTTTTTTTCTTCTTTTTAATTGGTTTTATTGAAACTTTCTTGTTTTGATAGTTGTAAGCTACCGAGAGTCATTGGGTATCTGGCAGCATTTTATGTTTTTATATATATTTATAGAAAAATGGCTGCTCCGATCACAGTTTGCTCGCACAAGCACGAAGCCAAAGGCACTAGCCTGAAGATGACGAGTGTGACTTTGTCGAAATGTTGCCAAGATGCTTTCAATCTTACATGGGAAAAGACCTGAATACACCAAGACCTATATAGCTATACCCGTGAAAATCTATGAAAACAAATACATACATACGTACATACATACATACATACATAATTCATTGGTAGAGGCTGTTATTTCTAACCTTTCTAGTGAATGGGAAAAATCATTTTTAGCTTTAGAAATTCTTGGAGTTCATCTTATATATGGTATTAGATACTGAAACCATGTATAGTAACCATAGGCTTATTGTATAGTAAGTTGATTGTTTCTGTTCCTTTTACTGGCGAGAGTTTCTAAAGAAAGATCAACTCCTTCTGTAATTTATAAATGTGAAATTTCAAATATTCGCTTTACCTTGTACTCAGAATTGAAAGAGTTGGTTTGTTCATAACTTTCAGCTCCGTGATTTACTTAGCTATTTCTGATAGAAACCAAATAAAAGCTGTGTTTACCAGGAGATTGTTTGCAGTTCCTTCTAAATGTTCAGAATTTCAAAATAATTACAGTCTTTTAGGAATTAACAGTATTTAGAAGCTAAATTTGGAATGTTATACAATTTTTGTAGAATGAAGAATTTTGCAAGTATTTGCTGAGATAGTAGGTTTTTTTGTTTTTCTGCTTATGATAGAGAATATCCAGGAGTTGTTGAGCATAAAATCTGTCTAATTAGGGTAACTATCATTTAACAGTTCCTGCTCAAAATCAAGGCTTAATTATCTTGGACAGTGTAATTTTTATATTGTTCGCTTAGCCAGCTGCTACCAAATGTAATATTCAGATGCTCATCCTAAACCTGCAGCTGCAGGAGAGAGTGATGATCACAGCTTCCCTCATATAACTCCTTCATTGGAGAAATATATCAGATTTGTCCTAGTTTGTTTTTGTTTCTTATGTGCTGTAATGATTATACCATGGGATCATGGTTTAATTTTGCATTTTATAGAACACAGTGTCAAGTCCAAACTTAAACTTAAAGCCAAGAGAGAAGCAGCAAATTATGTCTAATTTTGCCTTGTTTATTTCAAGATCAAACCCCTCATACAATATTTTGGGAGAAATATATGGTATGGTTAGAAAAACAACCCCACCTAATATATTGGAGGAAATGCTCCCCTATGATCACATGATTGCAGTCTAGGTGCTTGTCAACCAGTTTGCATGAATGCCAGGTTGCAGTGCCCCATGATCACATTGTTGCCATCTGCCACTTACCCTAGCAGCTTCCCAAGAAAGTCAGTGGGGAATCTGTCAGGAAGGTCGCAAGTCACTGGGATAAGTCTGCCCCACCTGTATACTTTCGCCCTAGTCCTTCTATGCTCATGCCAGTCATTAGTGCATGCCTCTTTTCATCCTGCCGTGCACTCCGTTTCCCAATCAGCATTAGCATTAAAGAGCTGTGGTGGCGCAGTGATTAGAATGCAATACTGGAGGGCTAACTCACTGTTCACTCCAGGAGTTCAATTTTGAGTGGCTCAACGTTGATTCAGCGTTCTATCCTTCCAAGGTCAGTAAAATGAGGACCCAGATTGTTGCGGGCAATATGCTGACTCTGTAAACCACTTAGAGAGGGCTGTAAAAGCACTGTGAAGCGGTATTTAAGTCTAAGTGCTATTGCTATTAGCCACCTACCCGGCTGCCAGTCTAGGACTTGCAATTTCTGGCTCTGGGTTCCCCACTGACTTTAGTTACTGAGGCCAGCAGGAAGTTGCCTCATGTAACAACCATAGGCCTCAGTTAATGAAGGCAACAGACACTGGAAAGATTGCCATCATTAAGTGATCTGGTCAAGCTTTATGCCTGCATCAGTTAGTGGTAGAAATTCCAGTCCCAACTGTCATCATAAACCAAATTATCTAGTGTAGGTCTTGAACTGAGACTTTGGAGGTTTAATCAGTCATGGAGTTCGCTGGATGATTTTGAATCAATTTGTAAATCTAATGTCTATTACACGATACTATGGTGATAAAATTATAGCCACCTTGACCAAAAAAATACAATAAATAAACAATATTCATTGGATTAAAAGAAGAAAGGAGTTTACAAGAAGTTTCAAGAAATGTAAATACGAAATATAAATCCACTAGGAGTTGTGTGTCAGATACATATTGTATAAAATTCATATTTTGGTATTATTTGTATTTCATTTATAGTTTAATAGATTTTAAAAATAATTAATATTTTAGGTATTGTCCTTCCTGTAAAAATGATTCTAATGAGGTTGTAAAAGCTGGAGAAAAGCTCAAACAAAGTAAAAAGAAAGCAAAGATGCCATCTGCCTACACTGACAGCCAACGTGATTGGGGCAAGGTAAATAACATTTAGATATCCTTGTATGTATTCTCTCTAAACATTTATTTATTTCGTCACTCATAAACTTCAAGCACTTTCAAGAATCTAAAAAAAGTTTTAAAAAATAATTGTTTCCTAATATCCTCCATAGCTTCATAATCTAAGTAGGAAATGTAATTCCCACATAAAATAAGCCCCAGAAACAAAAACTCAGACAAGTTACCCAAAGTCACTATTAGCTGCTACTTCCCCTATCTGAAACACAGCATTTTTATTCAGTTTAAACACCTTACAGTATGATTTTTAGTAAACATAGTATGGAATTAAATCATGATTAGGAGTTGAAATTATGCTTTAGAGTGTGCTTTTGCCCCGTTCCATTTTGCTAGCAAAGTCAAATGAAGTTTGTTATTTTAGAGTAGTTTTTAAAAGTAACTACAGTCATTTAAAAAATCTGGTTGCTGGGGTGGTGCAGTGGTTAGAGTACTATACTGCAGGCTACTTCTGCTGACTGCCAAATGCCTGCAATTTGGCAGTTCAAATCTCACCAGACTAAGCCTTCCATCCTTCTGAGGTGGGTAAAATGGGGACCCAGATTGTTGGGGGCAATATGCTGACTCTGTAAACTGCTTAGAGGGCTGTAAAGGTCTATAAAGCGGTATATGTCTAAGTGCTATTGCTATTGCTATTTATTTATTTATTTATTTATTTATTTATTTATTTATTTATTTATTTATTTATATTTATGCCACAGAACCCCAAATTAATTGTTTACAATATATTTTGCATTATTTTAGATTCCTATGACATTTATGGTTCCAGTTACATGAAAATAGATGTTTTGATTATTTTAGCATATTATTATTGTATTATTTATTTTATTTCTCAAACATGAATATTTCAGTGCTTTGTACGTGAATGATTTTGAAAAAGAATATTTCAGATATTCAGTTAGTTGAAAATATATCAGTGAAGATGGATAATATTTGAATTAAAGTATTAACTAGGTTCTAATCAGTTTTTGGGCGCAATTTAATAAACATATGAAGATTTAGGTAGCTTGTACTATGGCATCTGAAAATGTTCCCTGTATCACTATGAACCTGTTTGTTTTTTTAAAAAAAATATTGAGATGAGGATTAATAATGGAATTTAATCGAGACAGTTGACTGGTTCCAATGAAATATTTTCTTCTACCTATTCTGGATGGAAAATTCGGAAAATATTAATTAAAATGTATGTTATGAAATATTTAAATATAGTAGTCCACATTTATCAATAATGATTGGGCCAGGACCCTCATTCAGTGATAATAAGGCATAAAGTCTTGTTACCATGCTGAATAATGACAGCAATTCTGGTAAACAATTTAATTTTTATGCTATCTTTTATGTGCTGCTAATAGGGAAGTTTGCTGCTTTTATATATACAGTAATCCCTCGTTTTCCGCAGCTTCAAGTTTCGCGGCTTCAGTGCTTCGCGGATTTTTAAAAAATACAGAAAAAAAAATGCATCGGTAGGAGGCAAGCGCCCCCTAGTGCTTGCTTTAAACAATGTCCTCAACTCAAGTTTCCTAGCGAATCCTACTTCGCGGTTTTCCGGTTTTCACGGAAAGTTCTGGTCCCCATTAACCGCGGAAAACGAGGGATTACTGTAATTCATAGTAGCTGTTCTAAAAATTTTTTTAGCAAAGCCAACTGCGGTCATTTTTTTTATTGCTCGCCAATCTGGTTTCAAAACAGCTCTTGAATACACTTATCTCAATTGCTGTGAACTAAAACATTGCTAAAACACATATTTGTTCATAAACTTTTACAATTACTATGATTAATTGCTTGCTTGTTCTCCTGATGATGATAGGGCATGGCCTGTGTTGGCCGTACTAAGGAATGCACTATTGTTCCTTCTAACCATTATGGACCTATACCTGGTGTTCCTGTTGGAGCAACATGGAAATTTAGAGTGCAGGTATGTAGATATATTTTCTATATACTGCTTTCTACTCTTGTTTCACCATTGTGTCATTTGCATGAGTGCATAAATCATAACTTGGGTTTTTAATGTCATATTTGAAGCCAGCTAGTTTTTATGTTGTACTAGTAACTACTTTTGAATTTTTCCCATTGTCATGCGGATTTATTGACAGAATCCCATCAGTATATCAGTATAAAATAACCTTTTATGATGCTGGGTTAATATCTTTATTGTAAGATAAATCTTTTGTCTTGGATAATTGCCAAAAATAAATTTACTGCTCTATGGACTCAGGTTTTAAATTTACCTTTTTTTAAATGTCAGCATTATAATATATGACAAAATATTTTTGAAACTAGGAAGTGTTTTGAGAACAATTCAATAGCTTTTGAGTACATTTTTTCAGGAAAATAAAATTAAAGTATTTTAATTAGATGCAGTGATATTTTACATATACTATTAAAAATAGGAACATATTTTAAACTTGTTTATTTTAAAGGTGAGTGAAGCAGGTGTGCATAGACCTCATGTTGGTGGAATCCATGGACGTAGTAACGATGGAGCATACTCCCTTGTGTTGGCTGGAGGATTTGAAGATGAAGTTGTAAGTTCTATATTCTGATTAGTTGATGTACTGATGCTCTATTGGATTGTTTTATCTCATCCTATATAAAGATATAAACATGCTGGTAAAATGTTTTTTAATGTTTAAAATGGATATATTTTTGTGTTAGCAAAATGTCAGTGGGTCCCGGTATTCAGTTATACTGAGATTCTGACTGGAGAAGGAGAGAAAAATTATAGAGGTTTATTAATTTGACAGCTCAAAATGATTCACCTTCACCAGCTAGATCAGAATTGATATTTAGCCAGAGGCAGGACATGATATTTCTTTCTGTTGTTAGGAGTTGTTTTTGGCAACAGAGATTAGCATTGGAGACTTAGACTGAAGCTGTAGTTATGTTGTCCGGCTATAGAAAAAAAAGATAGAATATGAGCAATAATTGTAAAAATGTAAAGCAAAGTTTGAATATCTAGGTAGTAGTTAATGTTGGAAGAGAAATTAAAGGAAGCAGGAAAGGGCATTACTGTATAGAATACTTCTTTTTACAATGTACTCTCTATTACATAAGATATTCTATTTTTTATTTCTGACCTTTGTACAGGGCTTATACAATAATTGTAACAACAGAAGAAAAACATTTTAAAAGTAAGGCGGTTAGGTGATTTTGAGCCAATCATAAGTCCAATGTACATTGCAGTGCTATTTTGTGAAGAAAATGGGAGGATGGCAGGGTGGGTTCTGGCAGCCGCTACTGCTGGTTTGTTCGTGATGTGTGCTGTGCGCGCATGCACAGTGCTAGAAAATGCTTCTGCGTATGCGCAGAAGCCAAAAACAAAATGGTGACCCCTATGACGCTGCCGGGACAACTGGTTCAGGGGCGTGGCAGGCCTGGGTCGCTGCCGGTTCCCCACGACCCAGGCTGCCAAGTTACTACCAGTTCAGCTGAATCGGTCTGAACTGGTAGGAACCTACCTCTCGAGGAGGGAATATTTTATTTAGCAGTGGTCTCTAACCTTGGTAACTTTAAGACCTTTGGAGTTGCATGGCTGGCTGGGGAATTCTGGGAGTTGACATCCACAGGTGTTAAAGTTATGAGGGTTGAAAATTAAAAAATCAGGAGAAATAGGAGAAAAAAATCAGTAATTTATCATATCTGTGAGATCCAAATTCACTCAAAGCCATTCAACTCTAGTTAAAATTGTTCAAAGTCACCCTTTGCTAATGCTGCGTTTTCCCGAAAATACAACCTACCCCTAAAACAAAACCTAGCCTGATTTTCACACATGCACCTAATATAAGCCCTGCCTCCACAAATAAGCCCTAGTTAAGCCCTCCCACCATCTGGTTGTATGAGGTGAGGTGCATGCGTAAAAATCAGGGTGGGAGGTGGAGCTGCCCCATGAAGTCCCACACCTACTTACATTAGGACTGCCATGGCCAGGTCTCCCACGTCCTGATACTTGTACTGCTGCCCAACTTCTGCCATATGGCTCATCTCGCAGCCTATGCAAGTGTCTCCGAGCTATAAAGCTGATTAACAGTTTTAACTTCTGGAGCATTTCCCCCCCCCCCCCCCCCCCCAGGAAATAATTTAAAAAGCTATCATCAGCTATCCATCTCCTTTCAGCTAAACTCCTCTAAATGCATTCCGGCCATTTCCACTTGATTGCACTTCCTTTCATTCTTGCTTCCCTTCTGAGAAGGCAGAAAAGAATGTGAGCCAAGTATGCATATGGTATGTCGCCACTCATGGCAGGAGACTGTGTGGCATGTTGTGCTACTGCTCACGCAAGTATTGACACCAGTATGATGTGCCACGCGGTGGCCTGCTGCAAGTAGGAACAGGCGATATGCATACTTGGCTCCAAGGTGGATTTGATTTAAATCAACTTGATTTAAATTATATATTTTTTTTTTAATTGAAAAAGTTTTATTGAGTTTTACAAATTTTTAAGTAGGGTAGGGTAAGGTGAGTTAAAAAAATATTTTGAGAACTTTCACGTCGAGATCGTTGGCCCCTCCGGGACTTCTTAACAAAACATAGATAATACATATTTCAATGGTATTACAAGGTGAAGAGAAGTGCATACATCATTGTAAATTCCAAATTCTATGCTAGCAATCGTGTACAAACATCCAAACCAAAGTTATACTATATTAAAAAAAGTCATTTTTTTTGATCTAAGTCTCTTGGCAATTGTGTCTTCTTGTTCTCCTCCCTGACCCCCAGTGGGCGGGGCCGTGGCCCCCTCCGCTCCTCCAGTTTCATCCCCCAGGATAGAGGAGTATTTTTTAAGAAAGGCTTCCGCCTCAGCAACTGTTTTAATTCTTACTCTTCCTCCTTCCCAGAACACCAACATCCCTTCTGGCATCACCCACTTGAACCAAATCCCCTGGTTAAACAATTTTTTAGATAAGAAGGAATATTTCCTCCTCACCTCTCTAATCTTTTTTGGGATGTGCTTCAAGATGGTGACTTCCTTTTGCTGGTACGTTAACGGACCCTCTCTCTGCGCCCTCAGTATTGCCTCCCTGGTAGACTTTCTAACAAATTTAATATGTATCTCTCTGGGTAGTTCATTTATCCTGGCATATGCTGAATTTATTCTGTAAGCCAGGTCAATGTCCCCCCTGATCTCCTCCTTAGGTTTGTGTAAATAGTCTGCTAAAATTGTGCTCATAAGATCAGGAAGGCATTCACCAGATTCTTCAGGAATATTCTGAAATCTTAAAAAATATGACATCCTTTCAAAATCCATCCTAGACATATGACCAGTCAAATCTCCAATTTCAGTATTAACATTTTTAAGTTCTCCCTTTGCCCCAGTCAGCCCCACTTCCAACTCTTCAGTCTTCTGTGTATTCTGCATCAATTTCTTCTGTGTCTCCAAAAGCTCCAATTTAGAACTGCAGTGATCCTTTCTAAGTTCTTTAATTTCCAGCACCAAAGAGTGTAACACTTCCTCCATAGCTGTCATTCTTGCTTCCAAGCCTGATTGTTCTGGTTGCTTTTTAGAAGCCATGGTGAGCTGTTTAAGTCAGTGCCACTAAGATGGCGTTTTTTGGGTGCGGCCGCTGGAGCAAGTCCAGAGAAAAAAGTTCAAATCAAAGTTGTAAAAAGTTATAAAATCCAGAGAGAAAAGCAATTTTCACAATCAATTATGAAGACAAAGAAGACACTCCAGGAAAGGAATCAATTAATCACAAAAATCCTCCATTGGTAGAGAGAAACAGTCCAGGTCACAAAGGAATGTTGGAAATTTTCCATAAAGAATAGTCATTTAGGAACAAAGGGAAGCCATCTTCCCCCACCCAATCTGGCAGCCAGCAGGAGAAAGCAACAGAGAATATTGTTCCAATAAAGCCGGACTTAGATACATTGTAGCTAGAAACAAGCCGCAAAGGACTTTCACTTCTTCAGCAAAGTCCGGATGAGAAATATCCGCTTCCTCGCATTCGAGGAGCCATTTCCAAACGCCGCTGCTGTAAATCCGAGGGGAGTTTTAGCAAACACCCCCCTCCATCGTTTCTTTCAATCAAAGCTGCCAGCAAAAAAGTCAAAGTCACTCTCCACCTCGCCGCCAAAGCCCCGGCAAAGCCATCTGGCTCGAACGCTCCCGCTCTCTCCGAATCTGCTATTTGTTACCGTCCTCCGTTGGCGAAGGGAACCAAGCCCCCCGCAGCATGTCTTCTTCCTCCTAGACCGAAGACAAGGCTCCCCCCCCCAGCCACCGCCAGGCTGGAAAGGTCCAGGCAAGCCGATCCTACGGGGGGTCCCCCCAAAAAAGGGGCACCCCGCCCCGTTGGGGCCGAAAAAAGAACAAAACGGCGGACGAGTCCCAGGACTCGTCCGTCGCCTCCAGAAGCTGGAACAGGAAGTCTAAATTATAATTTTTAAAGAGCAACTGTCATCTCTGTCCCGCAGCAGCTCCTCCTCTGACCCACTGTTGACTTATTGACAGTCCCAATTTTGCAGAATATACAGCCTCATGCTACATAACAAAGCTCCCTTTCATGCTGAGTGAATTAAATTATTAATGTGTCTTAAATAGAAAACTTATATTTAGACATATTTTTACTCCCAAAGCATTTTATTAAAATATTTTTCTAATTGTTTAAAAAATCTGATTTAAATTTTTAAAAATCCATTTAAAAATTAAAAAAAAAAAAATCATTGATTTTTATCCACCCTACTTTTGGCTCGCATTCTTCCTTCTCAGAAGGGAAGCAAGAGTGAAAGAAAGTGTAGTCAAGTAGAAATGGTTGGTGTGCACATAAAGGAGTTTAGCCAAAAGGAAAAAGATACCTGATGATAACTTTTTAAAATATTATTTACTTCTCCTCTCCCCCCCCCCCCCCCAAATACTCCAGAAATTAAAACTGTCTTAATCAGCTGAAAAACAGCTTGGAGACAGTTTGCACAGGCTGCATGTTGAGCCATGCGGTGTCTGGTTGCAAGCGGCCACAGAAGAAGTTGGGCACCCAGCGCAACAGGTGTTGGGTTGTGGGAGTCATGACTGCAGTGGTCCTAAGGTAAGCGGGTAAGAGAGTCCCTGAAAATAAGACCTGGGTGCTTTTAGGGTACAAAAGGAAATAAGACTGGGTCTTATTTCTGAGGAAACACAGTAGTAGACTAAGATATTAATCAAAGTAATTACATCCATATATACTGTACGTATAATGCAGTACAACTTCAAGAATTGTAATAAAACAAAAGGCCAGTCATATACCTACAGATGCACAAAATCCAGAATAGTGGACATGGTTAATGTAAACTGCTAGAAAATATTGATCTTACAAAAAAGAGATTATATGTAAATATGCCAAAATATACAGTTAGTTGACCTTTTTTAGAATAACAAACACAATAAAATATTTAGGCAGTTTATAGATGTATTCACTATTTTGTACAGTATAGATTGAAAAGGTGCATTGATATATGTTTATTTGTCTGTCTGTCCCCTTCCTCCTCTCTCCCCCCCCCCCCCCCCCCCCGCGGTTAATGAAGTTCTTGGAAAGTTTTTGCAGGTATTTTAATCCTGAAATTTGAGGATAATATACTTGACATTCCGTATATCTTGGCATGTAGAAAGCTGTTATCAGATCTAGCTCTTTGCCACTAAGTCTAATTTGCTGTATTCACATCTACCCTGGATATAGAACAGATATAATGGGAGAGTATGGAATGTGAAGATTTGGGTTGAAAAATCCTTCATTTTATGCTCAGAATGAGAATGTCATCAGTATTCTGTTCCCCTCTTGCAGCTCATGTAAATTGATCCTTCTAAAACACTGCCTACTGAAGTTAATGCTTTTTTGTGTTTTTAGATAGATGCACTTTTATGCAAATACATATGAACATAACCACACATAACCACCTCCCCAAATATCTGGCCTCACCACATAAAGTGTTGGTATAGTTATATATGCACAACTGTTATTGCATGGGACTCATTTTCATCTTCTACTTGTATATTTCAGACTATCCTCAATCATAATTTGACATTTTAATGGATAATTTATCTTCTTATATAGGACCGAGGCGATGAATTTACTTACACTGGGAGTGGTGGAAGAGATCTTTCTGGCAATAAAAGAATTGGGGAACATTCATTTGATCAAACTTTAACACACATGAACAGGTACTTTTAAAAATATTTCCTATTTGTTTTTTAAGGAGCAAAAATTCATTTTTAAGGAGAAACTGTGCACTTTCAAACAGGTAGTCATCCTAAGTTTGTTGCCTCTTATAGGCTGCTAAAGCATCTTAGAGATCCCTTGGAAAATTAAAGTGCTGTGAGAAATCAAGATGCTAGGCAAAAATGGATTGCAGCTTTTCCTGTAGAGGGAAAACAATATTTCTGCTTATCGCTACCTTGTTCATGGAAGGATGAAGCGGAACAGGTTACAGAGGGGAAAACCTTTAATGTTTAGTTTTAATGGCTAAGTAAAGTTAGAGCCTTTCAAATTGTGGAACACCTGCATCTGGAGGCTGAAGCTTTGAGTGCCTGAATGCAACACTCTTATGTTTTTGTGAAGGAAGAAAAAGGAGGATACATTTAGACTTGAGATGGGCATACTGTTTCCATAGGAACAAACTGCAGTTGACTCAATAGAGATTCTATGCTTAACTAGCCTGCTGTATGCTCTGTTGACTGTAGAGTATTAAATTGCAATGGTTTGGCACGTCATGATAATCCTCACTGATGGTCTAATGATTTAAGAAATATTCTGTTGTGTTGAAAGACATTAAAAATATTTTTTTCAGGGCCCTAGCTCTAAATTGTGATGCTTCATTGGATGACAAAAATGGAGCTGAGTCTAAAAATTGGAGAGCTGGGAAACCAGTTAGAGTTGTTCGCAGTTCAAAAGGTCGAAGGATCAGCAAATACGCACCAGAGGAAGGCAACAGATATGATGGCATATACAAGGTAAGTATTGTTCTTCTGTTTGTCTTGGAAAATATTAATAATGAAGTACTTTTTTTAACTGCAAAGCATATTGATCTAAAATGTGCATTGTATGTTTTTTTGTGATTTCTGTATGTTACTAATGGCACATTTTGAGCATTCAGTGACCTTCTGATCTGTCATAGCGGGTTTGTGTGCACAGCTTTCTGTCCATGCAGTTTTGGATTGAACACATTCTAGAAAATATGCCCAGTTAAAATCAGTAATCAATTTATTATACTGTTGTATTGGTTGTCTTATTATTTCAGCTTTTGCACAATGTATCTGAGGTGATGGAGAGAGAGAAATAATTGATAATTGAATATATATTCTGTAATTCAATAATATGTGCATTTAAAAAAAATGGATTTCTGTTTATAGTATAAGAAATAGAGTTTTCAGCTGTTGGCATCTTTTTGATGATTTATGTAAAGAGCCCTCTAAACTTCTTCAGCTAACTTTTTCTATTATTTATCTTGATTTGCAAAAAATTAAATCTGCCACTACCAGTAAAAAAAAATGCCTTTTGATTCTTAGAAAATGTGGGATATATACTTTTTAGTCTGGTTATCAGTCTGGTTATCAAAGGTTACTTATTGTGGAAGTCAATATTAAGTTCTTTCTTTACAATACCATTGCTTAGGAAGTCCACTACAACACAGTGGAGATGATCAGAAGCAAGATAGATAAATTGAGATCAATACCTCAACTTGCCTTTGTATGTAAGTTGCTTTTCAGATAGCATAAGTTTCTTTCCTAGAACTAATGTATATGTAGAGAGAAATTGTTATATCTAGATATGCTTGGATGTAAAAGATCCAAAATCCACTTCAAGTTGAGATTTAGATCTGGTTTTAACATGTCAACTGCCTAGCATTTCCTATGATTTCTGCTAGGAAGGAGATTAGGAAAATATATCCCAATTACTTTTCTGGGATCTTTAATTTACAGCTGTTCATTATTTCTTTCTAGAGAGTTTTCCTGACATTGGACATTGGTTCCAGGCAAATATTTTATTACTCTTCCAGATACCTTAATTTTAACTTTTGGTTTAAATACAGGACTAAAACTGGCTTGGTGGATTATCTATGCTGGAAAATGTATAGGACACACCACCCTCCTAATTTCTTTAAACTGTTTTACAGTAATTTCAGATCTTTTACTGAGGCACTTCTGTTTCACACTAATGTATCTATGGCATCCCATGAGACTCCATCTTGTTCCTCATGCTCTTCAGCATCTACTTGAAACAGCTGGAATTTTGGAGTGGGATGCTTATCAATGTGTTGATAACACCAGTACTGCTTGCCCTCAAGGAAATAGTCCTTGAGAGCAAATGCTGAAGTTTAATAATGAGCAAATAAACAAAGAAATGAAATCCAGGCTTATGTTAGTTGAGTCTTGGGTACTTGGATGTTGAAATTTAGCTTGTTGTGGATATACTTCTTCCCCCCCCCCTCCCCCTTTTCCACAGAAATAGAAGATCCCATTGATTAGGGTTGTGATAAAGAGCCCACTACACTTGGACTGGCAGGATATCTGGATGGTTGCTAATCATTGTTAGCTACTTTTTGGTTATTATGATTTATCCTTAAAAAGCACCTAGGAATTTTAGTTGCCACAAAATGTGGCATTTGGACTGTTAACTAATAAAATATATGGGAATGATAGGAAAGATACAGTGCTGCTATTACATTTTAGAGTGGGTGGGCTTATACATTTAATAAAAAAATAGAAAATAATAAAGCAATAATGCACAGCTTAGGACCTGACTACCTGAACAGTTGCCTTTTCTCTAACAAGTCTGTAGGAACTTTATGGTCTGCAGAAGAAGTCTTTTTGTGTGTGTCCCTGGACTCAGAAGCTCTTCTGTACTACATTCATATTATGGAATGTACTCTTTTTGGCCCTTTCTCTCGGTATATTACAAGAGCATTCATGATGCAGTTCCAGGTTTTTAATATTTGATTATTTCATACTTTAATTTTGTATTTTGTATCTTGCATTTTATTTTTGTTACCCACTTTGAAAACACAACTAAACAAAGAAGAAAATCACAGATCAATAAATTCATTTATGCTGTAGTGTGTTAGTCTAAATAATCTTATTTCTACTGTTTTTTGTTTCGTCCTTCTTTGACTATTTTGCTTTTTCAAAAAATCTTTGTACTGTCAACTTTAGGAAATTCTTTATGAAAACCTTCTTAATTAAACATTTTAGATACAAATGTTTGAATAGTTTCTTAAAGTTGATCTAAGCAGCTAGTTATACTTTATAATTTAGGTGGTGAAATATTGGCCAGAAATTGGAAAATGCGGGTTTTTAGTTTGGCGCTATCTTCTGAGAAGAGATGATGCTGAACCTGCACCTTGGACTACAGAGGGAATTGAACGGTCAAAGAAATTGGGCCTGAGTTTACAGGTTAGAACTTAAAGTTGCCATCATTTTTATGTTTTACTAAAACAGACAACCTAGTCAATACTCAGCAGAAGCTCCCTTGGAATATTTCCTTCAGATTTGTTTTAAAGATGTCAGATGGCTTGGATTATATTTTCTATATAATGTTCAGAAGTCCATTCTTGATTTCATGATGATGAGAAGGTGACAATGTATAGGCTACACATGGACTACATTTGTGTTCTGGCCCCATAATTTTTAAATAATGATTGAAATTCAGTAACCAAATGGATGAATTTTTACAGTATATATATATATACTTTTATTTAGGGTCACAGACCAAAACACAAGTACTACAGGAAGAAACGTTAAAAATAATAATAATAATAATTATTATTATTATCATCATAATATCATAACAATGGATCGCCAATAGTTGAGGGCACTTTTTCAAATTTTGAGATGGTTTATAGATGGGAACGAACAGTTTACATCAGGAAATTCCTGCTCCTTAACTTTAAATAGAGTATATAAATATTTGTCCTATCTGCCATCCCTGACAATAAATGGCTCGGAAACTGTTGATTATGCATTCTTAGTTCTTCAGAAAATTCGGAGACTGAGAGATGACATACTATCCTTAAACACGAATCATTCCCAATGTAAAATGCGTTGAAGTAGATAAACCTAGTACTTACTTCATTTGTTAACATTTGGATTCCTAGATCAATTGATAAAATATAGAAAAATGGAAACAGCCCCTTGATTTCTTACCAAAGAGGCAAACTTGGTAATTTCAACCAATCTATTTGTTATAGTTAGAAATTTGATTAGAAACTCAGGATTCATCTTGGAAGCCTCAAGGGAATAATGACATTTTGTGAATTAGATTATACTTTTTTTTTTTTTTGCATTCCCCTTCAAGCGCTGGAGTTATCTTTGAAATAATGGATCTTATGAACATACAGGTGAAACTCGAAAAATTAGAATATCGTGTAAAAGTTCATTTATTTCAGTAATGCAACTTAAAAGGTGAAACTAATATATGAGATAAGACTCATTACATGTAAAGCAAGATAGTTCAAGCTGTGATTTGTCATAATAGTGATGATTATGGCGTACAGCTCATGAAAACCCCAAATCCACAATCTCAGAAAATTAGAATATTACATGCAATCAATAAAACAAGGATTGTACATAGAACAATATTGGACCTCTGAAAAGTATAAGCATGCATATGTAGTCAGTACTTGGTTTGGGCCCCTTTTGCAGCAATTATTACCTCAATGCGGCGTGGCATGGAAGCTATCAGCCTGTGGCACTGCTGAGGTGTTATGGAAGTCCAGGATGCTTCAATTGCAGCCTTCAGCTCTTCTGCATTGTTCGGTCTCATGTCTCTCATCTTTCTCTTGGCAATGCCCCATAGATTCTCTATGGGGTTCAGGTCAGGCGAGTTTGCTAGCCAATCAAGCACAGTAATCCCACAGTCATTGAACCAGGTTTTGGTGCTTTGGCCAGTGTGGGCAGGTGCCAAGTCCTGCTGGAAAATGAAGTCAGCATCCCCATAAAGCTTTTCTGCGGAAGAAAGCATGAAGTGCTCCAAAATCTCCTGGTAGATGGCTGCGTTTTCCCTGGATTTAATGAAGCACAGTGAGCCAACACCAGCAGATGACATGGCTCCCCAAATCAACACAGACTATGGAAACTTCACACTGGACTTCAAGCAATGTGTAGTGTGTGCCTCTCCATTCTTCCTCCATACTCTGGGTCCTTTGTTTCCAAATGAGATGCAAAAGTTGCTCTCATCAGAAAAGAGCACTTTGGACCACTGAGCAACAGACCAGGTCTGTTTTTTTTAGCCCAGGTAAAGCGCTTCTGACGTTGTTTGTTGTTCAGGAGCGGCTTGACGAGGAATACGACATTTGAAGCCCATGTCCAGGATCCGTCTGTGTGTGGTGGGTCTTTTTAATATATATATATATATAAATCTTTATTAATATTTGCCATATAAAACCACACAAACAACAAATATAGAGTAAGGGTAGCCGGGAAGACATACATAAACATACCGGGGAAATGTCTAGTCCCCTAGATTGAAAATTGAGTTTATCCCAGTCTAACTTATCAGTTATTATATATAATTATACAGATATTTTTTTTCCTTAGATTTAGTATCCTCTTGTCTTATTTATTCCTCACATTGATTTCTTAAATAGTCTTATCTAATTGGTTCCCTTGGTATCCATTACTCTCCTACTATACCATGAACACAATCTATTCCAGCTTTTGAAAAAGGTTGAGTCTTGTTTATCTTTTAAGATATATGTTAGTTTATCTGATTCTGCACAGTTGAACATTTTGGCTATAATTAGCTGCTCTGGTGGTAAGTTAGTGTCTTTCCAATGTTGTGCAATAGCCATCCTGATCGCTGTTATTATGTACGAAAAGAGGTATCAATCTTGATTTTGGATTTCATTTGGTTTGATGCCTAGCAGATACAGGTCGGGTTTGAGAGGAAAATTCACGCCTGTTATTTCCAAAAGCCAAATTTGTATTTTTTTTCCAGAGTTGGGTAATTATTGGACAAGTCCACCATTGGTGAAAAAACATGCCCCTGGCCATCTTACATTTCCAACATCTATCTGATGAGTTCAGGAACATATTTGCAATTCGAGCAGGTGCTAAATACCACCTGTATAACATTTTATATAAGTTTTCCTTAAAAGAAGAGGCCAGGGTCATTTTCATGGTTTTACCCCAAATTGTTTGCTATTCCTCTAATTGAATATTCCTCCCTATATTCCTCCCCCAGGCAATCATGGCATCTTTGATTATCTCTTCTCCGACATGTTGCTGCTGCAGCAGCAAATTGTAGGCCTTAGAGATAAATTTTGTTGGTGTTCCCCAAAGAATTTTATCAATATCTTGATTTGTTGTGTAAATTCCAAATTCCTGTTTGTCTTTATTAAATTTAGATTGTGCCCGGGCATATGACCATGTGTGTGGTGGCTCTTGATGTACTGACTCCAGCCTTAGTCCACTCCTTGTGAAAGTCCCCAATACTTTTGAATGGCCTTTTCCTGACAATCCTTTCCAGGCTGCGGTCATCCCTGCTGCTTGTGCACCTTTTTCTTCCACATTTTCCCCTTCCACATAACTTTCTATTAATATGCTTTGATACAGCACTTTGGGAACATCCAACTTCTTTTGCAATTACCTTTTGAGGCTTTCCCTCTATATGGACGGTATCAATGATGGTTTTCTGCACAACTGTCAGGTCAGCAGTCTTTCCCATGATTGCGATTCCTACTGAACCAGACTGAGAAACCATTTCAAGGCTCAGGAACCCTTTGCAGATGTTATGGCTTAATTAGCTGGTTAGAGTGGAACACTTTGAGCCTAGAATATTGCACCTTTTCACAATATTCTAATTTTCTGAGATTGTGGATTTGGGGTTTTCATGAGCTGTAAGCCATAATCATCACAATTATGACAAATCACAGCTTGAACTATCCTGCTTTGCATGCAATGAGTCTTTTCTCGTATATTCGTTTCACTTTTTAAGTTGCATTACTGAAATAAATGAACTTTTGCACGATATTCTAATTTTTTGAGTTTCACCTGTACTGCTACTCGAGATGCTCTTGATGCAAGCATTGCTGTAAATACTTCTCAGATGTGATGTTCTTCTTTTGTAGTACCCAGAAGGCTATTGGGAAGCTATGGCGAATAAAGAAAAGAAAGATAAAGTAAAAAAGCAGCCTGTGAAACAGGAACCAATGGAACAGAGCAATGGAAATCAGAAAAGACCTATTAATGATGGTATGTCTAGTAACTTAAATCCATCAGTTATCAGATAGAGAAGGTTTTTCAACCCATATTGAAACAATTTCTGTCAGTTCCATCAAACACCTACCATATCTGTCAGTTTTGAGAAATTAACAATTTTCATATTGATTCTTCCTTGTATTCAATTGGATATCCAAGATTTAATTTATTTTTAATGAAATGTTTGTATGTATTTATTGTTTTACTGTGCCTGTGCACCGCCCCGAGTCCCTGTGGGGAGAGGGTGCGGTTTAGAAATATTAAAATTATTATTATTATTATTATTATATCTTCTGAGTCATCTTCCACCTAGATTTTATCTATTGTTCCATCACTTCTTCATTCCTAACTAGCTGGTGAATTGCAGGGCTGAATGAGTACCTTCAGAGAGAAGCCATTTAGGAGTCTTTATGTCAACCACTGGATAAGGCATTGACAGAAGTATCAGTCATGCTAGATATGCGCTCTCATCCATATATCTTAGCCATCAGACTTACTCTTATAATTGAGTTCCAGTCACTTTATCAAAGAAATGACATTCCATATCATCCAAGCACCATAGCACTAGATTTGTATAACCATTGTCAACTAAGTGAGGACTCTTTAATATTTCTATGTATGTGGGATTTTTTGTAACGAGCTGTTTTTGACCTGCAGAATGCTTCTGGAGATGGGTGTGGAAAACGAGGTACGGAAACGGCCCGTTTTTCACCACCTCCCTCCAGAAGAGATATAGGGTGTGTATGTGTGTGTGTGTGTGTGTGTTAGTTTTATGAGCTGATCAATAAATTAATGTGTGTGTGTGTGTGTTTGTGTTAGTTTTATGAGCTGATCAATAAATTGTGGCCCTAACAGGGTGTTGTAGAATAATTGTGTGTGTGTGTGTGTGTGTGTTAGTTTTTATGTGTTAGTTTTATGTACACACATATCTAAAAAAAATTTACACAACGTAACTAAACATGGTTCTCTGTCTAGATGGTCTCTGGTGATGAGCCGAAAGGCAGAGAGGGAACAGTATGTCTCCTCCCTTAATGGGGCCCTTACAGGAAGTTGTGAAAACAATTATCTATCTATCTATCTATCTATCTATCTATCTATCTATCTATCTATCTATCTATCTATCTATCTATCTATCTATCTATCTATCTATCTCAAGGTCCTTGGGATTGAGAAGAATTGCTGCAAAACTGTCATTCTTCCCACCGGGCCATTGTTTAGGTCATTTCAAAATGTTTGTCATTGTTTACTACCAAGAATGGGGAGAAATTATTGTTTCGTTTTCTGCATTCTCTGACAAAATTTGACAATGCAATTTGGGTTTTTTTTTTTAAAAAGCTGCTGGTTATAGATAACTATTGGCCATTAGCATGTAGATTAACAAAGGAAGAGGAAACTTAAGATTTTTTTAATGATATATTAGAAACACAGAAAAGGAAGGGAAGATGCAAGGGGGGGAAATGAAAGGCTGGGATTGATATTTGGTATTTGAAAGTTTTGGAAGACATTGACAAGACAATAGGGAGGTCAATAACAAGAAGTAGGTGAATAACAGGGAAGGAAGCCAGTTTAGGAAGCCTCTCTTTATAGAGAATCCAAAATGCCAAAATGATTCTTGTACTTAATGTACAGCATTGAGAATCTTAACTTATTTATATTCTAAAATGCACCCATAATATCTTTCCAACTTGGTATTACTATTTCCAGCAGGTATAGATTTACCATTGTTGCTCAGATATATTTGGTGTATATACGAGGATGTATGTTTTGGAGGAAGTTTTTAATTTAAGTTTGTTTTGGTGTTATTTTATATTTTCTTGGTAAATCTAATCAATAAGCCTGTACCTGTAGTTGAAGGAGCCAGTGTAAATGTATAATTGTAGTTTGATAACATTTTTTCCAGACAATATAAAGCAACCTACGAACGCAGCCAAAACGATGAAGCTGAGTGATGGAGGGAAGGGAGAAGCTTTTCAGCTAACGCAGGAGCAACAATGGTTGATACAGGAAGACTCTCCAAACCAGAAACTTTGGGATGAAGTTCTTAAATCTCTTAAAGAAGGACCAGTATGTTTTTATTTTAACCAGTGTTCTGCATGGTTTCCTTTTAATGTCATGCCACTGGATTTTCACTGGAACAAGAAGAACTTTGTTCTACCTGCAACTTTTCTGGAAAGTCCCCACCACCATCCAGAGTGCATTGAGGAGCTGTAGAAAGTGAAAACACAATTTGGCTAATGTGTAGTGTACTTATTAAAATAGAAAACGTATTTCAAATGTTATATATTCCAGGCCTGAAAAGAAGTCTGGATTAATATAGAAAAAATACTATTTTATGAAGAGCACTTCAGCACTTCAGTATTTGACTTAATTGTTTTTCCCTTATCCTATCCTAGAATTTTTTGAAGAAACTGGAACAATCCTTTATGTGTGTTTGCTGCCAGGAGCTGGTTTACCAGCCAGTGACCACAGAGTGCCTGCACAATGTCTGTAAAGTAAGTGCCTTATGGATCATTTTCACATTGTCTTACTGAAATTTGTAAAAGCAAATAAAATAATATTTTAAAGGAGAAAGAAAAATTCTGTGCTGCTGTTAAGGTAAGCATATACAGTGAGTCAATGAATATTATCATTTCGTTCAAACAGTAAGATTATATGGATCAGATATATCCATGATTTGGTTTATAGCAATAAGTTTCATAGTTTAGCTGTGCTAGCCTACTGCAGCAAATGAAACAATGAAGAATCTTGTGGCATGGTACAATCTAACGTACTACAATGTAAGATTCTTTTGGACAAGACAATTTGATCAGACCTTATGCTATAATGAATTGAGTAATTTTAAGTGTTAAAAATAGCACTTAGAAATTACTTAATTCATTATTGTTAAAAATAACAGTTTCAGGTTTTTTTGTAAGTCTTCAGTGTTTTTATATAGTTCCCAAAATAGAAAATAATTCAAGCTTGATTTTAGATTATAATTACATTTATGAAATCATCTTTTGACTGTTTTAATGAAAACAATATATACTTTCTACATACTTTTAAAGATGGTGTTCAGTTCAATAAGTTAAATGCTTCCAAATCCTAGATGGAGATTAATTAATTATTTACCTGATACCATATTTCCCCCAAAATAAAACCTTAGCAACCAAAAAAAAAAGCCCTACCCTGATTTTTTAGTGATCTCCTAATATAAACCCTATCAAAAAAATAAGCCCCAGTCAAGATTGTCACCTGCTGGGGTGGGTAGGCATTGCCAGCACCAGAGGCTGCAAGGCCCCAGAGGTCAACGGTGTTCTGCAACAGCCACAGCCCATGCAGCGCAGATGAGTTGATTATCTGTCCAAGCATGGAATCAGGATGCGGCACAGGAAAGGCAACAGTTGGTGGGCTGAAGGAGGCAGCCGCAGGAGGCCATTTACATGGTGGCACTGGCAGCAGACAAAGGCAGAGGTGCGGGGAGGAAGGCAGGCAATCCCAATATGCTGTGCGGGCCACAGGCAAGCCAAGAGATGGTGGGATGGGAGGCTCATCTTCACGTGGTGACACTGGCATCAGATGTAGGCAGAATTGTGCAGGGGGGGGGGGAGAGCAGGTGATTCTGCTGCTCGGGCTGGAGGCAAGCCAAGAGATGTGAAGATGAGCTCACCAAATCCACATTCTGTATCTAACCATAGCCTGCTCAGAACTGTTTCAAGCATAGAATATTCTGCATCTGAATATTGCTGTAGTCTCTAAGTAATGTATTTGGATTTTAACATATGTATGTTTCCCATGACTTTAGAGCTGTTTACAGCGCTCTTTCAGAGCTGAAGTTTTCACTTGTCCTGCTTGCCGACATGACCTTGGGAAGGGCTACACCATGATTCCCAACAAGATACTGCAGACACTACTTGACCAGTTCTTTCCTGGTTATAGCAAAGGACGATGATATGTATTTGAAACCTTATTCTCCAAATGACCGAATAAATGAAAAGAAGAAACCATCTAGGAAAACAGTGGACCAGCCAGCTTGAGGGAATTCATATTTACTATCACATTGTGAAGCCGCTAATTCAACCCTCTTTCCCATGTAGCAATCTGTTGTGTAGTAACAACTTCAAGTTCCCAGCTTCCTTTTCACAAAGGTAGTTTCAAATGGATGGCCATTAGTTTGTATGCAGGAATAAAGGCTTTTCTTGGCTCTGGCCACGGTAGTAGCAGGTCTTCAGGTGTTTTTATAACTACCTCGAATGGAGAAAACAAATTTGGGGGAAGTTTAACAACACATCTAATGAAGTTTAGCTACACACTGCCTCCTGAACATTAGTTTTGCCTGGTCCATGCAATTTGATTTTGCAACAAGAAAACAGCACGTAAAAAGCCAGTTTTATCACGGAACATCAAATGCTGTGGTGTGCATAATTCTTTATTGTGTTTCCTCTCCTGCTGTCTTTCTTACTCCTTTTGCAACAACAAGCTTTTAGTCTATTTTTGTGAGCGTTATTGTGCTCTCGTATTTTCTGCAAGTTGACTACTAAGGACTGAGAACAATATGAATGCATTGTTGCTGTTGATGTAAAGTGATTTGTGTTTTTTGCACTTAAAGAGGGTTTTCAAGACACTCTTAATTGTGTAAAAACTATTTCATATAAAACAAGCCACTTTTGTATTAGGTAAAATTGTTTGCTTTTAGTAGGTCTTGTATTAGTGGCCATACATCTTATACAGCATTGAAAGCAGTGCTAGCTTGGAGAGGGCTCAAATTGCTTCATATTGTGATCTGAAATTTTATATACAGTATATTCCCCACCCCTGAATATACTTATTAAATATTTTATGATTCATAAAGTGTTGATTGTTTGCATTTTACACCCATAACATGATAGCAAGTAATTTCCTAAAATAGCGTTTGTATATATTACATAAAATTCCATTTGAAATTTTGATAAATGGGATTAGTAAACCTGAAGTTTACATTAGTCCTTTGGGCATTTGCCTTGCAGAGTTATATATTTTAAAATACATTTTTATAAGACTTTCATTCTGAGGAGATTACATTTTCATATCAACTTTTGATTATAGATAGCAAATAACTACTGAAATCTGAACAGATATGTTTGAGTATTTACATACTATTTTAACATATACATAGTTGTTTGTGCATTGTTTGAGTGGGGAAGCTGGTATTATCCCTGTATTACTAATTGAGACTGAAGCTTTTTGATTTCAAGTCTGTTTTAGGTATGGTACTGAACATTGGATTAGCATTATTTAACTGGTTTTAGTTTACATTCCAGTCATTTTCCTTTAGTAGAAAGTAGAATTAAAATAGGATAGTTAAAAAAGTGAGTGTTGAATTCACAGATAACATTGTCAGAATGTTTAACTTAACAGGTTAAAGCCATAGTGACGTACTTTACATTTAATACTAAGTAAAACAGAAATCATTATGGATGAACTGGGCCAATATCAAAACTCAGGTTGGTTTATATTATACTTAAGTCAATCAGCCAGGATAACAAAATTATAATTAAACGACTTATTTGAATTATTCACAGATTAAATGAACCAGAATGTTTCAGTTGTGATAGTAATAGGTATCTAGTTAGATAAAAATTGAAAGCAGAACTTTCCTATTTCTCCCTCGGATACACAAATATTGACTTTGCTATTTCAGCCAATGGCCTTTTTAGTCATAAGAGTTTATACATTTGCAGCTAAAGCAGGATAAGAAAGCAAAGTTTCATAAATGGTTTTAGCTTTTCTGGCAGCAATAGCAATCTCCTGAGTGATGAGACAGCTGTGAAGTGATTAAAAGCTTCTTTTGGGTTTCAGTCATGGCTAATGAGTATATCTTCAGCCGAGATAAAGGGTTAACAATCTTATGGCCTGGAAACCTCTAGCCTGCCTATACTGGATTCTGAGCCCCATATGACTTGCCAATTGAACCTCTGTGATGAGGAATAAAATTGGGAGAGTCAATTTTCCAACTTTTATCTAGAAAACCAGTTTCATACTGATCAAGAATCCTTGTTTATTTTGTAAAGATAGTTAATATTAATCACAAACTGATTAAAACCCAAGTCACATATTATGGACATAAACACACATGAGCTTATGCTATGTACACAAATATTAAAACTGTAAGTTAGCATTGTGTTTAAACCAAACCACGGTTAATTTTAATAGGACATGAAATATTCAGTGGCCAATTTCTGTTATATTAAATAATGAACAAGCTATAGTATTCTGGTTCACCTAAACTGTAAACCATGAATCAACAATCTCGCACAATTCCGCTGCCTCCTATCACAAAATTTAAAATGTCAAATTTTCTGGAATTTAGATAACTTCCTTTGAGGTGGCTGGAAATTTGTGAACTTTTGGATGAATTAATATTGGGATTTTCATGCAAGATTTCAGAATTTTTAAAATTCTGAAATAATTTTGGGAGGAGGGCAGTTGCCTTTTTCTGCTGACATAAGTCATGGCCTAGGAGGCACAACAACCATCTTTGTGCACCACACTAAGCATAACAAAGCACAACTTCTTTTTGGCTTGTGCAAGACCTTACCATGTTTGTTTCAGAATGTACAGAGCTACTTTGGTCTAGTCAAGGCACCAGGCTAGAAGCCAGTTTGAGTCCCACTTTAAGCATGAAACCTGGTTGGTTGACTTTGGGCCAGTCTCTCAGCCCAACTCACCTCACAGGGTTGTTGTGGCGAAAATAAAGAGGAGAAAGGCGTATTAGGTATATTTGCCACCTTGAGTTATTTTTAAAAATAATAAAGGTGGAATATTAAAAAATAACCTACAGGTATATTTTTCCTAAATTAGCTATTCTGTGCTAAAGTTAGCCAAAAGAATAACCAAATAGTGCTAATTAATTAACCACTAATAAAATGTTGATCATTTTTCTGATACATTAGTACAGTTTGCTCTGTTACAGAGTAACATAATTTATTCCAAGTTCATTTGCTGTAAGATTACAACTTCCAGGTCTACTGAAGCATTAAAAGGAGACTTTCCCCCCATAAATACTTGGTTGCTAGCATTATCATATGTAGGAGGCACTTTATCATTCATTTCCTATCCCTGCAAGCTTGTCTGAAACCAGAGGTGGTAAGCACCACACTAAATGGGGTGTTTTGTGGTTCTTTTTAAGCAGTTCTTGAGGCAATTTTCATAGTGGTCAGCTTGCCATCAATGTCTTCAAATTGGAATTCTCTTTTGACAGTTGTGGGCATCTCTTTGTTCAATGTGAGATAGCTTTTAAAAGTTATGTGCTTTTGATGTGTGCTGTAAAGGATGTACTCTCATCCTTTAATTTCAAATAATAAATTCAGATTGTTGCACTTGCATTTAATTGCTGTAGCATATTGTAATTGATTGACCTCATAACTACTGTGATAGCACTGTCCCATATCAGACCACATTACGCCAAGATTTATAGGAAGTCATATTCTGAGGTGTCTGACCTGTGTGTGTGTGTATGTGTGTGTGTCTTTCATTGGTTATACCTTAAGCCAGTCTACAGAACTGTGACAAAGAAACTGGGAATTAAGTCTTGCACTGAATGTGTTAAGTTGGTTTTACAGAAAAGGCTGACTGATTAAGAAATATTCAACAATGATTAACCTAAAAGAACAGGGCTTTCTCGTTTGCCAAACAATGTGCCCTTTAAATACCTGTATTAGAACAAAATGTATTAAGAAGCTTAATGCGGGCAACCTTTGGTTCTCATAAATGTAATCATTTGAGCCCTAGCAAAATCTCTCAAAGTGCCTCATTTATGATGGGGTGGATGAGATCACAGATGCTGCTGAGCAAGTGTCCCATGGCTACTTGCATTATAGTCCGTATTCTGAAGAAAGTGACCTACCAAACAGGTTGAAATCAAACTTCAAAAACTGTGAAGTCAGCTAGTTTTAATTGGAACATTAACAAGAGGAAAATTTAAAAATATCAGTTCTAGGACATATAATTATAAACAACAAAGATGCATTGCCATAATCTAACTTGAGAGTGATACATATTTTTTTTTACAAAAGTCACCTGCATTTGATCATATCAAACTGTTAATGGTTGTCCATGACATCATTTCATACAAAATGAATAGTAACTCCATTTTACCTTAGCCCAAATACAAAGGAAATACTTTATAAAACTATGTCCTAAAAAAATTGGGGTTAATCCTGTATCACAGAATATTTGGGCGAGCAGGTGCATAGTCATGACACTGTTTAAACAGTGTACTGTATTGCTTTTGTTCATACAGTTCAATGCTTATTATTAAATCACAGAAAAGCAGCCCTGATAGAAAAGAGGGGCTTAATCAAGGCCACTTCAGCCTGGATTGACATGGAAACAGGCACTGTATCAAATCAATTGCTGCTTAATAAAAGTATTTACAAATAGCTGCACAGAAATGTAATTAACAGCATTGGAGTTTTCAAAAATATACACTGTATATAAAATATGCTAACCGGGCTGAAGATTTCACCTGTCTTCACAGAGTGCTACAAATACAGCAAGAAAAATTAAGCCCAGTGATCTGAAAGGTAATTTAAAGGGTGGAAGGAAGCTGGTCCTAAGACGATGCTCTCTTCTGCTCGGCAAAAGGAGACTCGTAGGCCTCCATTGGTGGGCAGGTACAGATCAGATGCTGGTCCCCATAGATGTCATCAATTCTGGCAATTGTAGGCCAAAACTTACTTTCAGGTTTTACAAACGGCTAAAGAAGAAGAAGGAGTATTTAGAAAAGCTATATGGTACAACATCTAAACTACAAAAATTAGTAATTACAATATGCTTATGTACATTAAAAAAAAAAGATAGGCGGTAAAATGCATCACGGAAAACTTTTAAGGCAAGGTTTTGATTGTAAGCCCTACATCAGTGATGGCGAACCTTTTTGTAAAGGCGTGCCCAAATTGTATGTGTGTGTGTGCGCTATCGCGCGCATGTATGCCCACACTCACAATTCAATGCGCCCACCCACCTGTGCCTATGCACACGACAGCCCCCTCATGCAGAGGGGGAGATTTCTCCCTCCCCAGGCTGTGGAGGCTTTCCTGAAGCCTGGGGAGGTGAAAATAGCCTCCCCTGGTCCTGCAGAAGGCCTAAGATCAGCTGGCTGCATGCTGGAGCTGACAGCTTGCATGCCAGCAAATATGGCTCTGCGTGCCACCTGTGGTACGTGTCCCATAAGTTCGCCATCATGGCCCTACATGATTTGGAAAGATGCTAGCTGAATTTTTTTTTTTCTCCAAAGCAACTTTTTGGAAGTCATTCAGTAACCAAGCCAGGAACGAGAAATTTGAAGTTGTTTTTCTCAATTTACAGATTAGGTTACCCTGCATTCTGTGGTTCATCCCAGGACCCAAACATCTGCCAGTGAAACTCGGCAGCACTTTTTTTTTTTTGTCGGTCCTCCAAAATAAGGATGGAAATGAAAGTGGGAAACCTCTGCAGGTAAACTTCTATTTTGAACCTTTATATCCCACCATAAATGATCCTAAGTTGCACTAGTGAAACAATCATTTAGCTGTTGAATTTCACACTGGGCTTTTTCAGAAGTATTGGAGGGTGGAAGGGATGGGGCTGATGAACCACTTGCAGTTTCCCACTTAACACCTTCCAATTCTCCATCCCCACACCACAATAAGCTATCTATATCTTTCTTCCACTAATTATAACTATGGCCCTCCTCTTGGTCAGGGCAATCACTGTTCCTTGTTAAACCAAATGTTCCTTGTTTTGTCCCAAAGGTGCTTTTCAAAAGGCAACTGGACTTTCTTTGTTTTTTCCTTGAAGATAATTTTGCTTCACGTCCAAGGAGCTTCTTCAATTCAGAAATTCAACTGAGAATTGAAGACGCTTCTTGGATGAGAAGCTAAACATTTTCAAGGAAAAAATGAAGAAAGACCAGTTATCTTTTGAAAAGCACTTCTGGATGACTGAGAATCGCCAAAGATGTTCCTTGTTTTGCTTTGGGTATCATTTTATTGTTGGTGCAAAGGTTTATCACATTCTTTTAGGAACTGAAATGTGAATAAATCAAAGCCAGTTCAAAACAAAATAGAGTTTACTTCTTTACTTTATTTCACTTCTTGTGGTGGAAACAAAGTTCTTTTCATCCAATACCTCTTCCCTTCAATGCAACACATACTGTTTTTGAACTTGCCAGTTTCCAAAGCAGTTGGTGAAAAGTCATTTCTCAAAAGTTGTTTTGAGGAAAAAAATCTGAGACTGCTGAAAATTTACAGAATTACTTTTGGTTTTCTTGAGTAAATATTTTATTTTTCAGTATGTATAGGAACATGGCTTCAGAACAGGGATGCCAGCAGTCTGAGCCACGGTAGATCAGACTCAAACATGAAAGATAAGCTATGCTATACTTTTTTTGTTGTTAAATTTGTACTATGTTCTGGGTTTTTTTCTGGCCTAGAAACTTCCCCCTTATACAGATCTTCTGCTATATTCAATACAAGAAAGGCGTCTGCATTTTTTTTCCATGCAGGTAACTTCTAGTGCATGTGGTGCTAAACTTGATCATGATGGACGTCTTTCAAGACAGAAAAATAATCACATTCTCTTCCTCTATGGCAGCCCCAAAGAAAACCCTTTGAATACAGTAAGGGGGACATGGCTTGTCTGGTTTTCAAATACACACTAGAGCAGTGTTTCTCAACCTTGTGACTTTAAGTCCTGTGGACTTCAACTCCCAGAATCCCCCAGCCAGGACTCTAAAGTCCAGCCAGGACTTAAAGTCGCCAAGTTGAGAAACACTGCACTAGAGGGTTTTTTTTTGGGGGGGGGGGGGCACATCTGATGGAACATATTGTTGGCTTTTAAAAACTGACCAGAACATTTCTAATAAAATAATTGCTCAAAATATATTTGTGAAATAATAACTCATTACTTACTAGTGGAAAAGCAGCCACTTCCCTAGAATATGGACGATCCCAGTTGGGTGCAGCCAGGCAGGTTAAGGTGTGTGGGGCCATCTAATCAAAGAAATATAGTTTAGAAAGCAACAAAGAAAAGGAGCCCTCACCCATATTTTGTGTCAAACTTCCAATTGTGAACAAGGAGCACCTGGTAGAAGTCTCACACATTTAAAACCCTCCTGAATTTACCTTTAAGGGATTAACTCTAGCATCCATCCTTCCTTCTTCTATATCAGCTACTTCTTGTCGAATACTGATCATGGCATCACAAAATCTGTCTAGTTCTGCTTTGTCTTCAGACTCGGTTGGTTCTATCATGAGGGTCCCTGCTACTGGCCAGGACATTGTTGGAGCGTGGAATCCTAGGAAACATGAATTCTAATTGTTCACCCGATGTTTAAAATAATGAACCTCAACAGTCAGGAAACATCCCAACCATCTCCCCTTCTAGATTAATCTCTGATCTAATCTGCTTTATAAAGCCAATACGAAATAAAATAAATATGTGCATTTCTGGATTTTGTTTAAAGCCATTTGTATGTTGTCTACTTTTGATGCAAAGAAAACCACCAGCAGCCAGGAGTAGCTTTCTGTAGTCACCCTGCAGCAGCATTAAAAATCACATCTCTGCTGGTTGTGAAATGTGCAGCATTCAAAATAACGAAGTGTTTAAGAAAGGAAGAAGAAGAAAAAAAAATCTCACCATAATCCTGAAGTCGCTTAGCAACATCCACAGCTTCAATATTTGCAGTTTTCTTAAAAGGCCGAGTATCCAAAATAAATTCATGAGCTACATAACCTGTTTTGAAGTAAAGATTTAGACACATGAATCTCTTGGAATAATAAAATAGGAGTATAAGACAGAGGACCAGGAAGACAGCAGTTCCCCATTGTAGTGGGCTCTAGAGAGGTTGTCTTGCTGAGCGGTGAAGCAAATGCAGGAAATTTGAATGAGGCTTCCTTTTTGAGAGGATAAGGGTGGCTTATTCTGGCTTTCCATAAGAGCTGTTCAAACTAAGCTTCCCTCATTCAGTTTGTTTCTTTCACTTTTGCTAAATATTAACATGCTGGTACAATGGCTAACTGCTGGGCAGAAAATATTCCCAGTGATGATACTTGCCTTTGGAGCCTCTAAAGAGGATTTTGTAGTGGTTCTCTAGTCGCTTTGCCATGTAGTTAGCATTCAATATCGCAATCTCAGAAGCATGTTTTAGACCTTTGCCTCCCATCATCTAAAGAAAAGGAAACATGAATGAAAACTGGGGGAAAACAAAGCCATATTCCTGATATAGATGATTAAACGTTACATGTTAGTTGTGGAATTATTGCTATACACATACTAAATGAATGCATTCTATCGATATTTATTCAGTGTTTAGTTTATAAGCTGAGATGCCATCAGTGTGTGAATGGTTTTGGTGGCTTATCAAACTCATTGAAAAATAAACCAGAACCATTCAGGAGTTGATAGCATATAAATTAGTACTTTTTTGGAGATCTCATCCAATAAATTAATTTTTAAAGTGAGGCTATTTTTATCCTTAATAACTTGATTTGAAAGGTATAAATCATCTTGCCAAATCTGATTTGCCCCTGTTATTGCAGTTATTATTTATTGTCCTTTCTATCTATTTTGAAAGAAAGGGGAAGTTTCTTGTAGCAATATCTCACTGCTGCACCTGGTAGAATACTGTTTACTCTTTCAGCATTTATTTAATCCCTTTAACTGGGGTTGTCTATGATGGGAGTTAAAACCATCTGCCATTGTAGTATGATGGTTAAAGAGTTGGTCTTGGAATAGGAGAACAAGGTTCAAGTCAACTCTCCAGCTTGGAAGTTCACTGGATGAGTTTGGACCAGCTCAACTTATCTCATGGGTTTATTGTTATTGGGGAAAATAGGAGGACTATGTATGTCGCTGTGAGCTTGTGTATGCCACTGAGAGCTTCCACAAAGACGTGGGCTACAAATCATTGTAGCACCTCTGATGCTTTTTTTAAAATTGTAGGTGGGGGACTGCAATGGGAAGGAGGGTTTGCACCCCTCTTGTGCAACTGGGTTAGACAATTACTTCTGAATGCAACCTATACAATCTCTTCTCATACAGTCCTGCAGATCTTTACCTTCCAGCAGATCTGTTATTGTGAGTGTGAGAATCTACTAATACAGAAGAAACAAGGAACAGAAATTATGGCCATACCTTGATATAAACCCAGGAAATAGGCAAGATGGCACTGGATCCCCAAGGGGCAGCACTGATGGTGCCCAACGAGCTTGAATGTGCATCGTGCGGTGAGATGACGACAGGGTGGCTGGGCAGGAAAGGAGCCAGGTGCATCTTCCTAAAACCAAGAAAAGAACTTGAATCCAGCTTTCTTCCTACTGTAGCAGACATAGCACAATGTTTTAATTAGCCAGAATTGAAGGTCTGCTTAAATACATTTCATCCTGATCCTCTAAATCAAGTCAGGAAAAAAAAATCCTCTTGGATTGCATCCAGCTTTCTGCATTTTTATTTATAATAGTGTTTGTCAACCCATTTAAAGATGGATGGACTTCTTGGCTGAGGACTGCTGGGACTTGTAGTTTATCCATCTTAAACTTGCCAAGGTTGAGAAACACTGATTTTTATATAGGAATCATTAGCCAATTTTAATGGCCAATATGATTGGTTCCTAGAAAACAAAAGAGCCTTACTTATCAAATAAGGGGAGGAGTGCATATAGTTTACTCACTGGATACCTTTTCTGGAAATACTAATTTTAATACAGACATTTTTGATGAATACATGTAGATGCAATGACATCTATATCAATTTAGATTTTTCTTCCCAATAATGCTATTTTACTTACATGGTAATTCTAGGTATGTATCTTATTCTCTATTGAGCGTCCTTAAAATTTCTGCTTTAAGATCTATATGAAAAAATTTAAAATAAAAATACATGCTCTTATCACAAGAAGTAGACACTAACACTCCAATTGGTCCCATGCCAGGTCCTCCTCCACCATGAGGAATGCAAAATGTCTTGTGAAGATTTAAGTGAGAAACATCTGACCCGTAATCTCCAGGGCGGCACAGGCCAACCTGTCAGGGAAAGGAAAGAAAAATGTTCCCAATCCAAAATAAAATGTTAAAGATTTAGAGCATGGGGGAGACAGGGATGGGGGACACTACATAATCTGGCTTGCAGAGGCATCTGCTGGTTGTGAGCCAAAAAAAGTCAAGACAACAACCATGATGGTAAAACTCCCCATTTTGAAAATGTGGAGAACTTTGATTGCACCAATAGAAGAGAATATTTGTAGCTCAGAGTTGAACTCCGGGGTCCCTGGTGTTCACTGAGTTTGGTTGTTTTCTTGCAGATGTTTCATTACCCAACTAGGCAGCATCATCAGGGCTAGAAGAGAGTGGGGCTCCAGCACTGACAATGTTACCTAGATGGTCATTAAATATCTGCAAGATACCAAAATTTGCACCATGGGTGGCTGCCAGGTGGATTTTGTTTTCTTTTGGACAAACATAAAAATGGATGCAACATTGCTCGTACCATAGTGGTTTCCATTTTGACTTTTTTGACAATACCCTTCAATTAGTCCTGCTGGCTTGTCAAATGCTGTGAGCCTACTCTTCTTCTCTGGCTAATCTCACAAGCATGTTCTTTTTTTTTTCTTTTTTACTTTAGGAGGAAAGTAATTTTAATTTGTGGGCTGCTCTGATTTTGGAATAAGTGGTTTCTCTCCGTCTGGTAGCCAACTAATATACATTGTGAAATATTTTTATGTGTTTCCATCACATGTTAGCCTGTTATCTTGTTTTTCAATGGAACTGAACGATTAAACATGGGGAGCCGTCCATTGCTTTCTCCACACCTAAATATCTCATTATGTATCTCCTGACTCATCATTTTGAAACTATAAAGATCCAAATACTACATTTTTCCTATATGGATGCCGTTCTATAATAATTTTTCATGCTAAAATTATGACTAATTTTGTATGAGTGTGATTCAAGATTTCAGTCAGGAAGAGGTATTCAGGACTATAGAGTTACTGAACATGAGAAATCAGTCATATCCGTGAATTTCAATGCTCCACTACCAAAATCCCATGCATCAGAGTCTCATTATGTTGACCATTTCTAAATCGAACATTTGGACATGTCTCAACTATTTCCCAGGATTTTAAAAAATCATTGAGTACATGAACTAAAAGGATTTGCCTTTGTTTTTTCTCACCTGAGCATTCATATTTGCTCCATCTAAATAAACTTGCCCTCCATGTTTGTGAATCAAATCACATACATCACTGATCTGCTCTTCAAAGACACCATTAGTGGATGGATATGTGATCATGATAGCCGCTAGGTTTTCTTTGTGCTTATCTACCTACAAGAAAAAAGGGAAAAAATGTCAATAGTGTGATATATCTGAGTGATAAAAACAAGATTTTTCCTTCTCCTCACATGGAGCATTACCAAATTTTAAGATAAATGAAATCTGTCTCTATCAGTTTGGCATAAAAGGCAAAAAAGGCCCATCGAGTCAGAATTGGTCATTTCATTTGATCTTAGCGACTTCATCAAGCAGCAGCTCCCAGAAAAAGAGTTCCTCCTTTTCCTTTTAACTCAATATTTCTCAACCTTAGCAACTTTAAGATGAGCGAACTGCAACTGCTAGAATTCCCCCAGGCAGCATCCCTGGCTGTGGAATTCTGGCAGTTGAAGTCCATCCATCTTAAAAGTTGCCAAGATTGGGAAACTCCACTGAAGATAATCAAACTTCTACCCAGAGTAAGTACTCTATATTTGGTACCTGAAATTTTTCATAACTATTTACTCTTTTATGCTAGAGCTACAGTGACAATGGTTAGAGTGCAGTATTGCAGGCTACTTCTGCTGCCTGCAATTTGACATTTCGAATCTCACCAGGCTCAAGGTTGACTCAGCCTTCCATCCTTGCGAGGTGGGTAAAATGAGGATCCAGATTGTTTGGGGCAATATGCTGACTCTGTAAACTGCAAAGCACTGTGAAGCAGTATACAGTGGAACCTCCGGTCATGACTGTAATCTGTTCCAGGACTTCGGTCAGCACCCGATTTGGTCACGACTGGAAGCAAAACTGACTGTGCATGCGCACACACACAAAAAAGGCGCGGAAGGGGAAATTACTGCGGTAGGGAAAATCACTATGGCTGTGATGGATCACCACCTGAGGATGTGTTCATGAACAAAGTGGAACATTTAGTGAATTTTTTGGTTGGCACTTGATTTGGTTGTGGTCAGAAGTGTTCGTGACCCCAGATTCCACTGTATAAGTCTAAATGCTATTGCTATTTTCACTTATATTCAGTTTTGTGTTAATAAAAAGAGGGGAATAGTAAATAGCCACAAAATCAGACACATCCGCAGTATTGATTCTCAAACAAAGAACATTTCAAAAATAGTCAAAAAATTATGTGTCATAAAAACATTTTAAAAGACAAATTTTCTCTTTTGTTTTTTCTAAACATTCATAATTTATAATAGAGGAATGTATTAGGACAAAGAGCAACAAACTAACCATTGCTTTCAGATGGCTCACATCAATGCTTCCATTTTTATCTATTTCTATTGGCTGGATCTTCATCCCTGCCATCTGAGCACTTGCTGGGTTGGTACCATGAGCTGATTTAGGAATAAGGCAGACCTTTAGGAAGAAAATGTGTAAAATGAATAGATTGTCATGAACTGAATGCATGATAATTATAGGTGTAATTACAAGGTGTAACCTTGTTAAATCTTGAAGCTGTCTGATTAATTCCAGCTTGATTATATTATAGACTAAACACATTGAAAATATTGATCTAAGCAGTAATATATTTCCCTTTAGGCCAAGTATGAATGAGAACATGGCCACAGGGAGTGGTAAATCATGATTATAGCTCTGCATTAATAGTCAATCAAATAACAAGAATAATGAAAGACAGACAAAAAAACTACAAACAATACTTATCTTATGACTAGTATTTCTTCATAAGGAAGTAATTTATATTAAACTCTCCAGCTTGAGAACGAAGCTATTATCAGATACAAAATCATATAATTCCCTCTTACAGTGATTAAAACCTTGGGCCAATTACTCTCCTTCAGCCCTAGGAAGGAGGAGGCAAGGGCAAACCAAGTATTCAGTATTTCATATATTCATATAAACCCTTGCATGAGTGGGATATAAAATATTGTGTCTCCTGGTCCCCTCCTCCATTTGTTTCAGGAGGAAATGGAAAAGGTAATTGTGTTTGTTCAGTCTGTTCAAACCAAAACAAAAAACCCAGTGTACTTTCTGTGGAATTTTTGCAGAACGATTAGTGTATCTAAAGGAGGAAAAGGCATTTAGAAGCATACAGAAAATAGTGCAAGTGCATAAAGGCTAGCAAAAAAGAGGCAGATTATCTCACCTAGCAACCAGCAAACTGTGCAAATGACAAACAACCCATAGAGCTTACATTGGACACAGCCAGGCTAATTAAGTCTGCTTCCACTGAAAAACAAGCTGCCATTCCAAAAATAATTAGCTACATAGGGGACAGGAAATCAAAAGTTAGATAAAAGTACACTTCTTACTTACACTTCGCTGCCATTCTCCTTTTGCATTTAAATAAGCCTTGATTGCAGCTAGCCCAGCATATTCACCTTGTGCTCCACTGCAAAGAAACAAAGCTTATTAAAACACTTTTTAGAGTGGTGTCATCCCGATTTAAACATCCCGATTTAAAATTCTGTTAAACAGGTTTAATCATCTCCAAAAGAAAAAACACTGGAATACATCATTCCATACGGAGAAGGAAGATTAAATGATACCGAATTCCAACACTTTTAAATTCATGTTGCAAACCCAAGTTGCTAATGCAGATTAACATTTTTCCCCAAGTCTTTACCACTACTGAATTAAAGGTCTATCTGCCCATCTTTGGCCCAGCACAAATCACTAATGTGTGGTTCGCAATGGCTGAGCACAGCCTATTTCTATGGCATCTGTTCTGTGTCACTGCCAAAAGGAGGTGTTCTGATTTGTAGATGTGTCATACATTTATAAACAAAGTGTCTGGAAGATGTGGGGTGATGACACACTGAAAGGGAACAGCAACATACCTAGAAAACTAATCAGGGGCATGAACTTTGCCTTTGTCTTTTGACTACTTTGCATGTCTTCCCCTCACAACCTCTTCTGGCTGGATCCCAAGTTAAAATAAAGAAATGTATGGCACAGCAGAAATAGCCCCAGAGAAGAAGGAGGCACTTCCTGCAATGATTATGAAATTAGCTAGTCCCTGGACAGCTGGATGACACAAGGTCAAAGCATCTATTGGACTGCCATATCTTCCCAGGAGTGGTAGGCAAGTGATTGGAACTGAGAAATATGAGAAAATGATAAAAAAAAAAGCACAGAAGTCTGGTTGAGTATGTCTTTGAATCTTGGATACTGCAATGAAGAAAAGCAGCTCAGACATTTTCCAAGCATTTATCCATTCATAAATCAGATTGCTGTTACTGAAATCCTAACCATTTAAGATAAAAAATTTTATTTCCATTTCCATTATCTAAACCCCAACCAATCTGTACTTCACTGTAACCCGATACATACTATCTTCAACGTTAAAAATGTCTATTTCACATTTGCACACATGGCCCAAGAGTTATTAGTTTAGTTTTATTTGATTTATATACCGCTCCTTCTCCAAAGATGGACTCAGGGCGGTGCACAGGGAGTTAAAAAACAGCAATAAATAACAATATATACAGTAGTAATAACTAAAATACAATTAAACTTAGAACCTGTGCTAAAATATTCCCATTAAAATTCTAAAATCCATTTACTTATTGGCTCAGATTGTGTCGCGGCTGAGCTCTAGCTCTAAGCTAGACCGGCTTGCTGGAAAAGATATGTCTTAAGTGAGCGGCGAAAGAGGGGAAGGTTTGTGATAGTACGAAGTTCGGGGGGGTAGGTCGTTCCAGAGGGATGGCCCTGCCACAGAGAAGGCCCTTCCCCTGGGCACCACTAGCCGGCATTGACCGGCGGTTGGCACCCTGAGGAGGCCCTCCCTATGGGAGCGGATCGGTCGGTGGGAGGTGTGCGGCAGGAGACGGTCCCGCAAATAACTAGGCCCCGTGCCATGGAGCGATTTAAAGATGGTAACAAGTACCTTGAAGCGCACTCGGAAGGCCACCAGCAGCCATTGCAGCTCACGCAGGAGAGGTGTTACATGGGAGCTTCAGGATGCTCCCAGAATCCCCCGCGTGGCCGCATTCTGCACTAACTGGAGCCTCCGGATACCCCTCAAGGGGAGCCCCATGTAGAGAGTGTTACAATAGTCTAGGCGGGACGTCACGAGCGCTTGAGTGACAGTGCGGAGGGCGTCCCAGTCAAGAAAGGGGCGCAACTGGCGTACCCGATGCACTTGGTAAAAAGCCCCCCTGGTCACGGCCGTCACCTGGTCATCCAGGGATAGCCGTGAATCCAGGAGGACGCCCAAGTTGCGGGCTCTTTCCACGGGGGCTAATGACTCGCCCCCGATGACCAGCGATGTTCCATTTATCATATGTAAATAGTGCAGATGCACCAGGAATTCTTATTCCACAGATAATTGAGAAAGGAAATGACTACATGAAAAAACAAAATGAAGTTTCAATCTGTACAAACTGCAGTGGGTCAAACAAAATTGCCCCTACCTGTTAGGCTGGAACGAAATCTTGTCGTAGCCTGTGATTTCACACAGATCCTTCTCAAGCTCCTTAAAAAGCTGCTGGTATCCTTGAGTTTGATCCAGGGGAACAAAAGGATGGATATTGGCAAATTCCTTCCATGTAATAGGCTACAAAACAGAAATGGATACATAGATGGGCACAGAGAAAGAGAAGGAAAAAATCTATCATATCTGTGTTAAAAATATATGCAAATAAATTATAGGAAGCACATGAAATGCAACTCTAAGCTGGCCATAAAGTGTAGCTATGAAGCTATTGGAAAATCTGATATAACACTTTTTGAATGTGATTGTCAACTGGAGTGGAGTGCTTCTATAGTACTTTTGTTTCTTTATACAAGGAATAAACATATTTGCTACAGCTCAGAAAATGAAATCAGTATATATTTTCCAAAGTAACTAGAAAAATTATATCTTCAGACATTTATTTTAGTTTAACCATGAAATATTTTACCCTCCCCATTTCATCTGCAATAGCCAAAGTCATAGTGTGCAACAATTCCTGGGTGATTGCAGAGAGCAAGGAAAATGACCTTGATGGAGATATACAAGCTCCATTACCACAGCAATGAGACATCAAGCATGCCCTCGGTCCACAACAGACAGATAATATTTGGAAGAGGTTCAGGTAGATGCCTCCCTAATTCAGTGTAAGAAGAGGGAGATGGTATGGCATAATGAGACTTGCAAAACTGATGTCAACCCCACTACATAGATCAAGCCAGGAAATCAACCAAACCAGGAAATCAAACCAGGAAATCAACCTGCTAAAGAAGATTAAAACTACTTTTATTGAGATTGGCTATAATAACAGAATCTTGCTCATCTGATTGTTCTGTACAATGATCCTATGAGCAAGCTAAATTCAAATATTAATATCCACCTAAAATAACTGAGCCTGTTTACAAGATCACCTCTTCATTGACTTCACCAAAATGTAATTCTATATTGTTCTTTTTTTAGAGAAACAGATGGCAATCTATGCCAAAATCTTTTGAGTTTATTTAATGTTCACAAAAAATGATTGAGTAGTTATCTGAAATGTATTCAATAAAAATAATACATTAATTTAAACAACTTACCATAAGTTCTGATGAGCTATTCAGCTTCATTGTACAGGATCCCTAAAGAAAAAAAAACATTGCATCAGGATTTTATTCAAAAAAGTAACAGCTATATTTTTTCTCCTTTTCAATTTATACCTACCAAAGGAATCATGCTGTGAACAAGAGAAATATCTTTGTTTTCTAATCTTTTCATATACCGGACAATATTTGTTTCAGAGTGATAGCTGCAGAGACAAATAATTACATGAACAACCAAGGTAATAATAATAGCTGAACACTATTTATGCCCCCAAGACATCTGTTAGATCAATAATAAATTCTTCCTCTTAATAATAGTCAATATTTGGTCATTTTTCCAGGCTGACTATCAATACATGTTGATGAAAACTTTGTATTTAAATTAACATACAGATAAAAGGCATACCATAGTACAGTCATAAGCATTTTGCTTTAGTTGTGTGTTGTTTGTTATTAATTGGTCAAATTACACAATTTCCCTTCAAAAACTGTAAACTTAGTACAAACAAGATTCCTAAAATGCAAACTTAGTTTAATTTTTAACTTACCAGCATTGCTTTTCTGGAATATCACATACCTCGTTTTCATTTTTGTATTATTTTCTCAACCAACAAGAGATCAAAGAAATTCCAAAAGGTTTTACAAACCTGTTAAATACTTGGTGTGTTAGGAATGTTGATGCTCTCTTAAACTGAGTAGCAAAAATGCCTTTTGTTTCTTCATCCATATTCTCTGCAACTAATTCCTTTCAAACATAAAAGAAGCAGTCAATCTCTTTTCTCCTCTCAGAATTAATTTGGATTTCATTCTTGGATAGTAACTATTTGTGGGGGAGCTGCATTTATCTTTGTATAATCTATTATGAAGTAAAATATGCTCAATTTAGAAACAGTTTCAATGTGTAAAGTATACCTTCTAAAATTGTTAGCTTAGTCTGAAGTGCAACTGGAAACAGTTGCACACAATGAGATATTTGAGGATGTTATTTCTACCTTTTTGATTTCAAAAGGGTAAAATCTCACAGAGATTGCGAAGGTTCAAAATTGTGAAGTTATGGATAATGTTAAAATTTGGGAATGATGCAAGTTGCTTTATTGAACTTCCCTTCACACTGCTGAAAGTTTCAAATATTTTCCCAGTGTCTTCTGTGATATTGGTGAATGGATGAGAATGCAGGCATTACTATTAACCTTATGGACTCAGTTATGCTCTATGTTGGTACATTAGTTATTTAGTTTTCTAATCAGTGATCTACTTACAGCTGAAGATTCACAGCCAAAAATCCACAGTAGGTCATCTAGGTCTTTTTCATTTACAGTTTCATCAAGAGAAACTCCAAGCTATTGACAGTTGAAAGAAAGAAAGGACACAACTTCTAAGTTCATCAATGCAACTGTTTCAATATATTCTGTCAATGAGCTACACTGAAAGACCATCAGAATATATAATCTGAATGACATTTATTAATACCCCCCTATACACCATGCATAGTGTTCTAATAATTACTATGAACATCAACAATTTAAAAATGTTGTTTCTGGATATTCTTTCTTCTAACACGCATTCAATGGCTGTTTACTGAGCTTCCCTTATGAAACAACGGCTGGGTTTCTTAGAGCACTGATGAGGTTACCTAGTATGGTAATGAAATGTCTGCAAGAAAACCACCATCCTCAGAGAGCACTAAGGACCTCAGAGTTTCTTATAATTTTTTAAAATTTTTATTCCCTTTAAAGAGAAAATGATAATGGATAAACACATTAGAACCACTTCTGAGTAACCTTAAGTTGTCACTTACTGTGCCATCAGGGTAAATCCGAAAGTTTATCTGCCTCTGGGCTGCCCTTTGCAAGACTTCTTCAATGCCACACCCACATTGTATTTTCAAGGTATCAAAATATAGGTCATGTTGGAGTTGATGACCTGCTCTCTTCAGACCTAACATAAGCAAACACAAACCCATTCAGGTGTTATGCACCGTTGTGTTCAATATGTCTTTTGTTTCTTATAATTTGAAGCTAAGTCCTAGTCCTGCCTTATGCATAAAAGCCAGCTGGGTCATGTTGGGCCAGTCTCTCTCTCTCTCTCTCAGTATAACTCACCTCACAGGGTTATTGTTCTGGAGAAATTAAGAGGAGGAAGGAATATTTGGCATGTTCACGACCTTGAGTTATTTATAAAAATAATAAAAGGTGGTGTATAAACAAATAAATTTGGCTGCTATTGGCAACGATGCTGAAACTATTGGTGACTGACTCTTCATATTACTAGACTTGAATCAAATTATTTTAATTGTTTTTACAAACCTATTTTAGGAATCATTACACTTTACAATGTCAACAAAAAAAAGCTTGTAGCAAGAAAAGAAACTGGTGGCACACTGGTTAGAATGCAGTATTGCAGGCTATCCTGACCAACTCGAAGTTGACTCAGACCTACCCTTCTGAGGTCGGTGAAATGAGGACCCAGATTGTTGGGGACAATATGTTGACATTGTAAATTGCTCAGAGTGTGTTTTAAGCACCTTGGAGTGGTATATAATTCTAAGTGCCATTGGTATTGCTAATTACAGTGCAGCCTTGAGCGTTTATTCAAATTCTCCAACTTTAAAGTTGCTCCTTTTGGACGGGGTATTGCTATGTCTCACCTTCTGCTAAGATCAGAGTAGCATTGTGGACTCTCTTGGCAATGTGCTTTAATCCATTTGCACCATGATAAATTCCAAACATGGCGGCCATGTTAGCCAGAAGAGCCTAAGAAGCAGAAATTGGGATTAAATAAATGTATGTGTAAAAACATGAGGCAACTCAGATACTACATCATGTAGACTTGGAATGACTTTATTGTCACTTGAAATGTACACTAATCACCATACATTAAAATGAAATTGAAATTTTGAGACAGCTCTCAAAGGATCACCACCTCAAATATATACTACATAAACATGATTCTAGTTCAGATGTAAATCAATGATTGAACAAAAACCCACCTGCGCCGTACAGATATTGCTAGTAGCTTTATCTCTCCTGATGTGCTGTTCTCTGGTTTGCAGTGCAAGTCGGTATACTTCTTTTCCATTAGCATCTCTTGAAACAGGCACAAAGGAAAAATATATGACTTTTTAAAAATTTAAATAGACAAAGGCTATTTGGTTATGTTAACAAAAAAAATGATTAGTAATATATTTTGTAAAATAAAACATATAGTAAAATGAATAATTTGGAATATGAAACTCCCTAAATTATTCCTGAATCAAGGCAGTTTCCTTTTATTATCACTTGGTGCAAAACTATGGTTTGACAAATTGCATGTTTATGAAATAAGGCACTGCAAAGAGGCTACTCAGCTATGCCATCATGGACAATGCAATCCTCAATTCAAACTAAGAATTCCTAACTTCTTGTAGTTCAAGTACCAGATTCGGAAACATAGATTTACATAGAATTGCTGCTAGATGGCAGCGAAGAAATACAGACAATCATGACTTGCTGCTGCCATCAAGTGGTGTTCAGAATTCCTGCATCGTAAATCTACACAGTAGCCCCTTTTCTTCTCTTTTTTACATTTTGGAGAACATGCCATGGACAAACATCAGTTGCCAGTCACAAAAATATCACCTATATCAAAAGGCTAAAACAACTTGGGACTAGAGTCCATTGTATTAATCACTTTAGAATTTAGTTGGAGACCAAAGGCCTTGTTGGAAACCTGGATTATGCTTGAAGCTGGTGCTTTACTTTCTATCAGTTTAGTATCTCGTTCAGGTTTTTAATTGAAGAGAGCTTAAAGAAAGTTAAAATTAGGAAAGCCAGAATGCATGGTGAACCAACAAACATGTACGCACGTGCGCGCACACACACACACACACACACTGAGACTGAGAATCTACTTATAGTAGATAAGGACAATGAGCATTCTATCTGTGATAAATACATTCTGATCTTACCTAGAGTTCTGGAAATGTATAATACTATGAATATAGAGCTCCCATTAAGAACACAAGAGCCTTGGGTTAGATTTGTCTAACCCAAATGTTACACATTGGCTAACTGGACACACTTGGAAAACTAACAAGGCTGGACAGGACAGTGATGTCCTTTTTAATCAACCTGCATGTTGAAAAGAAAGGAATTATCAATGTGCGGGAAGAGACACACGCAGAGAAACGAATGAGGAATGTTTGAGAAGATACCAAAGCCTTTCTGTGTGTAAAGGAACCCTGAACTGGAAATTTCTGGGCTCCTGCTCACTATTTTTTTTCTCTGCAAGTGTTTTCCTATATCTGCCTTCATTATGAGGGAAAAACAATGCTTTTATTTTAACCTCAAACCAAAGAGACTCCTGAGACTATTTTATTATAGGTACAACAACATTATTTTTTTAAGGGCACCTCTTCCATTATTCGTTCAGGACAGATTCATTTTCCGTTCGGATATTGAATTTAGTCGCTTTAGAAACAGTAAAGTGTACAGTAGGCCAAAACACACAGTTGGGGTGGATTAGTTAGAGAGCGCTGACTCATGCGTGAGGCAATCTATGCTATGATTGGTTGCCGTAAATATAAAGGGGGAGTTTCCCTTTTTCTTGTATGTATCCTGTATACTGTTTAATTTACCTCATGATGTTCCTGTGTTCCTGGCTACCTTGTAGGGTTTTTTTTCCTTTCTAGATGATGACAAAGACTGCTGTAAATCTGAATGTTAAATATCTCTCTATATCTCTCTATCTCTCTATCTCTGCCTGCCTGCCTGCCTGCCTGCCTGCCTATCTACCTATCTATCTATCTGTCTCTATCTGTCTCTGTCTGTCCCTGCCTGCCTGCCTGCCTGCCTGCCTGCCTGCCTGCCTGCCTGCCTGCCTGCCTGCCTGCCTGCCTGCCTGCCTGCCTGCCTGCCTGCCTGCCTGCCTGCCTGCCTATCTATCTATCTATCTATCTATCTATCTATCTATCTATCTATCTATCTATCTATCTCTATGTCTGTCTCTGTCTGTCTGTCTGTCTGTCTGTCTGTCTGTCTGTCTGTCTGTCTATCTATCTATCTATCTATCTATCTCTATGTCTGTCTGTCTGTCTATCTATCTATCTATCTATCATCTATCTCTATGTCTGTCTGTCTGTCTGTCTGTCTGTCTGTCTATCTATCTATCTATCTATCTATCTATCTATCTATCTATCTATCTATCTATCTATCTATCTATCTATCTATCTATCTATCATCTATCTATTTCTATGTCTGTCTCTGTCTGTCCGTCCATCCATCCATCCATCCATCCATCCATCCATCCATCCATCCATCCATCCATCCATCTGACTCCAAGTTTGTGTTAAGTGTCTCCAACTTCACCTGGACATTTTCAGTATGCAGCTAAGTATATTTGTGTGAGGGGATATTAAGTATGTATTTCAGTAGCATGGATTTAGTTCTAGAAGAGTAATTATAGGGGAATTAATCTTCTAGAACAAAAACAAGTCCTCGATTTACGACCACAATTGAGCCCAAATTTATGTTGCTAAGCGAGACAGTTGTTTAGTGGATTTTGTCCTATTTTACAACCTTGCTTGCCACCATTTTTAAGTGAATCACAGCGGTTATGAAATTAGTAACATGGTCATAAAGTGAATCTGGCTTCCCCATTGACTTTGCTTCTCAGAAGGTCACAAAAGGTTATCACATGAGCCCGGGACAATGCAATCATCATAAATATGGGTCTGTTGCCAAGCATTTGAATTTAGATCACATGACCATGAGGGTGGCACAACGATCGTAAGCGTGAAAAATGGTCATAAATTACTTTTTTTCAGTACTGTTTGAAGGGTCACTAAATGAACCATTGTAAATCAAGGACTACCTGTATGATTTAAAATCAGCCAAAGATATAAAGAAAACAAATAACCATTCCATGCTCTCTGGAAAGAGGAAAATACATAAGAAGATTAGAACTTTTCACAGTCCATGTATAATCCCTTCAAGACTTAGAAGAACATAGATTCAGATTTTCAACAGAAAGTGAACCTACCTTGTAACTCCCACCATCCTTCCGGGCATCATTCGCACCAGATTCTCTTTGACTGCAAAAAAGGCAGCATGTGGCCCTCCGTACCCAAGAGGCACCCCAAACCTCTGGGAATTGCCTAGAGCAACATCAACTCCAAACTCCCCTGGAGGCCGCAAGATGCAGAGGGCAAGGAGATCGGTGGCACAGCAGGCTAGACTCTGGTACAAGAGAAGCCAATATGTTTGTTTGTTTATTACATTTTGTATGCCGTCCATCTCTCTATTGAGTGACTTTAGGCAGCTTACAATATTATAAATAAGAGAATAAAACAATTATAGGATTAAAATATTTGACAGTAAAAGCAAAAAAAAAAAGATGAAAATGGATAAAAACCAATGCATCGATGGGATGGAGGTGAGATCTTGTAATAGTCTACTAGTCACCCATCAGGGGTCCAGCCTTCCCCAAAGGCCATGTAGATAAAGGGTCCTCAACCCCTAGACCACGACTCACTGGCACCGAGTCATGGAAGTGGCGAGTGAGCAGGTGCACCTGCATGCAGCTCTCTCTTGGCCTGTCATGCCCCCAAACCGGTTCTATTGGCAGCGGCACCATCTTGATTTTTGTTTCTGCGCATGTGCAGAACAATCTTCTTTGCAAATATGTAATTTCCCCCCTTTTCTAGCGTTGTGCGCATATGCAGACTTTTTTAGGTGGAAATGCGCACACGCACAATTTTTGTGCGCCGAACTGGCAGTAATGCCAGCAGCAACTCACCCTTGCCTCTATTGTGATCAAATGGAGATTGGGAGTTTTATGGGGGTACAGAGATGCTATGAATCCAATAACTTACTAGATTGGAAAAGCTGACATTGACCTAAGTGACATTTATACTACAAGACATAAACATGGAAATTGGAAATACTGTATTCTTATTGCTTCAATTACCCCATTTTGATGGGCTTGATCAACCAAGCCTGTAAAGTCTTCTACCTTCCCCTCAGTGTCTGGGTACTGGAACAAGACACCGCTGACATCTTTACCACTAAAATCCATCTCATGAGGTAGCTTCAACTCTACTTTTATGCCAGTGTACCTGGAAAGTAATAATGACATGCTAAGACAAAGTCATTTCCCAGTAGTGAATATGATTTAAAAAAAGAAAAAGAAACTTAAGCAAGAATATTAAATGCAGAGTTAAAGGTCAGCTTGATCACCTTCAATTGAAATTGTTTCAAGTAAAGCAATAGTCAATTTTATTAAGGCAGACTACATTACAAAAGAATTTGAAGCAGATTAGATTGCTCATTTAATTTTTTTTAAAGATCTAAATCAATCTTTACTTTGCTCTGGTCTGCACCACAGCTATCGTCTGAGGATGGCATCTGGTGTCGACATAAAACTTATTTCGCTTATTATGCCTGTTGGAAGGAGAAAACAATAAAATTACTTCAGAATGGGTCATAAAAGGTTCACTCTAAATTGGTAAGTTTCTACTGCTTGTTATTATACAGACACTTTTTTTTTTAATTGGCTATGACATCTCCTGATCTAAAATTCAAGTTTCTATTCCCAGGAACTTTGGAAAAGATAACAAGTCCACAATCTACCAAAGTCCACAAAAGGGAAATGATTACGAAGTAAGTCATGATTTTCTTATGAATTCTGAGTGGATTACATAAACCGCAGACTCTAACAGGGGTGATGAACTGTGTGAACCAAACACTTGTTCCTATATCTCTGAACAACAGATGAAGGGAACCAAGGAAAAAATATTACCTCATACATTATTTGCCAAGAATTATGGCTTTCCACAAATTATCAATCGCCACTGCAAATATTGCATCTTCCTTTGGTGTTTCTCTCTCATTTTATCATTTAGATCAAGGGTATCCAAGCTGTCAACTTTAAAGTTGTGGACTTCAACTCCCAGAATTCTTTAGGCAGCATGGGGAATTCATGGGAGTTGAAGTCCACAGGTCTAAAAGAGAACAAGGATGGACAAACCTGATTTAGAATATAGGCCTATGGGCTGTTTTCAATCTCTTCCATATAATTAAATATTCGAAGGTGTCTGCAGGTTGTGAGGAAAAATTCAAGATCTAGCCAGGATGCTGTGACTGTTTTTATGTTCATCTTGACTTTTGTTTTTGACAACATTGTGTCTTGTGGACAGCCTTGCCCCCAACACTAAAGTTCTGAGGAACTTTACATCCTCCAAAAGCAGTCTTACGATCTGAGGTTGTTACCTGTGACACAACTGCATGGCTTCTGCTGCTGCTGTTCCTTCATCCAGCAAGGAGGCATTAGCCACATCCATCCTGGTGAGATCACACACCATTGTCTGGTAGTTCAACAAGCTCTCCAGCCTGCCCTGGGAGACCTCTGGCTGATAAGGGGTATACTGAGTCACCCTATTAAAAGCAACACATTTTCCCCATTAAGCTTTTCCCCACTCCAACAATACTACAGAACCATACAGATAATCCTGTGAGTTTTACCCCATATTACAACCTTTCTTGCCACTATTGCTGAGTGACAGAGTGCAGTTGTCAAGTTAGTAACTTAGCTGTTAAGTGAATCTGATTTTCCTGTTGACTTTGCTCATCAGAAAGTTGCAAAGTGGGATCATATGATCCCAGAACATTGTAACCATCATAAATACATGCAAGTTGCCAAACATACAAATTTTGATCATGTGACCACAGGGATACTGCAACAGTCCTAAGTGTGACAAAAGGTCATGTCACTTTTTTGAGTGGCGTTGTAACTTCAAACAGTCACTAAACAAATGATTATAAGTCAAGGACTTCCTGTATTTCTTGTATTACCTAGCAGTCACTCTGAAAAGGATGGAGAAATATTTAATGCCATTTGACAAAACTGATTGTTACAAATATAATGTCAAAAGAAGAGCCAACAGAAGGTACCCATGAAGCTTAATTCTAATAATTATGCAGCTGAACAGAAGACACCCTCTGAATTTAAGGGCTAAATATTCTCTATTAGCCCAAGAGCATTGGGATTGTTATGGTGAGGATAAATTAAAGGCCCTGAGGAAGAAAGATGCATAAAATTAAAAACAATAATTTTGCATATTAAAAACCAAATTACTGTTGATTGATTTACTATCTCTTATTACAGTAGTAGGAGAGTAGTAAAAAATCCTGATTTATTTATTCAAGTCTTTTTATTTTTTATTTTCCTTGAAAGCACATATAAACACAAAACACAGATGGCAATGGTTATATTTGGGTACTACTGGAGTACTAATTCAGAATCTTTATTTTCATCAAGGTTGTAGTGATTTCATGTTAAAGCATATTAAATTTTTAAAAAACGTGGAAACCATTATAGAGAAGCACTGTGCATAGAACACAGTAGGCAATACGGTTGTGTGTAATACTATATCAGTTAGAAACACTAAACCACATGAGATTGTACATTAGCTGTGAAGGACAAGGGATGGACACTGCTGATTTAAGGTATTCTTCACGGGAAGTATATGGATCAACTCACATTTTCCCCTTTGAATCTGAATCTCTTCACTGCCTTAGTTAAGAAGGACTTAAACTAACTATCCAAGATCTGAGAGTAAAAATTAACCCTCCTAATGATACTTTAATTTAAATACATGGAACTGTCTTAACAAATTTCCCATGAAATATTACTGCACAGACCACTATTGTTTATTGCAGAACTGATTAAAAAACTGTGCAGTGTAAGTAAATTAAATATAGCACATGAAAAATAAATACTGTACAAGCAAAAAAAGACTGATGGTAAACTGAGTTTTTAGGGTTAAGTCTAGACTGAGACTAGAGTCCCTCAAGAAGCCAAGCATATTTTCAATTCTCTGCCCATTCATTTATGTTCATGTCACATCACTTACTAAATTAGCTCAGTTTCTAGGGCAACACAGTCTGAAGTCATTCAGAAACCCAGGCACAACTAGGTTGCTCAGTCTAACACAGCCCCATAACATTATGCCATTAACAATTGATTGTAGGTTATTGAGCCAAGCTATTTTTGTTTGTAGAATAAGCTTTTCCTGTTTGTTTCACTGTATATAAATAAAAACAACAGCTTGGAATAACTTAAAGAACACATATAACCTTTCATTTTTTAACAACACAGCTGTAATAATGTGGTATTATGAGAGGAAATCTATTCTCATTAAGAAAAACAACACGTGAACAGCCAATGCCTGTCCTTTATTCTCTGTTATCTTTCTTCTAAGTATAATTCTTTTGCCTTGCTGAGTTTTATGTGAGTTTCATTGATCAACAACCAAACAGGACATGCTCCAGAAAGACTATTGCTTGTGTTAACTGGGCATCCAGTACAGGTAAAGGCAAAGATTTAAAATGAGACGCTTGTCTTAAAATGGGATTACCCTGTAAGAAATAGGTCAGAATCGTTCTCTTATATGCATTCAAGCTGGCAGAGAGACTGGTGGGCCTATTTTGTGACTTAGGGTTTCAACTGTTGTAACTTCTTGCTTTTTATTATGAACATGTAATCTATGTCTGTGATGGCGAACCTATGGCACACGAGCCATTGCCCTAGCTCACTCCAGTGTGCTGGTACGCGCTTGCCAACTGATATTCGCCTGGCCCACCAATGCTGTCCTTCCCTTCCCAGGAGTCTCTATGCGATGCCAGGTAAGTACAGGGCTCATGTGGAGGCTCTGGGAGGGCGTTTTCAGGTTCTAAAGGCCTCCAGGGGGTGGGGGAGGTGATAGCGCGCATGCACACCCTTTTGGCACCTGAGGGAAAAAAGATTCGCCTCACTGACCTATGTTGGGCCAACAAACAGCTTTAGAAAAAAATGCTCAATGAACTTATTTTGAAAATTGTAAAGGCATTTGACCTCAGGGCCAATCCTAATGAAAATTAGAAATGCTTTGTAGATCCTAACATTCGAAGTAATCCCAATTTGAGAAACAATTACTAGAGTAAAGCTAATAACGGAGAACAGAATGTGCCTACAAATGGGATATCTGATGTAACTCTTCTGTATATCTTCTCAAAACAAAATAAGCTTATTTTGCTTAACACCATGACCTTTACAATCAGATCTGTACAATTGAAATAAAGGAATCATTCATCAAAAGCTGATAAAAATCTCTAACTGGCTGACAGTTCCTCTCTCTCCCTATTATGCTGGGCAAAAAGGAGGAGGCTTATGTGGAAGACTTTGTTTGCCTGAAATTGTTCATGAGTTCCTGAACTGGGCAGAGAGGCACCTTTGTCACTTAATAGCAATGTACAGGAACTTCCACGCCGTCAATGTTTTTATATACCAAACTCTCAGAGTCACATTTGCACCTTCTCCCAAGAAGCTCAATATTGCCACAGTTCCTGCCAGCTGACTAATTGGAGCATGCAAACACTGACATTCCAGTCTGCCCAACAGCCCCCCTTCCCTACAGGCCTTGCTGCTTTTGTTCTGTGGCAAGGAAAAAAATGTGGTCGAGGGGCAAAACCATCCCTTGAATCCACCAGGGAAATGGGGCTTTGTTTTCAAGAAGGAGAGAGGGAGACAAGAGGTGGGGGCGAGCTTCCTCAATATCTATGATGGCTGCTTTTTTAGGGCTGTAAAGAATTATGGAACATACCACAATAGGCTTTCTTCCCAGGCAGATTAGAGGGTTGGGCACAGGCAGATCGCCCTTCTGGTTTGGGAATGCACAGGTAGTCCTTGAGTTACGACTGCAATTGAGGCCCAAATTTGTGTTGCTAAGTGAGACAGTTATTGCGTGAGTTTTGCCCTATTTTACAACATTGCTTGCCATGGTTGTTAAGTGAATCACTGCAGTTGTTAAGTTAGTAACACAGTTGTTAAGTGAATCTGGCTTCCCCATTGTCTTTGCTTGTCAGAAGGTGCAAAAGGCTAATCTCACAATCCCAGGACACTGCAAGTATCATTAACATGGGTCAGTTGACAACAGTGGTGGGGTTTTTTACTACCGGTTTGGGCGCATTCCCATGTGCATGCACAGAAGTGTCCAGGTGGGTGGGCGGAGCCTCCCGCCACCACTACTACTACCCATGGGGATGCTGCAATGGTTATAAGTGTGAAAAATGGTCATAAATCACTTTTTTCAGTGCCATTATAAATTCAAATGGTCACTAAATGAACTGTTGTAAGTCAAGCACTGCCTGTACTCTACATTTCATTGCAGTCTTAGTAATGTATACAAGACTCCAGAGGAAGAGGTACAACAAACATTTTCATATCTCAGTATATGTAATTTTTATACTCTGCACATATCAAGAAAATGGGATATCTGATTCCAACACTGCCATTCACAAGGAAATACGCTGGGTGGTAACAGCAAGATTCTTACACAATGTATATTTTTTATATAAATGAATAAATGCATTAAAAAGATTACATGTAACTTCTGATTTTACATTATAGCTAAAAAAATAGCAAATATAAAGAGTTTTTAGAACTTTGGTGTTCAAATGTTCTCCAGCATGTTAATATGGAAAATGCAGTCTGTGTGTGTGTGTGTGTGTGTCTGTGTGTGTCTGTGTGTCTGTCTGTCTGTGTTTAATGATAAAAATGGTACATTACCATCCAGCATTCTCCAACAAATTCCTTGCAATGGCTGGAGGGACTGAGCAGTTGTAATAACCCATGCCAATATAAGATCTCCATATTTTATTCTTGCTGGCAATACTGTATAAAGTTTCAAGAATTTCATTTTCGCCTAGAAAGAAATGTGAAGAAAATATTGTGTGAAGATTTCAATAAAAGTTAAACATATCAAGCTTTTTGCACCTAATGGAACCTAATGTTAACCTATTTTCATGAGAATATACATTATAGTGGTCAGCAACATGAGTTGACTCCCTGTTACTTTATTTGCAACTGTCTGCTTATTTTGCCTGTTTGTCATTTTGAAATTTATAGAAATGGCTGATTATTCACAATTATTACACAGAACTTTTCAGTTACATTTATTCTTTATGAGGAGTGGTGTAACAAAATGGTTTTCAAAAGCTTTTTAAGGTCAAAAGTATACTTAAAATATTCAACTACATTTTTAAAGGAGCTATATATATTTATATTTATGTATATTTATTTTATCTGCATTTCCATGTAAATCACGTAGTTTCCTTGCACCAATAAAAAGGAAACCAACTATTTTATCTCACTTGAGATGTTTAAGCAAGTTCTTTCATTTCACACTGCTTCTTTATGTCTATTTGACATAAATTATGTGACTGTGTAGCGCCCTTTCCTCCTATTTTTCCCTCTCAGCAGGAATCCTGGGTGGCGCATTAGGGTGAGAGTACAAAGTCACCTCGTAAACTGTGCTGGTTGAACTAGAATTTAACTGCCCCTGATAACACAGCTTGTTATGTCAAAAACTTAACAAGTCTTTCAGCACATCCCCCACATTTACAAAAAGTGTGATTTGGAGAAAAATGTTTTATTGATTTAATTTTACATAATTGGTAAATTGATTTTATTTCCTTGATTTCATGTGACGCAGTCATTAAGGAATGGATGAAACTCGAGGAAAGTCAAATTCTAGGATGCTATACATGTGGTCTCAAGCTTCTAAATCAAAGGTAGGATTTACACCTAATAAATCAATAAATAAAATTTACCCATCCATAGCTAACCTTACCACATGGCCCCATTCACTCTGGATTCTATCATGAAGTCTTTCTTTGTGTGGATTTGGATATCTCGTGAACTAAAAGTGATTCAATCACATTACAACAGCATCATGCTGAACCAATGTGTGGAGTCCGCAGGCCAACTTTTGTTATACTACACAGAAAAAGTTATATGAATTAAAAATGCAATGTGCTGCTATCAGTCTGAAGACAATTCCATATATTTTGCTGGGAAGGTTAGATTTCCCATGGATTCTTGCCTTGAAAATATACTGAGAAAAAAACTAGTCATCTGATAAATCAGTCATATTGGTAGCCTTTCCAATGAGAATCAAATCTCTTTGAAGCCTAATTCCTAATCAAATTGGAATTAGGCTTTGCCATCATTCCAATAATATCCTTATGCTGCTTAAAGTGAAAGGAATATAAAATTATACAGATCTACACTGAGTGCAAAAGAAGAAATCCCTCAGAACATGGTTGAATTCATGAACAGCTGCAAGTTATCTTTAAACAAATGAAAATAAAAAATAAAAATAAAAAATGATGACAGGATACTACTGCAGAATTAGTATCCCAAATGCATATTCTGGAAGTGTTTGCAAGTTAATCAGTGTCTATTTTACAAAGGAATGCGAACATCAATATCAAATCCTTTTTCTACCTTTATAGTAAATGATAAAAAAAATCCTGTTTCTTGGATAATAAAACTGCTGTACAGAAATAAAGTAGGATGTTTTGGATTATGCTGCTTCTGAAAGAATTACAGGAAATATTAATTTACAACTGTTAATAAATAATAGCGGAAGTAAAACTATAGTTCTCATGGTTCTAATTGTTAGAGTATCTAAATAACAACTTGGCAAATTTCACCAGATTGCAATGGCACAACAGGTTTGAGGGGGGAAATGAATACATAGTTATATAATATATATAGAACACATATGTTGGTGGTGTAAATCTGCAGATCCAGCATATTTTAAGTTGGGGTTTCTAGCAATTTGGCTTTAAAATATTCCATGTAACTTTTTATTGTAGCAGCAGTTACATTTCTTCTGCATAATAGTAGCTCTGAATTGTCTGATCTGGTCACCATGCCAATATATAGATGGGCCTATCTATCTTTATTGATTATTGGAAACTTTCCAGTTGATTTGCTATTAGTTTGGCTATCATTGCTTTGTCTTTTCCAAAATAGCCAGGTATTTGGACTATTTTTACTGTGGTTTTAAATGCAACACAGACGAGTTGCAGTTAAGAGACTGAATCCTTATCTGCAGCCAACGTTCTGGGATGAAAGGGGATAGGAATTGATTCTGGCACAAATCCCCCTATGGATATTCTTCCATCCCTGCTCTTGATCAGCTTTTGATATATTTTAATGTCAGATCCATCTCTGGTCTTTTTCAAAGGGTTAGGGTTAGATCATACACCATTCAAAGAATTCAAACTCTCATGCCTTTCTTGTTTTTTCTTGACCCTCATTTAAATTACTCGCAGAACAGGCACGGCTTGCTGTTTAAACATTCATGTTCAAACAGACTTTGCAACACTGTCCATGGCTATCTTGCTACATCTTCTTCTTTTTTATATGAATGACTGGTCATTTATAAACTATTTGACCACTGATTTAAGCTGCCCATTCTTTTGTCTCCATTCTTGGGTTTTTGTTGGGATTCGTGACTCATGGCTTCAAAATTATCATCTTTGGAGCGGAACATCTTGAGCAACCTAAGTTATTTGCTGTGATGATTTGTATTTCTATTTAAGCTGGTTACCATTTTCTTCTATGAGCCTTTCTAAGACTTCATTCTTTTTCTCCTTGAACCAGGTCACTGACCACAGCAGCAGTATCCCTGGGCTTCTAATGCCTGCATATTGTTAGGGGAATTAAAGGAATTGTCCTATACAAACATGACCAGAGTTCAGGGAAAAAAATATTCATGCCACAATACTTAAATTTATATAACCAGTATAAATGAGAAGATCTGATGACATATGAATCTTGTTATGAATCATGGCTAGTAATGGTGTGGTCTTTTAACCCTTAAAATTATTATCTGCCAGGAAATCTGCAGTGTGGCTAAGAAAGTTAAGATGGTGGCTATGATGTTATGATCAAAGTTCCTCCTGTTTTCAAATGTGTGGGCACACTTGTGCGATGAACATGAAAAACTACCAGGATTTTGATTGCCCTGTCAAAACGTCATCTGCTGCCATCTTTATTTTTTTCATCATGCCCTGTGGGTACCCGACTATTTCAATACACATGTGTAGAGGTAAGTAGGAGTGTTTATGTTGCCCAAATGGCACAAATTATGCATAAGAAACTTGCACTAGTGAATTATGGAAATAAATATGTTAATATAACACTGAGGAAATAGGAAATCTTAATTTAAAGACAGACCCTTCCGTTGTATACAGTTCAAAGGGAATCCTATCAATCTGTGATGGGAATTTTGGAAGGAACAGGAAGCCCAGGGGAGAAAAAATAATAATTAGTGGAAACACTAAAGACTTAAATTCTTGGAAGTGAGATCCTCCTTATACAAGCAGTAAATAACCCAGGTGATCATTTTACCAAACATGACAGGATTTATTTTTCTTGACTTTCTATCTAGCTTATCAATAAATATCCTGCCACCAATACAAATTTCAAAGATTAAACTACAAGAAGAAATCTATAGTTCAAAGACTGTATCTGTTTTGTGCCAGATGTGCCAGATAACTGACGTGAGCAGAAAAATGATTTGAAATTATGATAGAGGCCAGATTTTACAAATACATATTTCCAAAGTGACACAGACAAGAATAGCTGCACAGAGATGTGAAATAACCTGCATAATGGGAACTATGCAAATAATTTGGTTCGATATATTGAACAAACTAGTAAACCACCAATACATCATTAAATCTATTCTGAAAGATGATTTATAAGTATTTTGATATGCATGCATTTGGAATCTTTATCCTAAATGTTTTCTTGTGGTAGTCCTTTTGGACTCTCCTATACCTTTTTGCACTACTGGACTCACATTAATAGTACATTAATTCTGTACCAGTGTTACAACAGAGCTGTTGCCTAATGATTTATATCTTAAGGTAAAGATTATACAACTAATCAGTTCCTTCTACTTTTGAGCTAATAAGTTAATATAATTTTATGCCTCCAGAGTTTTGTGCTTTCAGACTCATCAACTTTAGTCAGCTCAACCAATAGCAGACAACTTGTCATTTGTGGTTGAAAATGGAGCATACTTTCTTATACCCAAAAGTTAACATTCTCTTTTTTTGGAGTCTGTGTGTTATTATATTTTATCTTTTTGTTTCAAAAGAAAAAGGTACATTGAATCCTGAGGCACAGCAGTATAACACTGATGTAGTTCCAGATAATTTCTGGGTTGCAGTTGAACTCCAAATGACTATTAAACAATGTTTTAATTACCTTAAAACAATGTTTTAAGGATACACACACACACACTCACACACACACACTTTGTATCCTATGGCTACACTAAATCTGATAGCTCATTTATATTTGCCACAAAAAAGATAGCCTAGGCTAAAGTACAAAATATTTGAAATCCCTTTGTATGATATTTATCATACCATAGAACAGATATTGGCCTTTGATTATGTATCAATTCGAAGGAATCTGTAAACAGTGTACTCAATGAACTGTGAACTTGAAATAGAAGAAGGCAGTAAACACTTTTAAGAAGGCTTTGGCAATAAAGCCACCTGACTCAGCCTCCTTCTCCTAATTTTCTAGGGCGGCAGTTATGACAAAACATACTACAGCAAGTCCACTTGCTGGAAATAGTTAGCTAATCATTCAGGAACTTCAGCTGGCAATTTCTTTTGCTAAATGCATGCCTGTCCTGACCTTGCTTACTTTTCCCAGTAGAAGGAATTGCATAACATGATCATAGGCAATAATCTTAGTGCCCAAGAACAAAGTTCATTGATCTTTTGGCACTGCTTATCGGAATTAGAAAAAAATGAATACTGCACATTCAGTCCAATGTTAAATTTCAGACACCTCCAGAAACCAGGTGTTACTTTTCCCAGGAAAGATGCCCTCCATTTCTTATAAGAGTTTAAGTAGTTTTTAAACACTTTATAATGACCATTCATTTATTGTATATTATATCCATGTGTCAGCAGCCAATAATTACTTTTTTTTACAATGGTAGAATTGTTAAATATTAATAAAAACATTTTTACCATATGTCCCATACATATTGGAAATATTTCTAATACTTCATGGAAAAGACTAAATTAACACTGGGTTACAAGTGTTCCTTGACCTACAATGGCAATTGGGACAGGAAGTTCTGTCGCTAAATGATGCATTTGTAAAGTGTGACTGCTTCCTTAATGATGGTAATCTCTTGCAATGGCAGTTGCCAATCGTTAGGCAAGGCAACTTCCTGCTGGCTTCCCAGAATCAAAATCAGTAAAGAAAGTGGAAGGAAGTTGCAAGTTCCAGGCAGACAGCCAGGTAAGTGGCTGCTGCTAGGTGGGGAAGAGACCGATGGGGTGCATGGTAGTGGTTGGGGAAGGTGTTTGAGAGGCATGACATGGGTGATGAAAGATATGTGAGGAGATGCAAGGGGCATGGTTCAGGTAGGGAGGGTAAGTGAGGGTCCAAATGTAAGTTGGTGAGGGATTCAGAGAGGGCGCAAAAGATGCAGTGAAGGCCTAGGAGGTTGAGCAGGGATGCAGAAGTGACTAATGCAGTGCAGGTGTAGAGGGAGTTTAGGGAAGGTGTGTGGTGGAGGAGAGTCACCCCAGTGACTTGCTATCTTCCCTGCCAGCGTCCCTATTGACAGTAGCAAGGGAAAGTTACAAATGGCAGTTATGCGATCACGGGGTGCTGCAACTAGTCGTAAGTGTGAAACAATTGCTAAGTGCCCATATTGCAATCATATAACTGCTGAGGTTCTGGGACAGCCAGAACTCTTAAGGACTGGTTGTAATTACCATTCGTTCAGCACTCTTGTAATTTCAAACAGTTGCTTAATGAATGGTCGTAGGTCAAGGACTACCTGTAGAATTTCTCCTTTTGGATCCTAGAATGCAACTTGGATGAATAAAGTATTATAGACATGAAAACTTCCATTCAATCCATGAAAGCTAGTAATATGGATGACAGTCCAGCCCAATCAAGCATTAGGAAGGGTTGTCATGCAATCTGAAAAGAAAACTGGAATATGCTGATTAGCTTTGCTAACCTTGCATAAGCATTCAACAAAAGTGAATGTTCTAAAGCTACAACTCTTGGTGTAATAAACATAAAGAAACGCGAGTCCATTGATATACCAGCACTTTTCTAAATGTGGTCTCACTCAACCATTTTGCAATACATAATTCTCATCAGTCTGACCCAGGGATATCTGGATGTACTACATGTTCAGTAACATAACCCACAAGATGGATGTACTGTTTTGTAAATGTGTGAATATAGTAACTTATTTATATTCATAATATTAAACCTCTATGCTGAAAGACATATAAAATAGCAGATCATATAATCTTCCTTGCAATTATGTCTCCTCCTCACAATTTAGAATACTTGAAAATTCTGGTTTACATATTTTAGATGCTAAAGTATCCTCCATCCTAGAAAATGTATTATCAAAGACGTACAATTTCTATAACACAATTTAGATTCCACTGCTTCATTGGAGAATTGCCTAGAAAAACTCCCAACTCTCTCCTTCAAGATACCAAAGAATCTCTAATGAGACCACCTCCAATTACATACCCAATGCGATTTTCATACTGCTGACCAATTGACCCAGTTGAAATGAATGAACTCTGAAAGTTAGAAATAAATGAATGAAGCAACAAATGGCTAATGATTCCTAATGGATAACCTGAACATTAGCTTCATTATATATTACGTGAAGGTGGTATAGGTAATGTTTAGTGCTATTAATTTGATCCAAGATCATTTACTTCTAAGAGTCATTTCAATGCAGCAGTAAAAGGCACTAGGTCCATGATGGCGAACATGTGGCACGCAGAGCCCTCTCTGTGGGCACACATGCCATCACTAGCTGCTCTCCTAGTTTCCGGCATGCAGATGCGCACCAGCCAGCTGGTCTTTGCGGGCTTCAAAGCAGCCCAGAAAAACGGCTTAAAAATGGCCAAAAACCAAGCTGTTTTTCGGACTGTTTTTGGGGTTGTTTTCAGGCCGTTTTGGCCCCAAAAATGGCCTGAAAAACAGCCTGAAAATGGCTAAAAATAGGCATGTGTGCGCTAGCCAGCTGGTCTTTGGGTTTTCAGCACTCTGGTGCGCGTGCATGCACACAAATTCCAGTTTGGGCACTCAGCGCCGAAAAGGTTTGCCATCACTGCACTAGGTTATATACCAGGAGGCTCTGCATTCTAGTCTTGCCTTAAGCACAAAAGCAGCTAGGTGACTGGGTAATTTTTTTCTGTTAGCAATAAGCTATGGACAATGGCAAATGAGTTTTGAAAAATCTTGCCAAAAAACCTGCAGGGTCTCAATGAATAAAGATAGACTCTTTCACACATATTCAAACAAGCATTAGCCCACAGAAGTTAAAATACTGCTTGGTCCACTCCATTTATATTAAGCCTTATCAAATAATAAGACAATAAATAACAAACTGGGAACAAAATAATGCTGAGACACAGAGGGCAAAAGTTCTCCTTGGGACATATTGAGATAGAGTTCACCTTCTAAAACTGTACATTTCAGAGGGAGAAACAGGAAGGGCACATCTTGAACAGAAGAAAAATAAACAGAAAAAAAGTGAAAAGATTTTCACAACTTAAAACATTTTAACAAGAAATGAGTGCTTTGCATTTATAGTCTGGAATGTGCATCCTCTTGAATGCTTTAATTATTAAATAAATCTAAGAACTTGCAAAGCAACTTAGGTATCAGCACCTAAGAAAAATAACTTAAGAAATGCTGGTGATATCTCAGCCACTGCTACAAGACTGTTGGAGTCCGTTTGGAGAAATTGAATAAACTGATAAATTGAAACTGGATAGAAATAGATGACAAGACAGGACCTGCAAAATGGATTATGTGAATACTCCGCTCATAACACCAAAACTCCCAATTTTAGGGCACCTTGGACAATACAGTCAATAGCAGAGGATTTGTAATTTGTGAACCAAAAGTCCTGGAGTGCACTATGTTGCCCATTCAAGAGTTATAATTCTTTTTGTTTTACTATATTTTAACGTTTTGCTTCAAAAGAAAATGTTTCAGTGAATCTGGCTTGTAGCAGTATTACATTGATTTAACAAAACCAGTTCCAGATAATATTTTGGATTGTTTTAATAGAAACTTCAAGTGAAGTTTTAATATATCTTTGTTGGTGTTATTTATCATATCATAGAACAGACATTGGTCTTTATGCCTCCACTTAGAGAAAGCTGTAAACAATGTACTGAATCCAAAGGAGTGTAAACACTTATTATGAAATACTTGGCAATTAGCCACCTGACTCAGCCCATTTCTTCCTGCAGTGAAGACAAAATGTACTATATAGTAAACCGACTATTCTAGAAATAGTTAAGTATTTATTCAGCAACTTCAGCTAAGAATTTATTTGGATTAATAAACACCTATTTTGACCTTGATTATTATGAGCGGAAGGAATTGCATAACTTGACTTAACTTTGCTCATTGATCTTTGGCACTGCTCTATCGAAATTGAAAATGAGATAAGAGAGAAAAGGGAATACAGGTAGTCCTTAACTTACGATCACAATTGAGCCCCAAATTTCTGTTGCTAAGCAAGATATTAAATGAATTTGGCCTCATTTTTCTTGCCATAGTTGTTAAATTAATCACGGCAGTTGTTAATTTAGTAACACAGTTGTTAAAGGAATCTGGTTTCCCAACTGACTTTGCTTATCAGAAGTTCACCAAATAGCATCACATGGCACCAGGACATTGCAACCGTCATCAATATGAGACAGATGTCAAGTGTCCAAATTTTGATCACGTGACCTGAGTATGCTGCAATAGTTTGTGAAAAATAGTCATGATTCACTTTTTCAGTGCTAGTGTAGCTTTCAGCGGTCATTAATTGAATGGTTGTAAGTCGAGGACTACCTGTACTACATTCAGGCTAACTTTTAGGCATCTTCAGAAATAAGATGTTACTTTTACCTGGAGAAATGTCTATATATCCCAATTTTATATAATTTTAAAATTATACATTAGCATTGCCAGTCAATTTCTAAATATAATAACCAAGCATTAGCAGATAATAAATTTTCTTTAAAACAATAAAATCGCTAACTGTTAACTTTTTTTTAAACCAAATGTCTCATATACATTGGAGATATTTCATAACAATTCATAAAAATATATATCGTACAGTAGTCCTTGGCTTACATCCATCTGTTTAGGGACCATTGATTTTCCAACTGTGTTGAACAAGGGGTACTTACAATGAGTCCTGAGTTCTGACCATCACAATCCCTGACATGATGTGATTGTGATTTCTGACACACCTGCTGGCTTCCCATAAATAAAGTAAATGGGGAAGTTAGCAGGATGTCGGAAGTCACAGTCATGTGAAGTCCTCATTCAATAGCCTGCATGGGTCAGGCATTAACAACCAGCTCCACACATGAAAACTTTAATTAGCCATTTTATTGTACAAACCTGGGAATCTTCTCAGAGTGGGAGTTTGCACCGAAGCTAGATTTGACTAGGTTCAACAACGAGTGTGTGTGTGTGTGTGTGTGTGTGTGTGTGTGTGATATTTTGCCATCTTATGCCAACGTAGAGATTCCAGGCTAATTCCTGCTTGACTCTTCCCACTGGCTTAGCCAGTCTCTTTCCAACCAAATTGTCCTCTCTTAATGACAGCAACAGGGATTGCCATAACTTTAGGTCACTAAGTAGCACGGTCATTATTTATTTTTATTTATTAAATTTATATGCTTTACTATCAATTGCTTAACAATAGCAGTTCTGGCCCCAACTGTTGTTGATAACCAAGAACTCTCTGTAATTAACTAAATTATAATTTCTCATTCTGGGTTCTACCATGCAGCTCATATGAAGTATTATAGACATTCAGCATCCATGAAAACAAGCAATATGAGCACATTTGAGCCCAATTACTTAGTAAGCAGGGTTTCTGTGCAACTTTCAAGGAAAACTGGAATCTGCTGACAAGCTTTGCTGAAGACACAGATGCATTCAACAGAAGTTAATGTTCTGAATGCACAGCTCTTGGTTTTGCAGACATAATGGAACATAAGTCCATCAATATACTAGATTTTTTCTAAATATGGTGAAAGTGTATATTAGTTTTTTCCAACCAATTCAATTTCAATTTTTCTCAATTTAGTTTACCGACAGACCAGTGCAAGCAGAGTGTTCTGTGGATATATTTATTCACTAATCTGATTTAGTAGATGATAAACAAAATAAACTTAAGACAAAGTTAAAATGCAGTTATGAAACAACCAAACATGTATAAGTGAGGTCCAGGATTCAGCCTACATTACATTATAATGTAAACATTAAATTTATATTACATACAACAACATGTAAAATTACCACAAAGTTATAATATCTAAAATTTAAATGAATTATGGTTATATAGAATGTTTTGCAAAATAGTTTAGATATCAACAGCTTAACAAGGTTAACTAAGCAGGTACCAATGATTTCTCAGGAGATCAATGATTGCTGGCTAATAATATGGAAACCTAGTTTAGGACTGAAATAAATTTGGCTTTAAAGATGGTTTAGAAATATTACAAATATATAAAATATATCTCATCTTCTTGATGGCCACACCCATGTTATATTAAGCCACACATTACTTACCACAAACCATTATATTCCTCCTTGACTTCTTCAACTAGTAGCAGAAGCAAAGCAAGCTATATTATTTTTTCACATTATTATTATTTTTCAAGTAACATAACATCTTGGAATTTCTACTTGCTCCATCACTTACTAGACATGCATCCTACACACATTTGATAGAAATGGCTATATTTTTTGCTAGGAAGATGTCTCTAAATAGCCTCAATATTTTATAGTTTGGCTGAGACCCATTATTCCTATGCTATAGTATCTGGTCAGCATAATCCATTTGATCACTAACTGGCAACAACATTTTAAGCTTATTTTTATTATTATTTGTATCTCTTTGCCACCATCCAGTAAATGTTTGGATTTCTGCAACCTTGATATGGAAGACCTAACATTGCTGGTATTTTATCTGTTAATTAAATTATGTTTCTCTTGAAAGTCATTTAGCTATATTCCTTTAAATATTAACATTCTGATTTTCCTAATTTTGAAGATTCCAAATATTCTTTCAGATAGAGATTACTGATTATTCAGTAAAAAAAAAAAGTAGCTTATTAAAAAAATTAAAAGCTACATTGGCACAAAGATGCAAATAAACTAGGAAATTTAGTAATTTTTCATCACACATGGATTCTTTGCTTTGTGTTTCCCTTTTGAGTGTATCACCTCTCTGGCTCTTTCATTCTGGCTGCAGCTTCTGTTCTGTGATGTCATCAAAAGGAACCAGATTGAACTAGCCAGGAACTTGACAAAAGCCGCAGGCCTAAAGTTTATCCTCAAATTGCTGATGAGCCACATCAAAAGTAGAACAAGAGGCTGAAAATCCCTTATAGGTTACATACCAAAATATTAACAAAAATAAACACCCAGCAAGTTATGCTGCATGAAATACAGTAGTATCTAAAAGCTACAATACAATTGTATTTATAGTCTACAACTTCAATTTATCAGCCTATGCCATAAGTGCCTGGAAGAAATCTTTGTTAAGAAAACATTTTCACATTACGCATAGGGGGTCTCTTTATAAATAAGAGTTAATTTTGTTTTCCAGCTTTTTCTCTTCCTCCACCCATAGAAATTACTTTATGTATAAATGAATTCCGTTCCAATCAAAAGTATTCTAATCGTTTTGAGAAAGTGTTCTGTACTTAGTGAAGACAGATGTTCTGAAATATAACTTAAATGATATTTTTGGAATTGTTTGTGGACAGCCAAAAGATAAATATTCCTCAAGCTCAATTTAACATTTAGTGGCTCTAGAAAAAAATTATAGTTTTCTCTCTAACTTTATAAAAGGGATTTGTAACTGCGTATATAGAAAGGTTTTGCAACATCCTTTTTTTCATTTCCCAGACTAAATTGCAGTTTTGTGATTTCCTGGCTATGTTCTTATCCAAGTATTAATTGGATAGGATATAGCTAGCTTTTGTGGTTAAATGTTGCTAGCATATCACATTTGCAATAACACCAGAAATAGATACACCAGAACATATAATTTGGATTAAGGTATTCAAATCCAAACTCTTAACACAGTGGGTGTCTTTTGTGCAGCAATTTCTAAACAACATATATTTAAAATATTATCCTTCTACCTGGCAATCTTGAATGCATATAACAATGAACCTATACCTAGAGCCCAGAAGTGATTCTAATAACAGTACTGTACAAAGAAGTTTAATACATTTCAGAAATATACTTCCAAAATACTTAATCCACACATGGCTACATTATAGTTCTTTGATACTTTCTTTTAAATATGTTTTAAAAGCTCTCATATTTATACAATTGCCAAAAGACTTAGATTTCACAAGTTACTTTTTTCTGTATAGTACAAATCTTATTTGGATGTTTATAAATGATTGATTGCATAGATTTTAAAATTGAAATATTTGTATCTCTTTCCACTTTGTAGAAAAATGAAAAATTTATTGTATTTTCTATTTCTTTTTATGAAGTCTCGGAGGGGGCCAACACCTCCGACATAGAGGTTCTCAATATGTCTTTGTAACTCCTTACAATCCCTTATCCTATTTTTATAAAAATTTGTAAAACCCAATAAAACTTTTTCAAAAGAAAAGCTCTCATATTTTACTTTGAAAAGTCTCTTCCTCTGCTTTCCTAAATAAAAGTTTCTGTAACAATAGGTTAGAAGCAATAAATATTTCCATGATATTGTATTTAGATATAATTATAAGAACACTGAAGACTAACATAGTGCCTTTGTATATTTATATTGGAAGATCTGAAATCACAATCAGATCTTGCTATGAACATAAAACTGCATCTAGTATAGATGAGAAAATGTCATTTTCCTCTAAACTTTAGTGATTAATTACTGTAGATAACACGCAAGGGGGAGGGGAGGAGATTTTAATTTGGGTTTTTACAGCACCCATGTGGTTGCTAAGAGTCAACACCAATTTGATGGCACATAACCATAAAAACAATTGTGTGAAAAGGACACTTACATATATGGTCATCCATCTTCAGAGGCCGTTGCAAGCGGATATTAGCAGGAATTGTTCTATTGATCAATTCATCAATCGTCTAAAAATACAAGGGATACATCAAAGCATAAGAATCAAGTTTAGACCTCCACTAATTAAAAGATCCATAGTCAAAGAGGTGAAAGTGAGGCATGGTAAGGTGGTTTAAAAGAGGTTTAAGAAATGTTCATTAAACCTCTCACTAACAAAAAGAGATTTTGTGAAATTCAATTCACATTCTTCCTCTATCCTTTCCAATGGAGATCAGTTGATTTGACATGGTAGAAAATGATTTATGGATGCGATGATGTGGGGGGGGGGGGGAGAGGAATGCAAAGACAAAGCAAATCGGTTGCTGCTAAAAGGGGAATGTTAAAGAAACTATGGGGGGAAGGAAGGAAGGAAGGAAGAGGGAGAGCGAAAGAGAGAGAGAGAGAAAAAGAAAGAAAGAAAAAGAGAAAGAAAGAAAGAAAGGAAGGAAGAAAGAAAGAAAGAAAGAAAGAAAGAAAGAAAGAAAGAAAGAAAGAAAGAAAGAAAGAAAGAAAGAAAGAAAGAAAGAAAGAAAGAAAGAAAGCTCAGGAGCTTCCTCACCGGCAGACCGACGGTCTGCAGCATCTCTTGCTTCTCTTTGTCCCCTGGACCGATGTGTCGCTCGGAAAAGTCATCGTGGCTGCCCAGGAGTTTCTCGATGTGCCTGGAAGAGGCGGTGGCGACGGCGGTGGCAGCTCTCGCTCCGGGGTTGCTACTGCTTCTTCTCACACAAGCCAGTCTCAGCTGCTCTCTGCGTCCCCATCGGCCTGGCGGCTTCTTGCCTCCCCAGGCGCTGCCATGGTGCCCGTGCAGATTGCCCCCCCGACCCACCAGCCTCCCCCACCACTGGACGCAAGACTGCATGATGCCTAGAAGCCGACGGCCCCCAATTCGCCCGGGCAAAGTTAGTTTGCGCCTGGAAGACGGCAGCCGGCAACTCTTTCCTCCCAGGCCCCCCGACCCTATTATAGCCCCCGAGCCGATCGTCAGCCGAAGGGAGGGCCTTTTGGCCCCGCCCTGCCTCTGATCTCCCCGCCGAAGCCACCTGCCGAGAGGCTGCCCCCTCGCCAGCCAATGCGCGCTCCTTCCAAGGCTGGATTGGACAGGACAGGACAGAACAAACGACGCGAAACTGGCTGTCAGCCAGTTCCTCGCAGGCAGGCGTTATCGTAGTTGTTTCTCCAGGGTGAAGAGAGAGATGATGACGAAGAGCCTTGAAATGATCTTTTTTTCTCTTTTTGCATTCTATTTTCCCTCATTTTTCCTCCTACCCTAATTTTTGTTTCAATGCTACCCACGCAAGGATCACACTTGTTGCTGAAGAAATACTCCTTAGTAACTCATTCTGCCAAAGGCAAATCTCCATAACTGGTATAAGGATAACTCAACAAGTTTCGGAAGATATGTCCAGATGTCTCCACAAGTCTCTTGGCCATCAGCCACAGTTCTGCTACTGGAAGGACTGAAATGTTCAGCAATGCTTGTCTCGATCTTCCAACTCAGTAAGCTGAAAGTGACAGAGAGTGCAATAAATGTTGTGAATCATGGCAGTTGGTTTGTTCCTCATGACCGTCATATCCCTGCTCTCTGCCTGGTTCATGACTTCTTCCTACTCTGTCTGTTTCCCCTTTTGGGTGTTTATGTGCACATCATCTGTTGATTCCTCAACAACAACAACAACAACTAGAAAACGAAAAAGAAAGATGCAATGAATATTTCACAGAAAAGGGAAAAAGACAATCCACAATGTTAAATCACTTCCTGGCCCTCTACTAGCACGGCACCATCTGGTGTTCTACCTTGGGGATACAATGAAGTCAACTTTCCATGTTATTGCACTGCTGATGACACCATGTTTGTTATCAGTACCTCTCTTCTGAGCTTACAAGTCTGAATCTGCCCCTTTTGATCTTTCAGATGCTGCTTCAGTTGGTCAGTCATTCTACACTTTTGCTGTTCTCTGTGTAGGGGTACTGTATGTCAGCAATATGCATTGGGTTTTTGCTTTATATGTTGGTTGAGATTCCAGGTAGAAGATGTAGGGACAATTGCAACATGATAGAAGGCATGATAATTGACACTGCACTCCCTGGTCCACAGCATGCTCGACAACTGCTAGGCCTAAGGACAACAAAGCAATCAATATTTAGATCTCATTCATTCAGTTTCCTTCTTATGACCTCCAAAAGAGTTGCAGTACGTTACTGCATCATCCTTCCAAGACAAAAGAGGCATCAGTCATACATCAAAAGTAGATGGAGTTCCTCATTCATCAACTGGAGCATAACTTAGAGTTCCTGATAGGAATAATGGTAGACAGAGAAGCAATGGCAACTTTATACAAGAGTTCTTAGAGGAAACACACAACAGGATTGCCACAAAGGAGCAGACCCAGGTCCTCTGCTGCAGCAGCAGAGATGCAATTCAGCTGATGCAGAACTTGCCGCAATGTAGCAAGGGCTTCAGAGACAGGAGGGACTTTTCACATCTGTGTGATCCAATGTGAAGTGATGTTAAACAAAACCAGCATATAACTGGTGTACCTGAGCGTGCCTTGCAAGTATCTGCTGCCTCTGGGACTTAGGAAGCCTCAGCAGAATTCCACAGCCAAGAACCACAAGTAGACCTAAGATGGAAAACAGGACCTATGACTGAAGCCAAAAAACCAGAAACGGTAAGTTTCCCTTGCTAAAGAAAATACAAATGGGAGTTCTTTGGTCTAATGGTTCTCTCCATGATTAGAAGCTTGTTCATTGCAATTGGTAGAATAGCCAACCCTGGTCAATAAAGCTCAGACAAAGGTCAAAGCCCCATGCACCCATCTTTTTATTTTGGCACCATGGGTAAAATCCACTTGCCCGCATGTAGGCCATCAATTAATGCCAGGCCACCAGCATCCCCTTGGCACCATCCTTGTCATGGATAAACTCCATTTTCTTCTATTTGTTTATTTTTGGTACTTGTATGGTTAATGTACACCCAAAATAGAGAGGGCCAGCTTGCTATGCTGCCTCTACCACCTTGGTTTTTCTTTTAAATTCTTCCTTGCAGATGCTGCTGTGCCAAATCGTTATGAGTACATGTGTGTAGGCGGATTAGGTCCTCCCGCTGTTCTACTCCTCTGCAAGACATTTCATGTTTGTTTGGGTACACTGTGCTAGAAAGCAAAAGAAAAAAACAAATTAATTGATGTGCAGCCAAATCAGACACATGGCTGCCAGGAAGGAATAGTTTTGTCCACAGGATGTGCAAAAGCATGCGTATGATAAAAAGCAGAATGTTTCTGTTTATCTATCAAATTTATATAGTTACCCATTTCGTGCGTGTGATTGCAGCTAGTATACAACAGAGCTAAAAACATGCAGTTAATAAATATAATAATTATTAAAACGTTAAAAAACTAAAGAAGACAGAATATTATGCAAAGACATTAATAATAATGTAGCTACCTTAATAACTAACCATACAACAATTCATAATTCACCAATGCAGTGAGTTTATTTTATGGATTCTCTAAAAGGACCTTGAATGCACACAATCTCCATCAAATAAGAACTTACGCTACTAGGTGCATGGATATCATGATTCTAAGGGACCACTGTAGCCAAAGAAATTTTGTGAGTGCTACTTCTGCAAAATTCAAGATGTCACACTGCTCCTACATCTAAGTGCCATTAAGTTAATGATTTATCAAGTCATTCGCTTGGTGCCAGGCTTATGTGAAGCAGCATACAGCCACTTTTAGGAATGAGATAGAGAAAATATTTAGGCCATTGAAGGCATGATGATAAAAAGTATGTGTGTTGTTGTCGTCATCATCATCACAATCTTCATCATGATGTATGGCCTGGTTAATTGAGGAACTGCCAAGCTGGTTTGATCTGACAAGATTAGTGAGCGCCATGTCCTTTCAACTAAGTGATCCACTGTTTTTTCACATTATTATTATGGTTTGTCATAGAGTCAACCAGATGTTCAGACTGGATTTGGCATTTTTATCTACCAACTGAATACTTCACAAGAACCTGGGATAGTCAGATATTGATGTTTGATGGTGTTAAAGCAGCGGTCCCCAACCTTTTTGGCACCAGGGACCGGTTTCATTTTAAAGAAAATTCTGCGGACCGGTGGGCATGGCTCGGCCGGCGTAGAGGGGGAGCAGGGGGAAGGGGGAACAGGCGGCGCATGCGCCGCACGGGGGAGGTGAGTTGACTCACTCGCCCCTCTCGGCCCCCAATGGCGTGAGCGGCTGTGCCTATGCTCTCCTGCCCCTGGTGTGCGCTCTGCCCAGGGGCCTGCCCCCTCCTCCCTCCTCCTCATCTCCGGCCCTGTGGCCTGGTTCCTATCAAGCCACGGACCGACACTGGTCCGTGGCCCGGGGGTTGGGGACCCCTGTGTTAAAGGATGTAAGCTATTCTGAGTCAATCTCTGTATATTTGTGATGGATAAACATCTTTCCTTCCAGGAGTTCTACAGCTGCTGGCCATGGTTTCTCAACCAACAGTCTTGAGTCCTGTAGCGCATTTTCACTAGATGTCCAGGAGCTCCAACACCTAGCATGGTCCTTATTGACCTGGGTGATGACCAAGCTGGTATGTGTTTCTGTAAATTGTATCTCACCATATTTTCTTGTGAGAGAAACACTCTTCATCTGACTCTTTTGGTCAGATTTTTCCAGTATGGTTGATACTCTACTATAGCTCTCATCTTCCTCAGAACACACAAGCCCAAGAAACCATACCAAGGCAGTATCTCATTTTGTTATTTGTATGATGCTGTACAACATTTGTAAAAGCAAGTACATATCATGCTGCCTACTGATACAGGACACATGGCTATGATTGTTCACCCCGAGGGAGACACATTGATCTCATAACCAGCCCTAAGTAGTTGAGGCTGAGTTGGTACTTTAGCAGACCTAATTTGGTCATGCATGCATGGTGACTGAGAGCTGTTCCCTCCCCCAATTTTAGTCATATTATGGAAAAAATCTGCAGAGCAGTACTTCAGAAATATATATGAGTTACATGAAATAAAAATAGCAGCTGTTTAATCTATATTGTTGTAGATTAATTATTATACAGGACAGCAGGAATTAAACTTTGATTGCTTAAGAGATAATTATGCAGTTATATTGTATCAATCTCCAGTTGGTCTAGAGTCAGGAAATTTTCACATATGTCATGTACTGTAGAGTATATTGGGAATATGCAGTGTCAAAGTAGAAAGAGAAGCTGTTCATAAAATGTCAAATATGACAAGCATGATCCCATAATAATATAACTTCGCCATTAAGCAAAATTTTGAAATCACAGCCAAGTCACTTTTCTTGTCTATAAATACCATCCCAAATTCACTACCCCAAATTTTAATCTGGGCAGAAAGGCAGTGCTTTAAAGAAACAGGCAGAAGTAAAGTAGAAAGTAGTTCTGCAGTAGATTAATTCAGGTTGAGAATATTCATAAAGCATCATAAGATTCAGCTGGTAACATTTTATGCTCTGTGGGCAGTTACCTGCATCTCTTAATCAGCATATGATGTACCTCTGCATTGTGAACTGCATTGGCTGCCAGTTTGCTTCTGGGTACAATTCCAGGTGCAGATATGAGCTATAAAGCCCCTCATGGCATGGAACAGAGTTATCTGAAAGATAATCTCTCTCCAATTGCATCTATCCATCCCATCAGGCTTAGCAGGAGGGACATGTTCTGGATCTAGTCAGTTGCTTCCACCCTGTTGACATCATTCCCTGGAGATCAGAGTGGTCCCAACCCTGTTGGCTTTTCACAAAAAGCCCTGAAAATTTTATATTACCAATGTATTAAAAATGGATTTGCTAAAATACTATGACACGAAAGTGCCAAAACACTGCCTTAGAATATACTCTTTGTTACAGTATCTGATCTTGTGTTCTGCAGATCACTTTAGCCATCAGACTGCCAAACAAAGTTTTGCCACTCCTCAGATAATATTGCATTCACAATCCTCAAGTGAGCATTTGATATAAAAAAAAACATGCAGAATTTATAGATTATCTCCATGATTATCTGTATAAAAGAGGAAGATGTAAAAGGTTATGTGATACAGATTCTATCGTATATACAACACAGAGAAGCAGCTATATGATTGTGATTAACAAATAAAAAAGAAACCAATAAATGAAGTGTATAACTTTTTTCTTGTCAGCAAAAGCAACTTATCCTGCCGGACAGGTAGTCGTTTAGTGACCGTTCATGAATGCAAAATTGTTTCTGGAAGAGCAGAGTTGCATAGCTGTTCACTGGGAAGTTTTTACTGTGTGTAAGTTGTCTTTTTACTAAATGCTGTCAAGGATGAAATAAATTCCATTAAAGAATAGCACTTTTGCTTCAGCATTTCTCTTTAATATCCAATTCATAATTGCTGTCATGTTAACAAATATGGGTGTTTGAGAGGACAGAATGCTATTTTTGGACAGATAAATCCTCTATATCATTTTATAATATTTTAAGCACAGTTAAAACTAAGAAACCGAGAGCCATGCTAAGCTTCTTTCCTCTGTGATGCAGTGTTTCTTTCAGCTATTAAAATAAATGCTAACATCTAAAAATTTAAATATATTTAGTGAGGAGAGAAACAGAATATAATATAGTAACAGACTGATTTTAAGCACTGAACACTGTAGAATAGATTGTTTTTAACAAAAGTACATTATAATGCACTTCCAGCAATCACAAGATTAAAAGCATAATCCCAGAGAATCATCTGGATTTGAACTGACATCATAAGGCCCAAATGAATGATAGAAGAACTTCAATCTATTCATTATCTGAAACACCAGAAAAGTTTTCAATTCCCCTAACCTCAGAATTTCCAGAAAACAAACAAACAAACAAAAACCAAGCAAACCACAATATAGTGCAAGTAAAAGTGAATCAAGCAGTTTGTGGGTGTGATTCTGAGCCTTTTATGCTTAATTTGCCTTTGAAGCACCTGCAGCTTGATGGGTTTATTTATGTGCCTCAAATTAAAGTGATTGCCCTGGATTTTGTCTTGCTGTTTTAATGGGTTAATCCTTTTCCAGGACCTTTGTCTTTCCTATCCTGGGGGTTAATCTTGTCAGGGGGCAGGAAAAAGGGAGATTTGGTTTACCCTGGAGAGTTATTTTTAGCCTGATTCCCCTTATCTTAATGGCTCTACTTAAGTGTTTCTTTTGTAACAGCCTTCTGAGTTTTTCCTTTTAGCTGGTGCTTCTTGGTTTTTTTAAATGGGAAGGGCTGGCTTAAGTCTCTTGGCACTGTTTTCTGAGGTTTCTGGCGCTGTGAGGTTTCTGGCACTGTCCTTTTGGGATGTACTTCCCACACTAGGATCTGTTGAGATGTAAATTGTATGCTGGCCATGTGATGTTTTGCTTAAAGAGTGCAGTGATTTAACCGCCAATGGGATTATATGATTTTTGTCATTTAGTGACTGTGGCATTTAGCAATTAAGTTGTTGGCCTCAATTGTGGGTGCTAAGTGAGGATTACTTGTATGTTTTATTCTCCTGTATTCCACATATTAGCTAGAAATGAATTAGAAGTATGAGTTTTATAATCTGAAAATGGTAATATCCTGGTCCTATTAGACCTCTCGGCGGCTTTCGATACCATCGACCATGGTATCCTATTGCATTGGCTGGGGGGGTTGGGGGTGGGAGGCACCGTTTTACGGTGGTTCTCCTCCTACCTCTCTGGCCGATCGCAATTTGTGTTGGCAGGAGAGCAGAGGTCGACCTCGAGACCCCTCACATGTGGGGTGCCTCAGGGGTCGGTCCTCTCGCCTCTCCTGTTCAACACATACATGAAGCCGCTGGGTGAGATCATCCGTGGTTTTGGGGTAGAGTACCATCTCTACGCTGATGACACTCAGCTGTATATATCTACCCCAAACCACCCCAACGATGCCGTAGCGGTGATGTGCCAGTACCTGGAAGCCGTGCGGATCTGGATGGAAAGTAACGGACTCAGGCTCAACCCAACCAAGACCGAGTGGCTGTGGTTTCCGGCCGCCCGATTCAACCAGCTCACTCCATCGCTGGCCATAGGGGGCGAACATCTTGCCCCTGTGGATGGGGCGCGCAATTTGGGTGTCCTCCTGGATGCCCGGCTGTCCATGGAAGATCAAGTGACAGCCGTGGCTAGGAGGGCGTTTTACCAGGTTCGCCTGGTTCGCCAGTTGCGCCCCCTATTGGATCGGGATGCCCTTTGCACAGTCACTCATGCTCTCGTGACATCCCGACTGGACTATTGTAACTCTCTCTACATGGGGCTCCCCTTGAGGTGCACCCGAAGACTTCAGCTGGTCCAGAATGCAGCTGCGCGAGCAATAATGGGGACCGCAAGGTACGCCCATATAACACCGCTCTTGCGCGAGCTGCACTGGCTGCCTGTCGTCTTTCGGGTGCGCTTCAAGGTGCTGGTTGTCATCTTTAAAACGCTCCATGGCTCGGGACCTAGCTATCTGCGGGATCGGATCCTGCCCCATACATCCTCACGGCCGATCCGCTCCCACAGAGAGGGACTTCTCCGGGTGCCGTCCACTAGACTGTGTCAGCGGGCGACGCCCAGGGGAAGGGCCTTCTCTGTGGCGGGCCCAGCCCTCTGGAACGACCTCCCCCCCGACATTAGAACAACTACGGACCTCGCTCCTTCCGTCGAAAACTGAAAACACACTTTTTCTGTCTGGCTGGCCTTGGTTAGTCTCTACCTCTGGGGTGTTTAGGGAATTTAGTTTTAATGGGGTTTTTAGCGCAGGGACGATCAATTTAATCTGCTTTTATTTATTGTATTTATTGTTTGTATATATTTTTATATGTTTTAATTTCCCTGTGCACCGCTCCGAGTCCCCTTGGGGAGAGGACGTGGTATACAAAATTAAAAAAAAGAAAAAGAAAGAAAGAAGAATATGCTGCAAATAATTTAATTATTGATGACATATTTCTGTATATTGATTTTTATCTATGATGCAAATTGAAATACACTGGTATAAAGAAGAGAACACTAAAGAGTGACACAATATAGTATTACATAATTTTATTTTAAAAGAGGTGTAAAATCAACTTTTTGGTGTACATTGTTCTATAACTTCACTGTCTTTTTTCAACATTTTTCTTAGCTACTACAAGGTCATAATTTCATCTATAACATGCTTTAATTTATTATCAATTTCCATTTACAATGTTAATTTGAATGATTATTCTACATGCTCATATTTTCTTCATTTCACATATTTTTAAATAGCCATCCAAATAGTTCTCACGTAAAATATGACAGCAACTTTTCAGAAAGTCAAATTAATTTATGCCAGACTTTTAGAGGATTGAACACTGAAGGAAGAGAAGAAGACAAGTTAAAATCTCAGCAGACAGTGCTAATGGAATAACTGGATAAATGTCTCACAATATTGACTGTCTGGTATGGGATCACAATTGTTGTGGGAAGTAAGAAAATATAACATATAGATTTCATACTGAGAAATATTTTGTATATATGTAAATAGGTAGTAGCCTTTAGATCTATAAATTTACAGAGGATCTCTGAACCAAAGTAGCTTGGCAATAAAGTAATAGAATTGCATCACATAATGACATAAGCTCTGACAATTTTGACAGGCATTCTGACATATTTGCATTTTATGTCAGAGAAGACGTGGGAGTTGGCATTTATCTTTGTGGATTCAAGTAAAGCTAGAGTTTGTCTTTATGCAAACAATAGTTTGCTAAATTATTGGATTGTACTCTCTGTGACTTCAGCCTGTACTCTCCTGCGGACAAGGATAGGATTTGTTTCATCGGCAATGAAATCTGTATTATTATTTTTTTAAACCCACATTGTTCAACATACAGATGTCTGAATAATTTTAATTAGAAAAAGGAGGAGAAAAAGGAGGAAGAGGGGGAGAAAAAGAAGGAAAAAATAAGCAGGAGAAGGAAAAGAAGAAAAAATAGAAGAAGGAGGAAGAGGAAAAGGTGAAGCAGGAAGAGGAGGAGGAGAAAGAAAAGCAGCAGCAGAAGGAGAAGCAGGAGGAGGACAGGGGAGAAGAAAGGGAAAAGAGGAGTAACTCCCATCAGTATCACATCACTGCACGGCTTTTACAAATATACATAGTGGAATGAATCAGCCTTCCAAAAGTCTTAGTGTTTTATACACTGATACTTTGTTTAATTATATTAATTTAAGAAGGATTTTCCTCTTACTATTCAATGTGGCTGGGAATACCAGGAGTCAAGCAACAGGAAAGGAAAATAGCAGTGTGAACTTTCTCCACTGAGGAATATGGTACAAAACTTTCACCTGTCAGGAATATGGTACAAAAAAAGCAAAGAAAATACAGAGACAGCAGCTAAAGTTTAGATGGGTCGTGGAAAAACTTCCTTGAACAGAATATGAATGAATCAGATTTATTCTCACACAATTTATTGGATTCATTTATAAAACTTATATCACAATTTTTAATCAGAAGCTCAAGGCGCTGAAAGATATTCCCAGAGATATTCATACGCAAAGTTTACGAGTATGTATAAATTCTGATTTTTGGGGGGGACAAATACTTGAGGTTTGTGAGCCCAATATTAATATGAAGAGTGGCAAAACTTTGTTTGGCAATCTCCTGGGCAAGGAATGTAGAAGAGAAGATAGGACAGGATAAAGAAAGGGATATTCTAGATAGGATAGTATTTTAGCGCTTCAATATTTAGTAGCCTTCTCTTTTAGTATTTCAGCAATTCAGTATTTTAATAATTTTAAAATTTAGCTTTTTAACATGCTGCATTCTAGCTCAATTTGTCCTAAAATCAGCATTATTTGCTTGTTAATTTTTCCTTTCCCTCTTAAAGAGTTATTGTCTCTTAACATTCAGTAATAAAGGATTCACTTAACTAAGAATATGAACAATTGATAAAAAATTGCCTATTACAGTACCTACTATCAATTTTGTTATCGCTAGTGAGCAAGTACGCAATAAGTACAAGGACTTTGCTTGCTAAATCTTGACTTATTGAGTAATTAAATGAGGCATGTGGCCAGATTTAATCATTTCAAGCTCAGTGCAGCAGAAGGCAGGGATATCCTTAAAAAATGTGCAGTTCTGCAGTTTTGTAGGAACTTGTATATTGTATAGTGTATATTGTTTAAAAACTTAAGCATAGTAGATTAAAGACATTTGTCTCCAATTAATATTTTTTAAAGTGCTACTTGCTACTGTCACATTTAAAATAATAGTGTTGGGTTCCTCAAAATTCAAAGTCTTTGCAAATTGGGGGATCCTCTTGGACTACTTTCTGCATGGAATTATTATACTTTGATTTACTTGGGGCTGTCCTTGGGAAAGCAAACAAACATCAACTGTAGTAATGGTTATCACCAATAACCTAATGGGACAATCTCATAACTGCATTGACTGTTGCTTTGTTTTCATATACAAGTCAAGGTGCTGGTTATTACTATAGACTCCTCTATAACTCAGGGTCTGAATAAGTTATGAGTCAGCCCATCCCATCTAAAATCAAGAATGTCTCCTGAAACCCTCCTACCTGTTACTGGGAGTTCCTCTTCCCTGGAATAGCTTGTCCCTGAGCTAAGGATAACTCCCACTCTGTCAGCTCTACTAGATAGACCAGATCAGAAAATCAAGTCCATAATAACATGGATCTCGCTTAGCAAATGCTTTGGGCAGCAACTGTTCAAACCTACAACAGGGATGAAAAAGTAACTTTGCAATCAATGCCTACATTTATGACCTTACAGTGCCTCTCAGTCATACTGTATGTTTGCCAATTACAATCAATATGTGATGCTCTATGCCTGTCTCATTTTTTTATTTTTATTTCTTGCAAAGGGGTGAGATTGCCTAAAGAAGCAATCTCTTCCTAATTGAGCTGTGTTTTTCATTAGGGCAGTAAGGTGCTAACTGCAAATTAATAGGTTTAGCTGTGACCTTATTTAGCTGGTTGCAGTTGCTGCCTCTTACTGACAAGATTTTAATCATTTTCATACCTCCAGTTTTTGTTGGCTTGCTTCTGACAAGGGGCTCGCTGCATTTGTGCTTGGTAAACAGCCAGCCCCAGTGCATTCCTTTTAAAGATGTATTCCCCATTTTGTAATCTCTTCCTCCCAAATGGATATTAATGCAAACATCATTTGCCTTCTTGATAATTACTCCTGTACAAGGGTGAGCATTCCAAATGATGGGGAAATGAGGAAAAAAGGAAAACTGAAGTAAAATTGTAATGTGATTGTAATGTAATGTTCCACTTAGTGACTGTGTCATCCAACTGAGTTGCCAGTCCAAATTATGGTCATTAACAAGGACTATCTGTATTTTTGTTGGTTATCATAAAATAATCTTGCAAATGTACTTCTTTGTTCCTTATATCCCAGTGACTCAGGGAAGCATCTGCCTGATTGCCTCTTTTAATTATTTCATTGCTCTGAACTCAAAGAAGTTTCAGCCTTCTAATGTATCTTCTTCAAAGTTATCTTCCTTACTCTCTTGCGTAAGCTTTCATATATCAAACTTCATAGAATGGGGAGTGTCTTAACAAGAATCTCTGATTTTTGATATTGATCAGCCTTTTGGGCACCAGGGACTGGTTCCATGGAGAAAGATTTTGCCACAGACTGGAAGGGGTATGGTTTCATGTGCTGCCTGCATGCTTGTTTACGCAGTCTTGTTTCTGGCATGCTGTGGACCATTGCCGATTCACAGACCAGGGATTGGGAACTCCTGTTATAGATGACTTGGATTATAACGATCAGTGTTGGAGGTTTACGAGCTGTCTGGCTCATTAAAAATGACAGAAATTATGTAATAATGAAAAAAATGGATGACATCAACCATGTTGTGAATACATCCCATGGAAATTATCTAGTTTTCTGATCAAAACTGAAAGTCTTATCAGTGAGCATGACATTTGTGCACAGGTTACCCTATACCACATATAGGTAGCTTGCCATTTGCCTGCTCCAAGTTGCACGAAAAAGTCTATATGCTACATCTTGGCAACAAAATTTATCCAACAAAATCCTCATCCTTACATGTGTCTTCCAACCTGTTTTATTGTAGAATATTAATAATTGAAGTGGCTTTAGCCAATAAAGATTATTCCTGCCTGTTTTGTGAACCTGAGGAGAGTATGATCTGACTATTATATTTCTGCTGAAAACTTCATTAGGATTAGCTTTCAGGATTTCTGGGATATGCCTGGGACTATTAAAATATATGCTATTCTTCTTCCTTAGTTACTGGACGCTTCATTTCTGTCTTCATATGCAGGGCCTTCCAAGCCCCAGTCTGTGGCCTGTTTAGAAATGAACGTGAAGCTGAATTTGTGAAAGTCACACATGGATGTACATGAAACCATTGCCTTTCCCCTCCCCACAACCACTTCTGCTGGTCCGCTGAGCCAGAAATGTTGGAGACCGTAATTCTAAAGTACTGTACTGTATTTTAGCATACTTTACTGCAATTCACTTGTTTCACCTTTACCATATCCCTTTACCTTACTTTATTATATATGCGAGATCGCATCCTGCCCCATACATCCCTTCGACCAATTCGCTCGCACAGAGAGGGACTTCTCCGGGTGCCGTCCACTAGGCAATGCCAGCGGGCGACACCTAGGGGAAGGGCCTTCTCTGTCGCAGGCCCTATTCTATGGAACGACCTACCCCCCGACCTCAGAACAACTCCGGACCTCTGCTCCTTCCGCCGAAAGCTCAAAACTTATTTCTTCCAGCAGGCCGGCCTGGCCTAATCTATCTTTCCTGCCTCCAGTCTGTATATTTAAATTTTTAATTGGGTTTTTAGGGTTTTTTAGTGTTTGAGGATTTTAGGTTTTAGCGCAGGGTTATAGTAGTTTAATCTGATTTTAGATATTTACATTGTTTTATGTTTGTATGTTTTATAATCCCCTGTGCACCGCCCTGAGTCCCTTCGGGGAAAGGGAGCGGTAATACAAAAAAAAAAAAAAAGAAGAAGAAAAGAAGAATATATATCACCTGATTCTATAGGGAGATCCAAAAGCAAATCTTTCATCAAAGCTGCTTTCTAGTTATCCAGTGGTGTAGAACTAAAACCAGGCTTTCACAAATATTATCCTACATCAGCATACTCTAAAACGAAAGACTGTAATCCAAGGGCATGACCTTCCTCATTCCAGTTAATATTTTCCAAATTGTCAGTATTGCCTGCTATTAGTCATGCTTATTCCTAGCCACAGCTAGGGTGCATGTTAAAAGGCTATCTTTGCATCACCTACTTTCAGCAAGCTAACCCAGTCTTGCTCATATTATGATTAACAATTGCTTGTTAAGCAATTAGCAGAAGCAATAGCCCAAATGTAGTTATTCCACCTCTACTGTTTGAGCATCATCCACCAATTTCTTATCAGAATTCCATACTCCCAGTCATAACATATGAAGTATGGACAGCAGATACTGTTTGTTCCGACAACTTCAATGTCTTAACTATTTCTTACTGAAATTACGTTAGTAAGTAAACATCAGTCACTTTAGATGAATTTGGAGAAGCAGAGTTCTTATCTATCGTTCATGATTCTTGGCCTGCATTGCTGGCTTCCTTTCATCTTAGTTTTTTGTAATTAGTGTCTGTCTGAATTATACATATTTACTGAATTCAGATAGAAACCTAGTATTAGAAATTCTCTGTGACAATTCTGTGAAATTCTCCCATGATCTCACTGATCTGAATCTTTCAAGATTAATCAAATGATCCACCCAGACAGATTCCCCCCCCCCAAGAATAAGGATAATGGACCAGAAACTGGACTAAAATAATCTAAAGTTGCTTTTCAGCAATATCCAAAGGGTGTCTCAGCAAGGTTACTTTATCAGAATGGCTGAGTAACTAATTTATCTATGCCAAATGATACAACTATACAAAAAAAAAATCACTTTGGGTAGAACCTTCCTCCGAGAGAGCAGGGAGGGAGGTGGCAGCTGTCTCTTCCTAAGGCCATATTTTCCAATATGACCCCAGAATTATATGACAGAGATGAGCTCGACCAGACCTCTTTCAACTACTAGCTAATTGTTAAATCTCACTCCCTGCATCTACAGAAATTGGGTAGCAGATTACGTACCTATAGTCCTCAATATATGACTGGTTGCTTAAGGAATATTCAAAGTTGCAATAGATTTTTTTAAAAGTTACTTAAGACTTATCCTCACATTTAACAACTTAATCAACTGGACTTGATTTCCGGTCTTTGGAGGCGATGGATGTGTCTTCCGACACATCCGCCTCTTTGCTGCTCTGGTGGGCACCTTCGGGGGCACTGGGGGCTCCGGAGTGACCCCCAACCGTACGGGAGGCTGTGGGAGAACCCCAACTCGATGGCAGTCGGCTGGGCATCTTTCCCATCTCGCCCCAGGAGCTGGAGGGCTGACAGCGGGGGGGAAACCGCCCTCTCGCCGATGAACACCGGAAGATTCGCAAAATGAAGATCGGGCTGAAATGCCAGAGTCGGAGGAATGTACTGGGACTCTGGTATAGGCAGTGTGGACTGTGAGTTTTACTTTCTTATTTACATTCAATCATTTTTGGAAAGAAGAATAGAGGCGGGAGTTTGTCTGTAAACCCCCCCCCCCTCGCAAAAGCGGCATTTTAAAATGCTTCCCAGACCGGGGAGAGAGAGGATTGCCAACATCCGATCTATTACTACCTAAAAGGAAATGTTTTTTCCATTTATGGAATTGCAGTAGCAACTTTGTATCTGAGACTTGTTACAACTGAAACGAAACTTTCACTACTTCTCCTCTTCCGGCGTTGAGGCGGGAAAATGGCGTTTTTTTGTTCCCAGCTGAAAACTTTCTTTTGACTCATGAACATTCCTTCAATCTTATAAGATCACAAGGTTAAAAACCTATACTTAAAGCCTCCTCAAGAAGCTCTTAGTGTTTCTCCCAATTTGTGGATTCTTCTTTTTCTCTTTTGGATTTTAATACAATCATCTCTCTGGATTTTATACAATATATGGTTTGAACTCTGACACAGACTTTTCCTGATATCTCGGATTTCACTGACTGCTTGCTCACCGACGCCATTTTTTTGCCATAAGAACTTAAAACTACAGCAATGGCTTCAAGAAAGCCACCGACTGGAAAGTCTCTTTCCGCTCCAGCCTCAACTAAAGCCAGTCCAACCCTGCAACAGACAAAGATCACTACAATGCTACAAAAAGAAGCTGCAGGAGAGGACACCCAAGGATCATCAACAGATGAAATGCTCCAAAGTATAATGAAAGAAATAAAAGAAATGCGGAAAGACTTGATAAGCTCAAGACTGGAATTGTTGGAGACACAAAGAACCATAGCAGATAATAAACAAAAGATTGAGGTGTTGGGGGGGGGAGCAGTTGAGATGAAAGAAGAGATAAGGGAAATACGAAAAGAAAACATAGATATTTCTGGGCATATGTCAAAGATGGAATGTGAAAGAATGTCTTTTTTTTTTAAGGTTTCAGAACGTCCCAGAGTCAGAAGCAGAGGATCTGAAGGATTTAATGAGCACAATTTTAGCAGATTATACTAAAAAGAATAAAGAATATATCTGGGGGGACATAGACCTGATTTACAGAATTAATTCAGCATATGCCAGAATAAATGATGTATCTAGAGAGATTCACATTAAATTTGTAAGAAGGTCCACAAGGGATGAGATTCTGAGGGCACAACGAGGGGGGCCTTTGATATATCAACAAAAAGAAGTTACCATATTGAAGCAGATTCCAAAAAAAATTCGAGAGATAAGAAGGAAGTATTCCTTCTTATCCAAAAAATTATACAAAAAAGGAGCATGGTTCAAATGGTTAATGCCTGAAGGAATGTTGGTATTCTGGGATGGAGGTAGAGTTAGAGTTAAAACAGTAGGAGAGGCGGAGGCCTTTCTAAAAAAACATTCCTTAATCCTGGGAGATGAAGAAGAGGGAACGGGAGGGGCCATGGCCCCGCCCATTGGCGGGAAAGAGGAAGAAGAAACAATAGCAAAGAGACTCAGATCACAAAAATGAGTTTATTTTGAAACTATTATTGTAATTCCTGAAAACGGATGTTAATATGAAACAAATGATTGAATGTATGAAGTTTATGACATGTCATATATGTATCTCTTGCCAGCATTTACTTAACTGTATCTTATATGAAGCCTCAGGGGCAGTCACCGCCCCTGGCATGGAAGTCCTAAAATGTTAACAAAACACCCTATATATCCTTTTTCCTTTTATATATGTAAAACCAATAAAAATTGTTTTCAAGACACTTAACAACTGATGACCTCCCCTCCAAACACATGATCACATTTTTGGTTACTTGGCATCTGGCTTTCATTTATAACCAACTAGCTGTACGCATTGCTGTGGCCCAGTCTGGTTAAATGGCCAACCAACCAGTGTGTAGATCTACACCTGCACACATATACACAACCACTGTATAACGCCCAACTTACCTACCTACTGTATTTTCCCCTCTCTATCTATCCATCTACCTACCTACCTACCTACTGTATTTCTCCCTATCTATCTATCCCTCTACCTACCTACCTACTGTACTTCTTCCTTTCTCCCTCTATCTACCTACCTACCTACTGTATTTCTCCCTCTCTCTCTCTATTCCTCTACCTACCTACCTGCTGTATTTCTCCCTCTCTATCTATCCCCCTATCTACCTACCTACCTACTGTATTTCTACCTACCTACCATATTTCTTCCTTTCTCCCTCTATTTACCTACCTACCTACTGTATTTCTCCCTATCTATCTATCCCCCTACCTACCTACCTACCTTACTGTATTTCTCCCTCTCTACCTACCTACCTACTGTATTTCTCCCTCTCTCTCTCTATGGGCCACCTGGGAGTTTGCTATCCTCTCTGCCTTGTTTTGGCCCTTTTAGGCTTCCATACAGTGTTGCTGAGGAAACGACTGTTGGAAATGCCAGGTGGGAGGAGCTACAAGGAGGTGAAAATCTCTCAAGTGGGTACATTTTACGTTTGTGTACCTTGCACATGACACACGTGTGCTAGCCACAAAATAAGTACTTATTATATTATCGGAAGTCCTTGGAACATTGTGTGAAAATTTGGTGTAAATAGGTCCAGTAGTTTTTGAGATTAGCGGCTTTGCACAAACTATTTTACATTTTTATTTATATAGATTACAGCATCTGGTTACTTGTCCCAGTTTCTGCCAGCCTAGCAGTTCGAAAGCATGTAAAAATGCAAGTAGAAAAATAGGAACCACCTTTGTGGGAAGGTAAACAATGTTCTGTGCACCTTTGGAGTTTATTCATGCCAGCCACATGACCAAGGAGATGTCTTCGGATAGCACTGGCACTTCGGCTTTGAAACAGAGATGAGCACCACCACCTAGAATTGGGAATGACTAGCTCATGTGTGAGGAGAACCTTTACCTTTACAGCATCCCACCGTTGTGTGACTGCAATTTGTGACATTTTTGTCATTCTTTTTGGACCATGTGATTCACTTTACAACCACAGTCACTTGCTTTGTGACCATCATAAAAATGGCCATTAAATTGAGTTTGATCACATGATATCTCAATATGATCCCAATGACTTATGATCAAAATTCTGTTGTGGTTGTAAGTTGATCACAATCATTAAATTGAATTTGATCACATGATATCTCAACATGATCCCAATGACTTATGATCAAAATTCTGTTGTGGTTGTAAGTTGATCACAACCCAGATTGTTCAATTACTAAGAACAGAGGCCCAGGCTTTCCCTACAACACCATTCCTTTATTTGAGAGGAAGGAGATTGATGAATTTTAAATTGATTCTCAACACAATCACTTCTACAATTTGTTTTCTGACAAACTGTTGCAAGAGACCAATGTTTCGTCATTTCTAAAAGGACATCACCTTTGGGGTGAGCATTCTGCTAAAGGACCTATAAACCTTTCCAACTTCAAGTTGAACAATATTCATAAGGCTGGATTTAAATAGCATTCTAGGATGGGTAGGCAGCATTTATAAAAAACCCCAAAATAATTCTATATTATCAATTTGACATTTTTATATGTTCTTCTCTCTAATCCTCATTAGAGTTTTCTGTTTCAAAAGCAGATTAGTTGCACAGCCAGATTTCTTCCTGCCAAGAATATTTTATTTTCAAAAAGTGGGAGAAATAATTTGATACAAATAGAAAGCAAAGGCTGACACCTACTGTTCACATGGTGATATGTAATCTAACCATGCAATGTATATTTAGCATGAATAGGCTTGTTTCATTTACCTCAAAAACACCTTTTATTTTGCAATCAAGGTATTTCACAGTAGATTGGTTAATAGTGGGATAATTCATGATTATTAATACTGACTTCTTTTTTTGTATGCTCCAATCTGAGAACCTAGGGCAGTTTTTCCAAAGATTATCTACTTTTTGAAGTGTGGTTCCTGGTATATTATTCAAAAGTCAGATGTAGAATTGGCTTCAAAATAGTTTAATCCTTCTAACAGGTTTTTTTAAAATAAAACTTTGCAATGTCTATGAAAAATGGGGCTATATATTTTGGTTAAGATATCACATAATTGAGATTTCAAGAGGAGGTATGGCAAACTTTGATTGCAGCAAAGGCCAAAGAATCATTGAACAGCCTGAAGAATCAAACTTGTTCTTAGCAAGGGTAGAAAAGAAAACAAAAGCAGAATTTATCAGATTATATATATTTTTATTTATGTTGGGAAAATATTACACAAAACCCTAGTAATAAATCCAAATATTAGGGCTGTGGTTAATCAAAATACTACTGCCAATTGAGGGCCAAAGTAAAACAATATAGTACCCAGAATTTTTTTTTTTTGCACAGTTCATTGGTATTTAAATTAGTGGGACGTGAAAATATTTATTATTTGTGCACTTTTTATTTCAATTCTGATTCTAATGTATTTAGGCAAATTGTGGAATTCACTGTTATTTGGCTGAAATTGGAACTGATACCAATAAGAAACTATCAACAACTAATTATCATTTTCATAAGTACTTAATTCATAAGGGTCTTATTTTCTTTTGACTCTTGAAATAAGCCCTTGGCCTTATTTTCGGGGAAGTCTTATTATTTTTGAGGTGCAGGAGGCAGTGAGTATGGTCACTGCTGTGTTGCAATATTTTTGGGGAGAGTTTATTTTTAAGGGAGGGCTTATTTTAGCGCATGCGCTCAAAAGCCCAGTTGGGCTTAACATCCGGGGAGGTCTTATTTTCAGGAAAACAGAGTACCTATTTAGGAATTCTTTAGTCCATGTGATATACTCAGTATAAATTATTTTCCTGCACTATTTTGGTCCATCTATACATGATAACTTTAGTTAATGGAACAGTGTTAGATTCAGGTTTTAGTAGATTTAATATAAATCCTATCACTATAATATCATGAATGAAGGCAAATATGTGTGTCCCAGAATAATGTTGCAGGAATCAATCTAGCAGATCCCTGAAGATGGGTTTCAGCATGAATCTGAAAGCTCAGAAGACAAAACCTCTGATCCCAGTGACCGACCCAAAATGGATCCTGCAACTGTAATAGTTTGAATATTGCGGCAAACTTTCTAAAAATCACATTTTTACTTTAAATCATTTTCTGTGTTAAATGATCAATATTGCTTTTATGTTGTCATTGGTAGTATTTATAATAAGAACACCTACCGATTCTGCTGTATGATGCAACACGTTTAGTATCCTATTCGGGGAGAAAGTTTTGGAGAAGGCACAGGGTTTCTCCTACAGAGAATAGTAGAGGATGTAGATGTTTGTTCAATCAGAACACAGACTAAGCACAGTGAGTCTGTGCTGGATAATCTTTTTTGGAACCTTAAAGGGGGCAATTATACCTGTCTGGGCCCTGCTAGACCCTTCAGTAGTATCTTATACTATTAACCAGGTCAGTGATTACAAGTGAGGATTGGAGATTGGAAGTGGTGATATTCATTCCTAAAGTAGGCATTCAAGCTGGTGATTATGGGGGAGGATCGTAAGGGAGGATTTATTCCAGTGTGGTCAAAGGGCTCAACTTTGTCTCTTTCTCTCTCTCAGCTCCCCAGTTTAACATCTGCATTAAATTACTCAAAGAGGTAATCCATTTTTTATGCTTTGGGATTATATATGGGCATTAATTGGCTCCCTGTTAAAAGTTACCTACTTTAGACAGTGGTATAGGCTGGATTTATGTGTGTATGAATAAATGAAAAGGCATAATGGCTAGTATTGTTGGAGAAAAGAGGCTGGTTGACCCCATCAATTTGACTAGTCAAGTAGATTGCATTCAGCCTATTAGTTTAAGGTTTGTTTGTTTGTTAAATTTATTGGCTGTCCATTTTACCTTAGGCTAACTCTTAATTATTTAAGGTTCCTGATTTCTGCTGTAAAAATTAAAACAGTATTTTAAGTTAAGTAGCATAAATCTGGAGTTAACTAAAAAAAAATCATGGCTATTTCTGAGTGCCAAATTTCATTCTGGCTGCTGAAATTTGGATGATCCAAACTTTCCTGAACTGATAATTGAAAGTTATAGCCCAGGGACTAATGAAACTCTGGGCAGGGCAAACTGAGTGTCAGCTGTGCCCCTAACTCTCTATTTTGAGGGACACTTGTAGTAAGGATGAAGGCCTCCTCTTCTCCTTTTGCTTGCTTCCTCATCATCATACTATTCTTTGTGACCCATGTTGGGCAATCCACGTTCTATTTCAGACAACTGGACATCCTAGTCTGGTTCTAGGAAGGCTTCTAGTTTTTCTAATGGAAAAAGTATGCATTGCATAGGAAGATAGTGATAGGCCTGTGAATTCACTACAGGACAACAGCCCATGCTAAGCTATGATGCTGGTGGATAGGCTTCATTGCACCTAGCAGTTAAGATGGAGCAAATAAAGGATAGTTGTTAGAAAAATGTTTGGATTGCTGCATGTAGACACACAGTCCTATATCCTTTGGGTGAACAAATGAAAATACAAAATGTCATCACACTAGAAGAAGAGATGATGGTGCCACTGGCACTGCAGCTTTCATCATCCTTATGTCAGGGTGTTTTCTCCAAGGGCCTTGGAGCCCCATCAGAAGAGAAGAATATGCTATTTTCTCCGTTCTCATACATTGGTCTTGCTTGAGTTGTGTCCTCCTAATTGGTTTTCTGTTTAGTGAACAAATTTCTGATGTCCATTTTTTGTTGGTGGTGATGGACAGAAAGCATCATTTCTACTGATTATCCCCTAGCATTCCTTAGAAAGGCAAAACAATATTTACAAAAATATAGTTCTGGAAGTTATGTTGGATAATTCCTGAGTTGGAAGCTGTGGTATGCAAACTGGTGACTCATAAGAACTCATGCCAACCTTGGGATTTACTCTTCAACTCTGCATTTTCATTATTTGTTAAAATTTCACAGGACTACTTAGTAAGAAGTAAACCATATACCCTGCAACTATGTATGTACACATTTATTTATTACATTTATAAAGCAATCTAACTGATTGACTATCCAGTGAACCAAGTCATGGCAGATACAATACAGAAATTACAGTAAAAGTTATTTGCATACTGCTTTTGAGTTCCACCTAAGAAACCTCTACCTGTTGCTGCTTCTGAAAATTGCATCCCCTTCGTAACATCTTACACAACACAGTAATGCAAAATAGCTGATTTTCTATCCCCAGCACTTCGTCCTACAAAGCATCCCCTTCTGTTTTCTGAACTGAAGGATAAGTAGCTTTCCCAACAATTAAGTTTCCAATTTATGAGTGAAGTTGGTTGAAATACGGATAAACCCTCTCTCTTTCACAAGCCGTTTTAAAAAGATGGTAGAGTAGCAATTAGGATTCTGATCCACAGGCTAACCTAGCCCAAGTCATCCAAATAAAACTCCTTTTTATCCATCCCACTTTTAAAAGTTAGGTTGAGGGTAACAATCTGGATTTTCAGCCACTTCCTTCAGTTGCCTGTGGGAGTAGGCTGCCTGCCAGGTTGCCACCGTAACTCAAGGCGGGGTGGAGGCGTTTCCCCCCCCCCCCTCAACTGTTTTCTTTCTCCCTTCCTCTTCTTCCTCTCTGGATGATTTCAATCTCTGATGAGATTTTCTTTTAAAGACAGCTTCCCCGAGGCCTTTAAAAAAAAAAGGGGGGGGGGAGAGAGGGAGGGAAGCCCAGCAGCCAGGATCCCACGTGCGGGGCTCACGTGACCCCAACACGATGGATTTGTTTTCCTCAGCCTCGCGCCCTCTACGGAACGCTCCGACTCAATGGCCCCACAGCGTAGCGGCGGAACCGCACAGGTCGCGTGTGCAACCACTTAGGGTCACGTGGCCGCGGAGAGGAAGCCGCCGCGTTTCACGTCACAGGGGTGGCCTTCCTCAAAAAAAAAAAAAAAAAAAAAGCTCTCGCGGCGAGCGAGGAGGGGAGCGGGGTTTGGCTGGGTGAGTGGGAAGTTCTTTTTTTTCTCTCTCCTCCTTCTTCTCCTTTCCCTTCCCCGAACGGACTGCGCCTGCGCAAGCCCGTAGCTGTCATCCGTGTGCGGAACAACAAGTCCCAGCGAGGGGTGTGTGTGTATGTGTGTGTGTGTGTGTGTGTGTTAAAGAGGGGGTGGGTGGGTGATAGTTACAATCCGTAGTTGGAAGCTTCAAGGAAGTCCGGCGACTTTTGACAACCTGCGTTCTCCAGTCCTGCCTCGAGGCAGCGCCGTTTTGAAACCTCCTCGGGCGGCCAGGTAAAATGGGCAAAGGTGATGGAGGAGGACTGACTTGACCTGCTTGTCTGGCGGAGGCGGCTTCTCCTCCCCCCCCCTCTTCCCTTCCTCTCCCCCAAGGCCAGAAAGAGCCTGGGGTAGATAGATGGGCCGGGGATGCCCCGTAGTCGACGGGGAAGGCTGCTTGCGAACCCCGGCCCCGGCCCGGGTTGAGGTGGGGAAAAGGAGTGGAAGAGAAGGCGTCGGGGTTGGCCCTCGGGGGGATGGAGGAGGAGGAAGAGGAAGACCTTTTTTTGGTGGGGTTTGGCCTCGTGAGAAACGTGGGGGATCAGTCCCTAAGGGCGATGTGGGGGATCAGCCCCTAAGGGCGATGTGGGGGAAAGCAAAATAACCGAGGGGGAGGAGAAGCTCTGTTTTACCGGGGAGTAAAAAGCTTTACTGATGGGGCAGGTGAGTAGGCTGGGCGAGAGGGAGAAGAAATCAGGAGGGCCGGTCGGAGGGGGAGTCGCAGGACTTCCTGGGGTGGGGGTGGGGGGAAGCCTAGTGCCGGCCTTGGCTGGGAGAGAAATCCCAGGCAACTGGTGGCCCTTCGGGGTTGAGACCAGCTTTGGTCGCATCCAAGAGGCTGTTGGGTTGCCTCCCCCCCCCTTTTTTTTGGTGGAATTGGCAAAGACAGCGAGAAGTATCGGTTGAGTAAGACCAAATACTGTATAGGTTTCTTTCCAGGTCTTTTGCACTGAGAGCTCCCAAGTGAGGAAGAGTGGGTCCCCTTAACAGCTATGTTTAAATGGTTTTGGCAGTCAAGTTTTTTTTAAAATTCTTTTGTAAGGTTTAGTCATGCTTCAGAGTAATTTTAGGGATTTCAAGAGCTATGTATCAGGTGCTTTAAAAAAAAACAAAAATCGGGCTGCCAGAGGTTTTTGTAACATTAAATTTGTGTGCTTATTTGGAACATTCTGAAAAAAAACGAAAAGCTGGACTTCATCTCTATTCCTGCTTTTGAAAGTACATTGAATTCAAAAATAAAGCATCTATGTGTGATTATATTGGAAACTGATACCACAAAGACTAAACAGACAGATGATGGCATCAGCATTTGTACACAAATCCTTTTCCTTCACAGATATTCTAAGTCTGTCTCTTTTTGTGACCTGGAAATTAGTTTTATCCAATGAGTGTGAGTTTACTTGAAGTTATTGTAAGATTTGCTTGTATGATTTATTTCTTTATCTGTATAAAGAATGAGTGTTTTAGATCAGTTAATAAGGTGGTAAACACGCAACCACAACTCACCATTTTTGTTAATTTTCCAGGACTTTCTCTGACTAGACTACTGAAATTTGCAGAACACTTGCTGAAAAAATAGTTGGGGAAGTTGTAAATATGTGCAAATTATAAACATTAAATGTACAGTGTTCTAAAACCAGCTTAATTTATTTTAAAATGAAAAAAATATCCCCCCCCCCCTTATTCCATTAATGGAAAATGATGCAAAATTATTTGTTTTGTCTGTATAAGTTTTACTTCATCACCAAATCTATTTCTAACCAAAACATGTCAGTTTAAATTGTCATCCATTGCTTTAACGGAATTTACATCTTAAAGGTTACTTAAATGTCCCTTCCAAGATTTTATATTTTATATTCAGGTTTTCCCCCAATAGGTTTCTGATACATTTACTATGTTCTACTTAGCACCATTTATTATTCTTAGTTCCCATAACTTGACATGAAAGCTTCTAATACTGACAGATTGTTTCCTTCTTAAAAGTATTTAATATTCATTTTTTATTTTCAATCCAAAAATTCATTCAATTTGATTTGGTTTCCTTTCACTTAAGAATCCTGTCATTTTTATATTTATAGGAATAATCATGAATATGTTATTTCCCAGATCTGAATACAGTTTTTCCCACATGAGTTTTACCATTTGGATGCCATAGATTTGCCTATTAATACTGCATCTGATAAAGTAATTGTGTGCTAGAATTGACCAAATTTGTGTGTCCTTAATGTATTTATTTGTTTAAAATTTGTTTGGGCATCTTAGGTTGTCTTTTTAATGAAATATATGCAAATCGTATTCCATATTATTTACAATGAATTCTGATGTATAAATATTTTGTAAATTCTCAAATTTTAATTTCCTCTCATGCACAATGTGGACTATGCCTAGAAAAATGTTTCAGAAATTGAATATGCCCTAAGATTGGTGATAGGTTGCCTGAAGACAGCTGAGTCTGAGTCTTAGCATGATAGGCATACTCTGTATCCGTTTTTTTTCCTCTGGACATTAGAAATGTTACTGATTTGAATATGGTGCCCTTTCTCTAAATGAGTATTTGGTAATGGGGGGGAGGGGAAAGGCCTCTAGTTTCCTCATGATCAGTAGAAACTTTGTAGCAAAGATTTCATTTTTATGACCAATTTATCAGTTCTGGTTCCTCCTGGACACAGATACATAGTATGTTTTGTACACTGTTAGCCTGAAGACTAGATAATGAGTTTGGTGTATTTAGGACTATTCTTGAGGTAGTTTCTGAAATTTCAAATGTAGGACATGGCAATTTGAGGCAGAACTGTGTGTGCATTTCTCTCCCTCTTCAGGTGGGATTTACATTAAGTGTGGCTAGTTGAAGACCTATCTGACAGCTCAAGCATTTGGTGAACTAGGTTTTCTGATTTGGTTCACAGTTGTCATTCTATACCTTAGTTCTTAACTTCTTATAGTTTCAAATACATTATTACATTTATTGAACTTTTTAACTATATAATTGTTGACATTAAAATTGGTTTTTTAAAAAACCAATGGGTTAAAATTATGCAAATATCTAATTAAATTGTAGAATACTCATAACATTCTGCGTAAAAGTCTCATATGTAGACTGTTGTAGATTTTAATGTAATCTACAGATCACAACCAACAATTTTCCTTTTTATAAAATTTTTAGCCCCCCTCCTTGAATCTTTTAGTATATTGATCATTTCTTGCTAATCTTACATTTTAAAAAGAAAATTGGGCGTAAAGAATGATCTTTATTGCAACATATTATGTGACTGAAGGTGAAACAAATATCAAGAATAACATATAGAAATATTCTTACCTTAAAAAGACATACCTTCGAGCTCATTTTGGGTAGCATTAAGAAAGCACATTGAGACTGTAATTTATATTACTAACTTCTATGAAAAGTAGAATTGTACCACAGAATATAAATTGTACATGATGTATACTTTGTTTACTGTGATTTGAATACCAAGTTATTGAACCCTGAAGAAATTCAGCTTTAATTTTTAAGAAAGTGTACACCGTCAAAAATATGGCAACCCTGCTTGTTTTACTTCCCGAGGTAAGGAATGCTGTGGTGTCTTTCCCTAGTTCCACAAACAGAAGCCTGCTGGATTGTTTATTGAATCTTGTTTCAAAATTGATGACAGAAAAAATTATTTCACTATATTGAGGGGAATATATTAATTTAGAGTAGGGGTCTCCAAACTTTGCAACTTTAAGACTTGTGGAGTTCAACTCCCAGAATTTCTCAGCTAGCCATGCTGGCTGGGGAATTCTAGGAGTTGAAGTCCACAAGTCTTAAAGTTGCCAAGTTTGGAGACCCTTGATCTAGCGGATGCAAGATAAGCTGTATGGTACATTCAGGACTACTGCCCAAAAGATATGGGAAGAGCAGGTAGAGGACTGGAAGAACAGTTTAAGAATCTGCAATTGCTGTGCTCATATTATCTGCAGCTTGAACATATAACTTCATTTTACTTAATGATGGGTCTTGTGACATTCTAACTCTAATTTCTATAAAATAGGATTACAGATTACAGATTAACAGAGTTGGAAGGGACCTTACAGGTCATCTAGTCCAACCCCCTGCCCAAGCAGGAGACGCTACATCTGCCTCTACCTAGGATTGAACTCATATTTGTCTTGCAAGGTGAAAATGATGTAATATTTTGTTAAATGTTGCAGAAAACTACTGTATTTTTCAGAATATAATAATTAATTAATTAATAATAATAATTTATTAAATTTATAAACCGCCCCCTCTCCCCGAAGGGACTCGGGGTGGTGTACAGGAAAATTGAAAAGCATCTAAAAACATACAATACATACAAAATTAAAAACGAATTAAATAACCCTGTACTAAAATTTATGAACATTAAAATTACAACCCATTAAAACCGAATAGATGATTTGAAATTACAGACTGGGGCAAGAGCGTAAATTAGGCCAAGCCGGCCTGATGGAACAAATAAGTTTTTACTTTTAGGCGGAAGGCGCGGAGGTCCGTGGTCGTTCTAATATCCGGGGATAGGTCGTTCCAGAGGGTTGGGCCCATCGCAGAGAAGGCCCTTCCCCTGGGCGTTGCCCGCTGGCACTGCCTGGTGAATGGCACCCGGAGATTCCGTCTCTGTGAGCAAATCGGCCGAAGGGATGTATGGGGCAGGATACGATCCCGCAAATAAGATGCTCTGACGTATAAGACGCACTTAGCTTTTGGGGAGGAAAACAAGGGGGGGGGGGAATCTGCCTCTGCCTCCCAGCAATTTGCTTCCTTGCACCAAACAGCAAATAGTACAGAATATATACACTGTTTGTGGTGTTACATTTCAGACTGTACTTGTACAGATGCTGCTAAAATTGATGTGGTTTCTGGAAGTATATGTTATTCTCTGCTATTTAAAAGAAGATACAATAGCACTGACCCTCTTCAGATCAAGCGGTTTATTTTAAAAAGCTTCTTTATTTTGTTAAGTTGTCTAGAACAATAATAAAGCAGTTAAAAAAAAATAAGTATAATAATTTGAACATTCTATAGGAATTTATAGTTATTGACTTATGGTATCTCCTTACAGCTTAGCCTTGTTTCAGTTTCAGTTTAGCCTTGTTAGAAGAAAAAGAAATGTGCCTCTGCCTCCAGGCAATTTGCCTTGTTGCAGCAAACAGCAAGTTTCACTTTCAATTTCAGCACTGCAGAGATTCCCATATCCCAGTGATGGTGAACCTTTTTTGGTTCGCGTGCCAAAAGCCGGGGGAGTACAGGGGGGTCGTGTATGGGCGTGCCACACCCATAATGCTATGTGCACGACCACAGCATGCATGCGTGCACGATCAGCACTCCCTCCCATTTTTGGCGTGCTTTTTTCTCCCTCCCTACGCTCCAGAGGCTTTATAGGAGCCTGGGGAAGGCGAAAACAGCCTCCTCTGCCCCTCCGGAGGCTTCAGGAACTTCCATGAAGCCCCTGGGGCGTGAAAAACCGCCCCTATGGGCAAACCAGAAGTTCAGGAATGGACTTCAGAGGCCTCCAGAAGCCTTCCCTGAAGGCTCCAGAGGGCTAAAACCGGCGTTATGAGCAACCTGGAAGTGACTTCCTGTTTGCTCATAGTGTCATTTTTTGCTCTCTGGAGCCTTCAAGGAAGCCTCCTGAGGGCTCTTAAATACTCTGAAGGGCTAAAATCGGCCCTATGTTCTCAAACTTCTAGTTTGCCCAGAGGGGTGGTTTTTCGCACGCCGGAGGCTTCAGGATAGCTCCTGAAGCCTCCAGAGGGCGAAAAATGGCCTCAAAAGAAGGCCAAAATCAGCCTCGCATGCCCTGACAAATGGCTCCATGTTGCGTGCCATAGGTTCGCCATCACAACCACAGCTTATTGCTGCCTCCACAAGCCCCATTTGCTGCAAGGAGGTAAATTGCTGGGAGACAGAGGCCAAAGGGTGAGGGCCAGTGGGTGGGCGGGGCTACATTCAGTGTATAAGATGCACCCAAATTTTCACCCTCTTTTAGGGTGGGAAAAAGGTGTGTCTTGTACTCCAAAATATATTATATTTCTTTATTTGATCTAGCAACCTGTGGAATCAGGGACATAGTGAAGTTATTTCCTTAATGTCTGTGCTATATACAATATTATTTGATAACTATATGTTATTAAAACTTTGAATATAAAATAAAAAATATCAGGCTTATCTACCAAAAGTACATAGGGTAATATATACACCATAGTCAGCTATTCTTTTAAAGGAATTCTTTAAAAAGCAATCAGAAGTATGTAACACAATGGTCAACCAGCAAGAATGAAACAAATATTCTACATAAAAGAAAGTAAGTGTTATGTTTTATAAAGGTTTATTGAAATAAGTATGTTCAGATTCTATTAAAAAACCTTCAACAATGACTGACAGATTTTTATTTGACAGAAAGATTTTAATTGAGAGATATCTTAACTAGAACACTGAAAAGGCTCTGCATCTTCTACTCATTAATTCAATACAATGAAATGCCACTAAGGTTATTTTAATATTGCTCTGAATTCTTGGGCATAGCTAAAAAGTAGGCAGCTCTAAAAATTATTGGTATCTTTATAGCAGAGGTTTGGAAGACTGGATTCATCCTTCTTCCTGAATCGGTTTAGGAAGTGAATCTTATCTTTTTCTGTAAGTTCTGAGAACTTTGCCCATCTCTGCTTTGCAGAAGAAGAATGGATAAAGCAGAGTCAATTTTGCTTGTTTTACTTGCACTGAATGTTTCCCCACCTAACATCTAAGGAAGTTGATAGAGGTTTTCCCACCTGTGGATGGATACATTATCTGTCTGGCTTCTTATGGTATCAGAGTAGGCTATATACAGCCAGATTCAGTAAGTAATTCAGGGAGGAAGTGGCACCTGAACAATAATCCTACCCCCAAACCCTGTTCTGGAAGCCCTGATTTTTAGAGTCCAGAAAATAATAGAGGAAGCAGGTTATCCTGTCAGAATTCAAACTTGAACAAAAAGGATTGAGACAACATTTATTGCTGTGCTGAATGACCACTTTTGGGATCTGGACAGAGGGATTATGCTTCTTTTGGTGCTATCAGACCTCTCAGTGGCAGCTGATATCCTGATTTGCTTGAGAAGTTTGAAGATTAGAAATATTGTTTCATGATCACATTGACTGAGCGAGATTAGATTAGTCATCTTTGATGGGGGATGCTATTCTCTTTATATCTCTAAAGATTTAGAGCAGGATTTTGAATTGAACCAAAAAGTTGGAATTTCAAACTGCAGAAGAATATTAGAATTATCTATGAGTACCGAATCAAAGTTTAGCTGCTACAATTTGGACTAGTTGGTATTTCAAAAAATCATAATGTGTCTCCCTGCATGTACCCTGCCCCCATGCATGCATGCATGACCCCCCCCCCCCCCCCAAATGTCCCACCCTTTGCACATGCACGGTAGGGATCTAAAAACCAACTGGCCAGCGGGAGGCACGTGCGTGGTGGAGCTGAGCTGAGGCCAACGGCTCATGTGTCCGCACAGAGGGCTCTGCATGCCACCTGTGGCACATGTGCCATAGGTTCGCCATCAGGGAACTGTACCATCCCTAGTAGTTTTCTATATGTGGTCTGTGGTCTATATGCAATTTCTCCAAGAAATTTCCAGTGGGGCTAGTAAATAATCTCCCTGTTGGCAAAGGCTACCTTAAAAGGGGTCATTGTTCCCTGCCCCTTTCAGTGTGTGTGGCAAATGAGGTATACACAAACCATATAATTCTAGAAGAGACAGGAAAGAAAAGATGAATGCTGGGTTGCTGCAATCCAGAACAATAAAAAGTGCTTCAGTCTTACAGAAAGAAAACAACTGCCAGATCTTGCAGATTTTGACCAAGTAATATAGATCTTCCCTTAGGCTGAAAAAAAATGTTTCAGTGCCAGGGCCAATGATGCTAGTCAAAAATAAGGGCACGCTAAACTTTTGATTTCTTTCTGCCTTTACCACACCTTCTCACTCAATAACAGCTGCATGGATCTACTCCCTGTTAGCTGACCATGGTTCTCTCAGACTCTGTATGGAAAGGGTGTTCCCCGAAACTACGACAGAGTCTTATATTTTTTTTCACCCACGAAATATGGCCTTGGGCTTATTAGAGGGGGAGGACTTATTTTCTGGGGCAGGTGAGAAGTGAGGTGCGTCTTTTACCTTTCAAGCTCCGTCGCGTTCCTGCTATTGTGTCCAGGGAAGCCGCTGGTAAAAAAAACACAATTTTCTTGCGAGTTCTATCAAACTTCTATGAATTCGCTAGTTTTTTTTTTTACCAGTGGCTTACTTGGACACAATAGCGAGGAACACGACGGAGCTTGAAAGGTAAAAGGCGCACCTTGCTTCTCCCCCCTTCTCATTCCATGCTAAAGGGACGGTGGGGAAGGGAAGCAGGCAGGCTGCCTTTACAATTGGGGTGGGGTAGGCAGTGTTGGGCTGCAAGGCGTGCTTCTTAACTTTCAAGCTCCATCGTGTTCCTTGCTATTGTGTCCACGGAAGCTGCTGGTAAACAAAAACCCTTCTCACAAGATCAAGAAGTTTGATAGAATTCACGAGAAGGTTTTTTTTTTAACCAGCGGCTTCCCTGGACACAATAGCGAGGAACACGACGGAGCTTGAAAGTAAAAGGCGCACCTTGCTTCTCCCCCCCCCCCCCCCCTCATTCCTCGCTGAAGGGACAGAGGGAAAGGGAAGCAGGCAGGCTGCCTTTACAATTGGGGTTGGGTGGGCGGGGTTTTTTTTGCGCGAGAGGGAACAGGCAGGGGGGGTGATTGCATTGCTGGGCTGCCGCTGTTTTTGTGGCAGGCTCTTTTTGCACTTAAATAGTTGGGGTGGCTTAGTTTTGGGGGGGAGGGCTTATTGTGGTGCGTGTTCTGAAAAGCCCAATTGGGCTTATTAGCAGGACATGTTGTATTTTTGGGGAAACACGGTACTTATAGAGGTTGTGGTAGTTCACTGCAGAATAGCAACCTTTTCAAGTCGGGAGATTCCTTTCCTTGGAGTTCCAGTACTTGAGCATGTCAGCTGGATTCCCAGAGTCTCTTCTGCAAATCCAGTGATTTCGTTATTCATAGCTTTTTATACAGGCATCATCTACCTGTAGGCAACTTCAAAGTCGAAAGCAACCCCATCAATCACTGGGCTACCCCTGTGACTTAAATGGCAAAAGATAAAATAATAATGTTTTATTCTCTTTTTCAGTAAAATAAATTTACGTTTAATGACATATAGTACTTCCTTTTTGAGTCACTTGAAACTTCTGTATTATCTATGAATTTGAATTTGAATTTTATTCGATTTGTAAACTGCGCCAATCTCCGTCGAGACAGACTCTGGGCGGTGCACAGGAAATTAAGACCACAATAAATAAATAACAACAATACAAAAGTTAAAAAGAAATTAAATTACAAACCTGTGCTAAAATTCCCATTAAAAACCTGTCACCATTTTCTAATTTAGCTGAAGCTCTATTGTACCTAAGTCTAAATTCTAAGCTAGTCCAGCTTGCTGAAAGAAGTATGTTTTGAGTGAGCGGCGGAAGAGGGGAAGGTCCGTGATGGTGCGAAGTTCGGGGGGCAGGTCGTTCCAGAGGGCGGGTTCTGCCACAGAGAAGGCTCTACCCCTGGGCGTCGCCAGCCGGCATTGACCGGCAGTCGGCACCCTGACGAGGCCCTCCCTGTGAGAATGAATCGGTCGAAGGGAGGTATGTGGCAGGAGGCGGTCCCGCAAGTAACTAGGCCCCGAGTCATGGAGCGATTTAAAGATGGTGACAAGCACCTTGAAGCGCACCCGGAAGGCCACCGATAGCCAGTGCAGCTCGCACAGGAGAGGTGTTACATGGGAACTTCGGGAGGTTCCCGAAATCCCCCGCGCGGCTGGAGCCTCCGGATGCACCTCAAGGGGAGCCCCATGTAGAGAGCGTTGCAATAGTCAAGGCGAGATGTCACGAGTGCTTGAATGACTGTGCGGAGGGTGTCCCGGACCTCGTGCTAATGAACTGGTCTTCATGTGGAATTCGTAAGAATTTGTGTTTGAGGCTGCTATTCTGTACTGATTTTAAAGGGCATTTCAAAGAGCATTTCTCATTATACTATTAGGGGGAAAGGCAGCATAAGGAGATAGATTTAGAAGGGAAAGAAATTACTAATGAGAAATATTTAATTAAATAAATCAACTAGGATGACCCATGTTTGTGCTCAAAATATTGTCTAGGTATTAATGATAATTTTATAGTTGTTGGCTTATCCGTTAACCCAAATGTTGGTAAATAGTGAACCAAACTAACAACTATTAAAAAAAGTTGTTAAGTGGAAGACTGTTTTCTGCACAATAGATTTCATAAAGATGCAAATATAAATAAACAATATTTACAGGGAAGTTTGGGACACTATGCTGCATAGGGAGCCATAGGGATCTTTTGTTCTTATTCAGAATGTGAACTATTGTTTTATGTTAACAATTCTTTTGACGTGTCTCCCATTTACCTATGACATTACCTTAGGACAGTGATGGCAAACCTTTTTTCCCTTGGATGCAAAAAGCGATAGCGCATGTGTGTGTGCCAACACCCATGATCCAATGCCCCCCACAGGCTTCACGACCCCTGCACGCATGCACGCACTCCCCCGCTTACACCACCACAACCCGCTCATGCACGTGCGGCCTCCACTTACTCTCCATGCATTCACAGGCTTCTCCCGCTGGCACTAGAGACCCCTAAATCAGCTGGCTGGCAGGAGGCGTGTGGGCATGTGCAGTGGATCTGAGTTGGGCGATGGCTTTTCTGCCCACAAAAAGGGCTCCACATGCCACCTGTGGCATGCATGCCATAGGTTCGCCATCACGGGCTTAGTAGTTACAGGTGCATTTAAACCTATGTCAGATTTCCTGGGACTCTCTAGGGGTTTAGATGCACAGTAATTTATCTTTAAGTCATCCTCTGAGGCAATGAATGTCTTTCTTTCTGATTACTAAAAACATAAATATTTTACAGATTAGAACACAATGGCATCCATATATCATTATATATATATATCAAGGGATTAGCTCAATATATTAGCATGAGATCAGGATTCTAAATTAATATCCTAATGTACCAAATATTGTTTTCTACTAGCCTATCTGAGGCAAACTCAAAAAAAGGATGACCTCCCCAGGAAATCTATTAAACTAAAAAATTATATTCAGTCAGATAATCATGGACAGATAACATGAAATAAGATTGGATTATCTTTTCCAAATCCTATGTCACTGATTTTTCAAAAATGTATAAAAGTGCATAGTTACAAAATAATTTTACTTTCATGAAGTTCTATTTATATGCTTTCAAAATGATATCATACTACTTATGCTTGTATCTAAATTATCTTTACAACTGTAAGATTCTGGATATATACAAATAAATGAAATAAAATCTGTTATCATAAATTTATTATTTCTTAAATATACCAAATTCCTTAGTTTTTCGTCCACTGCCCCCCTTTGATTCTTTGCAAAGCTGCTTTGCATTTTTCCACCTTTGGAGCTGTTCTTTCAAACAATTTCAAACAATTAATTCCCATAGCGTTTTTTAATAAAACACTTCATGAGCTGTTTCTCAATAGCAATCCCTAGTTTTTATAAGGCAACTATAACTTATCTATAGTAAACTAAATTGCTACAAAGAATAGCATACTAGAAAGTGCAGTTTATATTATTTAAGGGCAGATATATTGATGAGTAGTATTAAATTCCCTTTCAAAAACAAAGATTGTTTCATGCACAAAATAGGAGAAGTCCCACAATGTTGCACCATCTGTAAACTTGTAATTATGAGTGCCACTGAAAATGTTATTTGTCAAGTGGCTTTCCAGGAACCCAAGGAACTCAGTCCCATTTAGAACAGTTTGCTTTCTGGTATTGGTGCTTGCCTCTATAATAATTTTAAATAATATGTAATATTAATATCGAGAAACAGTTTGGTGTAGTGGTTAAGGCATCAGACTAGAAATTGGGAGACCATGACTTCTATTTATGCCTTAGGCAGAAAGTTAGTTGGATGACCTTGGGACAGGGGTGTCAAACACGAGGTCCGGGGGCCAGATCTGGCCTGTGGTGTGCTTAGATTCGGCCTGTGGGGTGCTTAGATCTGGCCCGTGGTGTCACCCTGGAAACAGTGAAGGACTGGCAGAAATATGTCATTAATACGTCTGTTTTATTAAATAATTCAATCCTGTAATTAAATTATTTGCAGCATATTTACCATTTCAGAATATAAAACTCATACTTCTAATTCATTTGTAACTAATATATGGAATGCAAGAAAATAAAATATACAGATAATTCTTACTTAGCACCACAAACGCCATAGTCACTAAAAGAAAAGAATCATGATCACATTGGCGGTTAAGCAAATCACTGCACTCTTTAAGCAAAACATCACATGGCCAGGGTACAACTTGCATCTCAACAGATCCTAGTGTGGGAAGTACACCCCAAAAGGATAGTGCCAGAAACCTCACAGCACCAGAAACCTCAGAAAACAGTGTCAAGAGACTCAAGCCAGCCCTTCCTCCTTTAAGAAAACCAAGAAGCACCAGCTGAAAGGAAAAACTCAGAAGGCTGTTACAAAAGAAACACTTAAGTAGAGCCATTAAGATAAGGGGAATCAGGCTAAAAATATACTCTGCAAGGTAAATCCAAACTCCCTTTTTTTTTGCCCCCAGACAAGATTAACCTCCAGGATAGGAAAGACAAATGTCCTGGAACAGGATTAACCCATTAAAGCAGGAAGACAGGATCCAGGGCAATTTGTGTGCCTCTAGTTAGAGGCACACAAATAAACCCATCAAGCTGCAGAAGCTTCAAAGGCGAATTAAGCATAAAAGGCTCAGAGTCACACCCACAAACTGCTTGCAAACTAAGAAAGCTTGAGCTGTGTCACTACTTTTCTTGCCTTCCTGAATTAAAGGATCCCTTTTTTGGCAGCTAGCTTCCATGCCTATTTCTTTTCAGCATCGGTAACTGCTTTCCAGCTGGAAAATGAATACAGGAAATGTCTTCCAACACTAGGATCAGAGGTGGGTTGCTCCGGTTCAGCCCGGATATGCTGAATCAGTAGTGGCAGTGGCGGGAGGCTCCACCTACCCACCTGCATGTGCAGAAGCATCGCGCGCACCTGAGCACAAGCTAACTGGTAGCGCTGGGATTTGAAACCCACCTCTGACTAGGATGATACGGCTTTGCTCCTGATTGAAAACATGTACAGATTATCAGAGTCATGAAATCAACAAACACATATGGAACAAGTGAATAACCTGAATGCATTTCTAGCCAGACATTTATCCAAGCCCCTCTATGTAACTTTCTGTTAATCAGGAGTAACTTTCTGATTCACTTACTTGCACTGTATTTGCTTTTTGGTTTTCTGGAAATTCTGAGGTTAGGGGAATTGAAAACTTTTCCTATGTTAATGGAGATAGCAGCCAGGTAGGGTTTGCTCTGTCCAGTAACCAATTGGACTGGGTCTAAGTTATCATGCACTGGTGGCTCCTCCCAGTTGTAGACTCAGTCCAACCTGCACAGACATAAGAATTGATCTCTCCTTGTTAAATTTAGGATTATTCAACAAAAGTACTTTTAATTGGCTTTTTCCTAAAAAAAAATTCTCCTCCTCTTCATCAGATAATGAATAGGTTGAAGTTCTTCTTTCATTCATTTGGACTCCATGATGTCAATTCAAATCCAGATAACTCTCTGGGATTATGTTTTTAATCCTGTGATTGCTAGACGTGTGTTATAATGTACTTTTGTTAAAAACAATATATCCTACGTGTTCAGTGTTCAAAATCAGTCTGCCACTATATTATATATTCTGTTTCTGTCATTAAATATTTGAATTTTTACATGTTAGAATCTATTGAGCTAGCCACGCCCACCCTGGCCATGCCCACCCTGGTCCCCCAAGGTTAAACACAACCCTGATGCAGCTCTCAATGAAATCAATTGGCCCTGCCTTGGACCAATCCCTTAGTCTTAGCCCTAGGAAGGAAGCAATGTCAAATCACTTCCAAAATCTTACCAAGAAAATTGCAGTCTAGTCCATAACTCAAGGGCAACTATATATGATTTAGTCTTTAATATTTAACACATTTATATATTAAATCTCTATATATATTGTATAAAATGCATGTGTGTGTGTGTATGACATATAAATACTTGATATAAAATATTAACTTTGAATATTACATATAAAATACACAGAATATCCATATCCCACAGCTAATATTTAAAATTGCTCACGAAGAGCACTACATTGCATCAGCACACATGTTGGTAGTATAATAGGTTTTAAAATATTAAACACATTTAGGCTTTCAGAGTATCTTGAATGTAAGCTATGATAGTTCTGCTGTTAATGTGCTGTGTAGAATGAGTTCAATTGAGGAATAATTTGGAAACTTAATCTGTGCTTGTACAAGCAGGTAAAAGTTTAAAGCTTATTATCAGTGCCATGTGCTCTGGATATATTTTATCCTTCTCCTCTCATCCCCACCCCACTTTTATACAGTTTAGGTCATTTGGAATTAATAGTGTTGTCGCATTTTATAAGCAGCTTCTGCTTCTTGCTGAAAAATACAAGTGTTAGGTTTGTGAACTGTGTTAATCAAAGTGTACTTAATTTTTGATAGACAAGATTGGTTCAGTCAATGCTTCCTTTTGTGCGTTGAATATTATGTTAGGCTACAGTTAATTGTCTTTTGTTTCCCAATATTTTGATTTTTTCAGGGACAGTAATTTTAGTGAAACCGGATAGTCAGAGATTTTATAGTCACATTATTTATTTCAATTCACCAGTAGATGCCATATTACGGTATGTTAAATAAGTACTGTATATCTCCCAGTAACTTGTTTTGTTATCAAATCTGTAGATTTAAGTTAATAATTCATATCTGAATATTTGGAAAATGAACATTATGTGCAATACTTTGACAGATTTGACTGCTGCAAATATTTTGTACTGAGAATAGATGATCCTCTTGGCTCCTCTTGTTTGGAAAAAAGTCACAGCTGGTATATTATAATTTGGACGCGTGAGAGTTGTTAACTGTGGGCTGAATCTGAAGTCTTTGTTATAAGAGAGTAGCAGTGTAACATTATATCCTGCTTAGCCTTAATTCAAACTAAGAGATTTAATTAAACATAGAATATGCATACTGTATGGTTTATGTTCTCTTAGCTTAGGTGATTATTTCTACTCTAAACAGACATATACTGAAAAACATTTTGTTCACAGTTCACTTACCATCTTTGTACAATTTCTCTAAGATTTGGGCTGCAAATTGAAAAACAGGAAAGTCTAAATACAAAATTATATAATAATTACATTGTAATCATGCATCAAAGTGTAAAGTTCAATTATTAATAATTTTGAAATGAATTGGTCAATCAGTGTCTCGATTTTGGGTATTATAATTTTCTGACTTTTTAGATCCTTGGGGGAAGATTTTGAGATTCTAGTGTATATTAGAACATATTCAGAACATTTCCTTTAGGGTTCCATGAGAAAAAAAAGTTAATATACTTACTGCATTTCCAACACATGATGTTTCTTGAAAAATGTTCATAAATTCATTGACAATGCAAAGTATATAATTAGGAGGAAACATTTAACACTACTGCAGATTTTGTGTAATACTTATTTGTAGTTTCTCCAATGCTGGTAGAGATGGTGGTCACATGCGGGAAACTCAATCAGCATCCAATAGAACTGAGTCTACTAATTTGATGACATCATCATGCAGGAGTACCTTCCCGCTTTTTCAGACTCAGTTCTCTAGGAACTGGCTGTGTGTTTTGCTCTCTCCGCATTTGACCACAACCTCTATTGGCATTTTTTCAAATATTTTTTTTTTCTTTTGCCTGCCTGGGGACTCCCACCTCTTCTGGCCTCCAGCAGCCCTTCAGACTCTTGCAGTCTGCTGCTTGGGCCTTGGGCCTTTGAGGGCTTGCCTCCCTCTGTAGGCCTCTTGGGCTCGTGCGGTTTTTACCGCTGCCCCTTTAAGGCCAGCGGCTTCCTGCTGCGCCGCTTCTTCGCGGCCAGGCTTCCTCACGCCGCCCGTTGCTGCCGCCTTCATCCCAGCTGCTGCCGCTGCCTTCCCTGCCGCCTCCACCGCCCAGGGCTTCGCTGGCCTCCGCCTCAGGCGCCAGTGCTGCTGCCGCTGCGGCCAGCGCTCCGGGAGTCTCCGCCCCCTCCGCCATTGCTGCAGCCCGCTGCCGCTGAGCCCTTCGCCCCGCAGCGCGTCCACTCCGGCTCCTCATCGCCCGCGGCATGAGCAGCTCCTGGGGCCTTTTCCTCCTGCCTGCGGCCTTCTCTTTGCAGGCTTGCCTTCCTGCTGCCTCGTGGCGCCTGGCCCATAGGCTCATAGCCTCGGTGGCCATTTTGTTTTGGCAGGAAAAGTTTGGTGGCCATCTTGACCTACCATCTGCATTGAGATTTGCTTCTAACCGTGAGTATGGGAGATTCCCAGGATTCGCAAGAGATTGCCTCTGCTCAGCCCCTGCCTGCCACGGAGGTTCCCCCTTCCAGGTCCCAGAAGAGAAAGCCTGCTTCTGATTCCCAGCCTGCTGGCCCTCCTCCTAAGACTCCAGGCCCAGCTCGTAAGGCCCCAGCCAAGGCCTCTGCTTCAGGGCCTGCTGCTGCCACTGACCCAGCTCCCAGGAAGGCCACTGCCAAGACAAAGCATCTCGAGGCTATTCCTTTTAGGGCACAACGACGCCCCCCCTAGCCCCCCCGGATCTCTCCTGATTCGGAGGATATTTCTCCAGCTGCTTCCGTCATTCAGCCTGAGGAGGCCAGGAGTGCTGGGGATCTGGCGGACAGTGGGGAGGACTCGGATGGGGGCAGGAATGTGGTACCACACGGTGAGGAGACTTTCCAGGACTCGGTTTCTCCGGCCTTGCCCCATGCCTCTTATTTTCCAGATTTTGCATCTATTATCTCGGATGCCATTGAGAGGGGCACTGCAGCGGGCATCAGGCACAGGGCCTCCCTTCATTCTACTCCTCGTAGATCCCCCTCTGCCTCCATCTCCAGGCACAGGGAGGGTGACCTTTCGGCCTCTTCCAGCCATGACCTGCCCGGGCCTTCCAATCAGGCCTCTGTTTTTGGGGAGGATGATCAGCCTGGTCGTGACTCGGATCTCTCTGAAGATGAAGGTTTACCCCCTGATCATCCTACAATTGTGGGGTTGTTTAAATCTCTCCTTTTCAAGGCGAAAAAGATCTCAGGTATTCCTCCTCCCAAGATCTCCCAGGATGCCCCTGCTGAGACGGCGGACACCACCGATCCACTCTTCGCTCAGCCGACGGTGGAGAGAGAGGTGATTCCTTTGCCCTGCCTCTTCCTGGATGTTGTCCAGAACCAGTGGTCGTCTCCAGGTACAGGTCCTCTCCCTAACACCTTGGATCGCCGCTTGTACAATTCCAGCCCTGACCTGCTCAAGGCCTTGGAAGTTCCTCCAGTGGATCTGCCTGTGGTAACTGTGGCCTCTTCCAATGTGGCCTCTGCTCCTCCGGAGGACTCCTTACATCCCAAGGACAGGCGCCTCGAACAGACTCTGGTCAAGGCACATCAATCATCTGCCTGGTCCATCAGGGCTTCCACTTCGGCCTCCTTTTTTAGCCATGCTGCTCTCCTTTGGCTTAGGCAGCTCCAGGCCAGACTCCCCCCCCGCTATTCCAGGGCTCGCCGTGACATCAGTAAAATCAAGGCTGCCCTGGAGTTTTCTGCTGACGCATCTCTGGATGCTGCCCGATTTGCTTCCAAATCAATTGCCACCTCGATCTCCACCAGACACCTTATTTGGCTTAGGCAGTGGCAGGCCGAGGCCAAGGCCAAGTGGCACCTAGCCTCTTCCCCTTATTCCCCTTCTAATCTCTTTGGAGCCCCCTTGGAACCACTCTTGGTGGAATCCAAGGATAAGCGAAAGGTGCTGCAACCTGCCACAAAAAAGCAGGATTCCAGACCACAATCCTTTTACAGGCGGCAGCCTTTTCGCGGCCATGATGGAGGTGCCTCCACCTCCCACTCCCAGAGACAGCCCCCTCCCAGACAGGGTCCCTCTTTCTGCACCAGACCTGCCAGAAACAACCAGCGTTTCCAGCCCAGGAAGTCCTTCAAGGACAACAACACTCGATCCTTCAAGCGTCACAAGTGACTGCCTAGAGGATCTCCCAATAGGGGGTCGCCTAGCGGCCTTTGTGGACCGCTGGGACGACATAACCGGCGATGCTTGGGTGAGGTCCACGATCCGATTCGGCCTTCTCCTGGATCTCCGCTCCAGTCCTCCGAATCATTTCGTCTCTTGCCCTGTGTCCCACGACCCTCACAAGAGGGGTCTGGTAGAGCAGGCCATCCAACATCTGCTCTCCATTTGGGCCATTCAGCCCGTGCCCCCGGGTCAAAGGGGCCAGGGTTTCTATTCTCGGCTCTTTATCGTGCCGAAGTCTTTGGGGGATGGCGCGCGATCCTGGATTTAAAATTCCTGAACCTGTTTTTCAGGTACAGAAGGTTCAAGATGCACTCCCTTCTCTCTATCTTGGAGGAAGTACGTCTCAGCGACCTTCTGACCTCGGTGGATCTCACCGAGGCCTACCTGCACGTCCCCATCCACAGGTCCCATCGCCGTTTCCTTCGCTTTGTCAATGGGGGCCGCCACTTCCAATACCGGGTACTCCCCTTCGGGCTCACCTCGGCCCCGAGGGTGTTTACCAAGGTGTTGGCAGCCGTGGCTGCGCACTTCCGCACCCAACTCATATCTTCTGCTACCTGGACAACATTCTCCTGTTGTTCAGGTCTCGCACCTAGGCCATCAGGGATCTCCAGGACACCCTTCAGGTGCTCCAGGATTTTCTCCATAAATCAGGAGAAAAGCCATCTATCACCCACGTCCCGCCTGGTTCATCTGGGCGCCCTCATAGACACGTCCCGGGGAAAGGTCTACCTCTCTCACAACCGTCAGTCCAGTCTCAGGGATCTGGCCCAGGAGGTTCAGAGGAAGCAGCGGGTGCCTCTTCTCCAGCTGTCTCAACTGCTGGGGAAGATGGTCTCCTGCTTCTCCATTGTCTTGTGGGCTCAGCTTCACAGCCGGTGCCTCCAGTGTTTCTTCCTGCCATATCAAAAGACCAACAGCAGTTGCTCCCTAGTGCAGATCCCCCTCTCACCAGAGGTGCTCCAGTCTCTGGACTGGTGGTGCTCCCCAGCTATAGCTCAGGGAACCCTCTTCAGGGAGCCTCCCCGGCTGGTCATCACAACGGACGCCAGTCTGTCGGGCTGGGGCGCTCACCTGAAAGAACAGGTAGCTCAGGGTCTTTGGTCTCCCCAAGATCAGATCCCTCCTCTCTCAGGGCTCCATCCTCCACCCGGACCTCCCCTGTCTCAACCTAACCGCCTGAAGGCTGAGTGGACGGTCCTGAGAGCTTCCAGCCTCTCTGAACGTGTCATTAAGACTATTCAGGCCTCTCGCCATCCGTCCACCAACCGGATTTACGAGGCCACTTTTCAAGCCTTTATCACCTGGTGCCTTCCTAGAAACTTTGTGCCTTTGGAGGCCTCCGTGGCTCAAGTCTTGGACTTTCTGCAATAGGGTCTCGATAATCATCTTGCCCCCAACACCTTAAAACGACAGGTCTCCGCCCTCTCTTCGGTCCTCTTGGCTCACCGGGACGATCCTCTCTCACAGCACCTCCATATCAGGCGCTTCATCAGGGGTGCCTCGAACCTTTTCCCTCCGACTGTGCATCGCTTCCCTACTTGGGATCTCCTCAAGGTGCTGGACTATCTTACTGGCCCACCCTTCGAACCTCTCAGGTCGGCTTCCCTGCACCATCTCACCCTTAAAACTATTTTTCTTGTCGCTATCACCTCTGAGAGGAGGGTGTCGGAGCTGGCAGCCCTCTCTACTTGATCTGACCTCTGTATTTTTCACCTTGACTGAGTGACTCTCCGACTAGATCCCACCTTTCTCCTGAAGGTTAACTCGGCCTTCCACCATTCGCAGGACCTCGTCTTCCCTGACTTTTGTCCCAGGCCTGTCCACCGACTTGAACGAAGGTTTCACACTTTAGACGTACGGAGGGCCCTTCAAATTTATATTGACACTACAGCTTCATTCCAGCGTACGGAATCTCTCTTTGTGGCCTTTCTCCCTCCAAACAAGGGGCTCAAAGCTTCCTCTTCCACGATTGGTCGCTGGATCCGCTCCACCATTTCCATGACATATTCGGCTCAACTCCTGCCTCCTCCTCCTGCCATTACCGCTCACTCGACGTGCAGCGCTGCCACGTCGGCAGCATGGTCCACACATGCTCCGGTGCAAGAAATTTGTAAGGCGGCCACCTGGACTTCCCCTGTTCCCTTCATCCGCCATTATAAGGTGGATAGTTATGATTCGGCAAATGCGGCATTCGGGCGGCGGGTCCTGCAACAGGTGCTACCCTCTTCCACCTCCTAGGCCAGTCTCTTACCCTCCCGGGGACATGTCCAGCTTTGGTACGTCCCGCATGTGACCACCGTATCTACCAGCATTGGAGAATGGGGTGTTGGTCCTACCTGATGCGCCCTTTTTTGAGGCTGTAGAGACGGTGGTCACCCCCACCCATTTTTTTGGTTTTCTTCTGGCCTGTGCGGTCTCGGGGAGCTGTATCCTTGCTACTAATGGTCTGGAGAGAGCGATATTTTTATCCACAGCAGTCTACGATCTCTTTCGTCTTCAAAGCGGGAAGGTACTCCTGCGTGATGATGTCATCAAATTAGTAGACTCAATTCTATTGGATGCTGACTGAGTTTTCCCGCATGTGACCACCGTCTCTACAGCCTCGAGAAGGGGTGTATCAGGTAGGACCAACGCCCCAATCTCTAGAAACTATGGACTGAACCAAGGAATACTGAGAGGGGTCTAATGTGGATCACATACTGAATTATATTTCCTTATTTCTGCTAAAGGAGCAAGGCTTCCAGAAGTTTGCATAAATATATTTGACTTGATGCACATAGAAATGCATAACCCATATGAAATTACTCAATGTAGCATATTAAAAATATGGGGTAAACACAGAAGAAGCATCTGCAATTGCATTGCATTGCAGCATTATTGTTCTGTGTCTATTCGCTCCTTGCTTAAATATGTATTAATTCATGAAGATGAATGTACAAAAATATTAGTGAAGAGATTATTTATATTTTAAGAGAATTTAAAATATGTTTAAGATTTTTTTGTTTTTGGGAAATGGTAAGAATCTTTACAAAAGAACTTAGAAAAGAATGATGCAACATGTTTTACTTTTGCTGTATGAATTGTTTTTAATAATGATTTGAAATCTTGGATAATAGAAGAAACTTTATTATATAGTACTGATCTAATGCAACTGTGAAATTCTAATTTTATTTGTTTATTCCAACTTTATTATTTTTACAAATAACTACTTCTTCATCCTATTTTCTCCACAACAACAAACCTATGAAGTCGATTGGGCTGATGACTGGTTCAAAACCACACAGCTGGCTTTCATGGCTAAGGCGGAATTTGAATTCAAGCTCTCCGCATTTTTCTTCTGTTTCCTGTTGGCAGTATTTTTAGATAGCTACTAAAACAAGTAAACTATTACTACTATTATTCAACTTTCAGTGAAAACGAACATTTTTCAGCTACCTAGATTCTTATTATAAACTAAATAGAGTTCTTTATATCCTATGAGATATATTTCTGTCTACAACAGCTAGGTTTGACCATATTCTATACTATTTGAAGTAGAAGTTGCTATCTTAAAAAGCAGCCCCTTGAAAAACCATTGCTGTTATATCATCTGGAACTGACCAAAACATGGATAATTAGAAAAAGACTCTTTGTATAATTGATTCCATGCTATTTATCACAGAAGGGTAGAAAGAAGAACTGCATCTATTGGCAAATCACTGAATGGTTTTGAAAAGACTGATATGCTCCCAATTGTTTCAATGAAGATGTAGCAAAAAGATCTCCTGCTTTAAATGATGCTGAAGTTAGCATGTATGGATTTTTGTGAAAGGGTTGTAACATTTAGTTTGTAGTAAAAGAACAAATTTATCTTTTCCACAAAAGAGCAACTCTAGCAGAGGTGGGTTGCTCCTGGTTTGGCTCAGATTGAGCGAACCGGTAGTAGTGGCGGCAGGAGGCTCTGCCCCCCTGGACTCTCGTGCGCATGCCTGAACTGATAGTAAAAAAATTGGCAATCTACCACTGAACTCTAGGGCGCTTTCCTATATCTATAGTTATGAGGGAGGGACAATGGGAGGACATTGCTTTAGCAGCTTTTTGTCATGGCTCAGATATGAGACCGGCAAAAGTGCTGCCCTCAGTTAAGAGCAGGAAAGCATCTGCTGCTATTATTGGGAATGATAGCAGTAATTCCAGAAAGTTTGGAGATAAGGGAAGGAATCCACCATGGTGGTAGATGGCGAAGGATCTGCACTGTGGTGGGGAGCATTGAAGAGAGAGCAAAGAGGGGGAAGAATCCCTTTCTTGCTTCTAGCTTCTCTGACAGTAAGCATAGAGCAAAGGGTAGATGGAGGCTGTGGAAATCAGTATTAATAAGGAAGAAACGTTACTCTTCTCTCACAGCCAAAGGAGAAATGGCCAAGGAGCTACATGAGGCCAGATGAGAGGAGCTGTCTAGCAGTAAGCAGGTTGCAGCCCTGGAGGTCACTCATCTCCCCAAGCCTCTTGTTCATGTGAATCAGGATCCTGGCACAGAGGAAGGTTTCCACAGGAAAATATTTGGAGTAAGCCGGGCTAAAGTGGAGGCTCTGGTGTGAAACTATGTGAGTAAGCTATAGCTATGACAGGGCATAGGGACTATGTAAACAAAATGTCAGGAATAGAAATATCCTTCATCCCCAACCCTCAAGTTTTATGTGGAAGAATACACTGTATAGTATTATCATTTATTGTTATATTGCATTGTATTTATCAATATTTGGATGCTCTCTATTGCCCAGCATTCTAGATGATTAAAACCACAAGTAAATAAATGAATGGGATACCAGAGGCCATAAAAAGAAATTGAGAATGAGCACGGTGTCTGGGTTTTCCTGTCATTTTGTCAGCACATAAGCAAAGGAAGTTTTCGTTGGCAATAGTTTTGAAACTAGACTTCTGCTTCTATGCTTGTGTTGATTTGTGCTGCATCAAACTACTCAACATGGAGCTGTATAGTATCTGGGGCCTGTTAAGTCTTGTTTAAGAGAGTCTGTGGGAGAATCACTATGACTGTCATCTCAATGGGAAGCGAAACTACTAGTATTAAATGAGACATATATCTTAAGAGTTTTTGATATATTTTAAGTATATTTTTCTTTTCTTTTTGTTTTATAACCTTTTAAATAAATGTGCTTAGAAAATGGAAATATGCCAAGAAATAATTTTGCTTGGCTTAAGCGGAGATACAAATATATAAGATATCTATAATAAACCTACCTATTCTTGTTTTTTCAGTTCTCATAGCTTAGCAGTTTATCAAAACAGCTTTGGCATTTAACTACATGATTTTTTGTCACTGCTATGATAGAATATTAAAGAAATTAAAATTAAGTAACTTTTGCTACGTATGTATAAGTTGTCAATATTTTAATCAAGTGTATTAATCAAATCTGATAGATATTGGAATAATTTTATAAATTTGTTGGGCATCAATTATAAGTAACCCTCATCTTACAGCCAGAGTTTCTATTGCTAAGCAAGGCAGTTGTTAAGTGAGTCATGCCTGATTTTGTAATCTTTTTTGTCATAGTTGTTGAGCAACTATTGTCTGTATTTTTGGATTTTTAAGCTCCTGTGCGCCGCCCTGAGTCCCACTTCGGGAGATAGGGTGGGATAGAAATCTAATAAAAGTGAAAAGTGAAAGTGAAAGCAAATCATTGCAGTTGATAAGTAAATCACACAGCCAAGGAAGTAAGTCTGGCTTCCACTATTAACTTTGCTGATCAGAAGCCAGCTAGGAAGGTTGCAAATGATGATAACGTTACTCAGGGAGGCTGCAACTGTTTGTAGATACATGCCAGTTGCCAAATTTTGATCATGAGACCTTGGCATGTGGTGCAACAGTCGTTAATGTGAAAATCAACCATAATTCTTTTTTCAGTGCCATTGTAATATCAAACAGTCACTAAATCAATGGTTGTAAGTTGAGGACTACCTATACATTATTTCTGACAAATCAGTTAATGACTTTGACATTACAAAATCTCTGATGTAATTTCAATTGTCTCTTACAATACTTGCTCTTGTTAGCTGGTTTTGCTGAGTGCTTGTTTCACCTGCTGAGTGCTTTTAGATTTAAAAAAAAAAAAATTAGGACAATTTTATGAACTCATTTTAAATTAATCAAATTTTATATATTTAAAATCTGTTGAAGTTTTATTACTTATGCAGTAATATAAATGTTTTATTTCTCTTTTTTCTTTCATCTCTTTGTAATCCATAGGCAGAAGAAGACTGAGTTGAAGTAGACGAAAATACAGAATTGGCAGGTAAAAATTATAACTCCTCTACCATCTTCCTCACCAGGTATATAGATTTTTAAAATAGTTTGACTTTTTAATCATAGGAATTATAAAATTTATTTTGCATTTCCTTTTTAACTTCATGGGCTTATTAAACCCTTTCAAAATATGGCAAGAGTGGCATTTCATTTATGGAAAGCTTTTAAAAATATTCTATATACAGTGGTACCTCGGATCACGAACTTAATTGGTGAAACGACTCTGGTCGCGATCCGAATTGGTTGTGATGCGAGGCACAATTTCCCATAGGGTTCAATGTAAATCCGATTAATCCGTTCCGACCTTGTTTTTTGGTTGTGATGGGAGGCACAATTTCCCATAGGGTGCAATGTAAATCCTGCCTTAATCCGTTCCGATCTTGTTTTTTGGTCGTGATTCTTGAACTGACTCTGTTCGCGAAGTCAGTTTCCCATAGGGTTCAATGTAAAGCAGCTGAGGGGCGATGGAGCAAACCGCGCGCGGCTGCCAGCATGACTTTCGCCCGTCTCTTTCTGGGCTCTGCGAGTGAGGAGGACAGGTGTGTGTGTGGAAGCGAAGGCAGGGGGGGAGATCCGCGCACAGCTTTAAGACCCCGAGAACTGGACGGATACACCGAACAGAGGCGCACCAGGAATTCCCAGCCCCAGAGGGCCATGCCCCAAGGAGGCCCATAGAAGCAACCAGCCAGGGCTGCTTCCCCGCAAGAACCTCTTGCCCCACCAGCCCCAAACGGATCGAGGGACTCACCGAAGCAAGAAAGCTGCAGGGCTCTGTTGTGGCCGCTGGTGTCCTGTAGCTTGAGGTTGCCGCTCGGGGGGCTTTTGCAAGAGCTGCGCTGCCCATAGAGCGGCGGCGGCGGTCGGGAGCGCCAGCCGGAATGTCCGTCTGACTCTGGCGCTTGGGGCTGTTGTTGCTGCCGCCACTGCCGCCTCCTCCTCCGCCGTTCCCAAAGCTTTGTCCTTTGCTGGCCAGGAAAGCGGAGCTGAATTTCGGCGCTTCTGCTTCTCGGGACGCTTCCCGAGAAGGACAAAGCTTTGGGGACGAAATTCAGACGCGCCGGAGTCACTACAGCCAGCCGAAATGTCCGTCTCCGTCCTCCTCCGCCGTCCCCAAAGCTTTGTCCTTTGCTGGCCAGGAAAGCGGAGCTGAATTTCGGCGCTTCTGCTTCTCGGGACGCTTCCCGAGAAGGACAAAGCTTTGGGGACGAAATTCAGAGGCGCCGGAGTCACTACAGCCAGCCGAAATGTCCGTCTCCGTCCTCCTCCGCTGTTCCCAAAGCTTTGTCCTTTGCTGGCCAGGAAAGCGGAGCTGAATTTCGGCGCTTCTGCTTCTCGGGATGCTTCCCGAGAAGGACAAAGCTTTGGGGACGAAATTCAGACGCGCCGGATGCACTACAGCCAGCCGAAATGTCCGTCTCCGTCCTCCTCCGCCGTCCCCAAAGCTTTGTCCTTTGCTGGCCAGGAAAGCGGAGCTGAATTTCGGCGCTTCTGCTTCTCGGGACGCTTCCCGAGAAGGACAAAGCTTTGGGGACGAAATTCAGACGCGCCGGAGTCACTACAGCCAGCCGAAATGTCCGTCTCCGTCCTCCTCCGCCGTCCCCAAAGCTTTGTCCTTTGCTGGCCAGGAAAGAGGAGCTGAATTTCAGCGCTTCTGCTTCTCGGGACGCTTCCCGAGAAGGACAAAGCTTTGGGGACGAAATTCAGACGCGCTGGAGTCACTACAGCCAGCCGAAATGTCCGTCTCCATCCTCCTCCGCCGTCCCCAAAGCTTTGTCCTTCTCGGGAAGCGTCCCGAGAAGCAGAAGCGCCGAAATTCAGCTCCGCTTTCCTGGCCAGCAAAGGACAAAGCTTTGGGAACGGCGGAGGAGGAGGGAGACGGACATTTCGGCTGGCTGTAGCGGCTCCGGCGCTTCTGAATTTCGGCGCTTCTGCTTCTCGGGACGCTTCCCGAGAAGGACAAAGCTTTGGGGACGAAATTCAGACGCGCCGGAGTCACTACAGCCAGCCGAAATGTCCATCTCCGTCCTCCTCCGCCATCCCCAAAGCTTTGTCCTTTGCTGGCCAGGAAAGCGGAGCTGAATTTCGGCGCTTCTGCTTCTCGGGACGCTTCCCGAGAAGGACAAAGCTTTGGGGACGAAATTCAGACGCGCCGGAGTCACTACAGCCAGCCGAAATGTCCATCTCCGTCCTCCTCCGCCGTCCCCAAAGCTTTGTCCTTCTCGGGAAGCGTCCCGAGAAGCAGAAGCGCCGAAATTCAGCTCCGCTTTCCTGGCCAGCAAAGGACAAAGCTTTGGGAACGGCGGAGGAGGAGGGAGACGGACATTTCGGCTGGCTGTAGCGGCTCCGGCGCTTCTGAATTTCGGCGCTTCTGCTTCTCGGGACGCTTCCCGAGAAGGACAAAGCTTTGGGGACGAAATTCAGACGCGCCGGAGTCACTACAGCCAGCCGAAATGTCCGTCTCCGTCCTCCTCCGCCGTCCCCAAAGCTTTGTCCTTTGCTGGCCAGGAAAGCGGAGCTGAATTTCGGCGCTTCTGCTTCTCGGGACGCTTCCCGAGAAGGACAAAGCTTTGGGGACGAAATTCAGACACGCCGGAGTCACTACAGCCAGCCGAAATGTCCGTCTCCGTCCTCCTCCGCCGTTCCCAAAGCTTTGTCCTTTGCTGGCCAGGAAAGCGGAGCTGAATTTCGGCGCTTCTGCTTCTCGGGACGCTTCCCGAGGAGGACAAAGCTTTGGGGACGAAATTCAGACGCGCCGGAGTCACTACAGCCAGCCAAAATGTCCGTCTCCGTCCTCCTCCGCCGTCCCCAAAGCTTTGTCCTTCTCGGGAAGCGTCCCGAGAAGCAGAAGCGCCGAAATTCAGCTCCGCTTTCCTGGCCAGCAAAGGACAAAGCTTTGGGAACGGCGGAGGAGGAGGGAGACGGACATTTCGGCTGGCTGTAGCGGCTCTGGCGCTTCTGAATTTCGGCGCTTCTGCTTCTCGGGACGCTTCCCGAGAAGGACAAAGCTTTGGGGACGAAATTCAGACGCGCCGGAGTCACTACAGCCAGCCGAAATGTCCGTCTCCGTCCTCCTCCGCCGTCCCCAAAGCTTTGTCCTTCTCGGGAAGCGTCCCGAGAAGCAGAAGCGCCGAAATTCAGCTCCGCTTTCCTGGCCAGCAAAGGACAAAGCTTTGGGAACGGCGGAGGAGGACGGAGACGGACATTTCGGCTGGCTGTAGTGACTCCGGCGCCTCTGAATTTCGTCCCCAAAGCTTTGTCCTTCTCGGGAAGCGTCCCGAGAAGCAGAAGCGCCGAAATTCAGCTCCGCTTTCCTGGCCAGCAAAGGACAAAGCTTTGGGGACGGCGGAGGAGGACGGAGACGGACATTTCGACTGGCTGTAGTGACTCCGGCGCGTCTGAATTTCGTCCCCAAAGCTTTGTCCTTCTCGGGAAGCGTCCCGAGAAGCAGAAGCGCCGAAATTCAGCTCCACTTTCCTGGCCAGCAAAGGACAAAGCTTTGGGAACGGCGGAGGAGGAGGCGGCAGCGGCGGCAGCAACAACAGCCCCAAGCGCCAGAGTCAGACGGACATTCCGGCTGGCGCTCCCGACCGCCGCCGCCGCTCTACGGGCAGCGCAGCTCTTGCAAAAGCCCCCCGAGCGGCAACCTCAAGCTACAGGACACCAGCGGCCACAACGGAGCCCTGCAGCTTTCTTGCTTCGGTGAGTCCCTCGATCCGTTTGGGGCTGGTGGGGCAAGAGGTTCTTGCGGGGAAGCAGCCCTGGCTGGTTGCTTCTATGGGCCTCCTTGGGGCATGGCCCTCTGGGGCTGGGAATTCCTGGTGTGCCTCTTTTCGGTGTATCCGTCCAGTTCTCGGGGTCTTAAAGCTGGGCGCGGGTCTCCCCCCCTGCGTTCGCTTCCACACACACCCATCCCCCCAGCCAGCCCTCGTTTATAATGCGGAGTTCGGTTTTTTTACGAACTTTTCCGTTCGTGCAGTGAAACGGTGTTCACATTTTTTGTGAAATTTTTGGTCGTGAAGCGAATTGGTCGTGAAGAGAGGCGTTCGTAATCCGAGGTACCACTGTATAATACATTCAGATAGGTTCAAAGCAAATTTTATAGCTGCAACGGCCATTGTGGAAAATTATTATTATTTTTTTCCACAAAATTATTGTGGAAAAAAATTATTCAGAAATTATTTTTTCATATCATCTGCCAACCTCCAAGCATAAAAAGTATCTTTGAGCTATTACAAAGAACAGAAAACATGTGTGTAGTTCAATTAAATTGCCGCATTTAAAATGTAAAATTGTACATATAAGACTGGGTTAACCTGGAAGTGATCTAACTTTCTTCTTTAGACTGGCTTACTGAATTCTCTGTATTTATGTCCCAAAGTGATTACTGCACACATAGGGATTAAGTACCAAGGCCCACAGAAATGACCTGAGAATTCTGGGAAACCTGTTTAGAGACTGAATCCTATATAAATATAATTGCATGTAGAATAGAATTATACTGAAGGCTTAGAAGAAAAGTTATGGTGATTTACGTTTTTAGACTTTCTGGGTATTAACCACTATTTTCTTTCAGTTTGTTTTGGTTTTAATGACCTCTTCATATTATCTTGAAGGTATTGTATAAAATCATAGTAAAAACAGAAATGTAAGAATGTAAGCTTAAATTTAGATAAAATCCATTTATAATATATTGTTCAAATAGAGCTCATAATAATCAATATGCATTTCTTTATAAGCAGGTCTAACATTGAGCAGCCATGGCTGCTCAATCATTGGATTCCCCTCCAAATCCAAGCTGTAAAATTATGACGTTTGAACCGACAATGGATGAATTCAAGGATTTTAACAAATACTTGGCGTATATGGAATCAAAAGGTGCTCACCGTGCTGGTTTAGCAAAGGTACTTAAAAAAAAAATCTAGATGGAGAGACAATGAATGTTGTCTGTGACAATGAATGTGACAATGAATGTTACTACATTACAGGTAGTCCTCGACTTGCAACAATTTGTTTAGTCACCACTTGAAATTACAGTGGCACTGAAAAAAGTGACTTATGACTGTTTTTCACACTTATGACCATTGCAGCATCCTCATGGTCACATGATCAAAATTTGGATGCTTGGCATTTGACTCTGGTGGCACAGTGGTTAGAATGCAGTATTGCAGGCTAACTCTGCCTACTGCCAAGACCTTAATCTTGACCAGCGAAAAGGTTGACTCAGTCTTCCAATATGCTGACTCTGTACATAGTTTAGAGAATGCTGTAAAGTACTATGAAGCAGTATATAAGTCTAAATGCTATCACTATGATGGTTGCAATGTCCTGGGGTCATGTGATCATCTTTTCCGACCTTCTGACAAATAAAGTCAATGAAGAAGCCAGATTCACTTAATCACCATGTTACTAACTTAACAACTGCAGCAATTCACTTAGCAACCATGGCAGGAAAGGTTGTAAAATGGAGCAAAACTCACTTAACAATTGTCTTGTTTAGCAACAGAAACTTTGGGCTCAATTGTCAAAAATCGAGGACTGTCTATATTCACATCTTAAAAGCTTCTACTAAATGTTTATATAATACTATACTTACTTAGCAGTACTATTTTAGCACAATAATCCATTACCAAAATAGAGTGTGGAAATACTCATAGCTTTTGTTGTCATGTAATCCCAAAATCACAAGAAAGAAGTGCATCTGATAGCTTTTTCTTAGAAGCTGAATAGAGATATAAGAATGATCAGAACACTCTGATAATTCTCTTGGGATCGACCAGAAATGTCTTGGTACTATTTTCTGTTATTTCTTGGAGTAATATGAATAGAATCATTACGAAATGGAGACTTCCCCAACTTTTCCAAACTCTCCAACAAGATACAATGAGATTCAAAAGTGTCAAAAATTTACATTATCCCATTTCTCTCCGAACATATATAACCTACCTGAGTGACCATGACAGTCTTCATCTCCTAAATTAATCTAAATCCAACTGGAAAGAAACAAGCCAAGCCATTTCATATAAGCGCTTCTTATCATCTTTCATCAGCTTGACCAATAAAATATTAGATACTTAAGTATGATCAAATTGGCTGGAGGCAAAGCTTATTTCTGAAATCAAGATCTCATCAATGTCTCATTCAAGGGTTTAGAGTTGAGAAATAGCCTGCAAGACTATTATTATTATTATTATTATTATTATTATTATTATTATTAAGAAGGAAATATTATTTGTCTCAACATTTGGGAGACGGAATCTTACTTGTAATGGCATAAACATATATAAGAATCTTATTGGCTTCTTCAAGAGACAGACTATAAAAATGAGTGAAACAAGTATTATTAGATAGTGTAGTGCAGGGGTTCCTCAACCTCTGGACTACAGCCCACTACTGGGATGTGGCCTATTTGCAACTGGGCTGTGTGTAGGGTGGGCTGGCACATGGGCATGCAGCACCACTTGTATGAGTGATTGGTACGGGTGCTTGCAGCCCCAAACACATGAGCACTTGCCCCTCACACAGACTTATCCCCCCCACCCCCTAATGGGCTGCCAACCTGGAAAGGTTGGGGAATGCTGGTGTAGTGGACACCTTAGCATAGTTCTTCTTAAAGTACGGTAATCACAAACTCAGTATGAATCCAGGTAATTTGAATAATACTCAAACTTTCATAATGGTATACAAATGGAATTTGACTTTTGTCAGAACTATTAAATGTATCCAACAACCCTAAAAAGCTCCTTGGATGTAGTCCATATCCTGTTGTATTCTGTCATTAGCATATGTCTTAATGATGATGCCTCTATTATGCTTGAGTTTCTCCTGGATCTACAGTATGTCATCTTCTCTTTTGCTACAATGCCTGCAGCTACATAGCATATCATGATGCTATGTGTATTCCAGTTTAACATTTTATTGAGTTATAATAGATTGTAAAATACAAAATACAAAACTAAATAGAAAAGCAGTGGGGTGAAAAAGGGGAAAAAGAAGCGAGGAAGGATAAGAGAAAGAAAAAAGAAAAAGAAGCATTAACTTCCAACACTCTGTGTTGCAGTAAAATAAGACATTAACATCAAATCACAACTTTTTGGATGCTTGTATAAGTCAGTGCATAATAAACTATTCACAAATATTGCTATATTAACAACTTGGTTAATATTATGGAGATACAATCTATCTTTACATGAACACTTTGAGGTGATCTTCCTCGGTTTACGTATACAGATTTTCTCAATGTAATGTTTTTCTTTTCATTGGTTAAACTAAATTTCAGTCCTTCTAAATTTCTAGGTGATTCCTCCTAAGGAATGGAAGCCAAGAAAAAGTTATGATGATATTGATGATCTGATGATTCCAGCTCCTATTCAACAGATGGTAACTGGTCAATCAGGTCTCTTCACTCAATACAATATTCAAAAAAAGCCAATGACTGTGAAAGAATTTAGGCAACTTGCTAATAGTGACAAGTAGGTATATTCATTCCATATTTTGTTTCATAAAGGTGCTCAATTTAAATTACATTTAATTTACCACATCTGTTGTTAATTATATTTAAATTCAGTTGATATTTTTCTGAGACCTGGCCTAATTTATTTTATGGTGGGCAACCCCTCCATAAAGTCAAAATAGGGCACTTACTTGTAAAAAAATGTCCTGTTTGGCACTTGTATATCTGTTATTTGGTGCATTCAGACTTTTTATCCTCTCAAATTCAGAATAAATGATTTATTTATTGTTCTTTATGATTTTTGATAAGTTTCTTGATTAGGAAAAATAAATGAATAGAGGTTTAGATATCTGAACAACTTATTCACAGTAAGAGACCATTTACTAGGAATGACACTGTGATAAGAAGGATGTGAGATAGATGTATTCATTTTTCTTTCCATTCAGTTTATATTAATAAATAGATTCCCTTGTATTACTTCACTATTTTTTTCCTTTTTGCATTTTATTCCTGTGGCTTAAAGCTATTTTCTCAAGACAGTATTGTTGATTTCCAGAATGTTAATTTTAGAAGATATTTTGTTCACAGGGATGGCATGATGGCTCAGCACTGGGCTTGTCAGCTGGAAGTATTCTTTCTGATTTTGTCTATATTTTTTAACTTTCATAGTCAGAAGTAAGCTTCTTTATTTGTGTCTTAGGCCAGAATTCTAGGGACAATTTTATTAACCCTAATAAAGTATTAAATGATTATATTGATTTCCTTTTGAGAGAGTTTGCTGTCAACCTAGTAATAAGATTGCACTGTTCTTTGTCCATTTCTTGGAAGTCTGTTTCCCTTTAAGCAATAAATTGGATAAAGCAATTCTGTTTTCCAATGTGTTGTTGAGGAAGGGGCCTTTTCTAGAAGTTCTAACCTAAGACAGACTTTTGCAACCATCTTCTTTTTTAAAGTAGAAAGTTGCCATATCTGGAGGTGGCTCTCACACTCTCTGGATGATTTGGAATATTTGCACAAATGTCATCAAAGGAAAACAATAGCACTTGCATCCAATGCTTAATCAGTCCAGTAGTAGCACTTGGCTGAATGCTATAGTACCTAAATTCGGGCAGAATGGGAGTGAGTTTGACTCACTCTCAAATTTGTCCCACTCCAGTAAGTTATGATCCCCAGTTTGAGAATCCCTACCAATAAGGATTTTAGACAGCTGTCTAATGATTTTGAAGCTCTAAGTTCTATAAGTTTTCAGGAAAAGCAAAACTACTTCAGTTGCCTGAAATACCAATGATTTCATTCTTTGAAAATAATTCTTACTACTATTAGATAATTAAGAGTAAGTATATTCCTTTATTTAAAGAAATTTTGGTAGTGAAGTAGGCAGGATCCTGACTAGAAAATAAATTTAGAGGATTTGGAATGATGGCAACTGAACATATTTACGTGGAGTTTATGTGATTTCATGATTGAGGTTTGTAAATCCCCAGTTGCCTACCATGGCAGTTCTGGTCACAGTACTTTAAAGCTAAAATCAACATCCTCCTTACTCATGTCCAGTGTACCATATGTGCATTTCCAGGAAATAAAGTAAGTAATCAACTAAATATTTCTGTACAAGGAAGATGGTACAGCACACTAAGAGAACTTGGAAAGAGGTATGAAGAGAGTGGTAATTGACAATTAGACAGAGAGAAATGGGGAATGAAGAATTACCTACCTGAAAACAATTTTACATAGGAATCTGAGGTGCCAGCCTATGGGTCACCTGAGATCTTTTAAAGCTATCTGTACGACTTGCAAAAGCAGATACTGCTTTTCTTTGTCACAGTTTCAGTGCTCTATTGATTGGTGCTTTATGGGAAACATTCATGGAAAGCTCTTCATGATAGTACATGCTGATCTATGATCTTTTGGCAGCCTAGGGAGAAATTTGCTAAATATCCATTTCCAATTGTCAGCTAGAACTCGGGAAACTGAACCAAGTTCACTGGCAGAAAACAATGAATATTTATTGTCCTCTCAAGGGATCTAAGTAAATTTTGCTGGGAAAAAAAAGATGACTGAAAGGGGAAAAAACTTCCTTCATCCTTCCATCAACGATCATATTTAGGATTCTGGTGCAGCACTTAATGTTTCAATTAATGTCCTTAAGAATGAAAAAGCTACACACCTGTGTTGGTTTTTCATTTCATTTTTTTCTTTAAAAGGTAAAGGTAAATCATATGTGCTAGTCGTTCCTGAGTCTGGGGGGTGGTGCTCATCTCCGTTTCAAAGCCGAAGAGCCAGCACTGTCCGAAGACATCTTTGTGGTCATGTGCCTGGCATGACTTATAATATGATTTATAATAGCTTATGCAATTTTTGAAAAAGTATTTTGTTTTAATTTTATATGCAACAATAATAAAATGCATTCAGAACAAGGTGTAAAACATTAAAATAAATACATTTTATTAGCTGGAAGATTGAATTACTTCTTTGTAAAGTTGATAGTGAAAAATGTTTCAATTTTTCAAGAAGATTAATAGGCAGACACATATATGTATGCGCATAGACAAAATACATCAACACAGCATTCTTTGTTAATCTAAGGTTTATTTAAAAGTTTGAAATTAGTTATACAAGGAGCAAACATTTATATATAAATACTAATTCTTTGAAACCATTGTCTTTTTCACCTTTTCCTTTACAGATATTGTACTCCAAGGCATTTAGATTTTGAAGACTTGGAACGTAAATACTGGAAAAATTTAACTTTCGTGGCACCAATCTATGGAGCAGATATTAATGGCAGCATATATAACGAAGTAAGCACATTATTTGTATCCTCCTAAGCTGTCTAATATTATATTATTTTCACTACAAATAAGAAACATAAATTGAATATAGCTATTGTCCATTTCTTTTGAATGGAGGTATATTTTATGAAATGAGCTTACAGCCTGTATCCTGTATTTGGATGTTTTAAATATAAAATAAGTAATCACAAATTAAAGTTTTAATTGGGGCAGGCATTATTGTGTTTTCCTTATGATTTCATATCTCAATAATCATTTACATATTGTGTAAGTGGCAGATGTCTCTAAAATATTTTCCTTGTGCCTTCAAGTCAATCATGATTCCTGGTGACTTTATGGACAACTCCCTGCAATTTTGATAGATGGCATAATTATAGGAAATTGGGTTAAAAGGTTACAGAAGAAAGTAATGAAAAAAAATAATGGAAAGCATGTGGGAGATAATAGATTATTAGCAGGTCTTTATAGAGGTCTCATCAGAAATGTGACACTTCTCAGGTAAATGTAGTCACATGGAAACTGAAAAAGAGCAGATTGATGGGGTAAATAGCCAGTTCTGTCTCAGAGTAAAGAAGTATGTTCTGACACCTGTGCCTTTTCAGATATTCTAATCTGAAAAGCACTTTGGGCTGGTTATTTCTTTATCAGCCACCAGATGGTAACCTTGCACAAGAATAGATATCATTAGTATTATGTGCTGTTAACGCAAATCTCTTCTAAATTTAGAATCATGATCTCCCATATTTATTCACATTAGGGATTTTCATGTATTCAACAATGATGGATGAAATACAAGCTGTTTAGAAATGAGGCAATGGAAGCAAAGAATAGGGAAGAAAATAGTTCATGGTGAGTTCATACAACTCACATGAAACCGTATGTGAATTGTTTTATCAAGAATGAAAGCAATTCAGATATCTAAATGGAAGCTAAATAAATCAAGATTGTTATTTTATGAAGCTTCAATTTAAAAATATGGCCACAATATATGTATTTTGGCATTATTTAGTGTTTTGAAGAAGGCTTTGAATATGTAGGGCAAATGGAAACCCCTGAAATTAATAAACTCATGGTAATTAAAATGATCATGGTTCAACAAGTTGTTTAAACATAAACAATGTCTTTGTTTAACATTTTTGTGCAATAGACATTGAAAAAGTGGAAAGGACTGTAGCTCAGAGATTTATCATATACATTTTATGCAAAAAAATCATTTCAATTCATGACATCTCTAATTGGGTTCAGTAGAACTGAGTAGATCAGTCAGTGGCTTGATTTGTCATAAGAGCCTTTATGATCTTTTCAACTTGGCTGTGCTTTTCTTCTAACATAAAACAACCTTGCCAGTAAAACAGGTTCAAGAGAGACTTGCGTACAGTTTAATGGTAACCAGTACCTTAGCTGACAGATTTTCAAATGTGTCCGTATAAAAGAAAGATCACCTACTAGACACAAGAGAGAATTTGCCATACAACTGGAGACATAAAAGATAGTTCTTACAAATTTATTCTGGATTGCTTCTGAAGACACCTACATACAAGGCTGTGTGCCATAAGACTTGGGTTTAAATAATTTTATTGCTGAAGTTACTATTTCTGCAGTAGCAAATAGGACTGTATCATTGGACATGCTTTATTTGGTTCTTCCATATTAGGGGAGATTAGAAAATGGCTCCTAAATATTTGAAGAAATGTGTATTTGTTCAGTACTGATATTGTTTGCTTCCAATTATGCTTTCAATTACTACATATTTTAGTAAACATGACAACTTTAGTTTTGGCATCATTAATGCTCCAGGGTTTGGTTTTTTTTCCTTGCTGTGGTATGTTGTTAATATCTGCAGACTCAGCTTTAGGCCCAGCTGGGTCTAATATAAATATTTTTTTATTGGGGTAAAACCGTTTAAGTGACTAATCTCTGCTGCTCTTTCTTTGCCCCTGATTTCCAATAAACATTTGCAAAATTGTATGGATATTGACACCATACAAACATTTTTGTTTTAAAGCTTGTGTGCTTCAGTGGTAGTTTCTGGCCGTTGGGCCGGTACGGTAGTAACCGGGAGCAGCTGACAGCGTACTGATAGGGCGGTTTGTTTGGCCCACCCACCTGTGTTCTATACCTGTTTTCAAAACAACTGGCCAGTTGCACACGCGTGGACAGCGTGCGGCGCCTGCGTGACATCTGACAAGCAGCTGGGTGTTTCAGGGGCCGTGTAGTGCACATGCGTGCATAGCGCATGTTCATGAACAGGATGCTCGGCCCTGTGAGCAGCATACCAGTGACAGGGAGAGGAACCCACCACTGGTGTGCTTGTCTAGTTTTTTCAGTTACGTATATATTTAGGAGATCGCTTCAAAAAGTACATTAAACAGCCTGAACCATTAAAATGCCACTGTATGGTGCCTTGGTAAGGCCACACTTGGAATACTGCATACAGTTTTGGTCGCCACGATGTAGAAAAGACGTAGAGACTCTGGAAAGAGTGCAGAGAAGGGCAACCAAGATGATTAGGGGACTGGAGACTAAGACATATGAAGAACGGTTGCAGGAGCTGGGTATGTCTAGTTTGATGAAGAGAAGGACCAGGGGAGACATGATAGCAGTGTTCCGATATCTCAGAGGGTGCCACAAAGAAGAGGGAGTCAAACTATTCTCCAAGGCACCTGGGGGCAGGACAAGAAGCAATGGGTGGAAACTAATCAAGGAGAGAAGCAACTTAGAACTAAGGAGAAATTTCCTGACAGTCAGAACAATTAACCTCTGGAACAGCTTGCCTCCAGAAGTTGTGAATGCCCCAACCCTGGAAGTCTTTAAAAAGATGTTAGATAGCCATTTGTCTGAAATGGTATAAGGTTCCTGCCCACGCAGGGGGTTGGACTAGAAGACCTACAAGGTCCCTTCCAACTCTGCTATTGTATTGTATTGAATGACCTCCAATTTCTAATGCAAGGGCAGCATTTTATTAGAGGCTTATGGCATGTAACCTAATCATAAATGCAAAGAATAAAACAAATGTATTTTATCTTCCTTTAACTTTCCTATAATTGCAATAGTATACAATGCCCACCACACTTGATTATGCTATAACTAATCCTGTGCAGTACTCATTACTAGGTAGCTAATCCTGTGCAGTACTCATTACTAGGTAGTCATAGATTAGCAATTGCTTGTAGAAAATACGAATATTTTGGCTATAAAAGGAATGTCAATAATTTATATAAGAACTATTGCTACTCTTAGTATGTCAGATAGTTTAAATGAGGCCTTTCTTAAGTAACAAGCAATATCACTTTGGAATTATATATATTTACACAGTTTTTATTAAAAGCATTTTTATGCACTCTTCAGTCAAAAATAATTATTGATTGGTTTACATATGAAGACTAAAATATTAATACATTCCTGGTTTACACTGTCAATAGTTTAACATAGAAAAGAAAACGGTCAGAAAAATAATTAATATATAAATTATTCAAAGAAAATGCTCACAATGAAAAGCTGAAATGGAAACATTTCATGCAGAATTGTTTGTCTTTTTAATAGAGATGACAGAATGATTTTGCTTTCTTGCTCCCCCTCTGCTGCAAGTAAACTTTCCAATTTTGGTATGAAAACCACTTTGAGTATTTTGATGAATTATAAACAAACATGCAAAGTATTATGAAATATATTGTTAAGGCAAAAAAGTTAAAACAAACATTATTGACTATGTTGTCAGGATTATATGTTTTTTTATGGAGTCGCTGTGACATTTTGGCTCTCCATTAATGTGCATTTTATATCATTGACCAAAGATTATTTAGCTCAAAGATTATTTGTGGTTTATTGTGTGTTCTAATTGGAAAGGATTGGAACCATCCAAATCAGAAGAGAAGTGGCATTATATACAATATTTGTCTTTAGCAACTAATTAACTCATCAAGAATTGTTTTCACTACTGAGGGTTTGCTCAGAAATTATTAGGTTCCATGAAATCTTTATCTAAAAGCCAGTAATTACTTTCAAGTGAGGCACAAGTTGTCCAGCCATTATATCTTATGTGCTTGGATATCTTCACATGGCTCAAAGATAGGGCTACCAGCAATGGGCTACACAATTCTGGGTTGCCACTAGATGGCAGTAATAACAAATATATATTTCTATCCAATCCTTCCATGTAGTGTTTTCAGATTAATTTAAAATATTCAATTTCTTCTGCTTAACCTTGATTTTTGTCTCCATTTCTCTATTTGATCAGATCAATGGCCTTGCTAACCAGAGATATATTTTTGGGGAAGTTTTATCCCCTATGATAAGGAACTGTGATTTAGTATAAAACACATTATGACTTTCTGTTAATTTTGAATCCATTTTGATGCCTTTCAATAACATTGGTATTTTACTGTTTCAAATCTTGGAATAATTGTGGTTTGGGGATATTTCTTTCATATACATATGCTTATCAAATAGTTTGGGATAATAGTGACTTGGCATGGTTTTCTTGTAATGGTCATTAGATTCATTATTTACAAAACTATTTTTTGCCATGTTTTGAATTATTTCCATAGGCATTTGATTCATTTGGCCTCTTACTGAATTTAATGTATTGGGCAATGATTTAGTGCATATGTTCCCAAACTTTCTTAGCTCACAATGCTTTTAGTATTTCAATATCTTTTTCATGGTGCCCTAGTCAAAACAATGAACTATCTTGAGCTAACAGTTTATGTGGCCTAGGAACTGTGCTTTTAATAGAAGAATTTTTGTTAATCCTTTAAATAATGATTACAGTGGTTTAGGGCAGGGGTCCCCAACCCCTGGGCCGCGGACCGGTGCCGGTCCGTAGCTTGATAGGAACCGGGCCGCAGTGAGCGGCGCAACTCTTAGAAAGGGCCGGAGAGGAGGAGGAGGGAGCAGCCCCCTGGGCAGAGTGTGCACCTGGGGCGGGAGAGCACAGGCGCGGCTGCTCGCGCTGTTGGTGGCCCGAGAGGGGCGAGTGAGCCGACTCACACACCTCCCATGCGCATGCGCCGCCTGTTCCCCCTCCGCCCCGCTCCCCCTCTACGCCAGCCGAGCTATGGCCACCGGTCCATGGAATTTTTTTAACATGAAACCGGTCCCTGGTACCAAAAAGGTTGGGGACGCCTGGTTTAGGGTTTATATTATTTTAAAAATTCATTTCAATGCACCTTTTCCCCCTAGCCTAGAAATCACCATTCAGGTTTATATCCTAAGAAAATCAATGGACAAAAGGAGAGTAGATCTCCAAAGTGATGCATGAATATTATTATTTTGTGCTTGTTTTATATTTTGTATTTCATATTTTGTTTATTGAACATATCTGCTTTTCAGGATGTAAAGGAATGGAATATCGCTCATCTCAATACCATATTGGATATTGTAGAAGAAGATTGTGGAATCTCAATTGAGGGAGTGAACACTCCATATTTGTATTTTGGAATGTGGAAAACAACATTTGCATGGCACACTGAAGATATGGATCTCTACAGTATTAATTATCTCCACTTTGGGGAACCAAAATCCTGGTAAGTTAACTCTTTATGAGTGTGTTTATGTGGGAGGGGGATGCACAATGTTTCTTAGTTTTGGAAGATTAAAAAATATGAAGAGCTGCAATGTTAAGTATACAACTAAAAGCAGATATGGAAACATCTTGTTAGCAATTTGTAATTCAACTTAAGTCTCAGATTTGTGAGGAAAGAAGTATACTTAACTTTCAAATATCATTTAAAATTTTTTATACTGCATGAATAAAGTTTCCAATGTTGTCTCTGGCATCTTTAAGAAAGATAATAACTATAGTATATGTAACAGAGTTATTGAATATAGTAAGAAAAATGTTGCAATATCAATAGCACTTAGACTTATATACCACTTCACAGTGCTTTACAGTCCTCTCTAAGCGGTTTACAGAGTCAGCACATTGCCCCCAACATTTTGGCTCCTCATTTTACTGACCTTGGAAGGCTGGAAGGCTGCAATATAAGGAATATGTTATTTTCAGAGCCAAGACACATTACTTGTTCAGAAATCTTTATTCTATAGTGCTTCAGAGATTTATGTTAGAATGATGGGGAAAAAATGGAGAAAGGAAAATAGAAGTGATGTTATGCAAAATGCAGAAAAGGAGTAAGAAGTAGTAAGTCAAAGGTATTGAGGCATGAGAAAAAGATAAGAAATCATATCAAAATCTAATTACACAAATCATTCATAATACCATTCTGTCTTTGCAAAATCAACCATACGTCAATCACACCTACAAGCTTAGTCCAGCTGGCTTTCTTACCTAAAGTGAGACAAGAATTAACAGTCTCATGGCTTTCTAGTCTGGTGCCTTAACCACCAAACCAAAATCAATCTCTCTATAATTTCATCCAAATTATTTTATCATTTTTATTTTCATTAACTGTGCTGAAAGCTTCTTGTTTATCTGTTTTCACCCAGTTTCAATTTTGTATTTTCATAGAAATTGGTCAGCTTTTTCTTCTCTCTTTTGATCTTGTGAAGATTTCATCTCTGTCTTCTCTGTGGTTGAATGGTGTGTAATGCACACCCATACTACCATCATTATTATTTGTTTTCCCCTTGATGTTTACCAAATGCTTTGAGGACTGTTTTGATCCTTGGAATCATGAATTTGTGATGTCGATTCAGTCACTGCCATGTCCCTCCTTTCATATTTTTTTAAAAAAATGATGTATATGTAGTAAATCATAGTCTATATAAGATATAAACTCAGGATAGCTGGTAAGTGATACCAATCAGTTGGGCTCCTGATCCAGTAATAGAAAGAAGATGCACCAATCTACTGAATATTATGTGGTTTCAGCCATGTCTATTTATTCATTTTAATTACAATTAAAAAATACATCACATCATTAATAATGCATAAGTAATATATATGGTACATTTATTTATTAATTAATCACATTATATAACTGGCCATCACATCAAGGTGACTGGAAGGTGCACAGAATAGATAAAACATATCTAAAAACAGCAAAAACAAATATATGTAATAATATTTTACATATATTTGTAAATACAATTAAAGTGAAGGATAAGAAACAGGTCCCTCAACAATGGAGCCATGTAGTTGAAGGCCTGGTCATATAATATAAATGTGTTATTTTATTTTATACATATATAAAGTAAAGGAATCTAATAAAGTTAATGTTTCATTAAAGGGACCAAACAGTAACATGTTTACAATAGTTCATTTAGTAACCATTCAAAGTTACAACTGCACTGAAAAAAGTTGCTTATGACCATTTTTCACAGTTGCAGCATCCCTTTAGTCATATGATTAGCATTCGAATGATTGACAACTTATGAGAGTTGCAGTGTCCCAGGGTAACATGATCATCTTTTGAGTCCTTCTGACAAGCAAAGTTTAATGGGGAAGCCAGATTCACATAACTGTATTACTAATTTAACAACTGCAATGATTCATTTAACAAATGTGGCAAGAAAAGTTATACAATGGGGCAAAACTCACTTAACAAATGTCTCACTTAGCAACATAAATTCTGGGCTCAACTGTGGTCATAAATTGAGGGCTACCTTTAGTTTATCTTCAGATGGAAGATTAGCATGTTGATCAGATGACACCCTAGTAGGAAGAACATCTGTTCAGGTTAGAGAGTAAACCCTTCTATGGGGAACATTCAGAACTGCATGAGTGAAGGGGAAAAGGAGAGTGTGGTGCAAGTGTGCAATGAAAGGCCAGGTGCGAGACAGACTTACCTGGCAACTTGCAGCCTTCCCTCTTGCTCCTTTATTGACTTTGCTTGTAGGAAGCTAGTACAAAACACTGCAAATTATGTGATCATGGGAGGTTGCAACCAGTACTAACTGCAAGCTGGTTGCCAAGCATTCAAATTTTGTACATGATTGTGGGACTACTACAATGGTCAGAACTTTGAAAACAGAATAAATCTCGTCATTCAGCACTATTATAACCTTGAATGGTTGCTGAATAAAACATTTTAACTTGAGGACTACCTGTAAGTCTTTCTCCTGGATACAGTATATAGTCCCATAATTGTTTTAAACAGGCCACTGTATAAATAGACCTTGAGCTTGTCAGCTGAAAAGCTGTCAGCCCAGGTTTGAGACCCGGGTACTATGCGACAGAGTGAGGTCCCATTACTTGCTCCAGATCTTGCTCACCTAATAGTTTCAAAGCATGCAAATGCGAGTAGATAAATAGACAGCACTTTGGTTGGAGGATAACAGCATTCCATTTGCCTTGCTATATACTCATGCTGGCCACATGACCATGGAAATATCTTCAGACAACGTGGCTCCCTCAGCTAAGAAATGGAGATGAACTAGAGATGGATATGACTGGACAGGAGAAATATTTACTATTAATTGATTTAAAAGGGACAAAATGTGTTAGAAAATAATATTACTGCCAGTCTAACTTCCAGCAAGCTTTAACAACAGAGGTTATCTAACTTCAAAACAGGAAATGACATCCAAGATGAGAAGCTCCTTTTAGATAAGTGTGTCATAAGCTTTTTAGCATTTTAGCATTTTAATATCTAGAATTGGGTTGAAAGATAAATAGACATTATTTAGTCTCTTACAATCAACTAATTCAATTTCTTTTGCTTAAGTTTTATATAAGCTGCAATTTCCCAGCATTTCCAAGGATCTTGGAAATATTTCAACTAGGAAATTATAAGAACATAAATTACTGTTAGGAGGTGAACTAGTCAGCGAAGTAGTGCTAGAAATAGCATTCTGATTTCCCCCCCCTGAAATCATTCATAGCATTTCTGTTTTGTTGGACTTAAACTCCAGTTCATTAACTCTCACACAATTGTTGCTTCAGGGTATTCCTGATTCCGCTTCTCTATATCTTTATCTGATTCTTATAGGGATGAAAGAGAGAGATTGTTAGCATATCAGTGGCATTTCACCCCCTCATCATCTAGATAGTAAATGAAATAGAATGCAAGGGAGAACTTTTAAAGGCATTAGGCTAGAAACCAGAAGACTATGAATTCCAGTTTTGCTTTAGGCATAAAACCAACTGGATAATCATGGGCCAGTCACAAACTCTCAATCCTAGGAAGTGGCAAACCTATTCACAAATCCTGTCAACAAATGTGAATGTATTCAGACAGTAGACAGGAGTAAAAACTAACTTGAAGGCACACATATAATATAATGCAGTTTAATTTTTTTTCTGTGCAGGTGTGTATATATGTAATTTTTACTTATTGATAAACTATATATCAATAATACGAAGTATGAATATCAAATATTAACTTGAGTTTTCCCCTATCATTTCTGCTGTTACCTATACATACTAATTTCTACATCTGAACAAATATGCATTTTTAATTAATGAAAAAATACTTTCTTGAAAGTAAAAATGAAAATATCTGTAAATATACATTCAGAAATAGTATAATCTTATGCAAGATGAGAAACAAATTGGAAATTTGCAAAAATGCAGCATGGTTACAAGCACATACCTATTTGGTCCCCCCAAAAAAGTCCACGTAAGAATTGCATAAAATATTTAACATCCTGTTGGTAGGATTTTCTAAAACGCTTCATAATAATAAACCAATATTAGACATAGTACAATTACTTTAATTTAAAGGAAACTACTCTCATACATATATTATATTCTATCTACATTTTATTGGCTTACATATGTGCTCCTAACAGTTTGGGACTTGGGTATTTGAGGAATATCCATTCTGGACACCAGTTGCAGTTCTTTACCAGGGTTAGACGAGCAAGAACAGCAAAGCCATTTTGGAAATGGTGCTTAGTTTGGCAAACTTCTTGATATTTGTTCTGCCACTGCATTATTACCTATTTTTAGCATCTTTATGATGGAAGCTGATAAAGTGTTTTTTATTTACTTGCTAGTTGCTTTTATGTTAGTTTTTGGTTCAAGTTTTATTTCATTATTTTATAACTGTAACTTAAATACTTTTTCCCTTGCAGTTAGCATCTGAATTTTATTTTAGAAAGAGGAATGTCACATTCCTATATATGTTCTCTGTCATATATAGTCTGCAGAGTACTTTAAGAAAATTCTAAAAGATTAACTGTATCTTATAAATTAACCTGCATTTTCCATTTAAATGCATTTTAGGTATGCTATTCCTCCAGAGCATGGAAAGCGACTTGAACGACTTGCTCAAGGTAGATCTGTTTGGTTTTAAATAAATCTTTCATACTATATTTAAAAGGCGAGGCAAGGCCTTGTGACTGCTGTTTTTTTCACCTTTCCCCACAAATGTTCATGTGTAATTTTTTGGGTAGAGGATGGGATTTTTAGTCCAACATGTTAGAATAGTTTTCATTTTGAATAAGTTAAGATTTTAGCAAGCTGTATTGTTTCAATTGAAGGTTTATAGTTTTTAATTCATATTGCATCTTTATTTTTCATTTTTGTTCTTTTGATAATTCTATTTTGTTACTAATAGAATTTAGGAAAGAGATACGTACATAATTTTCATCCTGGGTCTCCAACCACAAAGATTACAATAAAAAATTAAAAACAAGCTTTCTAAAATTATGAAAATGTCATAACAGCCTCGCAGCTACAATTTGCATAATCAGCAAAGGTTAATAAACTTGCAGAGTGAATAGATTTTAAGCTTAATTACATATTTATATTAAAAATGTAGCCCAGAATTGCAGCAACTAAAAAAAAAAAGCTGTGAGGTGCAACAAAGTTGGACCTGCTTAACAGATGCCTACTGAATTAATTGAATTTTCCTAAATAATTAAAATGCTAAAATAATGCAGTAAATGTGGTGAAGCATTGCAGGTTATCTAGGTCAAGCCAGTACTTGATACATAAAATTAAAGGAAGCCTGGGATTTTTTTTCCATTATCTTGTCTGCCGATCATAATTATCACATTGCCTTTTATGCATGAATGCTTTCATCTTTGGAATTCATGAATACTTGATTGACTATGGCACCTACAAATATTTTATCTGAAAGACATTAGACTTACATCTAATAAATGCAGAAGTCTGATTTTGCTCTTTAGATTATTTTTCATTTATGTATTTTTTTTGTATAGCAACAAATGTAATAAAATCTCAAGTGAGCTGTTACTGCAATTTTGAAACTAGACGTTTCTTTGTAATACTGCTGAATACGCAAGATATTGACAGTAGCTTGCATAGTTGTAAAATGCAAGGTAAAATAGAATTGATTCTATTTTTGATGGCAATTCTAAATGGCAAATGACAAATATTATGAAGCCATATTGCAAAGCGCGCTTTAGAATTAAGTTTTCACAAGCTTCTTCATTTGAATTCAAACTATATATTGGAAATAAAAATAAATACATACAATTTCCCTATACATTATTTTAAATATTGTAGCTTAGGATAGTGTCTTGTCAAAGTATGGATCAAAAGTGGGCCACAATACTTAGGGGGACATAAGACAATGGAAGTTATAAGGGAGTGCCTTGAATACAGCAGCTTTGAAGCAGGCTTACCTTTTGGTATAAAACTATTCAGAACACAAAGCAATGAGATGTTTCTAGACCAGTGACGTTGAGTCTATGTGTGTCAAAAGTGATACCCCACAGTTATTTTTGGTGACATGGCAGTGTTCATCAACACTCAACAACTATTCTCGAAAGCACACCCTGTTCCCTTGTGGTTTTTGGAGCTGCAGAGGCTGCAAAAGAATGGGTGTGGCCTCGCACAGCCTCTGGAAGTAGCATGAGAATGGGGAGTACTTTCACATGATTTTTGGAGGCCGAAGAGCTGTGGTAGAACATTCTCTGAAGCTGCAACAAGAAAAAGGCTTCATGTGATCCAGAGCAGCATTGGGTAGGCTGCAGGATCTCTCAACCGAAAGAGAACACCACCTGAAGATAAGTGTCATGTGGAAGATCTGGGGAGCAGCTTCACCATTCCTGTGGCCCTGTGTAGAGTGCCCTGTCAGAGTGATTTAGATGGGTGGGAGGGGGAGACATAAAGGATTGTTTCTCTTTTGTTCAAGGAGAAGGTGACATACCAGCAGAGTAAAGTGTTTTATAATTTGTTGACATGCCAAGTCCAAAAGGTTTACTATCACTGTTGTAGATTATGAAGTCTAAATTCCCCCCCCCCCTGTGGAGTGGGGGGTCTACTATGTATATTAAACTTGTCTTTCAGAGAAGGAATAATCATCCTATGATGACACAAGATTCTTTTGCAAACATATTTATTTATTTAAAATATTCCAACCACCTGGATTGATTTCCCTTCTCCAGAGGAAATTACTATGGAATGGAAGGAGGAGGGAGTTGTAAGGCTGAGACAATAAAGGAGGGATTTACAGGTAGCAGTAGCAAGGAAAATACTATAGTTATGGGTGAGTGTAACAGACAATTTACAGTTTGCCAATGTTTTGCAAGCTGCAACATTTTAATAGTTTAAGGAACCTTTCCTATTTTTTTTTAAATTAGATAAGTAAAAGTAATTGCCATCACTAAAGGAGAATGGGGGGAGAGGAGGTAATAAAATCAGTCAGATTTGCCATCCACTCTATTCGGAAATCAACACTCATTGCCTTTATGTGACTTCTCTCTCAATATTTAATAATAAAGGTATTTCAGTGGTGATATTGTTTAAAAATATGAAAATACAGTAGTGTCTGCAGGAACACTTTGTATTTTGATTATAATGCAGAAATAAGTCCATTGCTCTAATTAAAATAGAATTTTAATTTTTTTTGTTATTGTCAATGAAACAACAAAACTATAACAACCAATTTTATTTTATAGCTTTGTCCGTTTCTAGCATGGATGGTTATACTTGATACACAGAGTAAGAATTAATAAAAGCAAATATTACTTGCTATTTCTTGCCCAACTCTAATCTCAATGAAATCATTAGTTTATTCATTCGGAGGGCAGGAAATGTATAAACTTATTTATTATGTCGTGAAAACGGACCCTTTAAAAAAAGGTATAAATAGGTTTAGGAAGCTTGTAGAATGCTCTTGGGGCGTGCCCCCCCCAAACGAGCAAAAAATGGCCCATTTTTTGCAAAAACAGGCCCGCTTTTTGTCAAAAAAAGGGCATGCATAGCCTTTAGGAGGCTTAGAGTGCTCCTGAGGGCTGGAGGGGGGGGGGCATAATTGAGCAAAAACTGGCCCATTATTTGGCTCATTTCTGTCCTCCCCAGCCCCCAGGAGCACTCTGAAAGCCTAAAGGCTATGCATGGACATTTTGGTGAAGGGGCGGGGTTTCAGGAGGCAAAAAATGCTGTATTCAGTTTAAAAAATGCACTCAGATTTTCAGCCTCTTTTTTGAGGGAAAACGGTGCATCTTATACTCAAGACGGTAAATACGGTAATTCTTATAAGAGTACTTTAAGTCTATAAAGAAAATACTGCTACAATGATGTGAAATTTCATTGATAAGGCAAGTTTAGCACATCTGTAATATATCTTGAGAAAGGAGCAATATTTTACTGTACATAATTATTAATTTATATCTGGCATGTTTTTTGAGACCTAAGTATGTATTGTGAGCTACTTTGGAGGATTTCACAATAACTAGAAGCTGTTCCATTTGGTATATGTTCCTAGCCCTATTTTACTCTACTGATAATAGAAAATTTGGGTCTAAACCTAGGATTTATTGTATTAAATAATAATGAGGCTACATAATATGCTATGTTGCCAAGTTAATTCAACAAAGATTTATGACCACTGAAATCAATAAGCATAAATGTGCCTAAATCTGCACGGGATTGTTATGGTTGTTATGATATTTTTTTAAAAAATGAGGCTTTAGTAGGACTATTGTTTGCTATTCTGGAACAGAGCCATATATTTCCTTATTGGCTTTACTCCCTAGGAATCATCAGAATAATTTTTCAACATTTTCACATTGCAATTTCCATATTTTAGAATATATATATAGATGTTGCCCATTGCTTTCCATTTTATACAGTACAATGAAATGTTCTGACTTTATTAAAGCGTATGACTAAATATGTACCCAATTGATTCTAGAAATGTTTTTTTTAAAATCTGTCATTCTATTTCTTAATTTTTCATTTTGTTGTGATTTTTTCCCTAAAGATATTTCAGTTTGTTATTACCACTAATTTATTTCTGTCTCTTCTATTGCCTTCTTTAGCAGTGTTTTACTCAGTGTAATAGATTTCTTAGTATTGTATATTGCAAGGAAAATAGGAATCTGATAAACCATGATATGATTTTTATTATGTTTAAATGATTACACTGGGAGAAATGAAGTATATATTCTGAGGTCTATGGTTATTTATCTAAATTCTTTATCAATGGATCTGTAAAAAGTGTGCAATATAAAAGAAAAAATGGAAACAATCCAAAAATTGAGGTAGTAAATGAAAATTAATTATTCTTCAATTTTAATAAAATTTGACATAGTAATTAACATTCAAAGACACTAGAGAATTGGATCAAACTTCATTGGCTGTGCTGTGACATCTCTTTTTTTAATCTTAATTTATCGTTTCTTAGGAATATGCATTGTCGATCTAACTACAAATCATTTATGCAGAAAGAACAGCTTTGTATTACTCAAATTTTTTTAAGCATAAACACAAAGTATTTAATTCTACTTAACCAGTAATATTTTACTAAACATCAAATAATATTTAGCATTGTGTAGTGACCAATGTATCCTGCACATATTCTATTGAATTCTTACAACAATGCAATATTAAAACATATTTTTTTCACATGGCATGCTAAGCTACACCAAAGCCAGTTACCATATTTTTCGCAGTATAAGATGCACCTTTTTTCCTCTAAAAAGAGGCTGAAAATCTGGGTGCGTCTTATACATCGAATACAGCATTTTTTGCCTCCTGAAACCCCGCCCCTTCACCAAAATGGCCCTGCGCATACCCTTATGGAGTCTTACAGAGAGCTCCTGGGGGCTGGGGAGGGCAGAAATGAGCAACAAACAGGGTGTTTCTGCCCCCCCCCCCGGCCCCCAGTAGCACTCTATAAGCCTCCATAAGGCTATGCATGCTATTTTTTTGACCAAAAAATGCCCCGTTTTCACTAAAAAAAGGGCCATTTTTTCCTCGTTTTGCCCCCCCCAGGAGCACTCTGCAAGCCCCCTCCCAAGGCAATTCATGCCTTTTATTTGAAACAAAATGGGCCCATTTTCACAAAAAATGGGCCATTTGGGGGAGGTTTGCACAGTGCAAAAAGGTTTTTTACCCCCTTTCGGAAAACTGTTTAGTTAGAGTGATTGATGAGAATTACGTTGGTCAAGTACTGAGCCTGCAGAAACAAAGATTTGTTCCAAAGGTGGTCAGTGATTTCCTTCTCCAGCACATGGGTATAAATACACCTGGAAACATCTACCTATCTACCTATCTACTCTCTTTCTCCCTACCTATCTACTGTATTTCTCTCTTTCTCTCTCTCTTTCTCTCTCTCTCCGTCTACCTACCTACTGTATTTCTCTCTCTCTCTCCTCTCTCTACCTACTCTCTCTCTCCCTATCTACTGTATTTCTCTCTCTCTATTTCTCTCTCTCTATCCCTCTACCTACTTATCTATCTACACACACACTCTCCCTACTTACCTACCTACTGTATTTCTCTCCCTCCCTCCCTATCCCTTTATCTACCTACCTACCTAACTACACACTCTGTCTCCCTACCTATCTACCTACTGTATTTCTCTCTCTCTCTCCCCCTCTACCTACCTACATAACTACTCTCTCTCCCTACCTACCTACTGTATTTTCTCTCTTTCTCTCCCTCTCTATCCCTCTATCTACTATCTACTTTAAAAAAAATTGCCTCTTCAAAACCTGGGTGCGTCTTATACTCCAAAAAATACGATATATAGCATGCAGAACCCTAAGGTTTTAACTATTTATTCAATTTTAGCACAGTCATATTATTTAATTGTTTTTTAAATTTTGTATATTGTGGGGTTTTATCTTTCTGTGCACCGCCCTGAGTCCCTTTTGGTGAAAAGGGCGGTCTATAAATTGAAAATAAAGTAAAGTAAAGTAAAGTAAAGTGGCTTGTTTTAACATGTGTGTGGCTTGTTTTAAAACTTCAGGTATCATCTGTATTTTTTCTTAATAAGGGTTTTATACGCTGGCACAGGGGATAATGTCTTTAGTTAAAATTTTGCCTTTTTAAAAATTTGTACGACCATACACAAGCTGCTGTATCTTAAAACTAGGAAAAATACCATAATCCTGTAAAATAAATCAATAACACAAATTACAGAAATGATGGCTGGATTGTACATTGCACTAAGCCACGGTATAATCAACTGTATTTTGTTGAATAAACTAAATTGGACTAATTCACACATCATGTTAAGGCAAACTTTCAGAGTTAAATCCAGGTTACATTATTTTGGCTAGAATTTGCTCTGCTCTAAAAAAAAAGGAACTAAAATATGAATTCATTTTCCAGTTACTCAGGTAGTTGTTTATGTACATTCTCTTATTTTCATTTATGGGTGTCATTGAAATCCCAGTGCCGTAAAATTAGTTTTGTTTGTTTTTGCTCTTGTTTGCACATATTATATTGCTTAAATTGGATATAGCTATCCAGCTCACTATGTGAAAAGTTTCTGCATCCTAGTGGATGGTGCAAACATCAGTCAAGGATTTGGTGGTCCTGGACATGAAACATAACATGTCGTAAATAGTTTCACATTCCTTTGAACATTTTGAAGTTCCATTTTTGCAGAAAAGCTGAGAAAACTTTGGGATCAATTCTAGGTCCATCCTAGCATCTTGTAATTTAACATTTTGTTTCCAAAAAGCCTGAAAGCTATATCCAATTTAATATGTTTTGTCACTGTTAAGAAAAGCTCAGCTCCATCCAGTTTCCCTGACTCCACCCCGAAGAAAGGGATTAGAGGGTTACTAAAAGAAAAAAATATTGGGAGAAGATGACAATTAGACTGCTCAATTGTTTTTTAAATAAAAAATACCAAAAGACTTTCCATAACATTATAAGCTGCATAGCAGAAATGTCTACTTAGTAACAAAAGAAAATAAATGCTACACAATACTATCAGATTACTAATCTCACTATTTTCTGTACTAATGTATATTTCCATTAATTTGTCTCTTTTTTCATCTAGGGTTTATGTTTCCTATTATATTTTATTTGTCACTGACCCAGTATTGATCTTAACCATATACTTACATTCAAATACAACTCATGTAATTATTATTTATTTATTTATTTATTTATTTATTTATTTATTTATTTATTTATTTATTTATTTATTTATTTTATTTAATTTATTTATTTATTTAATTTATTTATTAAATTTATAAACCATGCCACTCTCCCCAAAGGGACTCGGGGCAGTGCACAGGAAATTAAAAATAGAAAAAAAGCACAAACATGACAATAAATAGTACTAAAAATAGATTAAATCCCAATACCCTGTGCTAAAAAATCCTAAAACCTTAACATCCTAAAACTTTAACCTTAAAATCTGAATTAAAACAATTTAAACTTCAGTCTATAGCTTGATGGTGTGGATTAGGCCAGGCCGGCGAGATGAAAGAAATGCGTCTTCAGACTTTGGCGGAAGGAGCGGAGGTCCGTGATAGTAATAATATAGCCGCCTAATTGCTCAGTGTTTCATAGGTATACCCTGTGCTTAAAATATGTTACTAGTACTATTTTTACTAATTAATTTTATTACTTTGTTTCTATTATTTGGGTTCTGTTTCTGTATTCACTTCATTGTGGTAAATTAATAATAATAATAATAATAAATTGAGATTTATTAACCGCACCCTCTCCCCACAGGGACCCGGGGCGGTGCACAGGCATAATTAAAAACAATATACAATAATACAAACATTACTTAAAATAGAATTAAATAAAATTACCCGTGCTAAAAATAAATTAAAAACCCATTAAAATAATTGTAGTTAAAAGACAGAGAGAACTATTCAAGGCCGGCCAGTCGAAAGAGATGGGTCTTCAATTTTACACGGAAAGAGCGGAGGTCGGTGGTCGTTCTAATATCAGGGGGAAGGTCGTTCCAGAGGGCCGGGCCTGCCACAGAGAGCGCCCTTCCCCTGGGCGTCGCCCGCTGACAAAGTCTAGTGGACGGCACCCGGAGAAGCCCCTCTCTGTGGGAGCGAATCGGCCGTGAGGATGTGTGGGGCAGGATCCGATCTCGCAGATAGCTAGGTCCCGAGCCATGGAGCGCTTTGAAGATGATAACTAACACCTTGAAGCGCACCCGGAAGACGACAGGTAGCCAGTGCAGCTCGCGCAGGAGCGGTGTTACGTGGGCAAACCTAGAGGTGCCCATAATTGCTCGCGCGGCCGCATTCTGAACTAACTGAAGCCTCCGGGTGCACCTCAAGGGGAGCCCCATGTAGAGAGAGTTACAATAGTCCAGTCGGGATGTCACGAGGGCATGAGTGACTGTGCGAAGGGCGTCCCGATCCAATAGGGGGCGCAATTGGCGAACCAGGCGAACCTGGTAAAACGCCCTCCTGGCCACGGCTGTCACTTGCTCTTCCATAGACAGCCGGGTATCCAGGAGGACACCCAAATTGCGCGCCCCATCCACAGGGGCAAGATGTTCGCCCCCTATGGCCAGCGTTGGAGAAAGCTGGTTGAATCGGGCAGCCGGAAACCACAGCCACTCGGTCTTGGTCGGGTTGAGTCTAAGTCCGTTACTTCCCATCCAGATCCGCACGGCTTCCAGGCACTGGCACATCACCGCTACGGCATCGTTGGGGTGGTTTGGGGTAGATATGTACAGCTGGGTGTCATCAGCGTACAGATGGTACTCTACCCCAAAACCACGGATGATCTCACCCAGCGGCTTCATATATGCATTAAACAGGAGAGGCGAGAGGACCGACCCCTGAGGCACCCCGCATGTGAGGGGTCTCGGGGTCGACCTCTGCTCTCCTGCCCGCACAAATTGCGATCGGCCAGAGAGGTAGGAGGAGAACCACCGCAAAACGGTGCCTCCCACCCCCAACCCCCCCAGCCGATGCAATAGGATACCATGGTCGATGGTATCGAAAGCCGCTGAGAGGTCTAATAGGACCAGGATGGAGGAACATCCCCCATCTCTGGCCCTCCAGAGATCATCTACCAACGCGACCAATGCCGTCTCGGTGCTATGCCCGGGCCGAAAGCCGGACTGGCGCGGATCTAGATAGTCAACTTCCTCCAGGTGACGGGGAAACTGTTGTGCCACCACACTCTCAACAACCTTCGCCAAGAAGGGAAGGTTGGAGACTGGACGGTAGTTGTTCAAAAGAGCTGGGTCCAAAGAGGGCTTCTTGAGGAGGGGCCTCACCATAGCCTCTTTTAGGGAGGCAGGCAAGGAACCCTCACTCAAGGATGCGTTGATAACCTCTTGGAGCCAGCCTCGTGTCACCTCCCAGGATGCCAGTACAAGCCAGGAGGGGCACGGGTCCAATGAACATGTGGTGGCTCGCAGTCGCCCACGTAACCTGTCCATATCCTCGGAAGTAACGGGGTCAAACTCCTCCCAAACAAGATCTCCCTCGTGGCATCCCACTGGGCCATGAATGGGGGCTAGCTCACTCTGTATCTGGGCGGTTTTCTCCTGCAGAAAAATCACAAATTCCTCTGCCCTACCCTGTAACGGGGCTTCCCGCTCCCTCTGTTGAAGGAGGGAACGGGTCACCCTAAACAGGGCGGCAGGGCGGTTTTCTGCGGATGCTATGAGGGTGGCACAATGATGACGTTTGGCCACCCTCAGCGCCACAATGTAAGTCCGTAAATGGGCTCTTACCTGTGTCCGGTCAGATTCAGAGCGGCTAGCCCTCCATCTTCTCTCTAGGCATCTCTTGCGGCGTTACATGAATTTTTAGAATTGTTACATGAATTTTTAGAATTCCATGTTTTAGAAACATTATAGATTTTAGGTATTTTGCTGTCTTGTTGTCCGTCCCCCCCACCCCTCTTGCCTCCCAGATAACTGTTTTCACTTTCAATGCTATGACTTCTTGTGCTCTGTTCTTTTAAGACATTTAGGAAGTTTAATTTGCTGGTCAGTATTAATAGAGCGCTTGGAGTAAAAATCCAAATTATAAATATACCTAATTTCACGTCATTTAATTGTACTTTGCATTGGAATAAATAATTTGCACCTCATATAAATAATTGCATATATTGCTTAGCTAATGATCAGTATTGCAAGAATGCAAAAAGACTTCCATTTTCTTTTATATTTTCTTGACATCTAGTTACAATACTCCATGCATATACTAAGATCTAATTATATTCATGTTCGCTTATTGTAATCAAGCCTTGAAAATGCATGATCTAAAATTGAGATTTTGCATAGTCTCTAATTGGCTGCATTCCTGAGACCGAAGACAGAAAAATGACTTCTGTCTGTTGTGTCTTCTGTGAGTAGTTCTGACCATTGTTGTTCACAGAATGAAAACTATAAAATACTGCCCACCTACTAAGACCTATCAAGCATATTGTATTTTCATATGTATAATGTTGGAGCTTATGACATTTGGGCAAAAAATGATATTGGTGTTACAAGTGTAACCAATTTAAAATATTCACAGAAGATTGGCTTTCAAAGCATGTATCTTGTATTGTATTTCCCTTCTTGCTGGGATGATATAGGATATAATTTTCCAGGGTCATTGTAAATATACATTCTAAACTGATGTGCTGGGCTTAATATACTGTGCATTACCTTACTCCAGTGGTTTTCCAATTTAAATTAACTTATGACCAGTCACCACATTTGTTCAGGCCCTGATTACAAATCCATAAAGAAGGTGATTTAAATAGTCTCTTCTTTCTTCATTGATTTTAATTTAAAATTTAATTTATTTAATGCAGCACAAACCTCTAGATTTTAAAAGTGTGATGATGAGTTCATTTCAAATTTACGGCTAGCAAATAGGTTTTCTTATTCCTGCTCTTAAATTTATCAGTCTTCAATTCCAACTTTCCTAAAACACTGCACTATATATATTGGTATTTACTAGGCAAAGAAATAAGATTTGATGCATTTCATATGCAACTTTTACAATTAGTACTTAGCTAATTAAATTCTGATATTTGACAATTCCCTCCTCTATTCATGTATCAGAACTATAAGTACTATGAGTTCCATATTCCCATCAGAATATGTCATATGGGGATCTATAAAAAACCCCAGCTTTTGATTTATTACATTGTGGCATGAGGTAAAATAGAAATATCTATGAATTGGCCAACAATGCAATTATAGTATTTTAAAATTATCTGAAAAAGCTATCAGTTTTATATGTCAACAACTATGAGAATAAATTTTGCAACAGTAATTGATACTGTAAATAATTCCTTTGAGATTGATATGTATGTTAATCTAATTGCTGGGGGGACTCTTTGAAAGGAATTTAGTTTAAAAGCACCAATTGTTGATTATGTGTTCTCTTTTCTTTCTCAGGCAGAATGCTATTTTTGAGAGGAGTTATATATATGTTTGATTATAGATAAATTCAAATAATCTATTCACAGTATACTGTTTATTAACTATGTCTAATACAGTTCTTTATTTATTTTTGTTTTACTAGGATTTTTCCCAAGCAGTTCTCAAGGATGTGATGCTTTTCTACGCCATAAAATGACATTAATATCTCCCTCAATATTGAAAAAATACGGAATTCCTTTTAATAAAGTGAGTTATTTATTATGTTTGGATCCTTAGCCATTAGATCAAATAATGCCTAGGAAATCACATTTATATTTACACAAATTCAATTTGAAACAAACATATCTTGATGAACAATTTAAGATGTGCATATACTTGGTAAGGGTGAGGAAGACATGAAATAAAACTTTATTCATTGAAAACACATACCATATTTTTGGGGGTATAAGATGCACCAGAATATAAGACGCACCAAGGTTTTGAAGAGGCAAATTTAAAAAAAGGTAGGTAGGTAGGTAGAAGGATAGAGAGGGAGAGAAAGAAATACAGTAGATAGATAGGGAGAGAGAGAGAGTAGTTAGGTGGGTAAGTAGATGAAGGGATAGAGATAGATAGATAGATAGATAGAGATAGAAAAATACATTAGGTAGAGGGATAGAAAGCGAGAAAGAGAAAGAGAGAGAGAGAAATACAGTAGATAGGGAGAGAGAGAGTAGGTTGGTAGGTAGAGGGATAGAGAGAGAAATAGAGAGAGAGAGAGAGAGAAATACAGTAGATGGGGGAGAGAAAGAGAGAGTAGGTAGGTATGTAGGTAGAGGGAGGGAGGGAGAAAGAGAAATACAGTAGATGGGTAGGGAGAGAGAGGGTAGGTAGGTAGATAGGTAGAGGGAGGGAGGGAGAGAGAGAGAGAAAGAAATACAGTAGGTAGGGAGATAGATGTTTTCAGGTGTATTTATCCGTGTGCTCCTATTTTTCTACTTGCATTTTTACATGTTTTGAGCTTCTAGGTTTGCAGAAACTGGGGCAAGTAACGGGAGCTCACTCATTTAGTGGCACTAGAGATTCGAATCACTGAACTGCTGACCTTTCTGATTCACAACCTCAGCGTTTTAGCCACTGACCGCATTACAATACAAGTTGTACAATACAAGTTGTATCTTACATTTCTTCAAAGAATTGATGACTCAAATAGATCCTTCCAATTCTTCCAGTTCTGTGATTTTAGATATATCATGCATTTCAGTGCACTTTATTTTAGAGCTCTCTTGGGAGACTTTAAAAAAAATAAAAATTAGTTCAGAATGCTACAGTTTGTTTTTTAATAGGTATTGTGTATGGAAAATGTGTAACTATTTTGTTAAAATAGTTTCATGTCTTCCAGTTTGTTTCTGCCTATACTTCAAATAGCTTGTGTTGATTTTTTTAGCTCCAAATAATTTAGAAATAGAATATTTGAAGTATAACATTCTTCCATATCTAATAATTGCTCTGTTGGTAGCATCGTCTGATCATGCTTCTGTATTGTAAGCTGCCTGTAATTATGATTTCCTATTACTGTGACAAGGAATTGAAATGAAATTTACATTTTCAGAAAGCCCCATCTCATTTCCTTATCCATAAATTTTGAGAAATTAGTGGACCTTTCTTTTTAAAAGTGCCATCAATGTATAAATGTATTTCTGTTTTTATCAAATTGCTTCTAGTGCACAATGTAATTTCTGTCTGTTGTTTTCTGGTTTTATATTTATTGTCTTGTAAGCCATTTGCATTCTCAGGTGGGATAGGAATGTTTTAGTAAGTGAACAATGGCATGGCAGACAAAATAGATTATTCTAGTCTTCTCCAATATGAGTGACCATTTTAAATTGGAGATGTGGAAGTTGTAGTCACAGGTGTTTGACAGATATTATACTTGGCTCTCTTAGGAACTCTTAGGTATTTAAATTGCTATAGGAATGCTGGGATAAAGATGAAATATTTAAACATTTGATCTCCCATTTTTTTTCAAAATGCAATATAAGATGTATAGAAGTAAGATTGGTGTTCCACTGAATGCAACTCTAGCAGCCTCTAAAAACAGAGAGGAATCTCTATGTAAAGGAATGAAAACAAATAAGAAAATTTAAATCTTTCTTTAGGTTTGAAAATAATATAAAACCATTGTAAAACATAATTGTTTCTGTTTCATACCCTGCCTTAGTCTTGGAGACAAAAACATTTTAAAAATGACTAAGTCTAATTGTAGAACAGCTGCAGTTTTCTCACAATAGTTATATGCCAAAAAACATAGAAACGGAATCCCAAACCAGCCAAGAATGTTATCAAAACACAATGTGGGTTTCTTCCATATGTAGGAACAAGAAATGAGCTGCAAGAGGTTTGTTACCATGTATTGGTGGGAAAAAGAAATGTAAGATTTAAAACTGCAGCCCACTATAAACAGAACGCTTGATGGTTCAAATCTGCAGTGGCTATTATTATTAGGGCTTTTTTTATCTTCAGTAAAACAGATTATATATCCAGACTAAGTCTGTTGCTCCTGAGTATGCATTTAAGTTTGTAAAGAAAGATTAATTGCTGAATTGAGGACAATGGTCTAATAGGTGTTATGTTTTGGTAAAAAACCATAGAGCGAGTTGTTTAGCATCTATTCAGAATGTCTTCAGCTTCTTTTTATGCAGGATACCACTGTGCTATTTGGAGATGTGAAATTAATAATTAAAGAGTTACATCTGAACAAATTTAGATACTATATACATGTTCATTGTAAGTATATGTTAAAACATTAAGCAGAAACAGTATTTCTGCACTGTTTGATTATGATGTGCCATCAAATTGGGGTCAACTCTTAGTGACCACATAGATTTTCTCTATGACAATCTCCCTAACTTGGTCTTTCAGGATTTCCAGTGGTGTACTGATTGCCATTGTAACTGAGTCCATCCACTTTGCTGCTGGTCATGCTCTTCTCCTATTTCTTTTTACCTTTTCTAGCAATAGAGATTCTTCCAAATATTTATTTATACACATCCAATGGCCTTTATTAAATTACATATATAAACACCTACCATATTCATTACATTCCCCATAGGTCACACACTGGCTTTTCTTTTATATTTTGTTTGTATTCTGGAAGCTGAAATAAATGTTAGAAAAATAATAGAAATGCCAAGGATACTGGCGAAAAGTATTCCTTTTAATGTTTCCAAATTTGTTTTTCATAAGCTGTAGGGTATTAAGTATGCAAAATTTGTCATTTTACATGATTTTATTTTATGTTATTTCATTTTAATTTTATTTTATTTAAGGTACCTGAATCTCTCTCTCCCTAGTTTCTCATTTAAGTATTTTGAATAGTTATAAAACTTTGTACCACTAGGGAGCAGGCTATACTAAACTGGAGATCTAATTAATATACCTCTGTGAGAATGTGAATAGGGGGAGTCAGGCTATGATCTCTTGTGGCTTAGAATGATAGAACTGGAAACATGCTGAACACTGATAAGCCAGCCTACACCTACCAGGTGACAGCTGAACTGCTGGTTATTGCCACAGCACACCTGCTAAACTGTCACCAGTGAGGGTGAGTGACAAGATAAATTTGGGAATTACTGGCACAGAAAATGTTTATACTTCTGTGCACTCACTTTGTATTCTTAAAAATAAAACAGTCCAATCACAATCTCAGCATGAACATATGGCTGTTGTGCATAATCCCATCTATATTGCTTAAGCTTAGATATAGTGTGCAATTGCTATATTTAATGGGGGTGTAAGGAAACAAGAATTTATATAAAACAGCTTTACGGTCACTTGTTTTGGGGTAAGCTAAGCTGGTGCTAGGATCTTTGATGGTCTATTACAGTGGTCGGCAAACTGCGGCTTGCGAGCCGCATGCGGCTCTTTGGCCCCTTGAATGTGGCTCTTCAATCTCTCTCTGATTCCCTCCCTCCGTCCCTCTGTCTCTCTCTGTACCTCTGTCTGTCTGTCTGTCTGTCTGTCTGTCTGTCTGTCTGTCTGTCTGTCTCTGTCCACAAAATACTGTGTGAAGCAGCGGCGAGTCTCTGCGTGACTGGCGATGATTCCTGAGGCCATCCATGGGGGGGCGGGTCCCCCTCGTGTTCCTCGTCTTCCCAGATGGTCTCGAGTCATCGCCAGCAGAGACTCACTGCTCCTCCACTCCATGGAAAACATAGGCGCATGCACTCCCCGTGCAATTAGTCTCGTTTTCCATGGCATGGAGGATTGGCGAGTCTCTGAGTGGCTGGCGATGATGCCAGAGGCCATCCGGGCAGACGAGGAATGTGAGGGGGACCCTGCCCCCCACGGATGGCCTTAGGAATCATCGCCGGACACGCAGAGACTTGCCGCTGCTTCACACGGTATTTTGTGGACAAAGTCCCTTTTGGGAAAGGGTGCGGTATATAAATTTAATAAACCATAAACCATAAACCATAAACCAAAGGCAGAAACAGACAGACAGGGAGAGGCACAGAGAGAGACAGAGAGAGGGAGGGAGGGAATGAGAGAGAGACTGACACACGCAGAGAGAGAGAGAGAAAAAGAGGGGGAGGGACAGGGAGACAGACAGAGAGAGGGGGAGGGAATCAGAGAGAGACTGATAGACACACAGACAGAGAAAAAGGGACAGAGGGGAAGGGACGGAGGGAGAGACAGACAGACACACATAGAATGATACAGATAGGGGAGGGAGGGGAGAGAGACAGAGAGGGAGAGAGACAGAGACAGAGACAGACAGAGACACACACAGAGAGTGAGTGAGAGAGACACACGCACAGTGACAAAGATGGGAGGGAGGAGAGATACAGAGAAAGAGAGAGAGACAGACAGCGACAGACAGAGAGAGACAGAAAGAAAGAAAAAGAAAGAAAGAAAAAAAGAAAGAGAGATGGGAGAGAGAGAGATGAAGAAAGAAAGAAGTAAGGAAGGAAAGAAAGAAAGGGAAAGAGAACTCATGACCACAATTGAGCCCAAAATTTTGGTTGCTAAGCAAGAGCATCGTTGAGTGAATTTCACCACATTTTCCAAGTTGGCCACATCCACCCAATCACATGACTGTTGAGCCATTCCCACAAGTGAGATTATTGCTACCAAGGGTGGAAGAAGTTAATTTGTCCACCCAGAAAAAAGGGGAAAACTTCAACCTATCTGCTACAGAGAAAGGGGAGCTCTAATGCTGACTGACACACTTCCTTTCAGGTTTCAGTGTAATTAGGGAATTCATAGAGAAAGTCAATCATCTGCTTCTATCCTAATGTGCTCTGCTGGTAAAGCATCTAAGAGAAAAATAAAAAAGTCTAGAATATATCATAGAAATCTCGTATATGAAATAAGATCATGGACTTGTTTGTCATGAGCTAGTGTGACTCCTCTGCATCAGAGGGTGAAGAGCCTGGTTCATCAGATTGCCAAGACTCAGCATCTGTCTGAAGCAATCTGAATCTAATTCAGAAAAACATCAACAGGACCATGTGTCAGAGGAGTCAGGTGATGAGGGGCCACATTCCTGCAGAGCACCCAACTCAGAACGCATTAGCAGCTTCAGAGAGCTAAGCAGAGAAGAAAGACACTAACGCTTGTAATTGAACCATATCTACATCTGGCTCATTTTAAAACAGCTACCAGGGAAAATGTCTCTTTTGGAAACAACTCACTAACTTTGGATCATCATTCTTATGTCTTTGCTTTCCCTTTGCTCTTTGACTCAGATTGACTGAAAGTGCGTGCTGTTTGTTCCTGGTTTGATTTTAAACAAACTCAAAACTGCTGTGATGTAGCTAGCTCTAACTTGCTTCCCTATATTTTGGGGGCATATATGTATGCACATCTCTGCCAGCCTTACCACTAGTCAAACATTATTTGTAAATTACTCCGTCACATTTTTCTCAGCTTGAAATAGTACACTGGTCCAATTAATATCGGGCCCCAAGCATATAAGGCATATTCCAGATATGATGCTCTGTTTGTGTAGAACCAGTAACATGAGACTGCAGATAATCAGTGTACTTTATCCCCAGACTAATCCTTCTCTATTGTGATCTAATTAAAGTGTATCACCCTAGCTACCTGATGGATCCATATTTTTTTCCTCAACTGAACTTGGAATTTTGCTGTCTCCTATTTGCAACACTCTTCCTTTTTGAAGACTAAAGTCTACAGTGGTACCTCGGTTCACGAACGCTTCTGTTCACAAACAACTCGGTTCACGAATAGAAAAGTTCATCAAAATATGCTCCGGATTTATATTAAACCCTATGGGAAACTGTGCCTCGGTTCATGACCAATTCGGTTCGCGACCAGAGTCAGTTCACGAATTAATTTTACTAGGGAATTGAAGATGATAAAATAGAAGGGCTAGGAGTTGTGAAGGAGGAAGTCTCAGGGAAATACTAGTTTCACAATTACCTCAGCCAGAAATGGCACATTTAACACCACCTGATTTTTAAGCTCTTTCTTTAACATTCTCTTTCTTTAACATTGGCCTCATCACTGACTTCTGTAGGCAGAGAGTGATATATATCTCCTGTAAGGGAGCATTAATTACTTCTTTTAATTGCAGGGCTATATTAAGATGCAAGAGCCAAGCAAGCATATAGGCACTTTGCCTGTCCATCAAAAGTTTACAAATTCAAAAGTATCCAAAATAATATGACAAACAATTGCCATTACTAAAAATCAATTCAAGACATATCTGAATAATTTTATCTATGAAGAATGCTCCGTTCCATTTTCTCAGCTTTCGGGTGAAGGCAATGGTGCATAATGCAAAAACAAAACAAAACAAAATAAAAACCTTCAGAACAGTAATAAACAATTCTCTATCCAGAAAGAGAAGGAAACATTCTCCACTACTTATCACCACAGAATTGCTCTAAATCAAATTATTTTTTTCCAGCATATTCTCAATTACTGTAGTTTTAACTGGAAGATATCTGGATGATATATTATCTGGACTCGTATCAGGTAGGCCGGGGCTGTCAAACTCCCAGCCCACGGGCTGGATATGTTACACACTGGCCACACCCACACCTGGTAAAGTGAAGGGGAAAAAAGTCCCAATGCGTCATGTAACGCTGCCATGACGATGCTACGACAACGCGAGTTTGACACCCTTGAATTAGGCTCTTCAACAGGATATAAAATCATACTATTTAATTGTCTTGATGGTTAAACTATTTTGGAAATTAGAATAGTGTTCCCATTTTGTCTGATCTCATGGTGGGTTTTGAGGTGCTATCAGTATAGTGATATTACTGAGCCCTACTTCCTGCCATTTAACTTTAAGGCAGACTCCCTTAGGTTAATTTTAAATACTTTAAAATTAAATTCTGATAAGATAAAGATTATGTTGGTTAGTAGGAAAATAGTCTCAGGCATTGAAGTTCAGCCTGTCTTGCTAAGATTACGTCTCCCCTGAAAAAGGAGTCCTATACAGGCAGTCCTTAACTTACAACCGCAATTGAGTCCACAATTTCTTTTTTTTTAAGTGACATGAGTCATTGGTTCTGAGTTTTGCCCCATTTTATGATTTTTCTTGCCACAGTTGTTAAATGAAACACTGCAGTTTATAAGGTAGTAACTCAGTTGTTAAATGAACCTGGTTTTCCCATTGACTTTGCTTGTCAGAAGGTCACAAAATGTGACCCTTGTACACAGCAGTGTTCATAAATACGAACCAGTTGCCAAGCATCTGTATTTTGATCACATGATCATTGGGATGCTGCAAAGGTTGTAAATGTGAAAAACGGTGATAAGGCACATTTTTCAATGCCATTGTAACTTTGAATGGTCACTAAACAAACTGTTGTATCCACAAGTAGTCCAAATCCAGGACTATTTGTAGTCTGTAGATGCTTCTTCATCTCAGCTTCCTAATGGTATAGTAGCAAGGAACACATTTGTACAGATATGCCAAATAGGTCAACTGTGTTCCTGAGCTGGAATTAGTAGCTACCTTTCATATATCCCACCGTAACATGTGTTCTGCATAAGGCTGTCTTAAAAGGTATCAGTGCAAAATGTGGCAGGTTAGTTGCTGACCATTATAAAATTTAGAAAACAGACCCAAATGAAAACTGGCACTATTAGTCAGTTGTTTTCCAGGCACAATATAAAGTGTTGCATTTTATCTTTAAAATTATATTTTAAAAAACCCTTAAGATCTAAATGTCCAAGGGACCGCTTTTAAAATATTTTTATCTGAATAGTTAGATCAACAGGAGATGGCTTCTTAAACATGTTATTTTTTTTCGAAGTTTGCTTGAAAGAAATGTCTCTGCTGTTGTTTCTAAGTCATGGAGTACACTGTATTAGCAGTTATGCTTTTAGAAAAGGAATCAATGGTTTCTTTTTCAGCCATGGTTTTGCTATTTGAATTAGAAATGTTTTATCATGTTTTCTTTGAGTGTTCTCTAAGCAGGAAGATGGGATAGTCATTGTCATTGTCCTTCTCTCTTTTTTTTTTTTGCCAAGTGTAAATTTTGTTTTGAGGTTATGATAAGATTCACATGCAGATCTGCATAAATGCTTATGAATAATGCGTGCACATTTCCATACATAGAACTCTCCCATAACTGTTGATTTTTTCAGTCCCTCCTGTTTTCCATTCTTCTGCACGTTAATTTCCAAGCATTGTATTGTCATTAAATTATTTTTGAAATTCTAGCAAGAACAATTGATTGTTTTAAGCCAAAGGAGAATAAGTAGTGTTTCTAAAGTGTATATTTTAAGACTATTATTATGACATGGAGCATAATGAAATCTACCCTTGTCATGGGTTTCTCCATAGTCTATGTATCTTTCCCATATACAGGTTCAAAATTTGCTACTCTCTGTTTTTAGTTAAATATGCTCTAGCTGTTTTGCCAACCCAGGAGAAGTGGTAATTAACTATCTTTAAGCTATCTTTATTTGGTGGCATATGAAAATAGTGGGTAGAACGTTTATTGAAGCTTGCCTGTTGATTTTGTTTTTACAATGGATCCTTGACCTCTTGAAGTTGTTGGAGACAGCAACCTGGCTATATAAAATTATGTGTTTTAATTCCTGTTTTCTAATATGCAGAAGATATTTTATCTTGATGTCTTAACAGTTGATGGCACATATTTGACATTGGGTGATCTTTAAAAATTAAATGGAATTTTAATCCATTAGTATTTTGGTGGGAAACCCAGGAGGGTAGGCCAGAGTAGACATTTGAACAAACATGACAGGAAAAAAAAGGGAAATCATTTGTATCTATTATTGTTATGTTAAAGGAATACGTTCAAACAGCCAGCTGAAATCAAACATGGTTTAAGAGAAGTATGTGTTCCTCATATCAAATGTCCCACTTGAACTATCTGTTGCATAGCCCACACAGAAATACTGAGACTAGAAAAGGACGACTGGGAGGTAACATCTAGGAAAGCAAGGAATCTACAGCCATATTCAAGAGATTCTCATTTATTGTCCTTGTGTTCTTTTTTAGATCACACAGGAGGCTGGAGAATTTATGATCACTTTCCCATATGGATACCATGCAGGATATAATCATGGTTTCAACTGCGCAGAATCAACAAACTTCGCAACAATTAGATGGATTGATTATGGAAAAGTAGCTAAATTGGTAAGTTAGATGATATTACTAATAACCAAGTTATTCAAAATAATGTGTTTAAAAAAGATTAATGAATTTAGAAAAAAATCTGTAACTTGTGATAGTTTCAACATGAGCAATTTATGCTGAATAAATATTTTGTATAATTTACTATGTTATTAAGCATTAAAAGTAATAATTACCAGATACAGTGATCCCTCGTTTTCCGCGGCTTCGTTTTCCGCGGCTTCAGTGCTTCGCGGGTTTTTCAATAGCAAAAAAATGCATTGGTAGGAGGCAAGCGCCCCCTAGTGCTTGCTTTAAACGATGTCCACCAACTCAAGTTTCCGGTATAGATATACAGAATCCTACTTCGCGGTTTTTCAGTTTCCGCGGAAAGGTGCGGTCCCGATTAGCCGCGAAAAACGAGGGATTACTGTAGTTCAGAGATTTCCTACAATAGATATGGCTATTAAGGCAAGCACATTTTGTTAGAATTGGCTCATTAAAGTTATTGTGACTTTTAAAACAATATCAGTCTGTATGGGTTTATATTTACATTAATTCTAACTTATTTCATCTGAATTATTTTCAGAGTTTGAAAATATTTCAACGTGTTATTTTAACTATAATGGTTATCTTGCTATGGTTGAATTTTTATTAAGTTTCCTCAGAAATAAGTTCAATGAGGTTTTCTTCTCAGAAAATATATAGTATGTGATTTCTAACTGAAAATTTCTCATTTCTATGTAATTAATGACTTATTTAGGAAAATTCTTAAAAATTCAGCCAAATGTGCTGTTTTGATAATATTAATGTTATGTTATATATATGTAGGAACAGTTTTTATATAGTACTAAAACTCTTGTCATGATTTTTAACTGGAGAAAATGGTGTACCATAGGGCAGCAATTTTTGAATCAAAGCGCCTTACAGAATGCATACAAAATCTGGAACCCATGATTCCCACAGAAATAATCGCTGTGAAAGTTGTGGCTTTTAGGGTTCTCGTTTTTACAAGAAGAATATTGATGAGACTTCTTGAATGTCTTTGCCTAGCAGTATTAAATGAATCATTGGGACAGGATGAGGGATGTCAACAAGGTGGAATATATTGTCTACAACTTTATTTGACTTTAACAGTTAAAATTTTGGTTTAACATGAGACTTGGACCAAAATACAACATACTAACAGCCCCTTTATTATGCTGCAAAATCTAGTATCAGGCAGGCAATTGGCAATCTCCAAGGCTGTGCGCTCCATATAAACAAATTGTGATCTTACCTGTCCTCATCAGTTGAGAGAGATTAACTCTCAATTCTATCTAGACCTTTAACCACTTCCTCAATTTTAACAACTTGGCACAGTTCCTCATTCCAGGATCATAGGACCTCCTGACCTGCTTATACTCATTATAGATCCAGCCTAATGCCTAAAATGCTAACACTAATCATACATTTATGATTAAAGTATTTTACAAAGCTGTATGAATGCAAACAGAAGGATAGCTGGTAAGAGAAGTCATTCATCCAATAAGCAAATGAGTAGAGAATCCACATTTTTCCAGTTCAATAGCTTTCATACTGTGTTGTGTGAAACTCTGTATTGATCAGTTAAGTCAGTAACACTAGTAGGTAAGTTTCACTGAAAAAATACCTTACAAAACTTTCCTAGAATATATAGCTACAGTGTAATGCTGGGTATACTCACATCTGCATTCCTAGATTAAGTTAATAAACAAAGTAAAGACCCAATGCAGATCCACAGTAGAGGTGTTAGAGCAGACAATACAGATGAAATGAACCAATTGCTGTCTCCAACAGCAAAGAAATGAAACCTCATAAGTTTCCTCATGTGCTGAAAAATTAGGTCAGGGAAAGATGGGCTGAAAGCTAGACAGTAAAAAGATAGTGCACTTTGTCTATTCTCTACAACTGTAAGTTGTTCTACATTAATATCACATGTTTGCCAATTACAGCCTGCATAGGCCTGCCACACATGTAGACTGTAAAGTTTGTTCTCTTTCATTAATGTCATCTCCCTCCTCTGCACGATATATCTAATGAAGATGTAGAGAAAGTCTGATATTAAGATTTTAAAGAAAGGCAGATAGGATGTTTTCTCAGACCTTTCTAGATCTTGTAAGTCTATCTTCATGTTAGTTGGTTAGATATGTATTTTTCTTGGACAACATTTTGGCTTATTCTGCTTGAGTGCATTTTGTAAACGTTAGTAAAACAGATGATACAGTGACAATTATTTCATGTATTGTGCTAGGGCCTTCTTTAATTTGTGCTTAGCATGCAATATTTGTGCTGAAGTTGGAACTATATGCAGACTTCTAAACTGCTGAATATATATGTTTGCAAACTTTGTGATTATCTTTCCTGTTTTTAAAAAATTGAAGTTTCCTTAGAAGTAATTTAATTTCAAAGAATACTTTGATCCAAACAAGTAGTACAGGATCTTCCTTAGCAGTTTGCACACCATTAAACCAGACAAATAACCTCTCTGCTAACAAAAGCTCGTTCTTGTTTAGTTTGAGACTTAGTTTGTGTATCATTAACCAATCTACTGATTAAACACTTCTTCCTCACTTGAATGTAATAAAAAAAATGTTCTGTCAGAGGCATACTGTGTCATTACACAGGAAGACATTGGTACTCAAAGATGTCATCATCATCATCATCATTCTAGCCATTGTCTATCCCCTGCAGGATGGCCTCTTTTTGCATGTTTCCAATCAATATGGTCTTGAGCTTTCTTTTCCAATTGGGTCCATACTACTTGCTGATGTCATCTCTCCATCTTGTTTTACAACTCTTTTGGGGGTGCTTTTTATCAAGTGGAATCCATTCTATGACTGCCTTAGTCCACCTAATGACACAGAGATGTGGAGGGTTATAAAAAAACAAACTATAGGGATATGGATCAAATGTAGGGACAGGAAGAGCTATACAATAATACTTACTTATTATTGGCACTGGCAACTCTGTTGCTAAGTGTAATGGTCTCGCTAAGGGGAAAAAAATCACATGACTAAGCCAGTCTTACAATATCACTTCTACTTTTGTTGTTCAGTGAATAACTGTGAATGTTAGATGAGGCATCATATGACCATGACTTGAGATTTCAGTTCCACGTTCTTTACTAATTCTGCTTATTGGAAGCTGGTTGTGAAATTTGCAAATGGTAATCACATGACCATGAGACACTGCAAGTATTGTAAATGTGCAGTGGTTGCGAAGTGCCCAACTGACAATCATGTGATTGTGAGATATTGCAATGGCCATAAATGTGAGGATTAGTCCCAAAGCTGTTGTTTCAACAGTCACAACTTTGAATAGTCACTAAGCAAGGAGGTATTGAGGGAGTATTACATGTATTACCTATATCAGTCTTGAAGTAATATTTTTTCATCCAACATTGTAAACATATTGGATTTTTAGCATCTATTTCTGTTAATGTAAATCTGAAGTAAACAGTTCAATATATTTACATGGTGGGCAAAGACATTTTTCTAGGGATTATTCTTCCAAGATATTTTTAAAAAATTCAAATACCAAGAAAAAAGTCAAACTCCTTTTTTTTCTCCCAAATTTCTATTAATAGAGCCTCCAGTTAATTGAGTAGTCTGTTAAATTATAAAGTTAATATCAATGGTAATAGTAATGTATGTTAGTTTTTTTTAGGAAGCATGTTGAATATCATTTGATTTGAGGAGCAATTATCCAGTAGTATAATCGTTAATCATTTGATCTTGTTTAGCATGGGAAGTTTTCGGTAAAATAAAGAAATAGCTGATCATTACCTTCTCTCAAGCACCATAAAATAATTCCTTTGCCACTAAAATGATCATCTGTTTCCAGCATCTCCTTCTACTGTTCCTGCCCAATATACTTACTTGCTTTAGTTGAAAGCTGGGATGATCTTATTGCTATGAGTGACCCTGTTGGAAATATACATCCTTGCCATATACCAGGGATGTCCAAACTTGGGAACTTTAAGACTTGTGGATTTCAACTCCCAGAATTCCCCAGCCAGCATAGCATAGCTGGCTGGGGAATTCTGGGAGTTGAAGTCCACAAGTCTTAAAGTTCCCAAGTTTGGACATCCCTGCCATATACCTAGTATTCTTCACTAATCCCCCTTAGGAGCACCATCTCCACCATGATGAAGAATCATAGCAAGATATGAGAGGAGATTAGAAGAATAATTTTTTTACATTGAGATATACTTTTTTATTTTCAAAATACCATAGAGCAATAACTATAATATAGCAGATAAGAGTTTTACAGCTATTATTGCATAATGCTGTTACCCTACTAGTTCTGTAATGTGATATTAAGGTTTCATAGCACTTGATTTCTTTTTTAATGTAAAGTAACTTTTCGATCATAAATCTGCATTAATCAAAACTGTGGTGAAAATAATCCCAAGCAGTGAGTGAAGTGAATCAAATGTTTTTCAAAGGAAATAATGAAGAAACTGGTGTACATCACCTCCATTTTTATCATTTGAACCATTACAATAAAGTTTTAAAAGAAAAAAATGGTATAAAAATTCAATGTATTTACTGTATACCATCTATAATGAATATAGATGAAGGGCTTGAATAGATTTTTGCCTATAATTATACATTTTATTTAAAATATCAAATTTATATACTACCTCTTGCCTTACTTTAATATATCACAAGAGGAAATATATAATATTTGTGTTAAAGAACATAATAAGCTTTTAGGACAGCTCAAAATTCTTACTGAGATTATCTCCTATGATCTACTATTAAACTGACTAGTTCCCAAAAAGAGCCAGTGTTACACTCTGAAATCATGGCAGCTAAAAATGATTAGCTTGTTTGTGAGATGTAAGCCCATAATTACTCATCCATATTCTGTAGCAGTAGCTGCTTAAGAGACCTTTGTTGTGTGGGTATGTTAGATCAAAGTGCTGGCCTGCAGGTTGTATTTCATTTTCCCCCCTTTGGTGGGATGAAGTTCAGTTGTTTTGATGTTAGGTTTGATGGATTTGTTTGCCACTGCATTCATTAGCTTCACATCAAAAAATTGACAGGCTGTTAAATGAAACTTTGGCTTAGATTTTCAGCTTGACTGTTTGGAGACATTTGTGAAGATATTTTATGTTGGTGCTATGCAACTTCGAGTACTTACGACTATTTCTAAAGCCAAGGAAAGTTAGTTACTATGTTGATTTCATTGACTTAAAAAAAGAATTTCTTGCCCTGCTAATAATCAGGTTTAGCCTGTGTTTTCTAAAGAATAGATTAGTTAATAAGGTTAATATTTGTTGTAGTATAGTTTATGTTTGAAATAACAAATGAATAGATATATCTCATTTTAGTGGAAAAAAATCCAGTCAACAAACAATATTTTTTAAATAAAATAAATAATTTACAGAAATATATTAGATTTGATATACAAAAACATAAGGTATACAAAAACATAAGGCAGCTTTTATTTCAGCAATGAGATGTGTCTCCTTCCTTGCAGCCAATGAAGAAGTAGGTTCCTATCTTTGACATTCTGTGCATTTACATTTAGATAATTTTAAAAATAAAATAAGTAATCAAGATTTTTTAAATTTTTTGTTATAACTATAATTAATAACAGAAGCAGAAAATAAAATCCATGGATTCTCTGGGTAGGTGGTAAAGGGAAAAACTGGTTTTGTAATTCTGAAGAAAGTAGTGAGAGCCTGTGGATACCTCAGAATAAAACCTTAATTAAAACAGTGTATTATTTATTTATTTGATTTATACTGTACATTTCTGTAAGCATTCAAGGGAGTTAACCTATTTACAAAACAAAGCACAACTAAGAATTTTAAAATATAAAATTAAATTAATGGTAAATTGTTTTATAGGCCTGCAAAAAGGGATCATACACTTTTCTAAACAAAATAATAGAGTTGGAAGGGACCTTGGAGGTCTTCTAATACAACCTTCTGTTCAGGAAACCTTATACCATTTCATACAAATGATTGCCAAATCTCTTCTTAAAATCCTCCAGTGTTGGAGCACCTACAACTTCTAGAGGCAAGTTGTTCCATTGATTAATTGTTCTGTCAGGAGATTTCTCCTTAGTTCTAGGTTGGTTCTCTCTTTGATTGTTTCCATTTATGGCTTTTTGTTGTGTCTTCAGGTTGACCCTGGCCTCTTTGGGGCAGCCTTTTAGATATTGGAACACGACTATTATATAACCACCTAATCCTTCTTTTCATTTAGCTAGATGTAACCAATTTCGGCAAACGTTCGTCATATGTTTTAGACTTCAGTTCCCTAATCATGTTTGTTGCTTTTCTCTGCACTCTTTTTTATTTCAATAGCTAAATTTATAGATTTTTATAAATTTATCCTTCTCATTTAAGAATTCGAACTTTACTTTCATTTTTTTAACTTGGAGTAAAAAAAGATAGGTTTGTAACAATAGCAGGAGAATTGACGCTGCTGCTCGGAGGCTGCTGGCTTGTGTATTAGAAACAAAGTACTTTCACTTCTCTCACTGATTATCTTGGCGTAGCACTTTAAAGCCTTACAGTTTGTCCATAGAGAGATAAGAAGAAAGCACGAAATGTTCTTTTGAAGCACATTGTGAACCAGACAGAGGTTGAAAATAAGATCTGAATTTATGCTTAAGTGAGCAAAAATCATCTAAGCCAGAACAGCAGTGTTCGCCAGTTGGAAATATGGCACAATTTCAACAGCAGGAAGAAACGTTACTTTTGCAAGAGATTATGTCTGAACTCCAGAAATTATTAAATACGTATGAGAAAATGGAGAAGAAACTGGAAAATCTAGAATACCTAACAGCAAAAATGATGGGGAAATTGGAGATGTTTATCAAGTGGAAAAAATGGAGGCTAATCAAATCAAGAGTCCTAAAAATGGAAGAGAAAAATGATCACAAAGAAATTAAATTGGCTGACATCTATGGTGAATGGTTTGTGGCTAGAAATGGAAAGAGTGAAATATGGAAAGGGGAGTTAGATGGAGGGGAACTCTATCCTACGTGGCAAGATATAGAGGAAGAAAAAACAAAAGAATTTATGGACTTAAAGAGAGAAATTGCATTACTAACACCACTGAAAATTAAAGATGAGCTGATTACAGAAACAGAAGGAGGGCATCGAGATTATATGAGAGATCCAATAAACAATGAGTTGCGAAGAGGAGTCCAAACAAATTTGATTAAGTAGAAGATTAGAGGGCTGATACCATAAATGGCAGAAGACATGAGATTGTGTTGTTATTGGAAAGATACAGGCTGATAAATAAAAGTGTATAAGTCAAACTAGTTAAGCTTAGTGAAACTTAGTGACAATAGATATGGTTAAATAAATAAATGTATACATATATAATGGTATGACAAGTAGTAATTGGATATGAATATTGAATGCTATCTATGAAAGGAAGATTAGAAATTTTGGGTTATAGACTTCCGGTTCCGGCTCCTGCGGCGACGAGCGAGCCTAGTGCTCGCTCGCCGTTTTGTTGCTTTTTCTGCCCCCCCACGGGGGCGAGACGCCCCTTTTTGGGGGTCCCCCGTAGGGCCGGCTCGGCAGGGACGCCCCCCCTCATGGCGGTGGGGGAGGCGACCCTTTTGCCGCGGCTTAGGTGAAGGAGAACATGCTGCGGGGGGTTCTCCCTTCGCCAACGGCTGTCGGCGCCATTCACTTTAATGTAGAGGGCTGAGCGGAAGAGATCGGAAGGCTTGCCGAGGCTTCAGCTGCGAGGGAGAGTGAGTTTTAAAAAGACTTTTTTTCCTTGCTGCCAGCCAGGCTGAATGGACTGGGAGGGGGGTGTTTGTTTTCAAAAAACCCCCCTCGGACTTAAGCGGCACTTAAAAATGGCTTCTCTGGAAGAGAAAGCGGAAATCTTAAATCCGGACTGTCTCTAACAAGGGAAAGTGGTATGCGGCTACTTGCAACATTGTTTCTAGGTCTGGCTGGTTAAAATTTTTATTTTTATTTTTCTACTCTCTCCTCTGGGCTCTGAGATGGGCGGTGGAAAGTGGCTTTTCTTTGTCCCTGCCTGACTATTTTAACTATGGAAAATTCCCAGCGTCTCTTTACAAGTGGGACTCTCTCTGGATATTAATGAAGAATTTTTTTCTTGTTGGATTTGTGATTCCTTTCTGGATTACCTTCGTTATTATAACTATTGAGCTGGAAAATTGTCTCTCTCTTGGTTCCTGAATTTTACAACGTTTCAACCTTGATCTGAACTTTTGGCTCCCGGTTAGTCTCACCAACACCACCCGGAAAACGCCATTTTGGCTGGCACTGACTTTAACAGTTAATCATGGCTCAAGAAACAGCACTGGCAAGTTTAGAACAACGGATGGTTTCTCTTGAAACTGTTATACAAACTTTGGTAAACAAAATTCAGGCCCAGAAAACATCAATTTCAAGAAGGAGCTATTGGACACAAGGAAGCAGGTGCTGGAAAACACACAGAAGACTGAAGAATTGGAAGGGGGGTTGGTGGGGGTTAAGGGAGAGATTAAAAATGTTACTAAGGAGGTTGGGGAAATAGATGGGCATGTGTCTAGGATTGATATGGAAAGAATGACATATTTTTTGAGATTTCAGAACGTTCTTGAGGAATCTGGTGAATGCCTCCCTGATCTTATGAGCACAATTTTAGCAGACTATTTACAAAAACCTAAAGATGAGATCAGGGGGGACATTGACCTAGCCTATAGAATTAACTCAGCATATGCCAGGATAAATGAAGTGCCTAGAGAGATACATGTGAAATTTGTTAGAAGGTCAACCAGAGAGGAAATCCTGAGGGCGCAGAGAGAGAACCCTTTAATTTACCAACAAAAAACGGTCACTATCTTGAAGCAGATGTCTGACAGCATGGAATTGAGAATTTAGGTATATGTACTTGCTTTTACCTTGTAGTGTTATGAAAAATGTTTTTTTTTTGGTTATCTTTTTATTGTGTATTTTGAGGTCTCGGAAGGGCCGACGACTCTGACGTGAATGCTCTCAAAATTTCTTTGTATCCCTTACCCTACCCTATAGAAAAATGTAAAACCAATAAAACTTTTTCAATATAAAAAAGAAATTTTGGGTTATATATAAAGGTCAATAAAAAAGAACTGAGTTAAATATAGTTAAGCTTTGATTATTGGGGGGGGGGAATGTTATTATAATGTATATAGTTAAATAAAGGGGGGGGACAATGATGACCAAGGTATATATATGTGTACGGGTACAACATAAGAAAATTGGATGTAAATCGAAACCAGTGATTTGGAAAGGGTGATTAGAAATCTTTGTTACTAAATATTAATGATGTTTGACTAGAACAGGTCATAAGGATTTAGTGTTATTGAAGGATATTAGAAATAGCTAATGAAATGCCAGTATGTGGTTATGTCTTAAACTTTGGTATATTCTATGAAAATGGAGGTATAATGATGGTAATATGTATAAATAACTTTGATTTAAAATATTTGAATTAATATGAATTATGGGTGATGACATTGGAAGAGATGCATGAAAGCTTTTTGCAATCAACTGATACACTTTCTACAGTATGTAAAAAAGGAGGATTTTTGTGTTGTGTTTGTTTGAAAAATCAAAAAAGAAATTTTTTTAAAAAAGAGTTGATTACCCTTATAGTTAATTATGACATTATTATGTGGTTAATCTTTGGTGAGATTTACAGCGTTTGGGACAGGTTGGTAGCTCAACAGCTCAAGTCCTAACCAAGGACCTAGGAACTGTTAAGGTAACGTCAGAGGATATAAGCTGTTCCAAGTAGGGTGTTTTTTTGTAGAATCAGAGTAGCCAGGTAGATTTAGAATTTCCAAATAGCGAGGCAGCCCTTTAGGTATTGCTCCAAGGGCTCCAATTACAATCAGGACAACACATGATTTCCTTTTCCACAGTTGCTCAACTTCAATTTGCAAGTCCCAGTACTTTGTGATTTTTTTCTTGCTGTTTATCTTCAATTTGTGCATCACCAGGTATTGCAATGTCAAAGAACCATACTTTTTTCTTTTCAACTATTGTTATGTTAGGTGTGTTGTAGGCCAAGCGCCTGTCAGTCTGAATTCTGAAGTCCCACAAGATCTTGACTTTCTTTTCTTTTTTTGAAAATTTATTTATTTATTTTTTAGTAAAACCAAAATACAAAAAGGAAAAATCATCATTCTACATTGTATCCTTTGGAAAGTATGTTCACTGGTTACACATAACTCTTGTGCATTTCTAGGACCATTATTACTCATGAATAATCTCAATTTGTGGCTAAGGCTTGTTCTTGAGCTGCCAAAATAAAGCCTTATGTTTCTTTTTCAGTACTCCTAATCTTAACCAGTTCCAAGTTAGTTTTTGGTCAGCTTTGCCTTCAATACTTCAATACAAGTATTGGCTATGCATAGTTTTGCTTCTCAATTACTTCTTTCTTATATTCAGCTTTTGACTTAGTTGTCTTTAAAAGGCCTCTTTTATTTACTTCCTTAATCATTGGTTTTTCACTTTTCTGGATGTAATCATTCAAGCTGTGTCTTTCTTCTTCCACAGCCTGCTTTACTTGTAGGAGTCCTCAACCACCCTCTGCTCTTGGTAGATATAATCGGTCAACATCACTTTTAGGGTGAAAAGCATGGTTCATTGTCATAAGCTTCCTTGTTTTTCTGTCATTATCATTATCATTACTACTACTACTACTACTACTACTACTACTATTACTTCTTCTTCTTCTGGATTTTGGTGTGTGTGTGTGTGTGTGAGAGAGAGAGAGAGAGAGAGAGAATAGAAATAATGTGGCCTACTTTTATAAGGCATATTTTAATTTAAAGTACTGTAACATTTCATTTCTTAAGATAAGAAACATACTGAACAGACAGATTTTCTACAGACCAGCAAACTTGCATGAGTGCCTTTTAGAAGAAACTTACAACTTAAGAATTAAGTTTCTAAAACTTGAATGAAGTTCATGAATAATTTTATAATAAACATATCTTCATAACAGTTTTAGAATAAAATTGAGTTGCTTTTATTGCATATACTAATAGTATACAGCTGGTCCAGAACGCGGCCGCGCGGGCAGTTATGGGAGCTACAAGATACTCCCATGTTACACCACTCCTGCACGAGCTGCACTGGTTGCCTGTGGCCTTTCGGGTGCGTTTCAAGGTGTTGACTATCATCTTTAAAGCGCTCCATGGCACAGGACCTAGTTATTTGCAGGATCGTATCCTGCCCCATACATCCCTTCGGCCGATTCGCTCACACAGAGAGGGACTTCTCCGGTTGCCGTCCACTAGGCAATGCCAGCGGGCGACGCCCAGGGGAAGGGCCTTCTCTGTGATGGGCCCGACCCTCTGGAACGACCTACCCCCGGATATTAGAACGACTACAGACCTCCGTGCTTTCCGCCTAAAATTAAAAACTCATTTGTTCCATCAGGCTGGCTTGGCCTAAATTATACTTCTCGCCCCAGTCTGTATTTTCAAATTGTTTTATTGGTTTTAATGGGTTGCTATTTTAACTGTTCTTAGAATTTTAGTACAGGTTAATTTAATTCGTTTTTAATTTTGTTATGTATGGTATGTTTTTAGATGGTTTTTAATTTTCCTGTACACCGCCCCGAGTCCCTCTCGGGAGAGGGGGCGGTTTATAAATATAATAAATTAAATTAAATTAAATTAAATTAATTAAATTAGTATTTGAATTGGCAATTATCTGGGTTTCAATTGCCATCTTTCCAATTGGTGTATTCAACCATTTTTCTTCCCTTAGTGGTTAACAGTGGAAGTGGGTATGCATTAAAATGAATTTTGGTGACCAAAATAAAATCTACAACCCATAATATATAATGTAATATACAGTAATCCCTCGTTTTTTGCGGTTAATGGGGACCGGAACCTTCCGCAAAAACTGAAAAACCGTGAAGTAGGATTCGCAATACACTATACCGGAAACTTGAGTTGGTGGACATCGTTTAAAGCAAGCACTAGGGGGCGCTTGCCTCCTACCAATGCATTTTTTTTCGTGTATTTTTTAAAAAGCCGCGAAGCAGTGAATCCGCGAAACATGAAGCCGCGAAAAACGAGGGATCACTGTACATTACAAATAAATTAAATGTCTGATAATCATTTAGTACTTCTCTGAGGTTAGGCTTTGAAGTTCTTTTGTTATCACTTTTATTTTAAATCATTGAAAAATAGCTCAACCCATATTTTTATCTTCTCTTAAGAAATGTGATCATCAGCCCACATTGATAGCTACTTTTAATTACAGCAAATAGAAATAAAGAATTTTGTATGTTAATTGAATATTATCAATATATTGTTATTCTGGAAGTTGGACTGATCCGTCTGTTTCTTTGCCATTATTGTATCCCTGTAAAATATGTTTGCTCATCATTTATCTTTGTCTGATGAATATATTAGTCTGCTACCATTTTCTGAGGAAGTGTTGGAAATATCATTTAAAGATGGTGAACGTTTCTTGAGTTCTCATGAGAGTCAGAACTAAATCATACCTTTGTCAGTAATGTAGGATTCTAAGAATATTTCACTAGACTTTTTATTGATGGTATTTTCTTCCCTAAATAAACATTTTTAAGTCTGCTGGAATTGCTTGCTGTTTCCAAGAAAGTAGATCATTAGCTGATACAGTCCAGATAGCAGCATTCAATTTTATCAGCATCTTGCCAAATAACTACAGTCCTTAACACATTCTAATCATAAACATGGATTTATTTATTTATTTATTTATTTAGCGTATGGCACATGTTAGTCAGAACAGAACAGCATTTAATTGTTTATCACCACAGACTTCACTCATCTGTTTAATAAAAATTAAATATGTTGCATGATTGTAATAATCAGGAGTACAGGTAGGATTGTTCAGGTTGAAAGAACATTGGTGAGTATAGGCATGGGGTATTTCATTGGCAGTAACTGCATACATGTATTCCTGTTGATAAGAATACTTTCCAAGCAAGTCAAATTCCTTAATGTTTGTCTCTGTACTTTTAATAGTTTGATGTGCAAAGTGGCAGATAGAATATGACTGTAATAAAATATGAAATAAATATTTTTGTGAGGTTTGTATTCCAAAAGGCAGATGGATTTCTTTCCATTTTTCCCTCTATCTTTCACATTCATACATTTTTAATGCTACCAGAAAGAAAGGTAATAAGAATAAAAAGTGAACAAAACTGATTCACTATATTCAGACTTTCCTCCTGACCACATTGTTGAAAGGAAGAAATCTAAGTATTTTCTTCTTATTTCTATTAATATATCCTATAATCATTGCATTGCAGTAAGGAAAGGTAGCATTATACTACCTTGCACCATGGGTTGTAGTAAATAACTAGATGTGCACAATTTTTAACTGGAAGCTTTCAATAGTTAGATTTATATAACTGATATTTTAATAAAACAAGCATTTTATTTTTCTTTAAGTATTTTAGATCTTTAACCATTTTATGTTACTACTGGTGTTATACATTTAGAAATTCTCCCAGTTGGTAGAGATAGCAGCTAGACTAGGTTTACCCTGTTTAGTATCCAATTGGACTGAGTCTACAATGTGTGATGTCATTATGCACTGGTGGCTCCTCCCAGTTTTAGACTCAGTGTAATTGGGACTAGATATGAGAATTGATCTCTTCTCAATTATTTCCAAAACTCTTCTTAATTGGAATTTTTCAAAAAAAAATTTTTTCCTTTAAATTGGTTAGGAATCTAGTCTGCTCTCCTCCAACATCAGGGTAAATCTAGCAAAGAGTCACCTCATTCCCACAACGTGGATTTTACACCTGGGGGCGATCATAGATTCTGTGGAAGGCGGGGGGGGGGTATCTTTCCCCAGAATATTTGCTGAGCCTGCGGGAATGAGCTGGGAAGGTACGGAGGATTCACAAAACCCCTCTTCTCTTACTGTCCAGCTATTAGGAAAAATGATTTCCTGCTTCAGCATAATTCCTTGGGTGAGGCTTCACAGCAGGCCACTAGAGTGGTTCCTGCTCCCCCATGAGAAATCCAACAGGAGCTGTTCCCCTTACCAGGCCCTAGTTCCCCAGGAAATGAAAAGATCCCTGGAGTGGTGGACCTCCCCTGCCACATCGCAGGGGATGCTGTTCAGGCACCTGTCAGGCCTCATCCTGATCACCAATGCTAGCCTGGTAGGATGGGGGGCACACTTGCAGAACCTTATAGCCCAGGGCCTATGGTCTGCAAATGAGCGCCAAAACAACATAAACTGGCTCAAATTGCGGGCAGTCTGATTCAGGATTTGGTCAGGGTTATCCACATACAAGTCCTGACTGACAACACTACCACCAAGGCTCCTATCAACTGGCAGGGGGGGACCTGATCCTGAGCTCTCATGAGGGAGGTCAATCTGTTATGTCTCTGGGTGGAACCCCATCTAGCATCCCTTAAAGCAGAACACATCTTGGGGGTCCTGAATGTCCAAGCAGATTGGCTCAGCCGCTCTCAGATAGACCAGGCGGAGTGGAGCATCCATCCAGACCTCTTCCACAGTCTGACCCTCCAGTACGGTCTCCCAGTCATCAATTTATTTGCGACCTCAATCAACAACCAAGTCCCCAGGTACTTCTCAAGGTTTGCAGATCCAACAGCAGAGGGTGTAGATGCTCTCAGATGCCAGTGGCCTTGCAGCCTTCTGTAGGCATTCCCACCATTCCCACTCATTCAATGGGTGGTTCGCAAACTTTTGGAACAGGAAGCGGAACTTCATTTTATTCATTTCATTTATTCGTCTTATTAACCGCCCCCTCTCCCCGAAGGGACTCGGAGCGGTGCACAGGAAATATAAAAATACAATATATCACAATAAATACATAAATACTTAAAACTATATTAAATTATACCCTGTGCTAAAAACTACCCCATTAAAATCCCTAAAGCCCAATATAAAATTTCTCTGCTAAACAACTGAGGCTGAATACGGTAGGTTAGGCCAGGCCGGCCTGTTGGAAAAAGTAGGTTTTTAGTTGCTGGCGGAAGGAGCGGAGGTCCATGATAGATCTAAGTTCTAACTTCTACTCCTAGCACCCCACTGGCCGCATTGTCCTTGGTTTGCCGATCTTGTGACACCGTCAGTCTCACCTCCATGGTGCATCCCTCCATCACAAATATTGCTTCACCAAGCGTTGATCCAGCATCCAGACCCACAGTGGTTGCAACTATCTTCATGAGCGGCAAGCCCTGACAGCGGATAACATCTCCATCATCGTCATAGCTATTATCCAGGCCTACCGCAGAGCTTCCACAAACCGCATCTATGATGCCACCTGGCAGGCATTCCAGTGCTGGTGTCGATCCATTCCTATTGAGCCTAGGCGAGCTTCTATTCCCCGCATCTGGACTTTTTACAGCAGGGTTCGGAGCAAGGCTTACAATAATACAATACAATAGCAGAGTTGGAAGGGACCTTGTAGGTCTTCTAGTCCAACCCCCTACGTGGGCAGGAACCTTATACCATTTCAGACAAATGGCTATCTAACATCTTTTTAAAGACTTCCAGGGTTGGGGCATTCACAACTTCTGGAGGCAAGCTGTTCCAGAGGTTAATTGTTCTTACTGTCAGGAACTGCTTGTCTCCCACATTGCTTGTCTCCCACATTGCACTGGCAAGTGGTGGCATGGTCATCAGTCCTCTTCTGCTGCTCCACCAGTCATCTCTCCGGTCACCTGCTTGTTTGACGGTTCCTTCATGGCGCATTGAATCTTCATCCATCTGTTATCCATAGGTATCCAACATGGGACTTTTTGATGCACCCTTTGAACCTCTACGTTCAACATCTTTGCAACTCCTCTCTCAAAAATGTGTTCCTGGTGGCCATAACATTGGCCAGGCGTATTTCTGATCTCACTGCCCTGTCCATCAGACAAGATCTCTGCATCTTCCACCAGGATGAGGTGGTGTTACGCCTTGACCCTGCGTTCATACCTAAAATCAATTCGAGATTTCATAGGGCCTAGGAACTTGTTCTCCCGGACTTCTGCCCAGCTCCCAAACTCAAGCTCAAGTGCAAGTGGCACATCCTTAATGTTCGAAGGGCACTCTGGATTTACATTTGTCAGACAGCTGGTTTTCGCCACTCAGAGGCACTCTTTGTGTCTTTTCGACAGACATCATTGGGGGTCAAAGCCACTTCCTCATGCTTAAGGTGTTGGATCCGAGCATGTATCAAGCTCTCTTACGAGACACAATCTCTTCAGACACTGCAAAACATCATGGCCCACTCCACTAGGAGTGCAGCCACCACAGTGGCATGGGCAATGCAATTGTCCATTGAAAAGGTTTGTCTGGCCGCCACCTGGAGTCACCTACCCCTTCATCCGACACTACAGGTTGGACAAATATGCATCGGCTGATGCAACGTTTGGAAGGAGAATATTACTACAGGTGCACAGGTCATAGCATACACAGGATCGGACTCATCCCCTCCCGATTGGACAGCCCTGATTTTGGTATGTTCAGGTCTGGCTGCTATCTACACCAACTGGGAGAATGGGCGTTGGTTCTTACCTGAGATGCTCATTCTCTGGATGGGGGAGATAGCAGCCAGCCCCACCCATTTATGATCTGGTTTCCAAGTCAGGTGGCATTGGATAAGGGAGGTGACAGAGAGGCACATACATCATCTCCTTCATCCTACACCTTCCTACCGATTTCTTCATAATTCTCACATCAGTCTACAGTCAACATTCGTCAAAAGCTGGGAGAAGAAAGAGAAAGAGCGGGGGGGGGGCTGACTTACAACATTCATCATGCTTCTGTATAATTCTGAAAGCTTATCCACATGTGGAATGTGAATTCTAGAATCAGAATATACACAAACTTACCTGATTTTTTTTGTTCTTTATTCTTGTAAAATATATTTAGTACATAATCAAGCTTTTTAAAAAAAAACATCAAAGCTTCTTTGAACAACATTAATGAAAGAACCTTAATTGCAAGAATATTTATCCATAGATTTAGAAAATTTCTTGCTGTTAAATTCAAACTAGTCTTCAGTATTATTCAGCATCTTTAGTTCAATATTGAAAATCATTAGAATGTTAATTTTATTTTCAAAGTACCTGCATATATTTTGTTCATCATGAATGATGAATTCACAGTGCCTTCTTATTTATAGACAGCTTTAACAAAAACTGCAATTAAAAATCATAAAAGCTAAACAAAACAACTTATAAGTACAGAAGTAAAAAAACAAGGGTCTGAAAATACAAAAAGTTAAAGAAATGCTAAGAAATTTATTTGAAATCACATTCTGTAAATCTTGGTAATGATACTAAAGTAATACAGAATTTTTCATTGAAATATTGAACTATTGAACATTGAACTATTAGACAAGTGATATGTGTTTAAAAATTCTAGATGTATGTCTTCACAGCAGAATTAAATATCTATATAATATGATTATCGCTATTCACTTAAAGGAATACAGGAATACATTTTAGTGATGCATTATGTGGAAAATTGTCACAAAATATTTTGAGTCGTGAGATTTGAAAGCAATCTAATGTGAATGTTTTAATTAAATCTGAGTTTATTTCATTCATAAAGAAAAGGCGGTTTAATCTTTACTTACTATCTAATTATTTTGTTTAACTTTCTGACTTTTTCTGAAAATGTATATGAAGAAGAAAAATCACATTACTTAAAATATAGCATTTATTCACAAAATAAAACCAGACTTCTTTAGGCAGAATAAAAACCAGTGAAATGCAGAGAAGTAGCTGCATGATTATAATCTAAGTAAGTCAGTGGTGGGATACGACTGGTACACCCCGGTATGGGTGTATCGGTGCCTGCTGGAAGCACCAGGTACTGTTCCAGTACAGTATATTTTTCTTTTTAATTAGTTGGCCTTAAGCCAAATTAATGACTACTACAAACAATGTGTTTCTCTCAAATAAAAGCCCAATCACATCAGAGTCTCTTCTAAAAGGATTATGCTCAGTTAGATTGATGGCTCGTTGTAGAGTTTTTATTCTGAACACTTCTGCAAGATTCTATTATAGTTGTCAGCTATTAATATCTAAGTAAAACTGCTAACTAAAATCAATCTTATATTTAGTGCATTGTTGATAATACACAACTTTCTTTGTCCCTGTGATGGATTACATGAATGCAGCAGGTTCCTAGGAGGAAACACAATCCAAGGAGGAAGGTGGTGAGCGACAAGATATAGCACAATCCAGAGATGCATCATGGGAAGAGGATAGGCACTCCCTAGAATCTCCAAGGCTATGTCTTTTATATTAGGGTAGATTTTGCCTATATGATCTTAGGGTAGATTTTGTCTATATGATGTAAGCCAGGAGTCCCCAACCCCTGGGCTGTGGCCCGATACCAGGCCGCAGGCCATTCAGAACCAGGCTGCGCAAACGATGGGCGAGTGTATGAGCATGCACAGCTCCACTTGTGTGAGCGGCAAGCATGTACACAACCATCCCTCTTTCTCCCCCGCTGCAGCCACTGCCAGTATACAAAGTTGGAAAGGTTGGGTACCACAGATGTAAGCAAGAAAAAACTGAACTTAAGACCTGGATTGTTTTGCATCATTCCTGGGCGACACCTGACATTCCCTGTTTTTTATCATTTTCATATAAGAGTGGAAGTGCTTAGTGAGCACTTTGCTGAGACAATAAATTGGTTGAAGCCAGCAAACTATCCTAGTCAGATAATATGGTACCGTGATAGTCTGATAGTGCTTCACAATAACACAACTGTGGCTGCCTTTGGTGGTGCTTTAGAATGAAGGGCCACAACTTTGCCAATATAACTGGTCTGAAGCAGGGGTGGGCTTCAATTTTTTTTACTATCTATTCTGTGGGCGTGGCCTGTTTTGTGGGAATGGCTTAGCAGTCATGTGACTGAGTGGGCATGGCCAACTTGATGTCACTCACTAGGAGATGTCATGAAAATGTGGTGAAGCTCACTTAACAACGCTCTTGCTTAGCAATCAAAATTTTGGGTTCAATTGTAGTCATAAATCAAGGACTGTCTCTGCCTTCCTCTATATGGCAGCCTTGTCCTAGTAAATTTCTTTTCCTTTCTGGCAAAATAATCCAGATAATGTAAGGTTTCCTGCTGCAGCAGGAGATTGCACTAGATCACCTCTGAGTAGCCTTCTATTTCTTTCTTTCTTTCTTTCTTTCTTTCTTTCTTTCTTTCTTTCTTTCTTTCTTTCTTTCTTTCTTTCTTTCTTTCTTTCTTTCTTTCTTTCTTTCTTTCTTTCTTTCTTTCTTTCTTAGTTTTATATACCGCCCCCTCTCCCGAGGATGGGACTCGGGGCGGTGCACAGGAATTATAAAATATAAAAAATACAACAATCCAAAAATTAAAGCCCTAAAGTGCTATGCTGTGCTGTCTTTCCTTCCTTCCTTCCTTCCTTCCTTCCTTCCTTCCTTCCTTCCTTCCCTTCCTTCCTTCCTTCCTTCCTTCCTTTCTCCCTTCTCTTTGTGGAAAGCAACCTCCCCCAAGTAAAACATTACTCCCAGAAAGGCTCATTCCACATGCCTGCCAGATAGATAATGAGATAATGAGCCTTTAGAAAGTTTGGCTCCATTCACAAGCAGGGAATGATCCAAACCCTTTTAGAAACACAAAGCTCATATTGCACAACCCCAAAACTTCAAAAACATAGAACCATATAAGAATCCTACCTTTTATCAAGTTTGTTGTTCAGTTGATCCAGAAACAAACTGCTGAATGTCACTTTGCAAACTTCCTTTTGAGCTGTTCAATTTAAATTGAGCTTTTCAATTTAAAGCAAATTTCAATTTAAAGTTTGCAACTTTAAGACTTGTGGACTTCAACTCCCAGAATTCCACAGCCAGGCATGCTCAGTTCCAATTTAAAGCAACAGCATTTTTGTCTACTTTGCTAAATCCAGGTTAAAAAGTGAGATTCCTTCTTTCTTTTTCTTTCTTTTTCTTTCTCCCTTCCCTCTCTTCCCCTCCCTCTCTCTTTTAGTTTTTAAAACTTGTTTTCCCTTGCCTAAAGCAGCAGGGAAAAAGGGCTTAAAAAAAGGAAGCTTCTGACGGAAGTTCAGGGGCGTGGCCAAGCCACCATTACTACCGGTCCGGTCCACCAGATTTTCACTATCTCTTCTGGAGTACCAACAGGACCTGGAGGAACACACCTCTGGTCTGAAGATCCTTGAATTGTCAATCCCATAGGAGTTATTGATTTTGGATACATTCTTTAAATTAGAGTATTTCAAATATCTTCATTCAAATATGTTACCATATGATGCATTGTTTCACCCAATTGAATTTTACAAGCAGACAGGATAGTTTTGGTAACACATAGATGGGATTGCACTAGCTATAGCTTTGAAACTTATCATAAGAGAGATGGCCTTATTTTGCAGTGCTATGTTACTACAGATAGCTCCAAGTTCCAATTCAAAATGTTAGCAATAATTTATAAAGATGTTTATATCTTGAAGTATTGCAGTCATATTTATGTTGCTGTTTTATTGATTCCAAATTCAAATTTTGGGCTTGATTTTTTTGATGGCAGCTTATGTCATAAATAGAAACCAATATATACAGTAGATCTGAATAGTGATAATGCCAGCAAAGTAATAATGGAAAACTGTTAAGTCAAGAAGAGGACTAATGTGATGCTATGAACTTTAAAATTGGAAGTTATAATTTTTTCTTCACTTGCGCAGGTAGATCTATATATAAATGAATAATAGTAGTATTCTACTATTAGTTTTCAAAAGTAACCTTTTTGAAAATGGTAAATTGTACCATTTTCAAATGGTTACTTATTGTTAATTTTTTAATGGGATTTTATCCTTAATGGGAGTTTTGATCGTTTTGCTTGGCCAGAACGGTGTTCATAAAAGAGAAATATTTTGATGCTATTTTTATTGCAATAAAATCTAAATATAAGAAAAGTATTTGCATAAATAAGACATTTAGGAATACGCATAATCAGAATTTTATAATCAAAATATATGGAACTAAATACAGAAAATATTTTCTGTATTTAGTAAACTTTTTTACTTATATCATCTATACTAGGTAATATAAACATATTTTTCTTGATTATCTGAAAAACTCAATCTCAAGTAAGCCTTAACAGTTGTAGAATGTGATATTAATGTAAAATATAATTGTTACTCTTCATTTATATTCATGGCCATTATACAACTGTGCTTACTGTGCAACTTCTTTTCTTTAGGCACACATTATTTCTGGAAAGTATTACAATTTTATTCCTTAGCAATTAAAATCTTTGGTCCAGCAGTTAAGTATTAGGGCTTGCCCCCCCCCCCCCCCCAAGAATAATAATTTCTTCAGAATTACATTCTATATATCAGATATATGTTGGCATACATTTCAGCTTCACCTAACTTTACAATAAGGAAATGTACAATGAAAGTACTTTAGCTACCGTATCTATTTGGTGTCTCTTGGTGAAATAATGAATTGGTATACAGTTGGTGTAAGTTGAAGCAGATTTGTCTCCTCCAGGTGTAGACATGGAAGGAGTAGCTGAAAAAGTGAATAATACTACTAGTGTCAGTTTCCTTAAAACAAAATTGTATTCAATCATTTCTATGCTGGACTCAACAATGAGAGAGTAGAAATATAAAGAAATGTGGTTTTAAATGCCAGAGATATCTTCTTTTCAACCTTAGTAATATGAGACATGACAAAAATATATCTTGATCAATAATGAGGGTTTTTTGCCTTACAACAAAAATATGTGGTTGATGCCTTATAAATGTGAATCAAACTTTCATTTGTAACACAAAATTCAAAGCGACTGAGAAGAACTTATATAAATTAATAGAGTTGTGTTTTATTTAAACATTAGTACAATATTGTTGTAAAAATGAAGAGAGGGTAGAAATTCTTAAAAATGACTTGACTGTAAAAATTAAACAAATATAGAGTAACCAAATCTTTTGTCTTAATTGCTAAGTACTTTTTTTCAAGCTTACCTTTGAAGAAAGATATTTTTACACCATGTTCTGTTAGTTTCAGTACCTGTGGAAAGATTCATGCTATATAATACTGCTTTGCTGTTTAAAAGTGGTTTCTGCAGAGAGATAACTTGAGAATTAAGTTTTATTAGTATATTTTTAACTAATACGGAAGTCCAAAATTGCATGTTTTTTTCCAAATCTTTTCTGTAGTTTTGCATTTGTCATTATCCATTGTAAATGTTTGCTGTCTGTGAAGTTACATTAGAGCAGGGGTTCCCAAACTTGGCAACTTTAAGACTTGTGGACTTCAACTCCCAGAATTCTCCAGCCAGCATTAGAGCAATATATATCTGAATTTCCCCCAAGAAATATTTAGAGAGGTATTTGAAGCAAACTATTAGTTTTGGCTTATTCATCAGCAGAGGGCAGTGTAACCTCATGTATTTGTAGGTACTCAACTTGTTTACTATTGAGTACAGTGTTAAAAATATAAGGATATTGCATAAAATAAGCAGATAGTATCACATATAAACCTGTTGGCAATGAAATGACCATTCAGGTGAACATTATTACTACCACTTAATAGAACAGTGAAACTTTATGACATTATTTTCTGTAGGAGAAGTATATCAAGTTCAGCAAGTCAGTGATTAGCTTAAATGATCGTGCTATAAATAAAAAAACATTATTACCACTTATTTGTTTGAAAAATAGGTTTTATCAAAGTCATATATAAATTAGAGATTCCTCTGCAGGATCATCTATTAAAGTGCTGCTATGAATTCTTCTGGGCTAATAATGTTTGATGATAGAAGTCAAGATGATTTTAAAATTATTTTTGTGGCATACTGACAACATCGTTGAAAATTGACTTCCATTGATTCACTTGCTTATGCTGTGTAATTTTATACATCTTTTTTTATTCTCAATTAACATTCCCCCCCTATCTCTGGTAAAACTGTGATTTGAAAGTGTGTATATGTGTGTGTGTGTATCTTATCCATATGCTGGCTATGGAAGAGTGTATACCAATTAAAAGAAAATGAAAATATATACTATAAAATTGTATTTTGTTTAATGAAAAATACAGAAGATTGAAAGTACAGATTAATTGTTATGTGAAGGGGACTGACTCTTTTCCTGCCACTCCAGTTTAACAAGCAGCAGTAGAATAGGTATTGATGAGAAAAAGAAGCAGTGAGAAATGAATAAAATAGATTCTCATTCCTGCCATTACATTGATAAAATGTAGTGCCCTGGAATGTATTTTAGGTTGCTAGTAATAGAATTACTAGTAGGAGAAAACAAAATCTAGCCTCTTTCCCCCAACCCCCCTCCCAAAAAGCAATTCCATATGTAACCAGGTTGTCACTAAAAATATCTGAGAAAAAAATTGAATGTAGTCATGTAAAATGTATAATGGAAAAACACTGGTTGGAAATTTATTGAACAGCTTTAAATGAAGATATTTCTGAAGAAGACTATTGGACAGTTACTATTGGTTGAAATGCACGGAGAGACAAACATTATTAAGCAAGTGCATCTAGTTAGTAAAGTTGAAATAGTGTTTTGAAATCCAGGCTACATAAGAATATAGGATTTCAAGATACTATTTCAATTTGCAGTCTTCTTTCATGATAAAAAAGATAGAAAGAAAATAATGTTGAATCCTAGATGCTGCTGAAGAATTTTTCAATATAAATTTAAATATATACTTTTCTTTTTACTATTTTTGGACATGTTGGAAACAGAAAATTGTAAATCGCAGAACAGTGAACTACATCTTAATTTCCTTACTTTTTGAAATTGGGTTGGCAAAAGGTACTTTTGACAACTTAGGTCCTAATACAGGTATCAGTACAGATCGACTTCTAAGACTAATAAAGGAGAATATTTGTAGCTCAGGGTTAATGTGAGAAGTCCTTGGTGCTTTCTGAACTTTCTTGTTTTCATGCAGGTGTTTTGCTAGTCTGGAATGACGCTTTGCCTAATGTTTTCTTGAACTCGTGGCGAGTTTAGTGGTTTAAAATGCCCCTTTTAGGGCTGCAAAAAATTCTAGGTCATTGGCATTACCTGTATTATAGTTGAGTCCTTTTTGTAGGATCCTGTGTTCTGCAGGGTATAGTGGGCGGCTGGACACCCATTCTGGCTCTGGTGTTTCCTTGGCTCAGACATTGATGATGTTACCTAGTTTGAGTAATGAAATGTCTGCAAGAAAACAAGCAAGCTCAGAGAGCACAAAGGACCCCTCAGACTTCTATACGAATGTGGGAGAACAATCCTGTGACAGTGACTCTTATATAGATTTTAAAGGTTCATATATTTTTCATTCCAAAGTTACTCACCACCAGTGAGAAATCATACCTTCATACCTTCATATCCAAAGCTCGCAGAAGTAAAAGATTGGCATATGCATAAATGTCTGTGGAGATTCTCAGTCATCTAGGTAATGGTTGTCCCAAAGGTGCTTTTTTCAAGAGGCAACTGGACTTTCTTGTTTTCTTTGAAGACGTTTTGCTTGTCATCCAAGTAGCTTCTTCCCACCACCCAGTCAGAGCTGAAGAAGCTTCTTGGATGAGAAGCGAAACATCTTCAAAGAAAAACAAGTAAGTCCAGTTGCCTCTTGAAAAAAAGCATATTTGGGGCATGTGCATAAACTGCACAGTTTGCCTCCTTCAATAAGCTATGTATGAACTGTGCACGGGTTGCTCCCTTTTCAGTGAGATCCCGTTTCAATTAAACATTTTGTAATGATTTTTTTTTGCAAGCATTATTAAATGCAGTGCAAATGAAATAAGCCAGATCCAAAGCCATGTTCCCATCACAGAACTCTTTTTATTTGGATCTTTAGCTTCTGGAAAATTTTTCTTAAAGATTCAAGGCCGTCTTGCTTTGTAAGTGTAGAGCTATGTAGTTTGTGTGTGCAGGACAAAAATGGTTACTTTACTTATAATTTCCAGACTATAGTCTTTTAATTTGACAAACTATTAATTTAAAAATTACGGCCAGTATTTTTAATTGCAAAGTTTTGGAGAGGATTGTGATTTAAAAACTTGCTTGCAGTTTTTTAAATGGCTAGGTTCCCTCCCCCCTTCCGAATTTCAGTATGTGTTTATTTGAAATTCAGTATTCAAATTATAGGTTTTTTCTGAGTTAATTTTTCCTTATGGCATTATAACAATACAACTAATAACATTTAATCTAATATTTAAATTATTTCATTGATATTTCTAGTTTCTGCAGTCCTGCAGTGTAGATTTTGTCTACCATACAATCGCCTCTCAGTTTTCAGTTTCCTTGAAGGAGAAATTACAGGCGTTTCAATCAATGAGATAACAATCAAGTGTATGTATGTGAGTACTAGTATGTGAGAATGTCCGTAGGAGACAGGGAGAAATGTATTTTTATAATTTCAAGATTTTGTTAATGTGACCTTAAAATATAATAATTTCATTTGGGCGTGCTCATCTGGACTAACTAGCAAGACTGATACTAGTCATGCAAATCTAAAAGTTTGCTGAGATTTATAAAAACAATTTGGTTATAACTTGCATTGTTTTAATACAATTGTTTATAGCACTGGAATATTTGCCCTTTAGCATTGCCTGCAACTTGAAGTGGCGTATTCAATCTAAATAAATAGTAAATATTTAACATTTTAGCCATTATAACTCAGTGAATAGATAGAAATTAAGACATATTACAAGAACTCATAATCTGCAATCCTTAAACTCTGCTGAACCTTATTACCTTTCTTAGAATAGGATTGTGCCATTTGTCAGAAAGAAGTTTGAACTTCTCCTGGAGCTGATTTCTGGCTGTGTGCAGGGGGAAAGAAAGGTAAAGATTTCCCCATTTTGAACCACTTGAGGCTAAAGGGAGGAGTTTCTGGCTGTGTGCAGGGGGGAAGAAAGGTAAAGACTTCCCCATTTTGAACTACTTGTGGCTAAAGGGAGGAGTTTCTGGCTGTGTGCAGGGGGGAAAGAGAAAGGTAAAAGAAATAATACATTCTAGATTTGTGCGCTTAAGACTGTGATTGTATTTTATTTCAAAATGACTGGCTTAGTTCAATGTAATAACTGTTTTGCACCTGTCTTCCGCAGTACTCTTTTCAAATTTGGATACTGTCCCCCTTGCAGACAAATTAATAGATTACATAGACACATAACATATCTTGAATCTGTAATTTGTGATCTCCAGGCAGAAATTAAGTGTCCAATTCGGCCACTCCACCCTGTGGAGATGCCACACTACCAGCCTCCCCTACCGCAAAGATCCCACAGAAGAAGAGCAGCCTGGACAACTGTGGGATCTGGCAGGGTGAGAGCTGTGACCCACAAACACAAAACTTTCGCTGTGTCCCAGCATAACAGATATAGCGCCCTTGCTGATCTTAATGGGGACACTAAAGTGACAGGTCAAGGTAATAATGACGACTCAAATAAGCAGCGGATTGTGGTCCAAAGTGAAGAACCTACTTCAGAAATGCAAAAGTGTGAACCAGGGATCATGCATCAGTCACACAACAAGAGCAAGGTACCCAAAAAGAGAAGTCACCTCCTGATTGGTGACTCAATCGTAAGAGATGTAAACTTAGGTAAGGATATGGAGGTTTTGAAAGATGTCAGATGTTTACCGGGTGCTACAGCCAGCAGAGACAAGAGGCGTATTCTTAAGATAGTCACGAATGCAAGTAAGGACTGTGAAGTTGATGCTATTATACATCTTGGCACAAATGATCTGTCCCAAAAAGATGTAGCTTCTGTGCAGAATGATTTCCAGAGTTTGGGGTACGAACTTAGTAGTACAGGTTGTAGGCTTATCTTCTCAGAGGTTATACCAGTATACAAGGAACAAAAAGGAAAGGGCCAGCGCATAGCAGAGTTTAATGTGTGGCTAAAGGAGTGGTGTAAAAAGGAAGGCTTTGGTCTTATTAGTCATGATGCCTGCAGCTGGTCCAATGATAAACTGTACAAAAGAGATGGTTTGCACCCATCCAAGAAAGGGACTGAGTTACTTGGCACTAAATTCACAGATTTCCTGGCTAAACATTTAAACTGAATAGTGGGGACAGAGAATCAATAGATAAAGAATATTTCTGTCCCCAGCAAACTAAAATTCATAGGGTTATCAGTGCGTGTAACATAGATAATTGTGCAGGTAATATTATCAACACTGCTGTCAAGCAAAACCAAACAATTAACAGTGGGTGCCATACCATGTACATGAACCATACAAGTGGCAAAGAAATAGGGGCAAAGAGAACCATAGTCAGGCATAACACAGGTTTCGTAGACAGAAAACACAGGGTCAATCAAAATGGACTCAAATGTCTATACACCAATGCACAGAGTATGAGGAATAAACAGGGTGAATTAGAAATTCAAGTAAATGAGGGCAGATACGATATTGTTGCCATTACAGAAACTTGGTGGGATGAAACCCACAAATGGAACATACAGCTAGAAGGATTTAAATTATTTAAAAGAAATAGACCAAATAAAAGAGGAGGTGGAGTTGCACTATATATAAGAAATAATTACATCTCTACAGAAATAGAGCACAACAATGATGAGAACTATCTTGAATGTATTTGGGTCAATATTAAAGGTTGGGGGGGGAATGATATTGTCATAGGTCTATACTACAGGCCACCCAACCAAGCAGAGGAAGTGGATGTACTTTTTGCTAACCAGCTAACTAAGGTATGTAGGAAGCACACTGCAATAGTAATGGGAGATTTTAACTACCCTGACATCAATTGGGAAACAAACTCTGCACCAAGTGGAAGATCCAACAGGTTCCTAACAAACCTAGCAGACAACTTTGTTTCCCAAAAGGTAGAGAAGGGAACAAGGGGATCAGCAATATTGGACTTAATTCTCACTAACAGAGAGGAAATGATAGAAGGTGTAGAAGCTACAGGAACTTTGGGGGCAAGCGATCATGAAATACTGGAATTCAACATTATGCAAACAAAAGTAGTTGAACAAAGTCAAACTAGAGTCTTAGACTTCAAGAGAGCTAATTTCAACAAACTCAGAGAGAGCTTGGGAAGGATTCCATGGATGAGAATCCTCAAGGGGAAAACAACTCAAGAAGCTTGGGAAATTTTGAAAAATGAGATTATAAAAGCCCAGTCCAGCGCAATACCAATGAAGAAGAAAAATAACAGTTCCCAAAAGAAACCAGCATGGCTGCATAAAGAACTCTCTGACAAATTGAAAGACAAAAAGGATAAATATAAAAAGTGGAAAAAGGGGGACATAACCAAGGCAAAATATCAGCAAATAGCCCGAGCCTGTAAAGATGAAGTGAGGAAAGCTAAGGCTCACAATGAAGAAAGGCTTGCCAAAAAAGTAAAAAATAACAAAAAAAGCTTCTTCCAACATGTTAAAAATAAGAAAAAAGTTAAGGAAACAATTGGTCCACTGCTGGGAGAAAATGGCAAGAAGATGATAAGCAACAGGGAGAAAGCAGAACTATTTAACTCTTTCTTTGCATCTGTCTTTACACAAAGGGATAAAACAGTCCAATCAATCAAAAACAGCACCACAAATATCAGATTAGGAACACAAGTTGAAATAGAGAAGAAAATGGTAAGTGAGCACCTGTCTGCCCTGGACGAGTTCAAATCACCAGGACCGGATGGATTACACCCCAGGGTTCTGAAGGAACTGGCAGACGAGATCTCAGAACCACTGAACTATATCTTTCAGAGATCCTGGAGCACCGGGGAACTGCCAGAAGACTGGAAAAGAGCAGATGTGGTTCCCATCTTCAAAAAAGGAAAAAAAACAGATCCAGGAAACTATAGACCCATCAGCCTGACCTCAATACCAGGAAAGATTCTGGAAAAGATAATTAAACAACAAATAAGTGAACACCTAGAAGCAAACAAAGTAATAGCCAAAAGCCAACATGGGTTTGTCAAAAACAGATCATGCCAGACGAATCTAATTGCATTCTTTGACAAAGTAACAAAATCAGTGGACCAGAGGAATGCTGTTGATATAATTTACCTGGACTTCAGTAAGGCATTTGATAAAGTAGACCATAACCTACTATTAGATAAAGTAGAAAATTGTGGGTTAGACAGCACCACCACCAAATGGATTCGTAACTGGCTGACCAACCGCACTCAACGTGTAGTCCTCAATGGAACTGCATCTACATGGAAGGAAGTATGCAGTGGAGTCCCCCAAGGCTCTGTTTTAGGCCCAGTACTCTTTAACATCTTCATCAACGATTTGGATGAGGGGATAAATGGGGAACTCATCAAATTCGCAGACGACACCAAGCTGGCAGGAATAGCCAACACTCCAGAAGACAGGCTTAAGATACAGAAGGATCTAGACAAACTTGAACATTGGGCACTGTCTAATAAAATGAAATTCAATTGTGAAAAAAGTAAGGTCCTACATATAGGCAAGAAAAACCAAATGCACAAGTACAGTATAGGTGGTACCTTGCTCAATAGTAGCAACTGTGAGAGGGATCTCGGAATCCTAGTGGACAACCATTTAAATATGAGCCAGCAGTGTGCAGCAGCTGCCAAAAAAGCCAACACAGTTCTAGGCTGCATCAACAGAGGGATAGAATCTAGATCGCGTGAAGTGTTAATGCCACTGTATAGTGCCTTGGTAAGGCCACACTTGGAATACTGCATACAGTTTTGGTCGCCACGATGTAGAAAAGACGTGGAGACTCTGGAAAGAGTGCAAAGAAGAGCAACCAAGATGATTAGAGGACTGGAGACTAAGACATATGAAGAACGGCTGCAGGAACTGGGTATGTCTAGTTTGATGAAGAGAAGGACCAGGGGAGACATGATAGCAGTGTTCCGATATCTCAGAGGGTGCCACAAAGAAGAGGGAGTCAAACTTTTCTCCAAGACACCTGGGGGCAGGACAAGGAGCAATGGGTGGAAACTAACCAAGGAGAGAAGCAACTTAGAACTAAGGAGAAATTTCCTAACAGTAAGAACAATTAACCTCTGGAACAGCTTGCCTCCAGCAGTTGTGAATGCCCCAACCCTGGAAGTCTTTAAAAAGATGTTAGACAGCCATTTGTCTGAAATGGTATAAGATTCCTGCCCATGCAGGGGGTTGGACTAGAAGACCTACAAGGTCCCTTCCAACTCTGCTATTGTATTGTATTGTAAGTCATCCAGTTATTTTCAAAGATATAATTATGTTTCCATAATATTTTATTGGAAATTATTTAAAATCATTTATTTTACTCAGTATACAGAATAGTATTTTTCCTCTTTAGAGCCATAAGTGACATTTTTGTCTGACTGTAAAATTGATATTACTGAGAAAAAAAAGTTTGAATATATGGCTTCTCTTCCCAAGTCTTTTAAAAAGGTAAAGTATTGTTGCTTCTTGTACATTAACTTTTAGGATTGGGGCTAGAAGTAGCATGGAAGAAAAATCAAATCTGAATTTAGGAAGGAGTTAAGACTATGGAAAACAAGAATGTGATCAGATATCAAGAGGAACAAAGTAGAAAATGTGGATTTACTAATTATGTATTTCTGGCAGCTAAAAGTGGGGGAATTCAAAAGAATTTTCTCTCTATTTTTCTTGTAGAATGTACAGCTTAAATTCTCAGAATGAAGCTTTCTATCTTTTTTTTAAAGGTTGAGAAATCTTACTAAATAGACCAGTCAGCTTATTTTTAGAACTTTTTCTGTAAAGCTACTGTAGTGACAAGGCCTATTTTAGGATAACAGGCAGTGGTCAACAAGCATGACTTCTAAAAAACACCATATACTTTAGGAAGGCAAATTGGTAGATCTATGTAAGGCCATAATAAATAACAAACTTTCAGTATAAGTAGTTTGTTGACCTGCTTAGTTGCTATATGTAAGACAAACCATTCAATAGGGAAGCAGGAAAAGAATTAATTGTAAAAGATGCACGTAACATGAAACATCATGTACCAACGTAATCACAAATTAGCAATGTGTATGTATGTGCATGCAGATTAAATGTACCTTGATGCTTTTGCATACAGATCAATACTGAATTTAGGATGAAAAGGACTCTGAAAAGGAGTAATAGAATGATTTAAAGCATGGGTGTGCAATTTTTGGCTTGTGGGGGCTGCACTGTGTGAAGAGAAATATATAATATATGTTTCTAATGTAATATATATAAATATATATAAATCACATAATGTTAAAAGTTTATAATCTTGTAGGGCTGCAATACTGGCCATCCAGGGTCACATGTGGCCTATGGGCTGCAGGTTGAACACATCTGATTTAAAATATGTTTCTGGCAATGTTTGCTTTGGTAGGATTAAAAAGAGACAAAAAAGATGAAATTTGAACCAAATTTCAAGACAGTTTTTAGGTTGGAAAGGATCTGACCTCTTAAGACATGGTGGAGCTTTTATTTAATTACTAAAAACAAATTACGTATCTAAGGATTCTTTTAAGCAATGCACTTTTTTTGTGTTCTTCATTGTTTTTTTCTTTTAGTTCTGTTTTAGGGTTATTTCCTTTAATCCTAACTAATTGATTGTGGTTATAGTATATATACACTATATATACAGAGTATATAATATATATATACTCTGTATATATAGTGTATACTTTGTAAGCTTCTAAGAATTGTTAGACTGCAATTAAGTATAAGGTAAAAAAACATAACTACAGGTACTCCTCAATTATGACCCTAATCAAGCCCAACATTTTTGTTGGTAAGTGAGACAGTTGGTGAGTCTTACCCCATTTTACGATTTTTCTTGCCAGAGTTTTTAAGTGAATACCGTATTTTTCAGATATGGGTGTTGGCAGGAGGGCAGAGGTCGTCCCCGAGGCCCCTCATATGTGGGGTCCCTCAGGGGTCGGTCCTCTCTCCCCTTCTGTTCAACACCTATATGAAGCCGCTGGGCGAGATCATCCGTGGTAAGACACACCGGAGTATTAGACATACCAAGGTTTTGAAGAGGCAAAATACAAAACAAAGTAGGTAGGTAGAGAGAGGGAGAGAGAGGGCGAGAAAGAAATAGAAATACAGTAGGTAGGTAGGGAGAGAGAGAGTAGGTAGGTGTGTAGATAAAGGAATAGAGAGAGAGAAAGAGAGAGAGAGAAATAGAGTAGGTATGTAGGGAGAGAGTGTGTGTGTGCGTGTGTATGTATGTATGTATGTATGTATGTATGTATGTAGGTAGGTAGGTAGGTAGAAGGGTAGAGACAAATAGAAAGAGACAGAGAGAAATACAGGAGGTAGGTAGGGAGAGAGAGGGTGTGTGTAGCTAGGTAGGTAAAGGGGGAGAAAGAGAGAAAAATAGAGTAGGTATGTAGGGAGAGAGAGAGTGTGTGTGTGTATGTAGGTAGGTAGGTAGGTAGGTAGAAGGGTAGAGACAGAAATAGAAAGAGACAGAGAGAAATACAGGAGGTAGGTAAGGAGAGAGTGTGTGTGTAGGTAGGTAAGTAGGTAAAGGGGGAGAGAGAGAGAGAGAGAGAGAGAGAAATACAGTAGGTATGTATGGAGAGAGTATGTGTGTAGTAGGTAGATAAAGGAATAGAGAAAGAGAATAGAGAGAAAGAGAAATACAGTAGATAGGTAGGGAGAGAGAGGGTAGGTAGGTAGATAAAGGAATAGAGAGAGAAATAGAGAGAGAGAGAGAGAGAAATACAGTAGGTAGGAGAGAGAGAGAGAGAGAGAGAGAGAGAGAGAGAGAGAGAGAGAGAGAGAGAGAGAGAGAGAGTAGGTAGATTGATGTTTCCAGGTGTATTTATCCATGTCCTGGAGAAGGAAATAGCTGACAAACCTTAAGACGTCATTTCTGCTGGCACAGAAACAGTTAAAGAGCCTTCCAAAAAAAAAGGGGGGGGGAAAGCCTTTGTACGCTCCAAACCTCTCCAAAACAGCCCGTTTCTCCACGAAAATGGGGCTGGTTTTTTTTCCAAATAAAAAGCATGAATAGCCGGGGGGGGGGGGGCTTGCAGATTGCTCCTGAGGGCTTGGGTGTGTGTGTGTCAAAAATAAGCAAAAAACCCGGCCCATTTATTGCGAAAACGGGCCTTTTTTTGTGTCAAATAAATTGCATGCAAAGCCCTATGGAGGCTTATAGAGTGCTGCTGGGGGCTGGGGGGGGGCAAAAAACTGTCCGTTTGAGGCTAATTTCTGCACTCCCCAGCCCCCAGGAGCTTTCTGGAAGCCTCTATAAGACTAGGCACAGCCATTTTGGTGAAGGGGGCGGGTTTCCAGGGGGCAAAAAATGCTGTATTTGATGTATAAGATGCACCCAGATTTTCAGCCTCTTTTTGGAGGAAAAAAGGTGCGTCTTATACTCCGAAAAATACGGTAACTACAGTTGTTAAGTTAGTAATACAATGGTAAAATGAATCTGGCTTCCCCATTGATTTTGCTTATCAAAATGTCACCAAAAGTGATTACATGACCCTGGGGCACTGCAACTGTCATAAATATGAGTCAGTTGCCAAGTATCTGAATTTTGATACCTGACTGCGGGGATGCTGCAACAGTCATAAGAATGAAAAATTGACATAAGTCACCTTTTCCAGTGCCTTTGTAATTTTGTACAGTCACTAAATTAATGGTTGTAAGTTGAGGACAACCTATAACTAATTACTAGAGTGGTAAAGAAAAGTTAATACATCACAGTTTGTAAAGTAATGTAGCACCAATTCTCACAAGTACATAGTGGCTTGAAAATCAGTGGATTCAAGAGGATTATTTTCACTTTTCAAACAAAGGTGGTGCTATGACAAAAGTTGACATAGGAAGCAACTCTTTATAAGGTTATTCATAGAAGGGAGAAAGCCTAGTGAAAAACACTTAAGGTAGAATGGATACTCCACACCACTGGAACACAGAAATAGTTAAGCTTTTGAGGAAGTGAAAAAAAAAGACATTGCAGAATAGGGACAGGATGGATATCCCTAAGTCAGGGATGTCCAAACTTGGGAACTTTAAGACTTGTGGACTTCAACTCCCAGAATTCCCCAGCCAGCTATGCTGGCTGGGGAATTCTGGGAGTTGAAGTCCACAAGTCTTAAAGTTCCCAAGTTTGGACATCCCTGCCCTAAGTACTCCCTGCAAAAGCCAAAGAGGAGTGCTGTTATAATTGAAGATTCACTATTATGATGAATTAAATGTGTATTGACTGGCTTGGTATTGGCTTGTGAGGTGTATCGTCTGCCAGAATCAAGGATATGTGACTATTCAACAAAATACATTAAATACACTGACAACAATCTATACCTGCCAATGTGCTGTATAAGGCACTGAAAAGGAAAGCTAGAGCTTCATTTCCATGTATTCTGAAAAACTGAGAAGATATTAACCCAAGTGGGGTTATTCATTCTTCCAGTCCATATGAAACTACAAGAAAGGGACAGAGAAATAGAGAAAGAAAAATTGGAAATGAATTATACCGATAGAAAGATTAGGTTTCTAGAAGTATGGTCTACATTGTCCTAATAACAGGTTGCCGGTACAAAATGGGTTGTAACCCCCCCTCCCCCCAAAGGTTTATAAACCTGTATTTGACCAAATCATGCTCAGGAATCAAGCTAAATCCTGGGGATGTTAAAAATTCTGAATCAGAGACCATAACTAAAGATTTATGCATTGTGGAAAAAAAATAAAAGTGTTGTTATAATGAGGCCTATGAAAGTACATAATAACAAGATCAGAAGAACTTTGGTTCATAAAGTTCACGTCTTTCATCCTCTCTACAGTAATTGTTAAAGTACAGGAAATAATTATACAGCTTGTACTAAAGAAATAGAAGTACAGATCTGCTCAGAAATGCAAGTGAATGAAGTTGTAGAAAATGTTTAAAATAGTTGGATGAAATAAATAAATGAAAGAAAAGGTGGTTTTAATTACTTGACCATTTGTTGCAAGACAAATTCTGCCAAGTATGATGCTTCTGGGTAATTTCTGGCATCTCTTGCTGTCATCATTTTCTTTCATGGGGATAGAAGGCACAAGAGGAGTATTTATCCTAGACTTAATACTAACAGCATGGAAGGCATAGATAAGAATTAGTAGTATAGGAATATTGGGGAAAAACAGACAATAGATTTAAGTCATTTGCACTTTGGAAAAACAGGCTTTAATACATTCATAACTTTCATAATTAAGATTCATTACACAAGGCAATAATGAGAAAGAGTTTAGGATGGAAGTTCCCACAAAAAACTTCTAACAGCATAATGATGGATAGTAAAATAAACTGATACAAAAAGGGAAGGAAGCTTATTATTTTCCTCAATAATAAATCAATATTGTTATATTTTTGACTCATTTGTTTAATCAAATTCTTCTTTTTCTAGTTATAGGACTTGTGTGGAGAACAGATCACTTGGTCATATTTATGCAGAAATATTGAATATTCAAATCACAAGTCACAAACAGTTAAACATTACTGTGTATTATTTCTGAGAAATCTCAGAGAACAGGTAAAATGCCAGGTGACAATAGGAAAAAATTTTTTAAAAAAAGAGAGAGAAAAGTATTAGGAAAGTAAAGATAAGGCAGTTTAACTTCAATACTTGGATAATTATAGAGTAAATAAAAATGTGGTCATTTGAAAAAAAAAAAACAGAGGTCAGTGTGGCCTTGCCAGATTAAAGTTATCTAATTTTTAAAAACAAGGATTTGATTTAATACATTGTGGGGAATGATACAGATACAATATGTTCTGTTTTCAGCAAAGCATTTGACAAAATACTTGATGTACTTGGCTCTTATCCTCCTCTCTTATTCCAGAAGGCTGTGGAAACCATTATACTTTCTAAAGGACTTTATATAGTTGTGGGCACTGTCTTAAGTGTTATCATTTGATCTGACATGAGTTTGAAATCGCTGTGATTGTTTTTGTCCATTACCCTGTATCTATAATGATTAAAATATATACTTTGTTCCACAACACCCTGTTAAGCCCCAATTAAGGGAGGAAGCATACTGCTTTCCTTTTCTGCCTTTCGGCTCATCACCACAGACCATCTAGACAGAAAGCCATGAGTTCCGTTGTGTAATTTTTTTTTATATGTGTGTTACGTTTTTGAGCTGATTAATCTGATAAATAAGCCGATAAATAAGTCTCCCTGACTTATTTATTGATCAGCTCAAAAACGTAACACACAATGATTAAAATAGTATATACATACAATAAAATAAATAAAATGACATATTGATAAACAACTGATTTAAGAAGCTACTTTGAATGGTCCTTGTTGAGGGTTCTTCATCAAACTGGAATGAAATAATAACTAAGGCTCTTTCCTTAGTCATTTTATTGATTATATAGATGAGAGAATGGATGAAATGTTGGGTCAAATTAGCAATTTGTATAATTAGTTCATGGAAAATAGATAATACCTTAAAGAAAATTCAAAATGTTTTGAATAGATTTAGAAAAATTGATTTATAAATACCACAGTATAAATTTAAACAGAGACAAGAATCAAATGTATTTAGTAAGAGATTACAAGATTAGTAATAATACTTATGAAAGTGTATAAGTAATACGATGTAGCTGCAAAAAAGGCAAATTCAGATTTTGATTGCATCAAAATAATTTATTTTCCTTTCCTTTCCTTTCCTTTCCTTTCCTTTCCTTTCCTTTCCTTTCCTTTCCTTTCCTTTCCTTTCCTTTCCTTTCCTTTCCTTTCCTTTCCTTTCCTTTCCTTTCCCTTCCCTTCCCTTCTGAAAACCGGGACTCTGGGCTAGTAAGGCAAACAGGCTTTGGGGAGGAGGGTGTTGGATGAAGCCAGAAAGAAAGCTGACCAACTAGTTATTCCTTCAATTCAGAAATCAGCCTCACTTTTGTTATTGGAACTCAAAGGAAAGGACTGGACTGCTAGTAAGTGAGGTTATGGGGTATGATTATGGCAGATCTGTATTTAAAGATGAGGTCTGTTAAAGTTTTGTCCAAACTGCTCGGTGATTCTGTAAATTCAGATAGGGATTCCATGTTTTCGGAATGCGCCCAGTCTGAACTAAGAAGGGAGGCCTTTTAAATTAAACACCATCAGTTGTATTAGGAGGTATCAGAGCTGAAGATCACCAGTATCCTCCTAAAATAGAAGCTGCATGGTGCATCCACAGGGCAACAGATATTAGCCTAAATTGCTCTCCCTGGTTGCCAAATGTATTGTGGATGTAAGAAGTAAACAACTTGGTGGTATTTTTGAATTGAAACTTCTAGTGCTTCACAAGCCTAAAAAAGGTTGCAGAACAAGTGCAAAGGATAATTAGAGAAATAATCTGTGGAAATTAAGTTATCTCTTGCCCTAGTTATTTCCTTAGAGTTTATATCTGTGACAAATACAGATGATGGTATTATATTATCCCATGCCTTGAATTTATAAATTTTGTAACAATGCAACGTATGTACAAACGTTTTTAACAGCCACGATTCACCTTAAATATTTAGAATAAGGTCTTCTACTAAATGTTATTTATTCATTTGAGTTATATCACCTTCATATTTAGGAAACTGCTAAAATGCTAAACTTCCAATTTAGTATTTCTCCGTCATATATCAATTACAGCATAAGAAAATATTATTTGATAGATGCTTTGACATTGCAGTCAGATACCATCCATTTTCTCAATCTTTTGCTGTTTTAATGGAAACAATGCTGCGTATCCTGATGTGTATGAATCAAATCATTGTCCTCATTGAGGAAGCACTTTGTTGCATAAAATGGACAGTAAAAAAATATGATAGTCCCTATACTAACTAGGCTCTATACTATGTATACCTTAACGTGGAATACATTGCAATAAACCATGGCAAGGCATGAATGATTATTAAAACAAATCTCCCAGTCCATGAAGAGCACAATTGACACACAAGGAGAATACCATCCTGGGACAAGCTTCCAGCGGTAACTGTGAATCCATGTTTGCACTCGGATTGTACCTAAACCTGAACATTGAAGTGCAACTCTATTCAACTCTGTTCAAGATCAGAGATGGAAAATTCCCAGCACCAGGAGATTTGAACATTAATAGTTACTGAATCATGTGAGGGTTGGGTTTGAACTTATTTCTCCCTACCCAAGCCTTCACAACCTCCAGATACTTGGAGATTTACTTAGACACATTTCTTCCTCTCTTGGTTCCAGTAGATGCCATTTCCAGGTTCTTTATTAATTGGTCTGATTATTATTTTCATTTTATAATCTGGGATCTCTATTTTTTTCAATTGATTTAATTTCTCCAATCACTTATATTGCAAACACTTCAAACTTTTAAATTCATTTTCTCTTCCACATTTGCAAATCCATTCAGCCAGTTTTTTCTTAATAAATTCAATTACTGAAGTTTTCACTGATTTTATGTAATGTTCCAAAATTCCTCAACATCTTTTGTAAGATGTAACATTAGTGATGTACCTATTACAACTACAAATATTTTTCCTGGTATTAGTTGTGCAAGTAATCCTACTTTCCTGATAATAGCCAGTTGGGAGAGTAAAAGCTGTTCAGAACCACGAGATTGGCAGCAAATCAATTAGGTAGATAGGTAGGTAGGTAGGTAGGTAGATAGATAAAAAGAAAAAAAAATGATGATATGATCCATTCATTTGTGTCTGACTCTTTATGAAATAAATGATACTCCCCTCTCCCCCTGTATTCTTAACTTTTAATTCCAGTCAACATATTTGACAATTTATGGACTTTAATGACAATCCCATGTCTTTTAGTTTGGAAAAATCCATTAATCATTTCTCTTTGAAGATTCAAACAATCCTCTTTCCCACAGAGGCATGTGTTATTTATTTATTTGATTTGTTTAACCAATTTAAAAATGCTTTAAAATAAGGAGCATCTAAATTCAATTAAACCCCTTATCCATTTTAAATGTTCATATACTAAACTTTTATCAATTTTTTTTTTTTTGCTGTAGATTATTTTTGATTCCTTAGATTCATTTCTTTCCATTTCCTTTTATTCATGCCCTGGGGTTTCCTCGTGAGGAACTGCCTTCCAAAGTGCACATAGTTGTTTTCTTCAGGCTCTCTTTATTCAGACAAATTTCCCTGACCTGGTCTTATTGCCCAGTCATAGTCCTCAGCCTCATTGTTAACCCCACTCCTCAAAGACATGTCACTCTGTCATGTTCAGCTGTAAATAGATGCTCTCTTGTAGTTGAGTAAGTAAATATGTACTGACTAAGTTGTTCAGGAGATAGAGGATATTGAACTAATATCCTCTAATCTCCTCCAGTGGCCATTGGCATTCAGATTTTCCCATTGCATCAGCTTAAAGACAAAATGCAGTATCCAATCTGGGTTGTTCATAACCCAGGTTGTTCATATTTGCCTTCATTTGTGACAAAATGCAATAATTTTATGTGATTTTTTTTCTTGTGCAAGTAGACAAGATGAAGTGATTTTGAATGGGTGAATAACTGACATAACTGGGAGTTTTTCCAGGTTTACAAATCAGTATTTTCAACTATGTAATTATTTTTTGTAGTATACTTAAATTTCTGGATAATATATTTTAGCTTTATGTTTGCTTAACATATATTTTAACATGATTAAAAGCTTTATTTTTATGAACATTTACCCTCTGAAATTAGCAGAAGGGCTTCTTTTGGTATTTCTGTTTGTTGATGATACGATACTGATATTCTTCACTACTTAGTTGGGATGAGGCGAACATTACCTGGAGTTGACACACGCACGCACTCACATACGCACGTCATAATCTTTTCAGAGAAATTGACTAAATATAGGCTGGAGGATGAAATTACTTAGTAATTAGTTTTTTTTTAAAATCACAGTGATTCATTGGCATACTTTTAACATCTGCACAGAGGTTTGTTCAGAATCTTCTAGAGCACGGGTGTCAAACTTGCAGCGTCACATTGCAATCACATGATATATTGTGATGTTTTTCCCCTTTGCAAAGCTGGAGCGGGTGTGGCCTGAGTGTGACGCATCCAGCCCACTGACTGCCAGTTTGACACCCCTGTTCTAGAGTTTACAGCCTTGCTTGGTGGGACATACCAAAGGTGCTGTACAACTATGCATATTCTGACTTGTTTGGTGTTAGAATCTCTATCTTCAGAGCTGACCCAACTAACTTTCCAATCAGTAGGGAGAAGACCGTTACCTAGCCTTTGGTTCCTATTGCTTTGTGTTATGGATGATTCTATTCCATGGCCCTTTAGGATTTTATTTATTTATTTATTTATTTTTCATATTTATAACCCGCTCCCATTTCACAACAAGGGACTCGGGGCGGCGAACATAGAATTAAATCAATAAATACAAAATACAATACATAGATATTAGATGCCTGTGTTGTAACCGTTTTTAAAACCCTCGTTTATAATTGGCGGTGCTGGGGTTACGCAAGGCCGGCTAGTTGGAAGAAGTGAGTCTTAAGACATTTGCGGAAGAGGCGGAGGTCAGGAATGGTGCGGATTTCAGGGGGCAGGTCGTTCCAAAGGGCCAGCCCTGCCACAGAGAAGGCCCTCCCCCTGGGCGCCGACAGTCGACATTGCCCAACCGACGGCACCCTGAGGAGGCCCTCTCTGTGGGAGCGTGTCGGTCCCAGGGATGTATGGGGCAGGAGACGGTCTTGCAGATAGCTAGGTCCCGAGCCATGGAGCGTTTTGAAGATGGTCGTTAGGACCTTGAAGCGCACCCGAAAGACCACAGGAAGCCAGTGGAGCTCGCGTAGGACAGGTGTTATATGGGAGTGTTTAGGCGCTCCCGTAATTATCCGTGCGGCCACGTTCTGGACTAACTGTAGTCTTCGGGTGCACTTCAAGGGAAGCCCCATGTAGAGAGCATTGCAATAGTCAAGTCGAGATGTGACGAGTGCTTGAGTGACTGTGCGTAAGGCTCCCCGATCCAGTAAGGGACGCAATTGGTGCATCAGGCGTATCTGATGGAATGCCCCCCTGGCCACGGCCGCCACCTGGTCTTCCATAGTCAGCCGGGAGTCCAGGAGGACACCTAGATTGCGTGCCTTCTCAACAGGGGCTGGTGTTTCGCCCCCAATGGCCAGAGTTGGAATAATCTGGCTGAAACGGGGTGCCGGAAGCCACAGCCACTCAGTCTTGGACGGGTTGAGCCTGAGTTTGTTACTACCCATCCAGATCCGTACAGCCTCCAAGCACCGGGACATAACCTCGACGGCATCATTGGGGTGGTCCGGGGTGGATATGTACAGCTGGGTATCATCAGCGTACAGATGATATCCCACCCCGAAACCACGGATGATCTCACCCAGCGGCTTCATATATATGTTGAACAGCAGGGGTGAGAGGACCGACCCCTGAGGGACCCCACATAAGAGGGATCTAGAAGTCGACCTCTTCCCCCCCGTCAACACATATTGTGACCGACCAGAGAGGTAGGACGAGAACCACCGTAAAACGGTGCCTCTCAGCCCCAACCCCCCCAGTCGGTGTAATAGGATACCATGGTCGATGGTATCAAAAGCCGCTGAAAGGTCTAATAGGACCAGGATAGAGGAAAATCCTCTATCTCGTGCCCTCCAGAGATCATCGACCAATGCGACCAATGCCGTCTCGGTACTGTGCCCGGGTCGGAAGCCGGACTGGCGCGAATCTAGATAGTCAACTTCATCCAAATGTCGTGGAAACTGTTGGGCCACCACACTCTCAACAACCTTCACTAGAAAGTGGAGGTTGGAGACGGGACGATAGTTTTCTAATAATGCCGGATCCAGGGACGGCTTCTTGAGGAGGGGCCTCACCACCGCCTCTTTCAAGACGGTAGGTAAGGACCCCTCACTCAGAGATGCGTTGACAATGCCCTGAAGCCAGCCTCGTGTCGTCTCCCAGGATTCCAGTACAAGCCAGGAGGGACACGGATCCAGTAAACATGTGGTGGCCCTGAGTCTTAAATACAGCAGCCTATGTTGGCTTCTATAAGGATTTCCAAGCAACTGAATTTCATTTCTTTATTAAATTTCTACATCACCCATCTTACCTAAGTGACTCCAGGTGGTTTACAACATAATAAAATAATATAAACATAAATAAAAATAAAATGTAATAACATTTTAATAAAAGCAAGGCAGTGTACGTGACCTCAAGTAACCAGCCATTCCCAGGATTGCTTTACATTCTTAATGCGATCCTTTGAGCCTTCACCCAGAAACAGCAGTATAATAATTAGATTGAGGGTTACCCAAGGAGCTGTCTTTTTTCAAGAGTTTTTATCTGTCCGATCCAATCCAACAGATTGACCATGTTGCAGAGCCTGTCAGCCAAAAAGTGTTGACTGGCAGAAACAAAAAGCTGGGCTATTTCTGCTATAAAGGTAAAGGTTCCCCTCGCATATATGTGCTAATCATTCCCGACTCTAGGGGATGGTGCTCATTTCCGTTTCAAAGCCACAGAGCCAGCGCTGTCCGAAGACGTCTCTGTGGTCATGTGGCTGGTGTGACTATATGCCAAAGGCGCACAGAACACTGTTGCCTTCCCATCAAGGTGGTCCTACTTTTCTACTTGCATTTTTTTACATGCTTTCGAACTGCTAGGTTGGCAGAAGCTGATAGAAGTAATGGGAGCTCACTCTGTTACATGGCACTAGGGATTCAAACCGCTGAACTGCCAACAACCTCAGCGTCTTAGCCACTGAGCCACAGCGTCCCATATTATTTCTGCTATAGCCCCTGCCTTATAGAATATTCTTCCCTCAGAGATTAGAATGGCTCCAATCCTGTTGGCTTTTCACAAAGCTTTAAAAATTTAGTTGTGTGCCTGGCCTTGGGGCTCAAAATGTATTAAGGGCTCCTTTACTTCGCTTTACTATTAGTTGATTAATCATCACTGCTGCTTGTTTGTACTTACTTATTTTGTGGATATTTTTATTGGTTTAATGTTTTTTACATTGTTTTATAATTTCAGAATTGTAAGCTGTCCAGAGTTACTTGGCTGAGTTGGGCGGCTATAGAAATTGAATAAATAAATAAAAATAATACCTTGTGATATCCATCACATTTTGGTCTTTCACCTGCATTTGAAACAGCAGTTTGACTTTCTCTCCAATAAAAATTTTTTTGGGGGGGGCCATCTCTTCATTTTTCCTTTGCCCTGAAGTTAAATTCTTTTCTCTGTCATACTGATAACTTCATAATCTCTGATTCAGCTTCATGTTTAGACCCTTTCTCTTCTTCTTATTATGTTGAAACCTTTTGAAACCATGACCTATCACACAACTTCACCTCCTTGCCTAGAAAATACATGGCTTTTTATTGCTATGATTGTCAATCTGAAAAACTGTGTGCCTTGAAAGGTAATTCTTCTTTCCTCACTTTGCATAAGGACAAATTAGTTTTTTATTCATGCATCTATTTGCCTCATTTTAAATTTTTGTTTCTTTATTAAATTTATATGCATTCTTTGCATGTGCACGATAGATTTCTTTCTATATATAGCTAGATATTTCTAGCTAGCTATTTCCATCTTAAAAGTTTAGTATTTCTTCTCAGCATTTCTCCAGACAATTTCTTTATTTAAGTTTAGCTATGAGTTGTTAAACAACCTTGTACTTTTTATCAGTATTTATTCTCCAAGTATTTCTTTTAGTTACTAAATTCAATTTTGACGCTGCCTAATTCCTTAATGATGCTGGGTGATTTATAATTAAAAGAGTAGAGAGATAGAGAGATAGAACCACAATTAATCTGAAAAACATATATTAGCAATGGAAAACACAATGTGGGGACTCCACAGCCACTGATCAATGATACTCAGAGACTGGATCAATAGCTGGCCTATTTCTCTACTAGAGCTATCTCTGAAGGCTTAGCCCTCTATAGGTAGTCCTCGACTTATAATCATTTGTTAAACAACCATTTACAGTTACAGTGGAACTGAAAAAAAGTGACTTATGACTGTTTTTTGCACTTATGATCATTGCAGCAGCCCCACAGTAATAAGATAAAAATTCAGGCGCTTGGCAATCAACAGGTATTTTATGCTGCAGCCTCCTGAGGTCATGTGATCACCATTTGTGGCCTTCCAAGTGGGCTTCCTACAGGCAAAGTCAATGAGAAAGGCCAGATGTGCTTAATGACTGTGATTCATTTAACTCCAGTGATTTGCTTAAGAAAAGTGGCAAAAGGCTTGTAAGATCAGGTACAATTCACTTTACAGCTGCCTTGTTTAGCAATGAAAATTCTGGCCCCAATTGTGGTCGTAAGTCAAAGACTACCTGTACTTTTATCTGATTTCTGTTATCTGATTTTGACCAGATTTCTGTGCCCAAGCGCTGTAACCTTTGAAAGCCCATTCTCCCATATCTCCTTCCAGATAAAAGCTTGTTACTCACTTACATGTGTGAATGAGATTATAATAAAGAAATGGTTACTTATTAGTAATTACAATTCTTCAAACGATCATCAGTATTTTTACAGAAACAATCTTCTTATCCTCTTGGTCTTGGATAAACATCATTGTTTCTTCAAATCCGGCTGAAGGAAATGAAGAGTTTCCTTCAAGGTTTTCACAAATAGCCTTTAATGTAGCAATGACGAACCTTTTTTGGCTTGCTTGCCATAAGTGGGGGGAGCGCAGGGGGGGGGGTCGTGCCTGGGCGTGCCACACCCATAATGCAATGCTCGAGCTCCCCAGTGTGCAAGCACATACTGCAGGTGCTCCCGTCATTTTTTGCATGCTTTTTTTCGCCTTCCCTAGGCTATAGGGGCCTTATAGGAACCAGGGTTGGGTGAAAACAGCCCCCCCCCCAGAGGCCCCCGGAGGCTTCAGGGACCTTCAGGAGGCTTCCCTGAAGCTTCCGGAGAGCAGAAAAAGACCCTTTGAGCAAACCGGGAGTGACTTCTGGTTTGCTCAGAGGGCCATTTTTAGTCCTCCGGAGGCTTCAGGGACCTTCCGGAGGCTACCCTGAAGCCTCTGGAGGACTAAAAAGGATGCTACGAGCAAACCGGAAGTCACTTCCAGTTTGCTCGTAGCATCTTTTTTAGTCCTCCAGAGGCCTCGGGGGCGGGAGGGGGCTGTTTTCGCCCTCCTCAGGCTCCTATAAAGCCTGGGGAGGGCGAAAAATGGCTTTAAAAATGGCTGAACTGAGCTGGCCAGTGCACGCATGCACACTGGCCAGCTGACAGGGCAATGCCTCGTGTGCCCTGACAAATGTCTCTACGTGCTACCTGTGGCATGTGTGTCATAGGTTTGCCATCCCAGCTTTAATGTATAGAACATTGTGAATAGAGCTTAGTGCAGGAGAATAATCCATGTGTCTGAGTTCACAGATCAAAGTACAGTTAAATAACTAGCTCTTTTTAAGACAAAAATATATAACTTGCAGGAATGTATTTAAAAGGTTTTTGACTTGTTGGTGGAGATACGTTACAACTAGAGCTGGAATGCAGAGAATGTAAACATGAAATTGTCACTTAGAAGTCACCGTGTGCAACATTAAATGAGTTTATTGTTATGTTTGGAAAGTGTAGGAAAAAAAGACACCCAGAATAATACCCAAGAGGATATAAACTGGGAAATTGGCCTTAATTGTCACAAGCAATTAAATGTTTTAGAACTTCATTCTGATATTGTAATAAAACTCGAACCATGCCTTGCCACATAATAGGAAGTTTCGACTTCATTCTAGCTTGGCTATGGAGCATATCAGCTAAAAATGGTACAGCTCATATTTTTGAGATACATATTTTCAGTTTTTTTCAAAATGTCATGCACATTAATCCATTTGATATCTGAATCAGTTATCAATGAGGCTTGATGTTGGAACTATTATTTAACTTTTGAGTTAAATTAATGTTTATCCCAATTGACGTGGTCCTTCTAAGTCTTCTGTATGGTTTTCAATCTATTTGGAAGAAATTATTGAAATAAAAGCTTCTGTTATATGGGTTTTCCTGATGTTTTGTTTGTTTGCCTTGCATTTTATAAAGCAAAAATAACTGTCTGTCATGGTCCAGATGCTACATTTCTGAAAAATTTTGCGCACTTCTGAAATAATTCAGTCTGGCAAATTTAATGAAAAATTTGGTCATTTATTTTTGTCTTAGTCTTGAACTAGTGTAGGGCATTTGTATACTACACCGTTGTATCCTGCTTCTCTGAAAATAAGACCTCCCCAGATAATAAGCCCAATTGGGCTTTTGGGCGCATGCAATTAAATAAGCCCTCCCCCGAAAATAAGCCCTCCCTGAAAATATTGCAACAGAGCAGCAGCCATGAGGTGACTACGCTCGCCGCCTTCTGCACCTCAAAAGTAATAAAACCTTTCCCCAGATAAGGCCAAGCGCACATTTCAGTCTTATTTTCAGGGGAAAATGGTAGTATAATACATAATGTTGATTTAGTCACTGAATGTAATAATTTATTACATATATTTATTTTTGTTTATTTTTCATAGTACTGGCTGAAGACAATAATAAACATGTGACAGGTTGAAGTTTGATCCCCATTAATAGTTGAAATGCAGTGTTTCAGTGCATGGTTCTCACTATTGTCCTCACAGTCTTTGGTTCCATATGGTGACTTGTGAGGTGGTTTTGAGGCTGAGACTTCATGTTGCTCTAGCATTTGTCACAGCAGGAAAGAGGCTTGTTTGGCTCATTTCAGTGCCTTCCTCTGTATTCTCATGGACAGCCATTCTGAAGAGCAGTGCCAGATGCTTTCCTGCTGCTTTATTTGGATTAACTTTCCACAATAGCAAAACAATGGGGTAATCCTTTTGATGGCAAAAAGCCCCTTGTACAACTGCTTATTCTGATGTATTGCCTGAGATGAGGGTTTCATCTGACCTCATGATGTAGCTGACTCAACAACTACAAATGAATAAATTAAGTTAATTTTCCTACCCTACTAGGCATTACATTCATCTGGATTAGAATAAGGAAAACATCAGCATTTGCACATGCATTGGGTATTTACTGTGTAACACGCAAACACTTTTATTGGACGTGGACCTGCAGTCTGTATATTTATATATTTTATTTAACAAATTATTTTACTTGCTCAGAAATGGACAATCCAAAGTTGCAGTTTTTCACAGTTATTTTCACAAAATATGCTATTTCGAACTTTGTAGTCTGTCAAAATGTCCCTGAGAAAGAGGAAATCCTTTAATATTCCACACACAGTCCTTATAGTTGCTCCTTATGAGTAGACTACAGAAATTGTTCTGCAGCCAGCTTATGTGTTGAGCTTATGGAGTCAGGAAGGAGCCATCTTTGTTCCCAGGCATGAACATACAGTAGCTGTTTTTAAGAACATAAAGCTTAACCAAGCATCATTTCTTAATCACTTTGGCTATATTTTATTACCTTTGAAATATTAAGACTCTTCAGAATGGAAAGTTATATTCAGTGGGTGAGTTGCCTTCTCCTTGGAGAAATATGTTTAAATATGATTTTAAATTTTTGAAAAAATATCACTTTTTGGATTAAATAGCAAAAGGGGTCTTACAATATTGATTTCAGAAAGTAGTAATGAGTTAAGGCTTCAGATGGACTTGGAATTAAAATGTTAAATTAATTACAAGCATCCTACTATGGCACATAGCTGATTGTTTGGGTTTCTTTAAAAGAAAACATAATATAAGACTTTTGAAGGTTGGACACCAGAGGGAGGTAGAAGATAATAAATAGTTTAATTAAAAGTTAAAAGTGGAGCAAAATACACCAACAATTGAATTTTTGATTGATATTTTTGAACAATGGTCTTTGAAATCATTTGATATAATAGATAGATAGTCTGTGAATGAAGTTACAGAAGAAGAACAAGCTATACTGGATGAGTTCAAAGTTAATTTAGTGAAAGTAGTTTTAAATGTGACAAGTATTGAAGATGTATTGAATGTACAAACAAAACCAGTTGTTTCATTGTTTAAAGGAGATATACAAGTAATCAGAAAAATCAGTTTGCATAATGTTTTCTTACTGTATATACTGTACAAATCGATTCTGTTAAAGTTTTGGAAGATTCCTTGAGAAGGGACAAAAAAAGCTGAAAAGAATTCAACCTCTGGGACTTTGTTTGAAGACAGTTAAAAGTATAGGGAAGAAATACAAGGTTGGCTTTTAAAAAAAAATCATGGTTAAAATAAATAATTAGTTATATCTGGCAACCCTTTTTGGACTTCTGCTAAGAAGAGACAATTGATGTGTTCTTTGGATTTTGTTTTTAGTTAAGAGGGTGAAGAGAGTACTTGTATTTCATGAAATGGTGAGGTCACCAAAATTGTTTATACTTGTTGAAGGGTGAAGTTACTATTTTTTCCTTTTTCATTCTTATATTTTTTACATTCTGTAATAGTTTTTATTTTTTCCCCTATTTATAATTTCTAATTATTTAAAAAGTCACCACAAAATCTTGCAACCAATATGAAAAACATCTGAAAACACAGTTGAATTATTAATTTGGATAGCTATAATATACATGTTTTATGCTATCATAATAGAAATCATAGCACATTTGGGAAATATATCTGTGTTTGTATGTTTTTGTGGCAGAGAGAGATTTTATTACATTATTAAGTAGAAAATTCTTTATTTTGAACTCAGATTGGAAAGCAAGAGATATGAATTAGTAATACTTCCATTTTGTAATAGTACAATTATGTCAGATCTGTTTCATACAAAATTACAGTTGTAAAAATCTGTTTCATATTGGTTTCTGTTCTGATCTTCCAAACCAGTTTCCTATTGTAATTTAATCTGGACAAAATTTTAAATGGATAGGTAGAATATATTTCATCATATTTATTTCTTGACATTGAATAGACCACAATAGGAAGCAACTTTTCAAGACATGCTGAAAAGGGCTGTCACATTATAATTTCCTTTTTACATATTTATAGTAATAGTTTTTCTTTTTGTTACTATATAATGCGTACAGATGTCTATTCTGGCATCAGATATGCAATTGGAGAGTAGGAAGCAGAATTGTTTTAGAATGGTCTTTATTGCTTGCCAAAAGTACTAAACTGCTTTATTTATGGTTGATTTATTTATGGATGATTTCCAGATAACTGCAAATAATTTTAAAAATATCCTCTGGAAAATCTGTGATGAATGTATAATTGAGATATGCTGTACATTAGGGATTTTAAAAGAAGTTTTGGAATTTTTCATATGCTACTGACACCTCATTAAGAATAGCTTGCATTTATGCTACACAAAAGCTATTGTCCAATATTATCAATTATCTCCACATTGCAATTGCATACAAAGATTTAGGTGGTTCTATTCAAATTGTATATTTCAGTAAGCCCCCAAATAACAGAAGTTGTGTACATAATGCAAAATTAAACATTTTTTCATGTAGAATATATGTCCAATATATATAGTGCCAACTTCAAAACGAACCTGGAGGGACCATTTTTCTGTCCCTCAGTTGCCACACAGTGGCAACTGTGGGGACGAGAGAAGGAGGATGGAATGCTTTGCTAGACACAACACAGAGTTTTCTCTGAGAACCAAGATCATCTCCACAAGTGATGGATAAGATTAGGAAGAGTGTTTGGAGAACTTGCCAATTAACTTAATTGGCCAACATGACCTCTGACAATTATAGAGCGAATTATTTCCTATTTTAATTATACTGAAACCATGGGAAAGGCTTGCAGTTGGTTTTACATTTAACCGTGCAGATATGATGTGCCCAATAAAGAAGTTCTTTGAGAGAGGCCTGAGTCTCGGAATTTTGATTAGCTTGGGCTCATTAGTCAGAACCTTGACATATAGTTGTTTAAGGATTCCAATAAGAAAACAGTGAATATGGTAGGATATTAATCTAGCTGGTTCAGTGCAGGAGTGGGCTTCAAAAATTTTAGCAAGGGGTTCTCTGTCCGGTTGCTGGTGGGCGTGGCCATGGTGGGCTTGGCCTAGCTGGCCTCCTGCACCACAGTGGATGGGCGTTTTTGCCCTCTGGAGACTTTCCTTGAGCATCCAGGAGGGCGAAAACAGCCTCCCTTGGCTCCGGAGGCTCTCTTGAGGTGGGAAAGAGGCCCGTTTCTGGCCTTCCCCAACTTCCAGTAGGCCCGTTTTTTGCCCTCCCCGAGCCTCCGCATGTGCCCTACATCCAAAAGGGGCTGCATGGAGACTCCTAGGAAGGACGGGGTAGAGTGGGCAGTGCCAGCCAGGAGTGGGATTTGGATGTTCTCTAAACTGCACAGAATCTTAGCTAGAGGTTCTCCCGAATCCCTGCGAATCCCCAGCAGTCCACCCTGGTTCAGTGCCTTATTTAGATAAAGTTATTTATATATTAGAATAATTTATATGTATATAAATGATCAGAAGATAATTTCTGCAGTATGCAAACATTGTGGCCCTGTTACCTCTTATTCCCATAGTATATTATTACATATCTCTCATGTCCACATCATTAAATAACAATCTGTGTGTGGGAGTTGTCTGAAGGAAACTTTTTCTAATCACATTGTCTAAAATATGCAAAAAAGCTCTTGAGAAGCCTGATAATTTTCTCCCCAAAATGTTTTAGACAAAGATTGAACTGTCGTAAGCCAGAGAAGATGCAGTTGGTTTGGAGAAAGATTGGTGAAGCTTTTTTTGGGGTGGGGGTGGGGGGGCTCCACTTTGCCTGGTATTAAGCGTGAGATTGATTCTAATATGCTTTGGGGTTCTGTGAAGATTATTATTATTATCATTACTATTATTTGTTAAATTTATTTGCCATCTATCTTACCATCGGGCTAGTAGCAAAATAAATACTATACGTATGAAAGGATTCAGCTAAATATGAATATATCCTAGAAAAACTAATATCTGAAAGTCAGCTAAAAAAATTGAACTGAAAAGAGGTAGATATTTCAGCAAGGCAACAGTTTGAAACCAAATCAACCATGAAGTACATTAGAGTAAAGAAAGATAACGGTTTTGGAATAGCTTTCATAGTCCCCAGGCTTGAATATAATTGAAAATGTTTCAGACATGCAGAGTATGCAAGGAAAGCTAAGAATATTTCTGATCTAGAAGAGTTCTACAAAGAAGAGTAAGAAAAATTCCAAAAGCAGAAAAAGAAGGACTCTTATCTGACTATAGGAAATGTTTGCAACCCTCCTAAATATGAGTCATTTGCTAAGTGGCTGAATTTTGATCCATGTGACCATGGAGATGCTGCAACAGTTGTAAGTGTGAAAAATGGTGATAAGTCATTTTTTTCAGTACTGTTCTAACTTCAAATGCTCACTAGGCAAACTGTTTTAAGTCAAGAACTCCATATATATGAATCTGTTCAAAATTTTAGAAGGAAGCAGGGCTCTGCTTTAATGAGGCAAAATAACAGCCAAAAGATAGAGGAAACAAAGAGAAGTGCAAATTTGAACATTTGTTTGACTTGGATTGTGGCCTTGGCATTTATTCCAGTGATAGGAGGCTAAAACATGTGAAGAATGATTGCAGCAGGGGTGGGTTTCAGCCAGTACTCACCAGTATGGGCATACCAGTTGGTGAAATTTAGCATGCCTTCCCGTACCTGATCTTCAGGAGGCCCCGAACCAGAACGCTCCCTCCCCTGGACTGCCCACCTGTTGGCTCCCCCCACCCACCCGCCCAGTCCCCGCTTGCTCACCCTGCTTGTCTGCACCAGGCTTGCCCCGCCCACCCACTGCCTTTGCCAGAGCGAAGGATTGGGAGGAGCACATGTGGCGGGTGCTCCCTTCTCTGACAGGCGCCTGGTTTTCAGTGGGGGTGGGGAAGAAATCCATGCATTTTCCTCCCTCTGCATGGATTCCACCCTCCCCTGGAAATGAGGCTGCTGTCAAAGAAAAGGGAGCAGCGTGTGCCACGTAGCATGCCCAACACCTTTGGACACCCGCCAGGTCACCTGCCAAGCGGCAGAGAAATCTGGCTTCGGCAAGAGGCAAAAAAGCCGTTTGAAATTAGCCCTGTCTGATGCTCTGCTAAAAAGGTGGGAACCAAGGCCAAGAGATAACAGGATGACTAACCATATTTGGTTAACCCCCAGAGCAGTAAGAGGCTGAATTGGGAGCTCTGTGAATTGGCTTGTAGGACACAGAATGCCATGATAATAGGATTTATTGGGCACTGTTTTTAGTTCATAGAATATATCTATGAAAATAATTGGAAGGGATGTGTATGAGAGGGAGAACGGGGGAGAGAGAGGAAGAAAAAGAGAAAGTAAGATAGGAAGGAAGGAAGAAGGAAAGTGGGAGAGATACACACAAGAAAGGAAGGAAAGAATAGAGGGAGAGTGAGAGAAAAAGAGAGAAAGAAAGAAAAAGAGAAAGAAGGAAAGAGAAAGAAAGGAAGAAAGAAAGAAAAAGGGAGAGAGAGATGGAAGGAAGGAAGGAAGGAAGGAAGGAAAAAGAAAGAGAACTTATGACCACAATTGAGCCCAAATTTTTGGTTGCTAAGCAAAAGCGTTGTTAAGTGAGTTTCACCACATTTTCCAAGTTGGCCATGCTCACCCAGTCACACGACTGCCAAGCCATGCCCACCTGGCCACATGACCGCCGAGCCACTCCCACAAAACAGGCCATACCTTCAGAATAGGTTCTAAATTTTTTTGAAACCCGCTACTGGATTGCAGGAATTGGGTATCTCTAGTGTTCCAATATTTGAGGGGCTGCCATAAAGAAGAGGGGATCAATCTATTCTCCAAAGGACACGAGGGCAGAACAAGAAGCAACCTATGGAAACTAATCAAAGAGAGAAGCAACCTAGAACTGAGGAGACATTTCCTGACAGTTAGAACAATTAATCGGTGGTAAAAAAGAGATTGGACAACTACTTGTCTGAAATGGTATAGGGATTCAAGCTTGAGGGGATTGGACCTCTAAGGTCCCTTCCAACTCTGTTATTCTGTTAAGATGAGCTTTATAAGAAATAAAAAATGAACATTTTTGCTCATGCTTTGGTCTCGTAAATAGTGCCACAAAAGTAAAGATTGCGTTAGGAAAAATTGGATCAATGTTGGATCAAGCTAGTAGGAAAAGTCCCAAAGGTGCTTTTTTGAAAGGCAGCTGGCCGTTGCTTTTCCTTAAAGATGTTTTGCTTCTCATCTGTATGGAACTGAAGAAGCTTCTTGGATAAGAAGTGAAATGTCTTCAAGGAAAAAAAAGTCCAATCGCTTTTTGAAAAAGCCCCTTTGGGACAACCAAGACCTGGATGATTGAGAATCTCCATAGACATTTTGTAGGGAAAGGGACAAATGAATTATATAAATTTTGTTTGATTTAAGATTATTTCTCTTCAGTTTTTTTTAAACTTTAGACTCTAAATTCCAACAAAAAATACATGTAGTCACTTTCCACGTGAGAATATGGGCATTTAGGTAACAAGTGAATTATGGAGCTTGTTTTGATTTGGGCTAACATTGCTCAGAGAATTTTGAATGGCAAAGATTTGAGTTGATATCTTAGCATCTTCTAATTATCATACAATAATGTTTTAATCATAGAGGTTTATAATCTGAATGAACAATATTTTCCCCTTTTGTACAGAATATCTATACAGAGATCTTCCTTCCACTCATAAATTTATATGGGTTTTAAAATATTTGTACAACAATATACATATTTACCTAGTTTATATCGGTTGTTTTTATTCCCGCATAGAAGGTTCAAAACATACAAACTGCCCTGTAATGTAGTACATTTAAGGTAAAGGTAGAATTGAAGAAATTAATTTTAATTTGTAGAGATCAACTTTTACAATGCTTAAATTGCCTTATCAGAGTTCTTTCCAAACTTTCTACATACACTCAATTGTATGCTACTATAGGTATCATGCTACATTGTATTTCTAATTACATCACATTTTGTAATTGTTAGAGTAACAATTTCCTTTCTTTGATGTGGACTTCTTTTTTAGTCCATTTAGAAATATCAGGAAGCTATCATTATGCCTGGAAGAACAAATAGTACTAGAAAAATATATATTTAAAACTGCACAGAAATAAAACATGCAGGGAAGGAGGACAGAATGATATCCTGAAGGAATTTATGACTGACTAACATTGAAGTGAAGGCCATACAGGTTTTTTGAAGGGTGGAGGAGCCTATCGTCAAATATGTGAAAATGTCCCTACAACATGTTAAAAAGAATCTTTGTTATTTTTTGTATCTTGAAGATAATTTCCTGTACTGGTTATGTGAACAATCACCTTGACATGATAAGTTTATTTGCTGTCTCTGGTATTGCTTGGTGTGGCTTGATTTTGGAAAAAATCTGCCAAAATTAGAGAGAATGCAATATAAAATTCCCAGCTCCTATAGATGGCAGAATATTTGGTATGTAGTATTTGACATTGTGAAGAATTGGTAAAGTGGCATTATATTTGTTCTTTATTTTGCTATGTAACAAGGCCTTTTATAGAATGTTAGTGTAAGTTCCATCAGCCCAGTTCTGAAATACGGAGATATTGATTTCTTATAAAGATCCGTTAATCATTTTAATCTCTACAGTGACCTCATTAGTATGATTAATTTTATTCCAAATGTTTTGGTCAAATTCACTTTTATTTGCTTCACTAGTTAAGAGAAAATGAACTTCTGATTAGGACATAATTCAGATAATATTTATGGTCTTAGCCTTCAGCATACATGGTTGCTTACTGAAAGAAAGGACAAAGCATTTTCCCATTCTGCAGCCAACATTGAAACAGCATTATATTCAAGAACTGATTATGTTTTCTGATTAAATTATCATTTAATAGCAGTGGCTTAAAAGGATAAAATTATTTTTCTTGCCATAGGCCACAACTCTGAATATGTCCTATTTATTTATTTCATTTTAGTTTTAATCATGTAGACATTTATCTTATTGATGCTGTGTGCAATGAGAATAGCTAATACGAAATTAAAGTATATGCTGACAGCTATTATTTATCCAGTACTGTATATCAGTAATTCCCCATAATGGAAGTGAAAACATTTTTGTTTGTTTACAGTTTTTTTTAAAGATAAAGATAAAGTTTAAAATCTTGAAAGGTACATATTTTGAAAATAAGTTAGACAGTGATAACATTGATTCTTTTTTGTGAGTGAAAAACAGACAGTGTGCTTTTCAAGGCTTTTTTATCAAAAGAACACTTGTTTTATTGCAGCTTGTATAAATGGATAGCTGATATCAAAGGTTAAGCAGTACTGACTACAAGTTGCTAGAAGGTCATCGTAAAAATATACCTGTCCATTTATGACCTTCCCAGGTGGCTTTTTAACAAAGTCAGTGGTGGGAGCTGGATTACTTAACAGCTGCAGTGATTCTCATAACAGGCATGGCAAAAAGGTCGTAAAATCAGGCACAACCCACTTAATAACTGCCTTGCTTAGCAGTGGAAATTCTGGTCCCAATTGTGTTGTAAGATGAGAACTACTTTGTGGTATTTGTAATATTTGTATGATATTTTTGATGAATGAAACCAAAGAATGAGGGAATCTTTTTGAGTTTCAATAAATAGTCAGAAGTCTAGATAGGAGATCAACCCTTTTTGGAAGGCCAAATCCTGAAGATGAAACTCAAGTACTTTGGTCACCTAATGAGAAGGAAGGAGTCACTGGAGAAGAGCCTGGTGCTGGGAAAGATTGAGGGCAAAAGAAGAAGGGGACGACAGAGAATGGTGTGGCTGGATGAAGTTGCTGAAGCAGTCGGTGTGGACTTAAATGGACTCCAGAAGATGGTAGAGGTCAGGAAGGCCTGGAAGAACATTGTCCATGGAGTCGGACATGACTTCACAACTAACAACTAACAACAACAACAACAACAACAACTAGATACCTAGATTTATTTGTTATTTGAAAGAAATGATTGGCAAGTACTGCTTTAATCTTATATAAATGGCTCATAGTTTGAATAGGCACATACAGAATTATGCAAATCTATTTTATTATATATTTCAGTTGCTAGCATATATCATATGGACTATATAGTCTTGAAGACTAGTCATGCTGTTAATCATGCTGTCCAGAGCTGTGTTTTAAGATAGGTGATCACACACAAATTATAAACAAACAAACAAATAACAGATTCAGTTTTAGATATATTGTACTATGCCGATTCACAAGTTTTGTCACAAATAGTCCTATTGCATTCATAAAACAAAGGGAAAGTACGTCTTCAGAACTTTTCTGAGAATTCTCATCTCCAAATATATTTTAGGAAACAGTGAGTCACTTGCACTGCACAATTAGTCCTTGTTTCAGATATTTGTTTTTATTATATGATGACATTTTCTTCTCCTTTCTCAAATAATACAGTATGTGTGGCAAGTCTTTCAAAAATGCTTATAATTGCCATGTTTTAAAGTATTATTCAAAACAGTTCTGAACCTGAGAAGATTTTCTGAGTGAATTTAATAATAGCTTAGTTAATTTGATGATAAGTTGATAGGCAGCCCTGTTTTGATCTTGGTGATTGATGTTCTCCTCTCTAAAACAACACAACAAGAACAAATAAACAAAAAAACCCCAAACCCCATCAACTTGAACTAGCCACAGATAAGGGAAAAGAACTATAACTACTCAGTGCCCCATGGGTGATTTACAGTTATTATCATGGTCAATGGCTTTGAAAGAAGCTGAAAGATGAAAAAGAGGCAGACAGTTGCACCTATGCATCCCAAGCAGAGATAGCAATAGCGATAGCACTTAGACTTATATACTACTTCGTAGTGCTTTACCGCTCTCTCTAATCGGTTTACAAAGTCAGCACATTGTCCTCAACAATCTAAGTAATCATTTTACTGACTTGGAAGGCTGAATCAACCTTGAGTTGGTGAGACTTGAACTGTCAAACTACTGGCAATCAGCAGAAATAGTCTGCGATATTGCATTCTAACCCCTGTATCATCACAGCTCAGAGATTATCTACAAGTTCAATTAATGGCATCTCTATATTGTGCCCTGGTTTTGAACCTGGATCGAAAGCTTGCATCCTTCAGGACTCTTCCAAGCTGCCATTTCACCATCTACTCAGTAAACTTTTGTAGACTGGACAAAAGTAATCCAGAACTATTGGATTCAGTGACAGCTTTTTATGGAGGGGGCATACAATAACTTCCTTCACAGCTAAACAAATGGTTAGGTTAATAGGCCAAGGATCCTGCTTACTTTTTCAGAGGTAATTGGGTATATTAGACTCAAACTGAAGTTGTACATGCCAAGTCAGCTCCCTTGTCCATGATCAAATCAAGGATGAGAGTCACCTGATTATGTACTAGCCCAGGGCCATCAAGGATCCAGCAGTTGATATGAAGGGTCAGTGCTGATGGCTGGTAAGTGGGACTGACCATTACTCCTAAGAGCATCCAGCTCTCAGATTCCCACCACATTTTTCTCTGCCTGTCAAATTGTACTTTCCTTTCAATGCCACCAACTCTCATGGTTGTGGAATCCAATCAATTAACCTTGTAACAATTGTAAATCTTTCATTGTCCACAATAAAACAAAAGTCTGGTAAAACAAAATTGGCCAGCAGGATAAGGAAAGAAGGCAAATTGTGAGACTAATCACGGGGCTTAGATCAATAACAATTAGTCCCTTGACCCAAATTTGCTCCCCTCACACCAGCTATTTTCTGCTACATCTCTGGTTACAGTGCTATAGACCTTGTTGTAGAACTGTGGTGTCCCAAGTGTCAGAGAGCTTCTTGATGCTGGGCAGGCAAGACGACCATGTTTCTCCCAGACAGGATAATTTTTTCCCAAACCTCTTCTATATTAGCAAATGTAGGTCTATGGACTGGCTATCAATCATGATCTGGTCAGCAAAAACCAAATGATGCAATTGGTAAAGCTACCAGCACAGTCTCACACTGTGAAATGGCAGATTTCAATACATCAGTCTTGCTGCATGGTTGCCAATTCAGCTTCTTAGCTGTGAAATACTTCTGGCTACTGCTGCTCATTCCCACTGTACCACTGCTGCCCTCATGTATCATATCCAAGCAAGAAGCGGTAAGACTATTCTAATTCTCTACAGTGGTTAGTCACTGCTTCCTCTTCTTCTCCTTGTAGCCTTCCACTGAATTGCTTAATGTCCCATCTGATCAGCATTTATCATAAAAAGAAAAATGCTAACAATGAATCTGAAACTTGTGTTAAATTTTTAACTTTCCTCTTGTTGTCCCTTATATTGTCTATTACAGGGGTCCCCAACCCCCGGGCCGCGGACTAGTGCCGGTCCGTGGCTTGATAGTAACCGGGCTGGAGTGGGCGGCGGAGAGAGTAGCGTAACTCTTAGGAAAGTGTAGCAAACGCTCCGCTATCCTGGCGGCTGGCCGGGGCGCTCCCCGGGGGCAGGATGGGGGCAACGGCCTGCAGTGGGGGGGTTCGGGGCACCACCTGGCCCTGCACGGGGGGAAGGGGCTGCCAGGCCCTCCTGCCCAGGATGCAGCCCGTCCTTCCCTGCCCCAGCCAAGGATCCTTCTCCCGGGACCCCTGGCAGCTTTCCTGCCTGGTTGCATGTGACCGCCGAACACGCGCGCAGCCCATGTGACTCGACTCACCCGCTGGAAGCTCCTACCGGTCCGTGGAATTTTTTTTACATGAAACCGGTCCCTGGTGCCAAAAAGGTTGGGGACCCCTGGTCTATTATACTTTTATATAAACAGTTTGCTTTCTGAAGACTAGAAACCTCTGGATATTATTTCAGAAGTGACATATTTCATCAATGAACTAATAGTGGCTTTAGTATTTAATCCTACCTCAAATTCCAGGAACACTTGGAGCACATTTTAAAAGATTAAAATATTTACAGACTTGTTTTTCATTCCCAATACCATTGTATTTTGAAGTTAGAGGCATGTGATTGAGAAGGTTGGGAAGGAACTGTGATTCTTCTGTGAACTGCCTCTCATGTGCTCCTCCTCCAAAAGCAGTAAAGTGAGTGTAATATTTAATATTCAGAAGAATAGTAGAGACTTGACCATGGAAGAAGAGGGAGGCCACTTGGCCAGTTCCTTTTTCCCCCATCTGTTGCTCCCAGGAGCACTTACCACATGCTTTTTAAGATCCCTTGAACACCAATAGCAAAGAATGAAATAATGGAAGGGAAAAAAGTAATTTCCATCCTTTCTCAATTTAAGAGGACATATTTGACTCTATGTATCTTTTTTACAATGAAAATAAGTATATGCTTTAATTTCCTTAATAGATTAATTTGGTCAGTACAAAAAAGATGTGTAAAGAAATATCACTATGCCAAAATAAATTTAATTTGTGGCAATATGAATATATTGGTCAGGAAAGGTCAGAAAACAGCATATGAATGATTGGAGCTCTGTTGTTGTAGGGTACAATAACAGAATTTTGAAAACCTGTCAGAGTTTTTTTTACCCCTGCTGGTTCGTATAACCATGTAGAAAAAATGCAGTCTCTTTCTTATGTTCCCCCCTTTTGTAAGACTATGTTGTCATTTACATTTTCTTTTATTATCTCTTAATGGTTCTGCAAGCGGTTTTTGTATTCCTTCGTTAACTTTATCTCGCATTTCTCTACAATATCATTAATTTCATTATGTGATGCAATCAGTGCTTATGTTTGAAAAGAGCTCCAGAAACTCATCGGAATATGTGACAAAGAAGCACTGCAAAGCATCTGAAAAAAATGTTTCTGAAGCATAGCGCTTTAATACATTAAGACTGAAATTTCATATGCTTAGAAATATTGTTTATTGAACTTGAGGCCATTCTTACTGCTAGTTTTTCTTCTGTTTACATGTCAGGTTAGTTTTACCTTGAGGGCACAGTCCCTGAAGACACCTAGAAGTAGATTTTTACAGGTTAAAAATAGCATTTTGAAGTATATTTGGAAACCAATTGGTTTACAGCAAGCTGCAATCATGTGATCACCATTTGTGATTTTTGCTAATGGCTTCTGACACCAGAAAGGTCGCTCCCATAAATCACTTCCGCTGCTTTTCCTGATTGTTCCACTTGTAGCACACCCAACACTCCTGCCCACATTCTGTAACAAGCACTTGTCCACACACTATAGCGTGGACCTGCTTGCAGCACTCTCCTGGTGGTGATTAGCTCTTCCCAGCCTTCCCCATAACACCCACATTCTCCTTCATTCCTTAAGTTGGACTCTTGCCTCTTCCTCTTTAAGAACTCACATAGTCCGTGGATTAGGATGCAGCTGGGACTGCTAGGATTGCCATTGCTAACATTGCCCTTTATAACTACATCACTTAGCAACAGCAATCCCTGTCCCAATGACTGTTGTAACCTGAGGATTGGTGTTATAACTCCTTTTAATTGATTCTACCATTTGTTGGAGCTTTTGTAACTAAAAGACTGCCTGCTAGGCAGAGAAGTCTGTGTATTCTACGCTTCTATTTACTGTAGTTTATCCTTTATATATGAGCTTGTTTTAACATACCCAATTTATTTCTTTTCTAGTGTACCTGTAGAAAAGACATGGTGACAATATCAATGGACATCTTTGTGAGAAAATTTCAGCCAGATAGATACCAACTGTGGAAACAAGGAAAAGATTTATATAATATTGATCATACAAAACCCACCCCTGAAACCACACCTGAGGTAAAGGCCTGGTTGCAGAGAAGAAAGAAAACAAAGAGATGTTCCAGGTTGTAATAACATTTCCCACTATTTATAGTTAAACTTAAAATATATGCTTTCATGTCTCAGATATTGTTTTTAGAAGTCTTTTATTTTATTTTAGTCCTAGTTAATTTGTGTCTCATTAAATTTAATAGTGATTCTGGGAGCCAAAAGGTCATATTTCATCATGAACATACTTACTGAATACATATATTGATTTTGAAAAATTGAGCAAGAAAGTATTACTGAAAATTTAATGTTTGGAGGTCTGAGCATTAATATAATATTTAGACTTTTTGTCAAGGTGTTCTGAAAATGTTGCCAAGAAAACTCCATAGACTTGTCCAGCAACCACCAGTATCAGGGCTAACTCCAAGGCATAAAAAAGAACAAAACAATAAATTTTCTAAATTTTCTAATATTTTTTGCCAACAAAACACACCCACACCCACACCCTCAAACACACCACACACACACTCACACTATTATATGATCAAATATTTTAATAAGTCAGCATTATTTTTAACACCCAATATCTATTTTGATGTTTCCCCCAAGATAAAAATACATAGTTTTCTCTTCTACTTGTCTAATATTTTTACAGTTTATGTATTTATATTAAACTAAACACTCTTTCTTATCTAATATCCTTCACATATTCGAGACAATAGTCCCTATGCCAGTGTTGAAGAAAGATCAGATAATTATGGTAACTAGAGATCAATACATCTGAACACTTAAAAAGGTAGAAAGCTTTAAGAGATGTAGTGTTGTCTGTTTTTCTGTTAGGCCAAGATTTATAATTTTCAGATATTAAAAATTGGCATCTGTGTTTATTCTAAAGTGCAATTGATGCTTTCAGATTTTTCTTTACAACCACACCAAAGTTTGAGAGGAGACAGGGAAATGCACCATGTTAAAGTTTGCTGAAATTTCTCTTCTGTGTATGTCATAATATTAGTAATTAGTAATTACAAAAATGTCTAGTAAAATAGACACTTTTAAAAATAAAAAAAAACACAGAAAAATATAAATCAGATACTCCCTTACATAGTCTTTTCTTTTTTATTGATAACCTTATCTCCAAAAATGATAATTCTTACAGGATATTACACTTTAAACAAACATGTCATGTCTAATTATTAATACATATGCATATTTACATTTACAACTTGATAAACTTTGGTTTTTCATAGGTCATATAATTGTTTAGTGTTACTTTTGTATTGATACATAGTTTGGCATATTTATTATGCAACTACGATTTGTACTTGGCAGATAAATTATTTTCTTGTCAGTAGAACCTATATTATCTCGATAACCAAGTTAAAATTAAAAATAGACACATTGTAGTTATGTTGAAAGTTTTATCAGATGTGTACATGGATTGTAGTTATCCACTATGCTAAACTGGTGGTTGCATTTTTGTGCTGCTTAATTAATAGTCCTCACACAAATGAAAATACAGCAAGAGATATTCATCTCTAAAATGAAAATAAAATGTTCAGTTTCACCTTTGCGCTAATATGTCACAGAAAAAATATTATAATTTTACTCTTGGGAATAATACATTTTTAGACAGAATCCCATGTATATAGAAACAGCAGGTCAAAGGAAAAAAAAGTGATATTTATGTTGCAATCATTTATGTTAATACCGCTTAATTTAAGGTACTTATGTAATGATGGAAATCATAATTGTGACTAATGATTTCTGCAATAGATTTTTAAAGCGCAAGTCATAACCATGTTATATAGCATTGCTAGGCAAATAATAGGCACCATCAGCTTCAACAGTGCTTTCATGCCTCAATGAAAAATATAAATCATACTACAGCTAAGGGGAAATTATGTAGATTTTTAAAAATGTTTTTATTAGACTCAGCAGATTGAGAAGAAATAACCATAGTATTTGGTTTATTTAAAAGAACAATGGCAAAATATAATACAGCTTTGCTATTCTTACTTTAAGCTGGCAAAGTTTTCTAGTTTCAGATATATTGGAATTGTTCTGGAAGACACTTTTCACACGCTTCAGCACTCAGATATATTTTCTGGAGCCATTTATCATGCACAAGTGAAAAACTTTGGGTAAAATTAAGTTGGCTGTCAGACAGAGACTTACCTATTTCCATTTTGTTTCTAAAAATAGGAAACTTTCTTGTTGTTAAGTAATATGGGAATTCATTCTCAGATAGAAGCAGTTTGTTAATAATTAAAGTGCAATAAAATGTGTGCATTAGAATTTGAAAGAACATCAGACATGTTCTCCATCTTTTGTTGATTGTGTATAATCTTAATAGCTAAATATACTTTTAAAAATCCTATATATCGCAGTCTCGTAGTTTCTACTATAGAAACAAATTCTCAATCTATGTACAAGTAGTCCTTGAGTTACAACCATTTGTTTTGTAACGGTTAGAAGTTACAACGGCACTGAAAAAAGTGAGTTATGATCATTTTCATACTTATAGCCATCACAGCAGCTCTGTAGTCATGTGGTCAAAATTCAGACACTTGGCAGCTGGCATGTATTTATGATGGTTACAGTGTCCTGAGGTCATGTGATCATCTTTTCTGAGCTTCTGGCAAGCAAAGTCAATAGAGAAGGCAGATTCACTCAACAGTGATATCAAGATCTTAACAACTACAGTGATTCACTTAACAATTGTGGCAAGAAAGGAGCAATAGTGGAGCAAAACTCACTTAAACAACTGTCATGCTTAGCAATGGAAATTTTTGGATCAATTGTGGTTGTACATCGAGGACTACTTGTAGTTCAGTTCAATTAGCTGTTGCTGAAGTTGTACTTGTGACAGGTCAAAAAACCTGTGTATTTTCTGTAAATGCTACAGAAGAGTAAATTGTCAAAACGTCTTCCACATTTTGTGACTGAGCATCATTGCTAAAGATTGATAGAATGTGATTAGAAGCACCATCACATTTTAAATAATGTTGAACCAAGTAACCAACTTTGTAACTTGCTTCAACAGGGTTATTTGAGGTCATTTTAGTTTAATGCTAGTTTTAAAGTGTAGTAATGACAGATTAAAAGGTTAAATTCAGCCTATTGTTAATCTCTTGCTTAATAAATTGTAAACACTATCTCTACACAAAAAGATGAAAAAATGTCATTTTTTCCATTTCTTAAAGCAAGCAGAAAGAACATTTCTATTGGTAGATATTTTATCTTACTCAAGCCAGACGTTCCATTTTGACAGCAGTATCTCTTATAACAGCTTCCAGCATACCCGATCACGATCAAAAAAGCTTAAAACTCCTGAAGACAAGAAGCCATCAACCATAGTGGTTGGTACAGAAATCACAGCTACTGAAGCAGCTACAGATTGCTTCAAGGTCAAAGACAAACCATCACAAAAAGTAAAGCCAGGAGACATAGGAGTGCCTTCTGGGGAAGAACAAATCTCAAGCAGGATGCGCGTAGATCAAAATGTATTGGATAACAAAAAGATACTGGGTGAGATAAATGGTATTTATTTTCCATATAACTTGCAGATTGTTGATATTGTGATCCTATAAATCTGCAAGTGAGAATTCATACCCTATTCTGTTCTGTCCATTATGCTTCTTTATTTCTGCAGTGATATTACATAAACACGATCATTTATGTTATGCTTAGTACTTTTGTAATATTTGTCAATAATAAAAAATAATAATAGAACATTGTCCCAATAAAGCAATAATAGTTCAGAAGTCAACTCTTGCTAAGTTCTTAAATTTCAGCTTTATCTCATGATATCCTAATAGTTCAGGAGTTGACAATAACATGGAAGATAATAACTACTAATATATAAAATATCTTTAGGAAAGAATTTAATTGCAAAAAGGGCCTTCAAATAAAGTACCTATATACCTTATAATGTATAGTTTTCGCAATGTTCCATATAAATATATTTCTACACAAAACTACTGGAATTACAGGCTGGTTTCTCTTAGTAAGTAGAAAGTTCGTTCCTCACTTATATGACTCACTTATTTAAAATGTAATGTCTTGTTCTGTAACTATTTACCAAGGTTTAAAATTGAATTGTGCTAAGGTAATAAAATAGTTTAAAAACATAGAGTTGGATTTAGAACTTTCTTCCTCAAAGTTGAAAAAACTAATTTTGTTCATGGAAGACAGAGAATCTAATTTGGCATTTTTTATATTATAATGGAAGATGTAATCTTCATTGAGTCTCTCCTTGCAAGAATGCTAATGTCTCCAAACAATTTGATAAAATGGGTAGAGAGACTGTTTATAACAGTGGGCAAAATATATTGTGGACTGTAAAAGAAGTGATACTAGAAAACATGTTTTTATTTATAGTATTCATTATGAAAATGTGTTTTCATTACAGTATAGTATTCAAACAGGATGCATTTTTTTGCCTGTAGAATGACCCTAGTTCCAATAAATAAATACAAAAAAATATTTTGGTTAACAAATTCATTTCTCTAAAATTTAACAAAGAAGAAACAACTTTATTCAATTTTAATCTAAACATTTTAAAGGGCCAGTTATTTTTCAACTGTTAAAAATACTTGCTGTTGGAATAAATTACCGTATTTTGTGGTGTGTAAGACGCACCTTTCCCACCCCCAAAAGACCATGGAAATGTTAGTGCATCTTATACACCGAATACAGCCATTTTTTGGCCTTCTAAAGCTCCTATTTTTGTGAAAAATAGGCGAAAAATGAGCCGTTTTTTCCAAAAATGGGGGCGGTTTTGCCTTTCCCCATCCCCCAGAAGCACTCTGCAGGCTTCAGCAGGGCTGGGAGAAGGGAAACATGTCCCCGTTTTGGTGAAAAATGGCCCATTTTCCACCTGTTTCCCCCCCCAAAAATGGGGGTGTTTTTCCTTTCCCTCGGTCCAACCGAAGCCTGCAGAATGCTCCTGGAGGCCGTGGAGGACAAAAACTTTTTTTCTTACCTCTTCGAAATCCTTGTGTGTCTTATACACGGTGCATCTTATAGTCCTAAAAATATGGTAATAATCTGTCACTAAATTCAAAATGTCCGCAGATATGTTTTTTGTATAATGATGAAATGAATAAGAATTGTTAGTGTCTATTTTGTCTTGATGATATATTTTATTTAGGTCATTCCCCTTCAAGTTCACAACTTGATCAAGTTCCTGAAATGCATAATATAGAACCAGAAAAGGAAGAGAAAGAAGTCTCTGACCTTGCACATAGTTGCTCTGAAGAATCTAAAGTGGCTTTGCTTTCATATCCTGACTGCAATCAAGATGTTTTAAAAACTTCAAATATTTCAAGGCAAACTCCTGAGGATGCTGCTTCTGGAATGGAGAACTTTGAGAAAGAAGAAATCAGTAGTGTATCCACAGAAGAGGATGAGATTAGTGATGCTGAAAGCAATAAAAGTGGTCTGGAACCTGGGGAAATATCAACGGTAAGAATGAGGAAATATGAGAGAATATGAGAGAAAGCCTAGTATTTAGTTAGAAACAATAATAAAATTCCTCAATTGGTTTCTAACATTTTCCTATTAGAATAAGGAATATATTCTTTTATAAATTGTTTTAAGATACATTAATAATGCTTGCAACAACTGCATGTAGATCGGCATTATATTGCAATTATGAGCTACGTGGAAGAGTGAGGTAATGGAATAACCTGTGGCTATAGTTTTGTATATTTGTGTATGGTTATGGCAAGGATTTGAACTAGTTGAATAATTGTTTATAGCATATTAGTTTCTATTAAGTATTCGGGGGGTTTTCCGCATTTGAATGAGACTTCAAGAGATAATAATTTGGGATTAGATTTGCTTTTGGCACTTGCAGAGTTTGGATTGCCTGGATTTTTGAGAAAGTGGTAGATATATTTTAAACCCAAGAATAAGGCAGATTTTTTTTTATTTTACCAACATAAATAATGAACCTTTTTCTTTTATTAAGGGATGAGATTTAACAATCCCAAACCCAGTCCGTCTGTCTTAATATAATGTGCTAATAAACATCTCCTCAATAGTGAGATTTTGCATTTCAACTTACATTTAATTCATTTGCTTGGGTACTTTTTGTTATTCCTAAATGGGTTTCTGAATATTTTCTAATAAGTTTGTATGCTGTGTCTGTCTACCAAGGAATTTATACAGATGTGATTCAAATACCTGCACAAATTACTTGCTTTGTTTCGTGACTCCACTATATTCTTTAATCATAAGACCAGATGTGTAATGTATTAAGCTAACAACTCTTCAGAGTAGCATACAAACTTGGCTATCTCAGCACCTTATGGCTGTAAATTACTAATAGATTATATTCTGGTGTCTATCAAGTGCTTTCTGGAAAAAACAACATGAATCATCACATGACTACCTTTTGGATGCTAAGCAGGACTGCATTTACAGTGTCCCACAATCACATGATCACAATTTATGATTTCCGCCAATAAATGTCTAATTTAATAACCATGGTATTCCTTCAATAATTGTGGCATTTGCTTTATGAGAACTATGTTTGCTTATCTACTATCATAAAAAGATCATCAAATCAGATGCAGTCATGTGATGACCCGCTTTACAACAGTCATGACTTATGACCATAATCATCGGCTCAATTATGCTTGTAAGTCAAGGACTACCTGTGTTGCTACTATCAATATTAAAATTAGAGAATAGTTACTTTTTCTCTGAAAAAGTAGTGTGTTTTCAGATGTTGCTGAAATTCTAACAGTGGGTGATAACAATGTAGAATTAAAAGAATATGAATTCCCATTCCTGTACCCCATCTTAATTAGGAATGAGCAGATCAAATTTTAAATATCCACTATCACAAATAATTCTGCTCAATGTGACGTGCCAAGACCCTTCTAACTTTCCAGCTGATATCATACTAGAAATTGTATTTTTAAATGCTTTCATTTACTAGAATGATATATTCTAAATTTATTTCCAAGTGTTCCCAATCCTTTTTCTACTTTGTAACAGCAAGTTATTTCTATTTTTTTTCTTGAAGACTACTAAACTAAATTAAATTGGCATTGCAATTAAAAGACATGTTCTCTGCTAACCACGATACCAATACCATGATATTTCTTTTCCATCATATTGTATCAGTGGTGGGATATGACTGGTACGCCCCAGTATGAGCGTACCGGTGCCTGCTGGGAGCACCAGGTACCGTTCTGGTATGGTGCTCTGGAGGGTCTATCAGCAGCTGGAGCATTGTGGGAGGTGGGTACCGATGCGCGTACTGCATGCGCGCATGTAGTGGGCGCCCGGCCCCATTGCAGCACATCGGTTGCAACGGGATCCGGAACCCACCACTGTATTGTATGTATGATCAAAATTGAGATAACCTTTTGCACCTGGTCATGAGCATTCCGCAAAAATAGCCATCATGAAAGCAAGATATTGTATAAGACATTACATAATTTTTCTTCTCTCATCTTAAACACAGTATATGTTGTCTTTCTTAGATGTTTGAAGGAGAAAAAAACAAAACATCAAAAAGTTGGCGTCATCCGCTAAATAAACCTCCTGCCAGATCTCCTATGTCATTGGTAAAACAGCAGGCAATAAGTGACGAAGGTGAGCATATTTTAAAAGCACCATGTAATAATATATTTTCCAATCAATTAATATGCATACATTTAAAGTGTTACTTAGTGATAAAGTGATATAGATGAAAAGATATTTGATCTCATGCCAAAAATTCAATAATTGTAAAATGAACTGCATTAAATGTTTTTGGCATGCTTCCTGAATACAAAATGTCCTTCCCATCCTACTATTCTTTTTGTCTTCTGAATGCGTTGGAAAAAGACCTGGTAAGATACTCAGAATTGCTGCTTAAATACTGTAATTACTTCTGCCCAGAACATAACAGCTTTAGAACATCATAAAAACATTGTTTTAATGAAGCATTAAAAAAGGTATCAAACCCACTTTCCAGGGAGAGAAATTGGATCTTAAGTGCACATTTGGAACTAACCCAGTTTTGGGTCAAAAAATGTTCGATTTATTTCTCTTTTATTAAATTTTGAAATTTGTACCTAATTTCAAGTATGAAACAAGAAAAGGTGTATCTTTTTATATTGCTAGTACGCTAAAGTAAAGATTTCCCTATCAGTCATGGCCAACTCTAGGGCACAGTGCTCATCTCCATTTTTGGCCAAGGCAGCCAGCACTGTCTAAAGACCTTTCAGTTTGAATGATTTGGTTATTCTTCAATCTATTTAAATATAGTTAGAATTAGTGTGTTTATCTCCTGGTTAGTACCATTGTTGGCTTTTAAATAGATTGCAAAACAAATAGCACCATTAACACCATAGCCATATTTATTTTTCTATTTACATTGCTCTGTGTTGAGGTTAAGCAAAAAGTAAAAATTAGTGCACAATATCTATTGCAATTTTTATATTTTATAACTTTTTTTTTTTACATGCTTGGATTTTAAGTGTTCAACACTGGGTATTTTTGGCTTCCCTATGTACAGCTGCCTCCAATTGAATAAGAGATGCAGGGTGGACTGACTCCTGTATATTACTTTACAGTTTTTAAGTTAGACAATTATGAGGATTGCTAAAACATCTATCTGCTTAAACAATGCATTTAAAGAAAACAGTAGAAAACTACAAGGAAAAAAAAGTATTGAGTTTGAGAAAGTATAGTTTATTTTTTTTTCTAATTTGGTTTGCTACGTATGTAAGAAGGATAGCTGATTAATTTGAGAGACTGTGAATTTGAGAGTCACAATTACATTGAGAGAGGTAGCAATTTGAAAGAGATAGTAATCAGTTTGTCATGAAAAAATCTAAGTTGTAAAGAGCAACAGACTGAGATTTATCAGACAAGGAAGCTGATAATGGTTGTTGGCCATGATAGTTACATGTAGCCTTCATAATCAGAATCAACGCGTCTCCAAATAACAATAACCTTTTTGAAGTGACTGTCAGGTACTGTTATTTAGTTATTTAGTGTTAGCTGAAAACTGCAATAAGGTTGCCCAAATTACTAAATCTATGCTAATCTGTTTTTGCTTACTCAGTATAAAGGAAATGCTGCAATTGTCTATAGTCCTTGATTGAACTAAATCATATTTTTTTTGCTGCTTGGAGAACTGAAGGATGTTTAGTAATAAACCTTGGACATCTGTCTCTTGCCTTAGTATTTTACAACCATATCATTATTCTCTTTGATATTTATAGACTGATAAGGGATAGATCAGCTACAGAATATAACTTTGGTTTTTTAAAAAAAAATCTCCTTAGTGAATAATTGAATAGATCTATAGCTGTGTGTCAGAACTAGTACTGGAGAAGTTGGGGTGATGTCACCAATTCACTGAATACAGTAGTTCAATTAGTTGTGAAGCATCTGTCTTCAAATTATAGAAAGTTCTAAGCCATCAACTGTATCTAAGTAATATATGCATGTCCTAAGGGGACAAGATTATGAGTGGGTTTAGAATGTTCCTCTAATTTAGACACAAAAAAGAGCTGTATTAACATTTTAACCCATCTGGTAAAATTATCCAATTTAAATGAAATTGCTGCATTTTAAATTACAGATTAAATAGTTTTGAGTCTAAAGATGATAGTAAACCTTGGTTGAACTATGTAAAAGGACATTTTGAGTTGCCCTTGTTAGACTTCTCTCAGATCCAAAGAACTGAAGGATTCTTCAGTTTAGCAGAGATTTGGAAGTACTTTTCCCCTCGCCTATATCATGCTTCCAACTTAAAAAACCAAAACCTATCACATATATCGAAATAGTCAGTAGTGTAGCCTTGTAAGTACTCAAAGATTACTAGTCTGCAGAACAAATAAAATGTGCTGTGATGTATTGTACTTCTTTTGCTTTTCATGAAATAGTAGGGATAAAGTTTTATTCATATTCTGCTAGTTGTGTCAAGTATGAAATTTCTGATTGGCTGTTGCTACCAAGAAAGTGCAAGATTATGTTAATAAAATTAATGTTGCAGAATAGAGAAGGTAAATATCATCTTACAACTTGTCATGCAGCCACCATACATGCAGTACTTGTATATTATAATCTGAGTTTGGGAAAGAGTTGAAAGAAAAAACAAATAAGGGTTATCGCATAAACCAGCGATGGCGAACCTATGGCACGTGTGCCACAGGTGGGATGCGGAGCCATTTGGCAGGGCACGCGAGGTGTTCCCCTGTCAGCTGGCCAGCGCGCATGCCCGGGCTCTCCAGCTGATTCAGCCATTTTTAAAGCCATTTTTAACCCTCCCCAGGCTTTATATGCTTGCTCGTAGGGCCGTTTTTAGTCCTCCGGAGGCTTCAGGAAAGCTCCTGAAGGGCCTCTGGGGGGAGCCTGGGGAGGGCGAAAAAAGCATGTAAAAATGGGGCGGGTGAGCACCTGTCATGCACGCATGTGCACTGGCCAGGCCTGCATTGCATTGTGGGTGTGGTACACTGGTGCATTCCCCCCTGCACTCCCCCCCCCCCTTATGGCACGCAAGCCTAAAAAGGTTCGCCATCGTTGGCATAGACCCTCTCATAGGACTAGGGGAAGTTGAAATGGATTAAGAAGCTGGCAGGAGTAGGAGTCAGGTGGAAGCTGAAAGAGGAGAGAAAAGAAGCAGAATGTCTTGCAAGAAAAAATGGGAGTTCCTCAATCTCAGTTGCTGAAGAGATGCCAGTTCTAAGATGAGTCATTGTGGCAGAGTGGTTGGAATGCAGTATTGCTGGCAAACGCTGCCCACAGCCAGGATTTCAATCTTGACCAGCTCAAGGTCTTGACTCAGCCTTCCATCCTTCTGAGGTTGGTAAAATGAGGTCCCAGATTGTTGGGGACAATATACTGACATGCCCAGAGAGTGCTATAAAGCACTATGGAGCAGTATATGAATCTAAATGCTATTGCTATTGCTATGATTCAAGGCCACAAAAAAAAAACCCTGTCATAAGGCTCACTGTATATAGAGGATCACTCAGTGTGGCATGTGTCTTGTCTATACAGAGGGAGAAGAGAATCTTAAAACACAATGAAATAGCTTGAAAATTTGATAATTGTAAGTTTGTCATTAACTTTTAATGGAAGTCTTTGATTAACTCCTCAGGATAGTTGGCTACATTTTACCTTAGGAAGGGTGTTGTTTTAGCAAAAATAATATTGTAGCTGGCAAAGACACAATCTTGGAATTGTCTTTCAGAAAAAAAACCAATGCCTTTTATCTTTGTTTTGGTAAAAATGAAGAAAATTGGAATGATTCACAAGAAAGATCTGGTATTATCATATTTTGTCTACTCAATCCTGGGAATCCTTGACATGGCAATATTAGTGCTGAACTGAAATAAGGAAAGTATTAAGGCAGACTGAAGTAATTTGAATTGTGCCTATCCTGATTAATTTTAGAAGTGCTTCAGCATCATATTCTTTCTTTTTTTTAACAAATGATTTAATTCAGCTTTTGTGTACTGTATTGTGTAATTCAGCAATATTAATATCCATTTGCTACTGATTATTAACATTCAATATGATAGCCCTATTAATTTCATTGCAAATTGTTTTCATGAGCATCATACTTCAGTTTTGTAAACCATAGTTTTGGATGTTTTAAATTGTAACAAGGAGTGGCAAGAGGCAATGCCAAGAGAATATTGTTCTATTATAGAAACATTTTTCCCATCTGAAAAACACCAGGCATCATATTAAATTCCTCTCTGGTGAAATTTGCAGTAGATGTTTTGTTGGATCTAAAAGGATGAGAATTACATGGTAATACATGGATCCTGCAATTATTCTGGTATTGATGCTACATTCTGAGGCAGTTGCACTATGGTATAGTATTAGTCCCAGGAGATGTTGTAGCAGATACAAAGAGGAAAGAAAAATTGAGAGTGTACTATATCTAAAATGCTACATAATAAAGAGATTTAAGTTGCAACCTACTCTGGAGCCTGTGACAGAAACCCTTTAAGAAAGAATACAACATGTAGGCTCCTTGGTACTCTCTGAGCTTGGTAGTTTTCTTGCCAATGTTTCATTATCCAAATAGGTAACATCATCATTGTCAGAAATCACTGACGTCTCACAGTTCAGTCCACAGCTACAAATATTATCTTCTATTGGTACTGCAAATGTATCTTCCAAACTGGTTTTAAGGACAATCCAATAAAAAGGACATTATAGTAATCTAGCCTGGACATTACCAGTAAATATGCCACTAATACCTAATCTTTTTCATCTAGAAAAGGAGCATATGTGGTCTGTAAGCCAAAGATGAAAGAAGACTTTCTGTAATTACACCAATGTAGTGTTGAGGTACTAGATCTAGGTTAACCCTTGAATTGTAAACATGGGCCTTAATCAGATTCAAATACATACATTCTCTTCTTCGAATGGTACCTACAACTGAAATGCTTTTAAGGTCTGAAGAATTAAATGATAGATCTAAAGGAAATTAATTTTGAAATGTGAATTTTTAATTACCATATTTTTCAGACTATAAGACGCACCAAGATTTCGAAGAGATAAGTAAGGGGAAAAAAAGGGTTTGTCCTCCCTGGCCCCCAGGAGCACTCTGCAGGCTTCAGCAGAGCTAGGGTAAGGCAAAAATGCCCCCAGTTTTTGCCCATTTTTCACCAAAACGGGGGCATTTTTCCCTTCTCCAAGCCTTGCTGAAGCCTGCAGCAAGGGGGGGGGGCCCCTTCGGGAAGCCAAAAATGGCTGTATTCGATGTATAAGACGCACCAACATTTCCATGTAGGGGGGGAAAGGTGCATCATATATTCCGAAAAATACGGTAAATTGTCATTAAAAGCTACATTATGTCTAATTATTTTTCTGCCCAAACAGTTCAGACAGTTACTTAGTCTGCTAAGCAACAGGTGAAGTAAAGAATAGTTTTGCCTTGACAAAATAAAAAAAATAAGATAATTGGGAAGAAATAGTAGCAATTACTGACTTTTGAAGCCTTTTAAGACTTTAGTGACTCATTAAAAAGTTAACATAAAATCATCCCTAACATTCTTGTTTTGAAGGTTCTTTTTATGTTTATTTTTAAATTATATGTTATGTCTTATAACAGCTGCAATAGTTTTCAAGGGAATGCTTATATCATATGTAGATAAGGCAATATTTTAAAAAGAGACTCTAAAATTAATACATAAATACTTAACAGCATCAGAGACCAATAAAGCAGTGATAAGTTTCATCATAAACTAATTAAAGACTCAGAAATATCAGTGTCATTTAAGTCTGGGCAACCAAAAAAGTTCTTCTTGTTCCTATGGTGGGAAACTATTCACTCAGGAAAAAATATTCCTGAAGCAAATATAAGTATAATTAATAATAAGTATAATTTTCATTTAACTGCTTTGGTAGGGAGATTGTCCTATTTCAAGATGGGTTCTAACAAGCAGAATGGTTAGGACTGTTTGGAGGTCCTTAAGAATTCATCTTATCTTTTCAATGAAAGTCTCTGATTACAGTGTATTTTTCCCCAATGTCCTTTTTTTCCTTTTCCCCTGTTATAATTGTGTACAGAATTGATAAGCATAAAGCTAAAATTCAATTCTGCTTAAGTGACCTATTGCCTCTTAAAACATTCACAATGCTCAATATTGCAGAATTGTTAGCATATACCTAGTTTAACCCAAATTCCTATACTTCAGCTCAATTTTAATGATTCTGTATAAAATTAAGAACAGTGTCAATGGTGGCATAAAGGAGGCTTTATTTAAAAAGTGTGATTGGCTTTGATACACTTCACATGGAATTATTATTGAAACTATGTAGGTAATTTTCTAGATAACCTAACTTTGAACATTTTTTGTAATAGAAATTCCAGTGTTCACCTATCCTACAGTTTCTTAAATGGGTTTTGTTTCACATTAAAGTAGCAGAAGAATAAAGTTTAAAAAAGAGATTCTTATATGAAATAGTTAAGCTGTTAGAATACTAGGTACAAAACACTTCTATGGGTAGAATTAAATTGAACTATCCTAAAAGTTCAGTGGTGCATGGTATTACAGGTACATTGAATATGAGAAGAAATCATTCAAATCATTCCCATCACTTTCTATTGGACAAATCAAGGGGCGATCAACTGTTTGCACTGACTTTAAATTTTATTTATTTTTTATTTATTTCGGATTTATACCCCGCCCTTCTCCTTGTTAGGACCCAGGGCGGCGCACAGGCATTTTAAAAACCATAACAAAGACAATATATATCATTAAAAACATATTAAATTAATAAATTATTAAACCCGTGCTAAAAACCCATTTAAAACCCTGCTAATTAGAATTTCTGTATAAAAAGTCAGAGACGGGGGCTATGCCAGGCCGGCTTGTTGGAATAGATATGTCTTAAGACGTTGGTGGAAGAGGCGGAGGTCCGAGATAGTACGTAGGTCGGGGGGTAGGTCGTTTCCTTGCTTAATTATTTCCTTGCTTAGTATGCACTTAATTGTCCCAATTTTGAATTGTACTTTACATCCCGATATACCAGTGATGGCTAACCTTTTTTGGCTCGCGTGCCAAAAGCGGGGGGAGCGCAGGGGGGGGTTGTGCATGGGCGTGCCACACCCATAATGCTATGTGCGCAGCCCCTGCTTTTGGCGTGCTTTTTTTGCCCTCCCCAGGCTCCAGAGGCTTTCTAGGAGCTTCACTGAAGTCGCCAGAGGGCGAAAAACGGCCTCAAAAGAAGGCCTAAATCAGCTGGCTAGCGCACACATGCACGCTGGAGCTGACAGGGCAAAATGTTTCCGCGTGCCACCTGTGCAACCCGTGCCTTAGGTTCGCCATCACGGCAATATACAGTACCTACCCATTTATGTATTTATAAATCTAGTTCTTCCTATTCTTCCAAAAGCATAGCTTGTTACAAAACTGTGCTTTTTCCATTGGTTTGGTCTTCGTTCTGCTTTCAAGTACCTGTTTTTTTGCCTTGGACAATACCTGTCCAAGTGTCCATTCTATTAATCTGTGCTGCTGTAAAATGTCTTCCAATTTTTTCCTCTTTGAGGAATTTTCCACTTGCTTTTCTCTACCAATTCTTAGAAAATTAAAACCTGCCTTATTCCCTCATCATATATTTGTCTTCATTAATTATAAATAGCCAGGGCTCATTATCACTTTTGCTTTGCCTTTTTGATACTTGCACTCTTCCTTTCATATCAGCATCGTATTGCTGCTTCTCGGTGGAATAGTGAACCCTCATTATTAGTGTTAACCACAACCATGTAGTAATACTTCAATGCTCCTGATAATAATTTTCCCCATCTGTAAATCATATTTCTGATTCCATATCACGCCATTTATTCTGTAAATGGTGTGATATGGGTTCCATTTTTCCTGCTTTTTCCAAACAGTCCACTTATTCACATTGATCCTTATTCCCATACATAACAGGCCTGCTTTTACAACATCCTGCTTCCTTAGATTTCCTCCTTTGGAATGTATATATATTTAATCCCATGAATGTTTCTGTCACAAAAGTTGAACAGATTTGCCATTGTCAGTATTTGGTCAGTTATGGCCCCTGGAGGCTGGCTTGAGAAGACAAATGTTTAGTCGTGCTGCCAACTCCATCACATGGTAAGTTGGTGAAACAAAATCACATGGTGAAATATTCACAGGTTAAATATATATACACATTCCGAAGGAAGAAATTGAAGAAAGCAGGATGCTGCAAGAAAGATGGAAAGTTAGCAGCACAATAACTGGCACAAGAGATCATGACCAGTTTGTGCCAGTTGATTCAAATTAGATTTCTGTCAGCAAAGTTCCAAATGACACAATTCACTTTGTGGCCAAAATGTCCAATACCGTCAATCTGAATTTGAAATTGGCCGACATATTTCCCAATTGTTATGTTGCCTGCATTTATGACAAAAAATGGTGGGTAGGCAGCATCGTGGAAATTTCGATGGAACAAAATGATGTGGGATAACATTTATGCATCCGCAAGGCCCTGTTCATTCATTTTATTGGCCTGAAAGATGTTTGTTGGGTTCCAGAATCACATCTTATTTGCGTGCTTCCAACACCTTCAGTTACATCGTCAGGGCAACAGGATCAATTCCCATAATTATACATTTGAAAACGTTGAAAAAGTTGCTAAGTTATTACGCACAAAGTTTCACATTTCTTATACCTTTCCTTCCAGATATATGAAAAGCCAAACTTTAATTTTTGTTTGAGATGCAGTCTTTGCTCCAACTTATCTAGATGGAGATCTCTCATGACAATGTTTTTATTATTTTGTTTAATAGAGCACACCAGGTGGTACAAGTTGGCCATGTTTTGTTTCTCTCAACAAAATATTGCTGGAGATATTATGTCTCAAAGTTGCTGAACCCTCAGAGTCATACTGTAGAAGGCTATGGTATTGGATCAAACAAATGACTATATCTCTGCAAGTATTACATCGGCAAACGTAACACTTTACCAGTGTTCATTGGGGGGGACGTGTGTATGTTGACACCAAATTTCATTCAAATTTGTGGTGGTCGAGCTGGGCACTTTTCTGAAATCAGACCACTTGACATGGAATGACCCTTTTGCAAACTTCTGACAAGCAGTCAATGGGGAAGCCAGATTCACAGATCAGGTCCCCTAATGACCATATTACTAACTTAACAACTGCAGTGGTTCACTTAAACACTGTACAAGAAAGATTGTAAAATGTTGCAAAATTCATTTAACAACTGTCTCATTTAGTAACATAAATTTAGGGCTCAATTATGGTTTTAAGTTGAGGATTACTTGTAATTATTTGGCCTCAGAAATATTGGCTTCATAAAAATATATTTAAAAGTAAATTAATGGCATAATGCCTGGAGGATATGAAGATGGAAAACTAAACAGATTAATTCCTCTCAAAAGTTTCTTATGCAAATTAGTAATTCAAAATAATAATTTCAGCAAGTTATAAATGTCTAATTCTCTTTTATTTCTTGGGTTAGGAAGAGGATAGAGTATAGAGTAATGCACAGTTGCTGTTCTAAAAATATTTTAATGTAAGGGATAAAGAAGGTTAAGCTGATAATTATGATTTGAAAAGAATCTAAAGAAAGAAAGATAACAGTGATTTCTCATGTGAGAATAATTTTTTCAATTGGGAAGCACACATTGGCTTACATTAAGATTTTCAATATCATGACATTGTATTCATCTACAAAATGGTGTCAACACCAACTCCATGGAATGTGTTTATTTCAGCCTTTTAGCCTTTTGTCAATTTGTATTTAAAAATAAAATATTGCATGAATAGCTGAAATTCACTTTCAGTAAAAAGCTAAAGTTCATTTTCAATATAAAATAATGTATACTTGTAAGAAAAAAATAATTATCTAAACCCCGTGCAGATTTAGATTTGCTTGTTTAGCATTATGTTAAGAAGACAGTAAAAAAGTTACAATAGGAATCAGATTTGTTTGCATTTTCCCAACAATTGCATGCTTGAAGAGTAAAAGTGATATAGTTTCACATTAAAAGCACTATTAAAATGTTTTATAATTATTGCTGTTTTTAGGTATGTCAGAAAAGTAATTATAGAGGTGTGTGTTTCCAAATTAAGATTAGACTACTGCATTACAGAAGTATCTAAAATTTGTAATTAAATAAAATACTCTAGTCTCAGTTCCCCTGTCTGATCTCTCCATAGCATTAAAGAATGTAGGCAAATGTAAAGCTGCCTACCTCTGTTTCTCAGCAATCCATATCCATGCATTGACAATAGGTTCTTGACTGTCTTAAACAAATACATTTGAGAGTCATATTTGGTGCACTATTTCAACTCATTACAACATCTGAAGTTGTATGTTACCTAGAAAAACTGGTTACTTTTACTCTTGCATTCTCACTGTTTTATTGGAAGTTATGTAGATGCAGTTCTCCATAAAGATTTTCCTTTCATATCAAAAGGCAGTCTAATAGCAATGGTATGATGATTGACATAAAGACTTTGGGGCTTACATCTCAATAGTGCAGTGTTTCTCAACCTTGGCGAGTTTAAGACGAGTGGACTTCAATTCCCAGAATTCCCCAGCCAGCATGGCTGGCTGGGGAAACCTGGGAGTTGAAGTCCACTCGTCTTAAACTCGCCAAGGTTGAGAAACACTGTAATAGTGCCATTTGTCTGCTTGCATATGACACAACAGAAGTGGTTAATAAGGGTTTTCTTCATGAAATATAACTAATACTGCATGTCGGTGGTAAACAGATCTTCTGAGCCTAAGACCTGTCCACTTGCAATTTGTTTTGCACTCAGAGGTTACTAGTGGTTTGCAGGCAGTTGAGGATCTTATTTCAACTATCTAATTGTCAATAGGCATTGGATAATCTGCATCTGAAATTTATATATATTTCTAGGGTGTATAACTTTTAAGGAACATATTTATTTATTTATTATTTGTTTATTTGAGTTATATGGCTGCCCATTTTATGTAAGGTAGCTCTGGGTGATTGACAACAATAATATTTCCCTCCCCAAAACCTTATAAAAAGCACTCAACCAAAATTATCCAGTCCATCTAACAGTACAATTCTCAACTTCCTCTTATCTTGCAGGATTCAGTCTGAGTCCAATCTGTGCATATTGTGTTCGACCCATCGTGACCCCATGGATAATGTTCCTCCAGGCCTTCCTTTCCTTTGAATAAATTAGCTGTTAAAATCAGTACTCATTGTTTCTGTGTTTCTGCAGAAGGGAAGGTTGTTACTCCAAGTTTCAATTGGGTTTTTCCCAAAAAACACATTAGTTATAAATAGTTCTTGACAAAGATCTGAGCAGGTGTACAACCTATAATTGTGAATGTTCAGATTATCATTTAAAGAAAGCCTGTTATAGATAAACATTTTGTTCTTTCAACATATAGTGTACTATTAAATTTCTTCAATGCAGAGGATTTCCTAATCATAAATTCATTTTATAATACCCCAAGATCACATTCTGTTTTATGATACATAATTTTCTTTAAAGTATAAAAGATTTTAATAACTTTAAATACTTCTTTTCAAAATAACATATTGTTCTGAGTATCAATGTTAGGCATTTTAGACTATTACTCGTTATAGATTTTGGCAGGAATGAGTATCTGTCATAAATGGGGAGTTAAGAGAACTGGTTTATTGTTTGGAATTCTCGATATCTTTGCAATACAAGCCACCTCTCAAACCTGAATTCATTTACTCTTACGCGTTTTCATGAAGTTGCCATCCATTTTTTTTTTAACTTCCACTTAACTAATTGTTTGCTTTTACCTTCAGAATATAGTTATTTCATATGTCAATTTCTTTTAAGAACTGCCTGAGGTTCTCTTAATTGAAGAGGAAATACAAGAAACAGAATCCTGGGCCAAGCCTCTAGTCTATCTTTGGCAGAACAGAATACCAAATTTTACTGCTGAAAAGGAATACAATGCAGCTGTTGCCAAGTTGGAACCCTATTGTGCCATTTGCACACTCCTCAAACCATACTATAAGGTAAGGAAGTTTTTATTTGAAAAATAAAAGTGCAGCTACACAAAAATTCTAGTACCGACAAAACTATTTTATTGTGAAACTACAAAATGTCTCTGTATTCTTAACATGTAAAGGTTTGAAAGGTAAATACATCTCCATCCAGCATGTCAAAATAAGTACTCTAATTCAAGAGGTTTGTGAAATTGTAATACTTACCACTATAAAAGGAAGGAAGGAAGGAAGGAAGGAAGAACTTTGCTTCTTGCTCTTAGCAATGATCTTTGTTGCTTAGTTGCATGATGTGACAAAAGAATTAAAGAGGAAGTTTGTGTGTGTGCATGCGCGTGCGCACGTGCACATGTATGTATCTAAATCGGGACTATAATTTCATTCTTAGCAGATTCCTCAATGTAGATAGGCAGATACACCCTTATTTAAATAATAAATACATATTTCTTCTATCCTGGATCCCCTCTTTCATTTATTAAAAACTGATTCTCAATATCAAGTGCCTTTCCACGTGTGCATAAAGGGGAAAGATTTGATCATTTTGTAATTTTTCAAATAAACCATATTTAATTTTTTTAAATTCCCATTTTACGTCCAGATTTGGTACTTTCCTCCTTGCTACAGAGAGCGGAAATGATTTTGTATTACTTAAGGCTTTTGATTTATTACGTACCTCACAGAATATTTTATACAATACTTTACATATTGTATAAATCATAAAATCAAGTAAGATATAAAATATCAATCATATCTTAACTCCCAGCATAAAGCACAATAAGAATAGATAATATAAACAGTGTGTTAGTCTCACACATGGAACTAAAACAATTAGATCAATAAATTATAAAAAAGAATCTCAGGAGAATTTTTAAAAGCCAAAAGACTGACCCTGATAATGAAGCTACTGAGTTTTTAAGGACAGCATTCCACAATTTGGCAGATGATGTGACAATCCTGTTTCACATACCTGTCTTTTCTATTTCAGACTGGAATAAATGTTTTCTTGTTTTTCTACTGTTTACATTGCAATTATTTTGACTAACTTTCAATATAAGAGTTCTTCAGTGCACTTATTATAGCTTTTGCTGTTCAGATATTAATGATATATACCGTATTTTTTGGAGTATAAGACACACCGGAGTATAAAACGCACCCAGGTTTTGAAGAGGCAATTAAAAAAAAAAAGTTGGTAGGTAGATAGAGGGATAGATAGGGAGAGAAAGAGAGAGAAATACAGTAGGGAGGGAGGGAGTAGTTAGGTAGATAAAGGGAGAGAGAGAGAGAGAGAGAGAAATACAGTAGGTAGCTAGGTAGGGAGAGAGAGAGTGTAGATAGGTAGGTAGGTAGGTAGAGGGATAGAGAGAGAAAAATACAGTAGATAGGTAGGGAAACAGAGACAAGGCATGTAAGTATATAGGTAGAGAGAGGGGGAGAGAGAGAAATACAATAGGTAGGTATGGAGAGAGAGAGTAGTTAGGTAGATAAAGGGAGAGAGAGAGAGAGAAATACAGTAGGTAAATAGGTAGGGAGAGAGAGAGTGTAGATAGGTAGGTAGGTAGAGGGATAGAGAGAGAAATAGAGAGAGAAATACAGTAGATAGGTAGGGGGAGACAGAGCGAGAAGGTAGGTAGGTATATAGGTAGATAGAGGGAGAGGAGAGAGAGAAATACAGTAGGTAGGTAGGTAGGTAGGTAGATGTTTCCAGATATATTTACCCACCTGCTGGAGAAGGAAATTGCTGTAGCACCTAACACTTTGTTTCTGCTGGCACAGCACTTGATCAATGTAATTCTCATCAACTCTAATGAAACAGCTTTCCAAAAAGAAAAAAAAAAGTGTTTTTGCACTCTGCAAACCTCCCCAAAATGGCCTGTTTTTCGCAAAGATGGGCCCATTTTTTTCAAATAAAAGGCATGATTAACCTGGGGGGGGGGGGCTTGCATAGTGCTTCTGGGGGTGTGGGGGGCCAAAAATTATCAAAAAAATGCCCCATTTATTCGCGAAAACGGGCCATTTTTTATCAAACAAATTGCATGCATAGCCTTATGGAGGCTTATAGAGTGCTGCTGGGGGCTGGGGGGGGGTGCAAAATGGCCCATTTTAGGCTCATTTCTGCCCTCCCCAGCCCCCAGGAGCTCTCTGGAAGCCTCTATAAGGCTCTGCATGGCCATTTTGGTGAAGGGGGAGACGTTTCGGGAGGCAAAAAATGCTGTATTCGATGTATAAGACGCACCCAGATTTTCAGCCTCTTTTTAGAGGAAAAAAGGTGTGTCTTATACTCTGAAAAATACGGTAATCATGGCTAATAATCTATTTCATCATGTTGCTAAATAAAATAAATATCCACCCAGGTACATTGATTGTTGTGATATAGAAGGCATATTCTCTTTCTCTTGCATATATTTTACTCCCTATATTGTACTTATCATCCTTAAATTTTATCAATTTATCAAAATTGTCCGTTTGGAGAAGGGCGGGGTATAAATTTAATAAAATAAATAAAAGGTGAACATCACATTGGTAGTTAATTAATATAGTCTCCATTCTTGACCAGAGCTTAGATCGTTCTTTTGAATCTGAATCCAATTTAGTATAACTATAGAAGGATGATATTCTTCGTTGTACATCTTATGAGACAAAATTTCCAGGTCTTAATCGAATGCTCTCTGGCCACAGCAGATTTATTTTATTTTATTTATCAAATTTATATACCGCCCTATTCTCCCTAGTGGGACTCAGGGCGGTGCACAGAAAGAATAAAAACACCCACAACAAACAATTGCAATATAAAATAGAATTAAATAATTCTGTGCTAAAAGTAGTTAAAAACTATTAAAATGTAATATTTAAAATTAAACCATTAATCTATGCCAGGCCAGCTACTGCAATGCTACTTTATAGAATGATGCTTGATGCTTCCCTCATTGTCAATGTACTGATTTCTGCTCTTTTCTCATTTTATTAATGATAAAAATTAATAGTAAGAACTGAATTTGGTGACAGAAAGAAGAAAGATTTAAAATAAGTGCCAAAGTCTGCTTCAACTTCTAATTCTAAAATTAGAACTAAAACTTTTAATTTTACCAAAAAAAGCCACCTCCAGAAATAAATTGTATTGAATGTAATATTATTATAAATTATAGAAAATTTACAAAAACAAAAGAAAATTGAGTAACTGTCTTTCAATTTAAAATTATTTTTCAGGCTGATAAACCTAATGAAGAAATATATGCCTGGTCAGAAACAAAACAAAACGAAATATGTATGCCCAATCAAAAGACAAAACCACTTATTCCAGAGATATGTTTTATTTATAGCGAGGAGAATACTGAAAACTATCCATCCAATGGCTTTATTGAAGAAGATGGGACTAGTATACTAATATCCTGTGCAAAATGTTGTGTACAGGTCCATGCAAGTATGTATCACAGCTTTACATTCCACTTTCATTTAGTTTGCATTGTTCAGCTAACTTTTGAATAATACCAATAATTAATCTATCATTACTCTTGGAGGAAATGTATGATGATATAGAACTTATTTGCATAAAAAAAAATGAAAGGGCCTAATACTGATGAAATCAGAAAATGAGTAAATATTCTATAGAGCAGAAATAGAGCATGATTTGAATAACTGAGCTGTTGTCTTTGCATGAGTCTATAATTCTACTACAATGTTTTACAGCATTACCTAAAGATTGGGTACTTAAGTTACTTGATTGAATTGCAGCATTACTCATTACACAGTGCTGGCCCTTCATCATAGAACATTATTGCTATAGTAGTCAAGTAGTAATTTTGTCACATGGCAAATATATTGGATTAATAGGCAAGCTATCATAGTCAAAGAATTTTTAAAGACAATTGTTTTGAGGAATGAGAACTGTTGTTAAGATATATATTTCAGCTGCATATTTTTGAGAAAATGCTTGTTCTTCACTTTCTTTAATCACAGCATACAAATCTACTGTCTTTTTTTAATGTTTCAGTTACATGTTACCTCTTTAGCTAGATAAATAACAAAGGGCAAAACCTGTTGTATCATTTTTGCTCTTTCATTATAGGTTGCTATGGTATTCCTTCCCATGAAATCCACGATGGATGGCTTTGTTGTAGATGCAAAAGAGGAGCCTGGACAGCTGTAAGTTATGAACTTTATTTAATTGTTCATAATCCCGACCGACTAAATCTCCAGATTATATGTGACAATAAAACATAAATGTATGTATCTCAGAATCAGGAAGTATTTATTTTATGAATTTAACATCTTGTTTTAATTATTATTGTTCAGAATGATTTTTTGATTTCATTTTGGTATATGGTAAATAAAGTGTATAAATTAAAAATCCAAATACTTAATATCTTGATACTAATAGCCATCTGAAATTCCTCTCATTATTTATTGTTGCAATGCTGATGATAGCCAACTAGTTCCAAACTGTAACTAATCAACTGAGGCTTTAAATTGCTGAGTACTGCAAAAGTTATTCCAAGTTTGCACAATATTCCATCTAGAAAGATTAATGGACTGCCAATAATTTATTACCACTCTTTGTAGCAAGATGAACAGACTGAAATTTAAAATTGATATCAATGAAGGGTAAATACTACCGTTAAGTTCATAGGTTCAAGGCAATAGACTGAAATCCTTTGTTGAATGCATATTATACAGGTAATTGGTATATAAAAGTATCACACAGAATATAATGTATGCCACAAAAAAACAATAATTTGAGATCTTTCTTTTCTATTGAGTTTATGCTGTAAAGGTAATGCAAATGTTTCCCATGTTCTTCTATTTTAAAAATGTATTTTATGTTGGATTGGGGGGGATGCTAAGGTACTTTAAATGAAAATATTTATGCCATGTTTATGTTTTTCCATGTCTGGAGTTGAATGGTTTCAAGATGTATACCTCTTACTCCTTGAATATCTTTCTTATGTTGTTCTAGTGTAAAGTTTCTTTTCCTGCAAGAAATCCTTTTATAATTACTGGTTTCCTCTAAGAATTCAGTTTATTTTTATGGTAAATTCAACTGGATGAAACCAGTAATTAAAATCTTCAGAATAATTAAGTTGTAAGTGTAGAAGATAAAACTACTGAAATTTGAGCCATCTTTCACATTTAGAAACACTTTCATTTATCTCAAGTTAGTTGAGATGTTTCATGAAACTAAAGGTGATTAAAGGAGTGGAAAAATCCCAAACCCAGTGTGTGTTGCGGGAACTTTTTATAAACATGATGTGTATAAAGAGATATAAATTATTCAGAAATATATGTGTGCTACCTTATTATTTTTATTTTATAATTGCTAATAAATTCAACATGTAGTCCAGTAGTCACTATTCATTTTGTAAAAATTGACATTTCTTTCCATCTAAAGCTATTGTAGCCTTCCCAGGTAAAGCAGACAGTAAACAACCCTCTACTTTATTGCAAGGGTACATTATCACAATTTTGCAAGTTTGATTGTACAAATTTCCCACTGTCAGTTTTAACTACTTGATCTATTCGGACAGGTCCTTCCTAAGTTTCTTTCTCTGACCATTAAACCATTGAGGGCTTCTATCTCTCTGTTTGCCAGACAGCATGTCTTCCCCTCATTTCCCAAGATCATCCATACATTCTATTACAGCTATGAAAGTACACTTGAAATTATATTTACTTACTTGCTTATTTGGGTTTATGTGCTGTTCCATTCATGTGTGACTATTAGTAGATAACATTCCCCCATCCAGTAATGAGATTAAAACACTAACTTTTTAAAAACATCATTGCCTAAAAGTAACAAGAAACAAGCAGTGCTATTCTTGGCGCAAGAAGACATTGTAACAGATTCCCCAAGGCCCTCTGAAAAAGCATTTTGAAAAGCCTTAATGGCCTATTGATACCGTAACAGTTTTGGATACAGTCTGATCTCGGAGGAAATACTGTTCCGAGGGAAGGGGGCAGTGACATGAAAACTGCTCCTGAGGTCTCTCAGATCTGGGTGCTGAGTGAAACATGGCAGAAGGCAGCCTCAAGATATCCAGATCCTTAGTTAAGTTGTTCCTCGTAAAAACTGAGTAACTAAAACAACATTGGACTACTTTTAAAAACTACTTCATTTCACTAATCAACTTTGGTATCTATAATTTTTCATAACATGCTTGTAAGTTACCTCTAATGTATCCTTTGTCCTACACAAATTGGAAAGAGAAGCATTAGCAATGAACAATGACTGCCTCAATCCCACTATGAAATATATTGGTATTTTTCACAGCAATTTAGTTCATTTTTATTTTATGAAAAGCAAGAAGTAGACTGAAGAGGTTGGAAGGGACGTTAATTCCTTCTAGCTGTTGGTAAAGAACAAACAGAAGGTAGCAAATATGAAGTGTATATTAACCAAGGCAGGCAAATAAAATGGCAAATGCCAATTTAGAACAGATTAATACCAAAAACGGTGATTCACATATATAGCTAATTCAGTGTTTGCTTGGTGAGCTGCTATTAAAATGTTCCTAGAGTCCATTTCTGAATCTATAATATGTTTTCGTTTTAGCAGGGTAGGCATTCTTTCCAGGCAAAATTGAATTTTTCTTCCTTTGCTGGCTACCCGATAAAATTGCGAAAGTTCCTTATCAGGCAATCAGAAGTTCTGGGACTTATGAAACTCCTTTTGTTACAGCTTCTGCAAGAGTTGTGGGTGGGTTTAGAAAGGAGGGGGAATGGCAGAAGTCAATTCCAAGAACTGACAGTGTGTCTTTTAAGTCAGAATGTAATTATCAGTTTAGTTCAGTTAAACAGAGATATACAGCTCTGCTGCTCTAACAAGAGTTTGTCAGTTTCTTTCAGCTAAGGAACTGACATGGCACCTTCTAGCATTAGTAAGAAGAATGATCATGAGTTTCCTTGTGTAGGTAGCTTGGTTGTGTTTAGAATGATGAAGGTTTATCATCTAATAATACATACACATATCTAATTTATGATACAGACCTATGAATGGATAAATGTAAGAGTAGGTTTTAGTGCTGGAACTCAAAACTGAACTGTAAGTATAAGCCTTGAGCAACTCTATGAACAACTGTTTCACAACCTATGTTCCAGCAGAAAGTGAAACAATCCAGTCATAAATCAGAAAATACATCATTGTGTTTGCTTGTAGAGCCATAAATCAGGCATCAGCCTTCCATCTGGGTTGCAGGGGATCAGGCAGTAGCATAGAAGTGAAAGTCCAAATACAGAAGTCAAGCTTCAGTGCAGAGATAGGTGCATCCAGTCCAAGAGTCACAAATTCATGCAACATGCTTAATTCGTAAAACATTCAACATCTTCTGATGTTGCAAATGTTCCTACAAAATATCTCCCCTCAATAGGACACTGAATATCCAAAGTTTCTTTACAAGGACATGTCAGTTCCCATCAGGTGGTTCCCACTATAAGTAGTTATTCCTTTGCTTTGTTCCTAACTTCTATACATGCTGCTGGCATTCTCAACGCTTTGGGAAGCCTTCCTTCAGCTCCAGGCCAGGAACCTCTATATGAGAGCGAGGGAAGGCAGCATCTACATTGGTTCTTCTTTGGTTGACATTGGAGCTGAGGGTCACCCCCCCTCCCAGTTATACTCATTCAAGGATCAGCAGCTGCCTACCATTTCACCCAATCATTAGCTCTGATAATTTATCACATCTATCTACTTTATCCATTCTGTTTTCATTAATGTTGCTATTATAAATTTTTTGAAGTCAGTCATCCAATTGAATCACATGTCCAAAATATATAAATTTCTGTGTGCCGATCATTTTAAGCAAGCAATAATTCTTTCATCCAGGATCAACCAATTGATTCTTCTTGCAATCCATTTGCTACTTTCAGTAATTGTCACTAAATCCCTAGTATGAAGGCAACTGCATTCTGTCTCTCTACCTTTTGCAGTGTCCAGCTTTTACTGCCACATGGGTGATGGAAAATTGCTGCTTTAACAATTTTGATCTTGACACGCAAATATCTTTTTCATTGACTTCGTCTCTGGGATTTATGTTTACTTCTCCTTCTATCTTATCTACCTTTATTCCTGAGCCCAGAGATAGTAAAAGGTAAAAGTTTCCCTTGTTCAGTTATGTTCAACTCATGGAGGGGGGTGCTCATCTCTGTTTCTTAGCCGAGGGAGCCAACGTTGTCCAAAGACACTTTTGTGCTGATGTAGCCAGCATGACTATACACTGAGGCACACAGAATGCAGTTACTTTCCACCAAAGTGGTACCTACTTGCATTTGCATGCTTTCGAACTGCTATGTGGGCAGGAGCTGCAGCAAGTAATGGGAACTCACCCTATTGTGCTTGGATCTTAAACCCGAACTGTCAACTTTCCAGCTTACAAGCTTAGCATCTTTAACACTGATCTTTACTTCTCCTGCACATTGTCTACCTTTATTCCTGAGCCCAGAGATAGCGTAGTCTATCACTTTCATGTTTTGCCCTCTGTTTCACTAGTCATTCTGATTAATATTATCTTTCTCATCTTAAAATTCAGCTTCACATTTTACTTTACAATTTTATTCTCACTTTAGATTTTAGGTTTGTCATAAACTATTGTGTGAATTACTTTCATCTAACTAAGTGCTGCTGCCATCAACCTATCTCCATGTACTGGCATTTTGGCCTCGCATTCTGGTTCAGCTTTTATTTCTTGCCATTGTTACAATATATTGGCAATACAAGCTAAATAGATACATGGATAATATGTATCCTTTTGTCATTTCCTTTTCTATTTTGAAATATCTTCTTTTTTCCAAACTCTTTTTTAGTCTAGTTTTTCATTCAATGTAGATTTCCTTAGAAGAATAAGAATATGCATGACCCACTAAGGAATATTTATTTATGGAATCATTTACATAATCAAAGCAAGATCTTGTTATCATTAACTTGGAAAACAAGTGATGGGTAAGGGCTCTGATGATCATGCTCTCAAGACAGAAATAGTACAACTTTTTGGAAGTGCTCAGATTAGATATAATTCAAGTTATTCAATACGTCCCTGGTGAATGATGTCATTATGTATATGTCATTTTAATACCCTCATAGCTTATTACAGACATCACTATTATAGTCAGAAAAATACTTCTATTATCTTGCAGTCTTCATTATCTGTCTTTGTTGATTCTCTCTGTTCATTTGATATTTCACTCTCTGTATGGCTCTAATTTTCTTTTAAATATTAAATGCTTTGCTTATGTGAGGATTATAGAAATTGTTTTCTTGTATCTTCTTCCGTATTAGGTACATATTATGATTATAAAAAGGTAGAATAAAAATCATGGATAAACAAATATAAATAAAACTACATTCTTCTAACTTCTAGTTCCTATTTATTGGTTTAGCACCATTAGTATTTTAATTGTTCATTCTGTAATCCTATTTATGAACTGTTTCAGAATAATCTTTCCATCTCTTTAAATTTTGCCTCAGATATCCTTTATGATTTACTGTTTATTAGTCTTCAATTGCAAGTATCCTTTTAATTTCTCACATATTTTAAAACATGTTTTGTTTTCCTTCTCTTTTTTTCTTTTCATTGGCATTCTTTATCAAGATTTTTTTTTAATCTTTTTTGCATGATGTTGAAAACCTGTTGCATTCAGTCTTTGCATATGCATCTTGTTGACCAAGGATTTTTTGGGGGGAAGTGGCTTCTCTTGTTATAAAATAATGAACAGAAGTATTCTGCTGGATTGTATTGTATTTTTCTGTCTTCTACTTTGAATTATTCATTGATGTGATCCCACTGTTACCCATGTGGTAATGTCCAGTATAGCAGGGGTCTCCAACCTTTGCAACTTTAAGTCTGAAGGACTCCTTTGCTGGCTGGAGAAGTCTGGGAGCTGAAGTCCTTCAGACTTAAAGTTGCAAAGGTTGGAGACCCCTGCAGTATAGAGTTTGCTTTTATGTTGCTTGAAGCAGGTGTTAGCAGTGAACATTTGCAAGACCCAATTGACTATGTCTAATTCTTTAGTTTCTCCAGCTTTTGTATGCTAGTTATGCAAAGTACCATGCTCTTTCTAAATTGTATTTAGCACATATTCTAATCTGCCATAGAATTCTTGCATTTGTATTTGCCATTATATTTTGAAGAGAAATAATTTAAAATGATGTTAATGTTCACTGGATATATACAGTATGTTACAGCATATGTGGTATGTAGAATGAAATGCAGTTATAGAACAACTTCTAGTCTATTCTGTCGTTCCCCTCTTTTTTAGTTCTTTTAGAAGACCTCTAAAATGGTATTTATGAATATCTTCACTACCTATAGTCATCCCCACAGTTGTTCCTTTTGGCAATACTCACAATGACTCAATTCCTGCATCATTCTAGATGTTTCACATCCCTTCAAAAGATTATATGCATCTTTATTTATGTTTGCACTGTTTTTCTATGTATCTGCTAATAATTATTGAAGAAGATGAAGAGTTCTACATTATCCACCTTTGGTGTGGGGCTAAAGAAAAAAAAAGGGGAAGAAGCAAAAAGAATGGCTCTGCTTCATCTAGAGAAATAAAAGAACCCAATAAGTTTCATAATTCTGTCCTGTTCTTAAAAGTGAAACTATATTCACCCTCACCCATAGCTTCTTGATTGAGAGGAAATGCCTCATTAATCTTAAATGTTTTGAGCAGAAACTACTAATAAAGTCAGGAAGAATAATGACTAATAATTCAGGGAACAGGACATACTCCAGTATGTAGCCTAAATTTATCCTTCTGGCAGTCTCTTCAAACATGAATGCCTTCATTTTATTTATAAGGCTAAATGGGAAAATAAGAATTCTAACAATTTATGTTAAAGATTGAAAATCAGTAAATGTGTATAAATTAAATAACAATTTTCTATGGTTTTCTCATACTAAAATATTTAGTATGTTATTTTCATAATTCTGAGCAGCAAATGTATAATGGAGAATATAAACTGGAAGTCTATAGCTCATAACTTATTAAGGACATACTGTAGTTTCATATTGACCTTATCTAAAGTGAGTTCCATTTAACTAGCTGTGCATGCTTCTGAAAAAAATATATTAGATAATCTGGTATATTCCAAAGAAATCACTGAGGAATGGATGGTTGGTACTTCCTCTGATTAAGTGCAGTTTGAAAGAATATATGGATATGTGTTCATCTCAAGTTTCTCTTATAGGAAGATTCTATTCTCTTTTAAAACCACCTTGGATCATTTGTGATGGCTTATTTGTTTCCTAATACTGAGTGGTTGCTTTTGTGACTGATTGGATCATTGCAGCTTTGTTGTTTTTGCGAGAAATGAGTCACTTGGCCTACAAGTCCTGGAGTTCTCTTCCCTCCTGCCAATATTCAAATGTTAAACACAAAAAGAACTTCCTTTCCTTTTCCTTTTCCTTTTCCTTTTCCTCTTTCTTTTCCTTTTCCTTCCCTTTCCCTTCCCTTCCCACCTCCCTTTTTTGTTTTGCATTTCTGTGGAATAAGGCTAAAGATCTTTTGTTTCTCAAGGATCTGGAGTGGCTCAGCAGGCAGGGCATTGATTGAATGCTGTTCTTTATACTCTTCCCCTTGTCAGCTGGGGGAATACTGATTGGCCTAAGCATGTTCTCAGCATTGTCAGACCGGTACAACTGAAGATGATTGAAAATTGGCTTCCAACTGTTGATTGAGAGGAGTGGAAACACTGTTGTATGGAAGTGCCTTTTATTTATGTATTTCTCATCTTTTGACTCCCAAAAGCTTAACTGATGACAACATTGGCTACCTTTTTGGGATGTAAGTTTATTTTCTATGCATAATCCTGATAAGCAGGACTTGCATTCTAATATTTTATAAGACATTTAACTTTTCCTAATTTAGGGGTCTTTGTTAAAACATTGTTTTAGGGGAAAAGTTACACATTTTTCACTTTCAATTTTTCTAATGCTTTTTAAAAAAAGTCTGTATATGAAATTTCGGGAAAGGGAAGGCTGAATGCCAAAAATGTTTTGGAATATGCCTTTGACAGCCTATTGGGCAAGGAAATACACATATTCTACTTTCTCTTGAGACTTCTTTTTATACAATTTTAGTATTGTGTATTATAAAAAAAATCTCCTGACTTAAATTTATCCAGCAGCGATGGATAAACATACCAAAATATCTAACAGACAGTCCAGTTTATAAGCTATTCTTGGTACAGTTTTTACAGTGACAGAATTTTCATAAAGCAAGCATGCTGAGAAGTATTCCTTGCTAGGTTTAAAATGTCAATATTCAGCATTGTTTCATTTAAAAAATGGCTACTCATTAAATTCTTCGCCCATACCATTTTTTTGTCAATAGTTAATTTGTAGCCAGGAGTCCTTTCTTCTTATTGATGTAAAAACCTCCTACCCCCTCGTCCCTCTGCCCTTCAACCAATGAGGGCGGTAATCTTGCTGCCCTCACAGAAGGTATTATGGGTTATTGGGTTACTTTCAAGGAAGTTATTAGTGGGTTCTTATCTATCCTTTCTCCTCTTTCTAGCATCACCTATCAACAGAACGATGCACAACCAACTGCTGTCTTGAATATGTGGCAGGCAGGATTCAAAGTTTAAGCTATCATTTTCATTATTTCCAAGATATATTTCCTTGGATGATTATCAAGACAGTGTTATTTTTTCCCCATATGAAGCTTGCTTTTTTAAAATTTTAATTCTCATACCACTTCATCCGCTAATGGGAGAAAGATCAGGCGAAGTACTGTCTGAGGCCTCAAAGCGTATTTTTTTACCTACTAGAGATAGGCTGATGAACATTTCTATGGAAACTGAAAGGCAATTTGCTAGGTGTGGGGGAAGTAGTCCTTTCCTGAAGAATAAGTATAAATAATACATGCAGATTCCCACTCCCCCAAAACAACAACGATCAGACCCAAAGGGGAACAATTCCTGGTATCACTTCAGAATTTATGTATTCAGAATGTATTTAGAAAATTCTTCTAGTTTGAATGAAATAATTAAACTCAGGCTAAATTTGAGATCTACTTGACCAAGATTAGAGAGGGAAAGACTTAAGGAAAGATCTATATTAAAACAGAAAGTAGAATTGACTGCTATGATGCTTTAAAATGGAAATTTGGTTTAATAAATATGGACGTCTCCATAACCACATTTATTAAAAGAGGTTCTGCTTAACTTGGCAATTTACCAATACTCCTTGTTATGTTCCCATTTGTTCTTTCCTCCAATTTAAATACTGGAAGCCACGTTTATACTGCATTCCCTCCCCAAACATCTTCTTCTATCAGTGAGATGTTTCACTGGTTGCAATTGGTTTTTTTTTGCACTGCTAACTGTCCATGGAAGTCTGTACTTGTCCTATTTGGCTGTTGTGCCAAACTAGACAATTATACAGGTACAAATGACAGATTTGATAATTCCTCTGCAGAACTGTATTAGCAGCTCCTTAGGCAATCTGAGCTTCCCGAGTTGACGTAGGAAGAACATTAGGGATGATTCCATTAAATGTAATATCCATCTTTCTCCAATTAAAAGTTCATTAAAATTATATTTGAAAAGGTTTTTTAAAAAATCAAACAGCAGTAGTTATGTAGTTATCCACTTGAATGATTTCCTTTAACATACAGGAAGGCTCATTTAATGACCTGTTTCTTGATCACTGCTCAAAGTTATGATAGACCCAGAAAAGCTATTTATGACCTGGCTATGAAGTTACAACCGTGCCTGCCCCCACTCCCAAATACATGATCTTGTTTCAGGTACTTCTTAGTACCCGGCTCACATTTATGACTTGATGCAGCATCCTGCAGCCATGTGACTGCAGTTTGCAACATTTTTTTTGGCCAGTTTAACAACTCATTTCATTCATTCATTCATTCGACTTATTAACCGCCCCCTCTCCCCGAAGGAACTCGGGGCAGTGCACAGGAAATGTAAAAAACATAATATATCACAGAATAAATACATAAATACTTAAAACTATATTAAATTAACACCCTGTGCTAAAATCTACCTCATTAAAACTAATCCATCAAACCAATGTACGAATTTCTCTGCTAAAAACTAAGGCTAGGCCAGGCCGGCCTGTTGGAAAAAATAGGTTTTTAGTTGCTGGCGGAAGGACCGGAGGTCCATAGTTGTTCTAATTTCGGGGGGGAGGTCGTTCCAGAGGGTCAGGCCCGCCACAGAGAAGGCCCTTCCCCTGGGCGTCACCCGCTGGCATTGCCTCCATGATTTGCTTAACAACCAGAGTGATTCACTTTCTGACCATGACAAAAGCGATTCTGAAACCAAGCCAGGTCATGTGGTAACATGTTTAGTGCCTGAAATGACTTAGAAGAGAAATTCCAGGGTCAATTGTGGTAGTTAAGTAAGGACTACCTGTGTTATTAACCTTGAACCTGTAGGCCTTTAGAAAGGCAATCAATACCTGGCTCTTTCCTCAGGCCTTTGGGTCAAAATGAGCAAAGCTATAGTATATTTTGTTTTAGTTGATTTTTAATTGAATATGTTGGTTTTTATTGCATTTGTTGCTTGCCTATTTTGTACACTGCCCAGAGTCACACTGATTAAGTTGGATGGCACATGTTCTAAATAAGCAAAGGGAAAAAATGATTGTATATTTGTAAAACTGACATTTTAAAAGCCTGTGCTGGAGAAATTAGTGTAACTAACAATGACATCAAGAAAATTTGCACTTTTAAAAGCTGGCCTGCAATTTATGTTAATGTCTATGCATATTAGGGGAAGATTCATGTAAAATCTTCCTCTGTTAGGAATATTGGAAACAAAATTTCAAGTATACCCATGGATTTTTAAAAAAATCTATTCAGAAACCTGAATAGAATATGACCCTGTAAACGTAGATGATAAAATGGATTTAATTTTAATGGCACTAAGTGCTGGTGATGACATAGCTCCTTTTCTTGGAATCAAAATCCAAGGATGTTTTTAAAATTGTAAATGAGTGTCCATCGGTAATGACATGAGTGATGACATTTACTGGATGAGACAGAATTACTGTGATAGGGATATAAAAGAATTGGAATTCAGGCTGCAGTTAACATAACCCCCCCCCCCCCTTCCCGAAAATACTGTTTCAGGGTATTCCTGGCTTCATTTCTGAACTTGAATACTTTGACTGTGGCTTAGATGGCATTGTTATGCTTCAGAGGCGTAGCGTGGAGGGTGCAGGGGGGGCTGGCCGCACCGGGCACAACATCTGGGGGCGCGCGCTCGGGCAGCCCCCTGCCCAATCCAAAAAGCTCCCTAGATGGCATCTCTTGGGCGGCATGAATAATACATTTAAACACTTCAAAACCCGCGTTTGATCCCCGGCGCGGCTCGACGGATGGCGCTGCGCTCGGAGCTGTCAGAGCTTCTTTTGCAACAATTTTGGCTTTGGGGGGGGACAATGAAAAGCAAAACGCAAAAAAATCCAAATTGTTGCAAGGAGCGCCTTTCCTTTCCTTCCCGACGCAGCGAGCACGCCAAAGCTATGGGAGAGTGGGGGGAAGGAGGGAGGGAAAAGAGGAGGAGGAGGAGGAGGAGGAGGAGGCGGCACGGGGAGGGGGGGGAAAGAGGAGGTGGGCGCCCGTTGGCAAAGAGAGAGAGAGAGAGAAAGAGAAAGAAGAAGAAAGAGAGGAAAGAAGAGATAAATTGGGGATGGGGAGGCAGAAGGAAGTTTCTCCGCTGTTTCAAAGCGCAAATCTTTCCCCCTCGATTTGGATGAGCTCCCTTCCCCAAGTGGGAGGGAATGAGGAGGGGCTGGGAAGGCAGACTTTCCTTCCAACTGGTGCTTTCTGGAAGAGGGGTGGGGGGGAGGAGGGAAGAATGTGGAGAGGAAGTGCGGAGAGAAGAGGAAGGAGGGAGAGGAAGAGAGAGAGAGGAGGGGGGGAGAAGAAGAGGGAGGAGGAGGAGGAAGACGTGGAAGGAAAAGCGGAAAGAGGGAAGAATGTGGAGAGAATGCCAAGAGAGGAACACGAAGGGAGGAGGAGAGGAAGAGGTGGAAGGGAAAAAACGGAGGAGGAAGGAATGCAGACAGAGAGCGCCAAGAAGAAAGAAGAAGAGGGGTGGAGGCAGAGAATGAAGGTGGAGGAGTAAGAAGAAAGAAGGAAAAATGAAGAAAAGGAGAGCCACCAAGAGGAAGAGGAGGAAAAAGTAGGGACAAGGAAGAAGAGGATGATGATGAAGAAGAAAAGCAAGAGGAAGGAAGAGTGAAGAAAGAATGGAGAGAAAGACAAACCACTCAGGGGCTACAAGAACATCGATCTACCTATTTTTATTTTACGGATGTATTTGTGTTCCACTTTAATAACTCCAGGCACTAAAACAGACTTGCAAGCCCTTCCTCTTTTTCTCTCTAACAACCCTGTGAGGTGGGCTAGGAGAGAATTAAATCCCCATGTTCAACAACCGTCGGTCGCTAATGTTGAGCAGGGGACTCTGCAATCCTCATACATGCGTAAAAGCAGTGAGATACCAAATAGGTGAATTTTATGATGCTTTTTTCGAAATATCAGAAATTTCCAAAGATCAACAAATTAAAAGCGAGGCAGAATCTCTTGGAAATGCAATGAAAGACTATAAATTTTTAGTATCACTGGTTTTTTGGTACGATTTACTGTTCCAAGTCAATTATGTAAGCAAGGAACTTCAAAGTAAATCTGTAGAAGTATCCATTGAAAAACTTTTAAAATGGTTAAGCGACTACAGAAATACTGGATTCAAACAAGTTTTAGTTCAAGCAAAAATTCTTGCACAAGATTTGGAAATATCTACAGAATTTCGAAATAAAAGGCTTCGGAAAAGAAAGAAACATTTCAATTATGAAGGCGATTATGAACCTATTGTAGATCCGATAAACACATACAAGATATCTTTTTTAAATTTTGTTTTAGATAAAGCTACAGAATCACTAAAAGATCGTTTTGAATAATTCAAAAATCATAATGACTTATTTGGGTTTCTGGGAAAATTTCAAAATATGGAAAAAGAAGCACTTCAAAAACATGCAGCTAAATTAGAAATTTCTCTAACAGATTCTAGGTTCACAGAAAATGATGCACCAATAGTGAAGGAAACTGATATAGATGGAAAAATGTTAAGTTGAAGAAATGGAAACTTTAAAATCTATCCTTCCATCAGAATTTTTTGAAAATCCATTTAAAATGTTCAAATTTTTATCGGAAAATGACAGAGCAATGGCATTTCCAAACTTGTTTATTGCTCTCCGAATATATTTAACAATTCCAGTGAGCATTGCTTCTGGAGAGAGATCATTTTCCAGGCTAAAACTAATAAAAAATTATCTGAGATCGACAATGACTCAGGATAGATTAAATAGTTTAGCAATTATGTCGATTGAAAGTGAAGAAGCAAGGAAATTGGATTTTCAAACTATTTTAGAAGAATTTACAGAACAAAAACTTAGAAATATGTAAATTCATATATTCATATTCAATGATGTAAATTTATATTCAATAAAATGTAATTGTTTTTGTATTTTGCATATTTTTATTTTTTAATGTATGTAGAAGTTTACCTATCTTATGATCCATGATATTTGATTTATATATATATTGAATTTGCATTTTATTTAAATATTTAATATATAGAGGGCCCCGCAAAAAAAATCCAATCGGGCCCCGCACTTATTGGATCCGGGCCTGCACATACACACACAAACACACACACACGCAGAGTGACAGATGGGTGGAGAGAGGAGAGAGAGACAGATACAGAGAGAGAGACAAAAAAAAGAGAGAAAGAAAAATAGAAAGAAAAACAAAGTGGGAGGGAGAGAAAGAAAGAACTTATGACCACAATTGAGCCCAAAATTTTGGTTGCTAAGCAGCACCGTCATTAAATGAGTTTCACCACATTTTCCAAGTTGGCCACGCCCACCCAGTCACACGACCGCTTAGCCACTCCCATAGAACAGGCCACACCTTTTGGCTCTCAAAAGAAATTTCAGTCGTGGTACTGTTGATATTTGGCTCTCTTGACTAATAAGTTTGCCCACCACTGCTTTAACTAATCTAGTGGAAGAGACTCGAGTGCTAAAATCCACGGGTTAGGAGGCGCAAATTACTTGCCTTGCCCCGGGTGCTGACAACCCACGCTACGCCACTGTTATGCTTAACCATAATGTATCATTCCTATTCCTGAAAGTGTCAGATCTTGCAGATTGATCAGTTTTGTAATTATGTTTAATTTAATTTTATCAGTTGAATTATGTTTCAGAATGCTCTCTACATGCAATTTGAAAACTTCAGAAGTTCCAGAAAGCTGTATAGAAATAATTGACAGAAAGCAGTGATGTAAGACTCAAGTGTTAAAAAAACTATACAGCTACTAGAACTGTGCAGAGTCTTTGAAAGAAGTGTTTTGCAATACATGGGAATGCATGGGAATCATGTCTGGATCATAAACCAGCTGCATTGTTTGCAGGGCTGGAGCCGTTGCTTTGAAAGCTGCTCCCACCTGTGTTCACTTCACGCCATGCATAACTAGCTACCATCTGTTTTCAGACATGATTCAGAGTGCTGGTTGTCATATATAAAGACCCAAATTGGTACTATATGACAAGGTCTAGTAAAAATATCAAAAAGAACTATTCCCAGGCTTGGGTACTCTTTTGCAAAAAGGTCAGAATATGTCAAAAGCATTTTTATTTCAGCAGATGTTGTACATAAATGGTTTTGTCTGTTGGGTTTGGAAGTTTTACTTTTTTGGCTTTGCTGTGTTTGTACTTACATATGTAAGTGGACATTGAAACAACTTTCTTATGGTCATTAAACTGCATAAGGGGATTGGTACCTGAATATTCAAAATTAAATTGACAACATCAGGGTAATTGGGAAAGGCAAATACAAAGAACTTTGGTTAAAAGGCAATATTAAATTAAAAAACATTGATGTTTGCTTGGAGTTCTCTGAGCTTGCTTGTTTTCTTTGCAGATGTTTCATTACCCAAACTAGATAACATTATCAACACTGAGCTACAGATATTTTCCTTTATGAGTAACACTGATGCTTGTTAAGCTACATATGTGCGACAAATAGAAAAATGATTAAATTAGCTACATGTGTAGCATAAACTTTGAAATAGCAGCATAAAATTGATACAAAATGTACAAAAAAGATAAAACAATAACATTATCAAAAAAAGATTTGAGAATTACAGTGGAAGAATTTGAATACATGTTTAATTATATTCTCCCCAGCCATTCTGTAGACACCTTGTGCAGATGCTTTAAGTGCCAATTGTTGATAGAAAAATAATTTGTGGACCCCCTGTGCCGACATTGCAAGCTCCCCCCCCCCCCCCCAAGGGTCTGCAGATCACAGGTTGAAAACCATTGCCTTAAAGTCATTACTTTTAGCAGTATAAAATCAGTTGAGGAAATCTGAAGCTGATGCTCTTTTCTTTTCTAATAACTATTTCAACTCTATTTGCAGACCAGGTTTAAGTAAAAATAGGGTCATGTAATTTTTGCCACATTGTGGCCACATATACAAAGTTTCTAGAAGGAAGGACATTCCATTCCTTTTTTTCCTTCAAAAAAGCAGAGTACTGCTCATATAGGAATGATTTGTCTTGACAATGATTTCTGATTTTTTTTCTTCATTCAGCCACCAGAAGAATAATTGACAAAAAAAGATAAATCAATTTACTGTGAGAATTATACTTTGCCTCTTTTTTGTTCATTTTAATAGACTCTCTCCACATTTACACTCCATAAAATTCATAGCTTTTAATGAGACTATTTAAATTGAAGATTATGTTCAGATATAATCACTATAGCATGTGCTTGATGAGGAAATAACCTTCTGACCTGATCAGATAAGATGTGCTTGTAGAGAAAATGAAATCTAGTCTGTAGCACTTGTCTAGGGGCACATCTTTTAAGTATACTTATCTAACAGTGATAGCAATTACTAAGGTCACAGCTTTTTGTCAGGAGCGGCAGAGGTAGGTTACCTTATTCACCATTATCCAGATATGTAATCTGACAGTGTGCCTTGCATGTGTACTTGATGACTTACATTATTTTATAAAGGAGAAACTTACATTGTTATACCAGTCATCCATAAATATACTCACTCAATCTACCATTCTCCTGCTATGGCTGGTATTGACCCATTGATTCTGCTTTCCTGAAAACATGTCCAGGTTCCCAAAATATAGATTGTAGCCCAGCATGATCTGTGTTGATTGCATTTGGGCTTGGTTGTGATTGTAAGTCAAGGACTACCTGTAAACCAATTTAGTGGTTCGTGCCTCACATTAAGGAATGGATGTGGAGATGCTTGACATTCTGTTTTGAATTATTGAAATTATTTGTAGCCACTCAATAGAGGTTAAGTTGAGATTATTTATTCAATTAATATCCCATCTTTCTATCCAAGAGAGCAGATGTTACTTTTATTTATCTCAGTTAGATCATCAGTGCTTATCCTGCTTCCATTCCGCAATCCATTCAAATCCAAGTGAATCCCAAAGTCAAGTGGAGCAGTAAATATGCATTCACTCTGTCTTCTTTATGTAAAAAGGGAAGTATTGCCACTTTCCATTAATAATAGAACTGCTATATTTCTGTGATATTTACTATTAAGATAGTTAACGAAGTGAAGAATCATATCAGCGACACAGTTATGCTTAATGTAATAATTAATTGACATGTCTCACAACCGATCAACAGATAATTTTTTTCATTTTTTTTCTTTTATGATGAAATTCAGCTTCTTCCTTTAATCCTACACTCATTGTGGCATAGAGTTTTATATCTTTTATAACATTGAAACTTTTTCTAGACTTCTGTGTAGGGGGAAGACTAAGTAAGTCACAGTAAGAATCCTTTGAATCCATGTCTATTTGTTGGTTACATCTTGTATTTTAAAAAAATACAGCCCATTTCTGCAGGATCTATGATTTGATGCAAGGGGACTGTCTTGATTTTGATATGAAGTGTCAGTTGTTTCCTATACAGCTGTGGCATCATTCCATTAGGAAAATTCTTAATGAGCAGCCTTCCTTCAGATAGTTTCTCATTTAAATTTATGAAGGGTGATAGTGGTCTGTCTCCTTCTGACATAATAAGATGGCACCTCACACTCAAGTTGGTACTGCTTCCTGCTTTTTTAAATTTGTCATATCTCAGAATCTGCTCCTCTCGAGAAGCTTACTATTTACCAGTAATAGAAAAATCAGTAATTATGATTCTTTGAAAAGGTATCTGTGAATCCACATATTCTCTCCCCCCCCCCCCCCCGTCTATAAAGATTTTTCAGATTCTAGTGACCAATCTTTCAGTCAGATGAATTGAAGACTATGAATGAGCATGTTTCCTTTGGAGAAAATCCTACCAAAAAATGTATACATTTGATAGGAAGATGAGGTTCCACCCACTCAATAATTACCTGAACTTATGACCATTTTCACACTTATGACTGTTGCAGGATCCTTATGATCTTGTGATCAAAATACAGGTGCTTGGCAACTGACTTATATTTGTTGGTTGCAGTGTCCTGGGGTCACATGATCATCTATGACCTTCTGATAAACAAAGTCAATGGGGAAGCCAGATTCACTTAACAAGTAATAATAATAATTATTATTATTATTATTTAATTTCTTGACCGCTCCTCTCCCCACGGGGACTCGGAGCGGTGCACAGGGAAAACTAAAACCATAAATACAATACAATCAAAACAACATCTTAAAAACAAATTAAACAGTGCCTGTGCTAAAATACCCATTATAACTAAAATTCCCTATACAACTAAAACCCCATAGAGAGAGACTACCCCAGGCCGGCCAAGCAGAAAAAATATGTTTTTAATTTCAGACGGAAGGAGCGGAGGTCCGTGGTTGTTCTAATGTCGGGGGGAAGGTCATTCCAGAGGGCTGGGCCCGCCACAGAGAGAGCCCTTCCCCTGGGTGTCGCCCACTGACAAAGTCTAGTGGACGGCACCCGGAGAAGTCCCTCTCTGTGGGAGCGAATTGGCCGTGAGGATGTATGAGGCAGGATCCGATCCCGCAAGTAGCTAGGTCCCGAGCCATGGAGCGCTTTAAAGATGATAATTAATACCTTGAAGCGCACCCGGAAGACGACAGGCAGCCAGTGCAGCTCGCGCAGGAGAGGTGTTACATGGGTAAACCTAGAAGTACCCAGGATTGCCCGCGCGGCTGCGTTCTGGACCATCTGCAGTCTCCGGGTGCACCTCAAGGGAAGCCCCATGTAGAGAGAGTTACAATAGTCCAGTCGGGACGTCACGAGAGCATGAGTGACTGTGCGAAGGGCGTCCCGATCCAATAGGGGGCGCAACTGGCGAACCAGGCGAACCTGGTAAAACGCCCTCCTAGCCACGGCTGTCACTTGATCTTCCATGGACAGCCGGGCATCTAGGAGGACACCCAAGTTGCGCGCCCCGTCCACAGGGGCAAGACGTTCGCCCCCTATGGCCAGCGATGGAATTATCTGGTTGAATCGGGCAGCCGGAAACCACAGCCACTCGGTCTTGGTGTGTATTACTAACTTAATAACTTTGGTGTTTCACTTAACAACTGTGGCAAGAAAAGTCGTAAAATGGGGCAAAACTCATTTAACAAATGTTTCATTTAACTACAGAAATGTTGGACTCAATTGTGCTCAAACTACCTTGTAATGTGTCCGAAATAATTTAGAAGATTTCAGAGTAATTTTCATATATGATAACATTTAACTAGATTGTACAAATTCTATTTCCAGAATATCATGTGATTTCTCTACTTCCATCAACCTTTTTTGAGGAATCCAATTAAAATAATTTAATATCAAAAAAAGCACTGAAAGCCATTAAAACATTGTTAATTATATTATGCTGTTTTATGATGGTAAAGATAAGATTGCGATTAATTATTTTTATCTTAAAATCAATTATATAAAGTTTATTGCAGTTTAAGATTAATCTGTCCTCTCCTCTTCCATAGGAATGTTGTCTCTGTAATTTGAGAGGTGGAGCACTCAAGCAAACTACTGACAAAAAGTAAGTAACTTAGCCAATAAGTTCCATCTTTGTTATTTTATCAACAATATTTAACTTTGAAAAGTATTAACAATAGTTCAACTGCTTATAAGAGGCCAATCCCATACACTAGTTGAATTAAAAACTGACTGGAATTGCTGGGATATTAATTCAATAGCATCTGCAAGTTTCCTCAGTAATTTGTTCTCTGTGACAAGCACTATTTGCACGAGAATTGAAATACCAGTTTGAAAATTAGGGTAAATGTGGCATAAGAAGCTCCATTCATTTTCAGTTTCTAACAAAGAGAATTTGGGCACGTTAATGAAAAAGTATTCACAGATGATCTTCATGACAAGCATTACTTTTAGAAGAGTTTATAGGTAAACTACTATTTTTAAAGCCAACTGTGATCAGTCATTAAATATTTTATTTTATCTTATGCTTTAATATACAAGCAGGCCTATTATATTCCCACTGATATTCCCTTGCAGGTTTCATTTTGGAACACAGTAAATGGTCTCTTATTCTCTTCATTTGTTCACAGTTTTATACTGTATCTGATTATCTATTTCATTCAGATATTAGGCTTACGTTCAGAGCAATGTAATTGTAGTACATTGTCCTGATGATGCAGTAGTTAGAATGCAGCATTGCAGGCTAACTCTGCCCATTGCCTGGAATTTGATCCTAAGGGGGCTTGAGGATGACTCAGCCTTGGATCCTTCTGAGGTCGGTAAAATGACCCAGATTGTTCAGGGCAATATCCTAACATTGTAAACTGCTCACAAAGTGCTGTAAAGCATTATGGAACAGTCTAACTGCTATTGCGATTGCTAGTCATAGGGTCCTTTCCTCAAATCTCACTATATTCCAGTTAAAAAACAACAACAATAAATCTTTGTTCTTGTTCAAAATTGCCTGAATGTACATCTTTTTAAAAAAATAAATTACTCAAAATATTAATTTTGAAAAGCATGATATCTGAAGAATAAATATGTTTAAATGCGCGTGCTACTTTGAGAAGTATGAATCAAATTCACTTAATAATGCAAATGAAATGAATTTTGTGACATCTAGCTAAAAACATGGCTAAAAATTAAACTAAATGTTCTTAAGATATATCACAGACTTAATGATTTCTCCAGATTTTTTGATGTCCTTGCGTTATCTGTGCAGATAAAATAGTCAGTTGGGATAGATCCATTGGTGCTATAGAAGAATGAAATTCCATACTGATTCAATGTTTGTCAAGGGGGAGCCGGACCTGGTAGGAATTGCGGAAACCTGGTTGGGCCACGAGGGAGGACTTCCCCTCGTTGAAATGTGCCCAACAGGCTACCGCGCATTTCATCAGCCGCGGGCCCTAGGCAGGGGTGGTGGGGTAGCGGTCATTATTAAGGAAGGCCTTGAGCCGAGAGAGACCATTGTGCCTCAGACTACCGGCTGTGAGTCCCTCTGCGTGAAGTGGGGCCTAGGGAGGCAGTTGGGCTTGCTGGTTGTATACCTGGCTCCCCGCTATGTAGCAGCAGCCCTGCCCGAGCTCCTGGAGGTGATCGCTACGGTGGCAGTTGAGACCCCCAGACTTATAGTCATGGGGGACTTTAACCTGCCATCGTTGGGCGAATCATCCGTGGTAGCTTGGGAGTTCATGGCTTCCATGACGGCCATGGACCTGACCCAAGTAATTCAGGGCCCCACCCACGAGGGTGGACATACGCCGGATCTCATCTTTGTCTCGGGCCAATGGAAGAGTGATCTGGGTACAGGGGACATAGTCATCACACCCTTGTCATGGTCAGACCACTCACTTCTCCGGCTTGACTTTCCGACCGCTGCTCCCCTCCGCGGGGAGGCGGAACCAGAGTTACCAATCTGGTACCGCCCCAGGCGCTTGATGGACCCTGATGGGTTCCAGACAGCGCTTGGGCCATTTCCTGTATCCCTGACCCGCGCCCCGATGGAGGACCTCACGGCCGCATGGAATAGTGCGGCCGTGGGAGCCTTAGATCGGGTCGCGCCCTTGCGGCCTCTCTTGCGGCGGCGAACCACCCTGGCTCCTTGGTTTACTGAGGAGCTGCGGGTGATGAAACGCCGCAAGAGATGCCTAGAGAGTAGATGGAGGTCTAGCCTCTCTGAATCTGACCGGACACAGGTAAGAGCCCATTTACGGACTTACATTGTGGCGCTGAGGGTGGCCAAACGTCATCATTGTGCCACTCTCATAGCATCCGCAGAAAACCGCCCTGCCGCCCTGTTTAGGGTGACCCGTGCCCTCCTTCAACAGAGGGAGCGGGAAGCCCCGCTACAGGGTAGAGCAGAGGAATTTGTGACTTTTTTGCAGGAGAAAACCGCCCAGATACAGAGTGAGCTAGCCCCCATTCATGGCCCAGTGGGATGCCACGAGAGAGATCTTGTTTGGGAGGAGTTTGACCCCATTACTTCCGAGGATATGGACAGGCTACGTGGGCGACTGCGAGCCACCACATGTTTATTGGACCCGTGCCCCTCCTGGCTTGTACTGGCATCCTGGGAGGTGACACGAGGCTGGCTCCAAGAGGTTGTCAACGCATCCTTGAGTGAGGGTTCCTTGCCTGCCTCCCTAAAAGAGGCGATGGTAAGGCCCCTCCTCAAGAAGCCCTCTTTGGACCCAGCTCTTTTAAACAACTACCGTCCAGTCTCCAACCTTCCCTTTTTGGCGAAGGTTGTCGAGAGTGTGGTGGCACAACAGTTTCCCCGTAACCTGGAGGAAGTTGACTATCTAGATCCGCGCCAGTCCGGCTTTCGGCCCGGGCATAGCACCGAGACGGCATTGGTCGCGTTGGTAGATGATCTCTGGAGGGCCAGAGATGGGGGATGTTCCTCCATCCTGGTCCTATTAGACCTCTTGGCGGCTTTCGATACCATCGACCATGGTATCCTATTGCATCGGCTGGGGGGGTTGGGGGTGGGAGGCACCGTTTTACGGTAGTTCTCCTCCTACCTCTCTGGCCGATCGCAATTTGTGCGGGCAGGAGAGCAGAGGTCGACCCCAAGACCCCTCACATGTGGGGTGCCTCGGGTCGGTCCTCTCGCCTCTCCTGTTTAATGCATACATGAAGCCGCTGGGTGAGATCATCCGTGGTTTTGGGGTAGAGTACCACCTGTACGCTGATGACACCCAGCTGTACATATCTACCCCAAACCACCCCAACGATGCCGTAGCGGTGATGTGCCAGTGCCTGGAAGCCGTGCGGGTCTGGATGGGAAGTAACGGACTTAGGCTCAACCTGACCAAGACCGAGTGGCTGTGGTTTCCGGCTGCCCGATTCAACCAGCTCTCTCCAACGCTGGCCATAGGGGCCGAACATCTTGCCCCTGTGGATGGGGCGCGCAATTTGGGTGTCCTCCTGGATACCCGGCTGTCTATGGAAGAGCAAGTGACAGCCGTGGCCAGGAGGGCGTTTTACCAGGTTCGCCTGGTTCGCCAATTGCGCCCCCTATTGGATCGGGACGCCCTTCGCACAGTCACTCATGCCCTCGTGACATCCCGACTGGACTGGACTACTGTAACTCTCTCTACATGGGGCTCCCCTTGAGGTGCACCCGGAGGCTTCAGTTAGTTCAGAATGCAGCCGCGCGAGCAATTATGGGGACCACCAGGTTTACCCACGTTACACCGCTCTTGCGCGAGCTGCACTGGCTACCTGTCGTCTTCCGGGTGCGCTTCAAGGTGCTAATTATCATCTTCAAAGCGCTCCATGGCTCGGGACCTAGCTATCTGCGAGATCGGATCCTGCCCCATACATCCTCACGACCGATTCGCTCCCACAGAGAGGGACTTCTCCGGGTGCCGTCCACTAGACTTTGTCAGCGGGCGACGCCCAGGGGAAGGGCTCTCTCTGTGGCGGGCCCGGCCCTCTGGAACGACCTTCCCCCCGACATCAGAACGACCACTGACCTCCGCTCCTTCCGTACGAAATTGAAGACCTATTTCTTTCGACTGGCCGGCCTTGAATAATTCTCTCTGTCTATTGATTCCAAATGCATTTTAATGGGTTCTTAATCATTTTTAGCACGGGTAACATTGTTTAATTATGTTTTAAAGTATGTATTTTGTATTTATTGTATATTGTTGTTAGTTTCTCCTGTGCACCGCCCCGGGTCCCTGTGGGGAGAGGGTGCGGTCAATAAATCCGAATTTGATTTGATTTGATTTGAAGTTAGAAACAAAGTTTGACAAGCTCTGGTACAGAGTATTATAGGAAAATGAATGTGCAGTTACAAGTTACAAGCTAAGCATGGAATAATAATAAAAGAGTATTAACTGAATTTGAATATTCCAAAATACCAACTTCAGGTCAGTTTAATTCTGAGGCAATATTGGAATACTGAATAGGTAAAGTTTGCAATTAAAAAATAAATAAATTAGATCTTATAAAACCTACTAAGAGTGCATAGTGAATGAAGTAAAATTAAACAAAATATAAAATAAAAGCCTCAAATCAAACAATGTGGTGGTGCACTAGTATGCTCATATATACCTCACATTTGGCACCTATCCTTTGAACAAACTGTTTTTGAAAAAATTATTACTGAAACAAAACAACCGATCACTTTGGAGATGCCTGATGGATTAAAAAGAGACATACCCCATGTGCATTCTCCCTCTTCCTCCTCATTTTTAATTACATGTTATTGCTATTTGATTATTTATTTAATGTTTGTAAACTACCTAGAGTCACCTCTTGGTGAGAGGGACGGCAAACAAGTCTAATAAATAAAATTAAAAAAAATTGTTCTTATCTGGTTTTTCATTCTCAAATATATTATTGCTATAGAGATTGAGTCAAATATAACTATGCACTGTTTTAAATTAATTAAAATCCTCAATATCACCTCACTATATTAAAAAAAGCCTAAATATGAATTACTGGTAAATTTCAAAAATTGCATAATTGATAAAACTGAAAATAATCTTAGGAGAAAAGAAATTAAATTGAATACAGTACTTTTATTTGATATGTTTACCTCAAGGCCATATTTAAAAAAGAATTCAGCACTTTAAAACCATTTATTTAAAACCAACTATTTAAAACAGAGGGCTCCTTCTCCCGGCCTGCGGGCCAATTGCGGCCCGCAGGATGGTATCTTGTGGCCCCCACCGTGATATGAAACTATAATATTAGTGCAGCCCGCAGGGGGAGTGGACCTCTGTGGAATCCCTTATGCGGCCCAGCCTCACCCAGCCTCTGCCTCCAGCGGCCCCCAGGTAAATTGAGTTTGAGACCCCTGATTTAAAACCATGATCTTGATTTACATGCAGTTTTGGAAATGTACAAAAATTATTACATGAATTTATCTTTTAATTTTTTTAATGTTTATATTTCTTTTGTCTTTGCATGCATGTACTTTCTATAATTTTATAGGTGGGCTCATGTCATGTGTGCAATTGCTATACCTGAAGTCAGGTTTGGTAATGTCACAGAGAGAACACCAATAGACACGAGCAGGATACCTTTGCAGAGATTGAAACTGGTGAGTAATATTACTCTAAATGGTTACTATAATATATAATTTACGGTCGTAGAGAATTTTACAAATTATTATATAAACAATAAGTGCATTGCTGTATTTTCAATGAGTATACCATAAATTTTGCTATATCTTATACCTTAAAGTAGCAGGCTGGCAGCATATACATTCATCTGCAAAGATTATAACATGACATGGCTTAGTATTTTTTTCCTTTAGTGTTTTACCCTTTCTTGCTTTTATTTATTTATTTTGCTCCACTACCAGCTATAAAACCCCAAATTAAAATAGGTAAGTTGAAGCATTTACATAGAAGAACAATTTTTCCAGCTATTATTGCAGATAAATTTGCTGTGCATCACAAAGTTCTGCCTCAGCAAACATCAAGTGACAAGTGTTCTTTGGAAAATATTCTTGGTGCTACTGTAAGAGCCAGCATGGACAACAAAACATATTGTAGAATTAACTGAAGCCTTGTAGAACATTTGGGTATGGTTATTTATATATATAAATAAATATAATGTAAAGAACATACCCAATTGTTTATATGCCAAACCGTAGAAAGGCCAGGGAATGGATTGGATGGGGGTGGGTGGGTGTTCATTTTTATTTGAAAGAGGATGTACAATCAGATGTATTACATGCATTGGAAGGCTAGATTGTTCGAAGAATGGTGGCTTTTAACCATAAATAGAGATATGCTATTGCCATCTGATTAAAATTCTGAAAACAATCTTGAGATGATGAAAGGCATCAGGTATACAAAGGAAAAATGTAATAAAGCTTAGCTCATGACAAACCAATCAAATTTATAGATATCCATATCATTAAGAACAGGGGTGGGTGGGGGAATTTTAGACTTACTTAAGTGATAACGATTGTTTATAAGCATTGGGGAACCAATAGGATACATTAAATGGAAAACTGTTGATGTTCCATGGTCATATTTGACCATAAAAGGGAAAATTCTTAAAATTGAAGGGACTGATGAAAAAGACACTGACAGGAAATATTAAGAGGAACACATCTGTTTCTGCGTAGAATTTATTTAAAATCGTAAGAATTGAAACTTATTCAGGATTATCCAACAAATCTGGACAATTTCCGTCTAGTCTTTAGCATTCTTTTTTTGGGGAAGATGGTTGAGAAGGTGATTAATTCACAGCTTGAGGGGATTTAGGAAGAAGCAAATTATCTGGCATCCTTTCAGTCAGGATTGAGGCCTGGCTATAATACTGGCATAGCATTGGTTGCATTTTTCAATGTGTTTTGATGAGCTTGGAATGAGAATACTACTGTACATTATCCTGGTCTTCTTTGTTCTCTCAGCAGCCTTTGTTCCCCTTGATCCTGTCTCCTTCTGGGATGAATCAGAGGATTAGGAGTGTGAGATATTGTGCTATGGTAGTTTTCCTTTCTTTGTGACCAGTTCCAATCAATGTTGGTAGTGGGCTGAGGTTAAATCAGAGGCCCCTGCTTTGTCAGAGGCCCTCAGGTTTCGACTTTCTTTTAATTCCTATTTACCATCTAAGCTGCTGGAGAGAGAACGTTTGTGGTCATTAGATATCATATCACAGATATCTTCCATGGACTGACCAAGCACCACCATGGTGGTCATTTATTTATTAAATATACACCCCCCCCCCCCAATATCTCATTTTGAAATGACTCTTGGTGACTTACAGCAACCTTTCCTGGATCTTGGATGCAATGGGGTCTAAATGGGGGGGGAGTCTTTGGTTCAACCCTGGCAAGACTAAGTGGCCGTGAATTTTTAATGTAAATCTTCCATTTTAAACTCTCCCTGCGGATGCACTTCCTCGGTCAGAGCTATTGTGCAATATAGGGATTTTTCTGAATTTATGGTTATTGCCCAAAGGTAGGTGGCAGGAATTTACATTGGTTTGTCAGTCTGTGGGAGGAATTTTCATTGTGGGAGGAATTTACATTGCTTCCTTGTTCATAGTAAAATCGTACCTGTGGCTTTGCCTGTTCTGTGAAACAGCATCCTCCCTGGGGATCTGGATAACGACCCTGTTAGCTTGATGAACTGGTATTCCCCCAAGAATTTGGGCCAGGAAATTAGACAAGCTCTGATGATGATGATGACGATGTGCCTTCTTGTTTTGGGGCTTACTTTAACAGGTTGTCATGGGGTTATATATTGTTATGTACATTGCCCAGAGTCATAGCTGTGGGTTAGGGTTAGGCGTCCTATAAATAATTTAAATAAAAAATAAATTCTACAATAATAGAAGTCCAGAAAGAGTCCAGAATATCTATTTAATAGCATTCTATAAAAAGCTTCCTCTAGGTCTGTGATGGTTAACCTTTTTCTAAAAGTATGCCAAAACTGTGTGTATGCGTGCTATTGCACATGCCCACCCACCTGCGCTTGCATGAAAGACCTCCATGTAGGGGAGGGGGATTTTCACCCTCCCCAGGCTCCAGAGGCTTTCCTGAAGCCTAGGGAGGGCAAGAATTGGCCCGGAACAAACTTCTGGTTTGCCCCTTGGGCCATTTTTCACCCTCCCCAGGCTTCAGGAAAGCCTCCAGAACCCAGAAAGGGCACAAAACGGCTCAACTGCCCAACTGGCAAACTTCTTGTTCAGCCATTGGGCCTGTTTTTTGCCCTCTCTAGGCTTTGGAGACTTTCCTGAATCCTGTGGAGGGTGAAAACACCCTCTCATGGCCCTCTAGAAAGCCAAAAATCAGGTGCGACCCCAGAGTTGGGGGCTGCTGAGGGTGGCCGTGCTGGCAAATATGGTTCCGCATGCCACCTGTGGCATGCGTGCCATAGGTTCGCCATCATGGCTCTAGGCAATGTAAACCTAATGAGGACACTAAAGTTGCAGAAAATATTGGCGTTATAAGGAATTATAGAAGTCCATTAAAGCATTGAAAGAATTGATGAAAAGCTATATATTTGAACCCGAAAAGTGATCAAAGTGGTTGAGTTATTAGACAACAAAGTAATGGAATTGATGCTCAAGAAGAATTTGGAGATTGCTGAGAAACTAAATGAATTATTTGCATGTGTCATTGCTATAGAACAGAGGTCTCAAACTCAATTTACCTGGGGGCCGCTGGAGGCAGAGTCTGGGTGAGGCTGGCCGACATATTAATATTATATTATATATTATAATATATAATATTATACTTTCATATCACGGTGGGGCCACAAGATACTGTCCTGTGGGCCACAATAGGCCTGTGGGCCGCGAGAATGAGACCTCTGCTATAGAAGGTACAGGATCGATAACTGAGCAGATTGAATTCAATACAAGATGACAGGAAATTTAACTGTTCTTTTTGGTTTGGGAGTTTTCCATGAGACATCTTAATGTGCTAACATTGCTTGTTGTGATTATTTCAATATATCTCGATTCTCCTGTAACCATAGGTTTAGGGGACAATATATGATGGATTTATTGAAACGAGGGAAGAAAAAATAACACAAAAATTATCTTAGGGCATTTTAGTTGGGGGCCTTCTCATCCTCAGTAGCATTTTGTTTGAAAATGAAGATTAAATAATAATAGTACCTTTCCTCCCTCAGATAAAAGATTTTTTGAAACTCAAATGGACCATAGCATATCAATATGTATCATGTATGAATTTATCTTTGAGATCCAAGACTTCCATAGCTGAAAATAAGGAAATTGCCAACAGTTGCTCGAGTCAGGAACACAGATGTTCATTATACACATGAAGTGTCTGGTTAACTCACAAACAGCAAGAAGAATATTTTATTTTAAAAATAGCTAATGTTTTCACTCCCCTCAGGGAAAAGAGGGTAAAACAGATTTTATTTACTCAAGCAATGAACTGTTCATATGCTTTGGACTTTTACATTGTCAGCATTAATCTTCATAAAATTCCAGATGTTCTGAATGAAGTTTTGTATGTGTATAAAAAAATGAAAAAAAAATATTTAAAATATTGGCTATGTCAATTCAACAATAGTTTAATTATGAAGTCCAGAGCTGGTTTCCCTTCCAGAAAACTTTTTTGGGGTAAAGAAAAAAGACATTGAAAAAAATAATTATATGCAAAACTATTTTGTGAAGATTTTTATTTTCACATTCTTGCACAGTTGCATTCTTTTCTAATATGCTATTACTGAAAAAATAGGAAGTAACTTAAAGACTGGCTTTATTTTTTAATAATTGTAAAACTGCAGTAATTGTATAACAGAGGCTGATGGCCAAATGCAGTTCTATCAAATCTTAAAGTGCCCAGAAGCTTCCAAAAGTTGTTTCTAAATTTTAATTTCAATGCAACTGAAGTAAGATGTTATTAAATTATGCCTGGAGAATAATCATATCAACTGTATTTAATTTTTATTAAATGGAAAGGGGAGGAAATTTAGTGTTTTGTCCTGACTACCCTCCCTTTTGTATCCCATCATACCTTTCAAAGGCCAAGGGCTGCCTTTTCTCTGCATAACAATGTACCTCATATAAAACATTAGAATAAAGACGTAGTCAATTATGGCAATGCAGAATGATAAAAGTGAAATGATGCGCTTATATATAAAATACAGTAATATAAATTACTGTATTTTGAGATTAATATAACAGTGATTAAAATAAAAATTAATGCTTGGATGCAAATTTCTGGACTTTATTGTGTTGTCATTAAATCTTCCTTCTTAGAATTCCTTTTGAATGTTAGCAGCGAATGACATGAGGAGCAATACTTATCTGTACAATGACTGGCAGTGACTTTTTCTTTTCTGCCACATAGTTTCCTATTATTTTTACATTTCAGACATATTTCTCCAAGCAGAGAGGAAAATGAGTTTTGAACAGACTGAAGTTGCCTTGGGCTTTTGATTACCTCATATTTATATTTGAGAAGTGAATCCTATATAAGCATGAGTACTTTCTGGGTGAGGATAGTATTTTGAAAATAAAATTACAAAGCAACGATAGCAAATCTATGAGATTTTTATTATGTGGTAAGGTCAAAGTTTTATCTGAATGTGGTTATAAATTTGCACCTGAAGGCAAATAACTGTGGGTCTGAAAAACCAAAGACCATTGTTTTGACCCTTGAAAAAAGTGAGCCATTTAAAAAATAAATTCACTTTAGTATGCCATTTAAAAAAATAAAATAAAATAAAATAAAATAAAATGGAACAGTTGATATAGTAGTGCTAAAGGTGTCCATATTTTAACCCACTTTTAAAATAAAATCTAAAAACAGAACTAAACCAATTTGCTCATTGTCTTGGATTTAATGTTGCAAGAAAATAGATTAAGTACAAAGTTTTGAATAGCTACACCCTTTTTCTAGCAGTGTACAAATATTTGACACTGATACACTATGCTATTGTCATGCAATTCCTGGAATATAAGCAACTATTGATTAACTTTCAGCATTTCAAAAATATTGCTGCAGGCAGTAATATGAAGGAAAGTCATTATACTGAACATTAACTTACACATTGACTATCTGACTTCCATATTTTTTGTTTTGGAATAATACTCAGAATTGTTCAACCATATTTCTATAATGTTTCAAAAATAATATTAAAATACATTGATGAGGAATGAATGCTTGCATTTTTCAGTTAGAAAGTTGTTAAAATATAGTTAGTAGACTAAAAATTCACTAGGAAGTTTTTTGTCAGTTAATAATTTATGGTTGCATTAAAATGATGGCAGTGCGTAAAATATATTTTATCATATGTTTTTGTGGGTCTGATTTTAGTAGCATAAAAATGAATGTGACAAGTTATCTACTTTTTCTAAAAATTATATGTTGCTGTAAATTGATTTTGCTGTGCTTAATTTTGTATGTAAGTAATATAGCTGTAAAATATTTTTTATAAAATATGTATTGGATTGATATACTAGTTTTAAAATCCTAAATATATGGAAGTGAATTGTAGAATATAAATTTAATATTAGTCTTTCTAAATACAGAGTTCTTACTTTGGCTTACCATTATAATTTTGAAAAACTAATCAATTAAAATTGTTCAAGACATTAAATGGTGGAAAAATATTAAATACATTCCACATACCTCTTAAGAATATATTATTTTTATAATATTTACACATTAGTACACAGAGACATTTATGTCTGTACATCAGTTATTAACCAATGTTTGATGTCAATAGCAGAGTAAGTGAAATTTTCTCTTAAATTACTATTTGATATGTAAGTTGTTAACAAATGATTAAATATCAGATTTTTACATATTCATAAATAATTTTGTCAGTGGTATATATAGTTTATTTACAAATATTGTGACCTAAAAGTCAATTTGTAAAGAATAATTCTGAAAGTACACTTTAATAATTTCACACATTTGATGTACTTAACAATACATATAATATTTATTTTAAACAATTTTAAGAGTATTAAAATTAAATTTGATGAATTAATTTTACATTAATTTATCATATATGAAATGAAAATTAATAAAGCATTACTTTATTTAATAAATAATGAAACATTTCTCATACAGATATAGTTGCAGCTTTACATATCATTTCCTTATTGTCCCAAATATGCAATAAATCAGTTTTAACAAAACTGTTAATGTAATTTGGATTCAATGGATTGAGTGTTTCCATTTTTTGCATGCCTTAAATCCCATTCACAGTTTTGCACATGTCTAAAATATGTATGCTTAAATTTTATTTTGGATTTAACAGATGTTCCTTTTTGTTTTGTTGAGGATTCACTGTAATGGATACCCATTATGGAAGCCCATACAAAGTATAAACAAATTCTGAGAAATAAGAGGTGAAAGGATTACAATAGCAACCTGGCTAATGTTATCATCTTAATTTTGTTCTCAATAATTCCTTGATGTCATTTATATGTCATTTTATTAACCATATTCAGTAGATAACAGTATTGTGTCTGTTTATGCATTTAAGTGCCTGGAAGGATACTATTTTATATTCTTCTTGTGTTTCTGCCAAAAGATGCAATATAGTCTTATATCCAGAGTAAATTATAGACCATTATCCTTAGAAAACAGTGACTAAAAATTAATTTGCTGACTGCATTTTTAATGGTCTGGTATTTTTTCCATATTAAATATATACTGTAAATAATGTGAAATATAGATATTACATATTCTTATTAAATAGATTATACAACAATACTAATGTAACCTACCAATTAATTTTCATCCAATTGGTTTTGTGCCTGAGATAGTATTAGCCTTATTTCTAGCCTGGTGCCTTAACCACTACACCAAAGTAGCTCTCAACAAATAAACAGTGGTAATAAAACAACATTTCTTAAATATGGCAGTAGAGCAAGTTATGGCTAGTAAGGCAGAATAAAAATTGAAAGTCTTGTATAAACTGATTTAAGTTCATTTGCTATGTTAAGCTTAAAAGCTCAGTGCATAAATATAAATAGGGTTTAATTTTAGTGTTAAAATGTACTACAAAGCAAAATATTAAAACTTCAATTTGGAATAAACATTAATCAGAGTGGACTCATTTACATCTGGAATCAAAGTTAATTGGCACAAAGACAGAATATAAGTATAGAGGGGATAGGGCAGATCCATGCAATCCATGGACCACATGCAGCCCTGAACAGCTAATAATGCAGTCCCACAAGATCATAAACTTACAATTATTATGTAATTTACCATATATACATTAGGCATATTATATATTTTATATGAGGCCTAAGATAATTCCTCCTCACTCAGTCACTCAGTGCAGCCGAGGCAAGCCAAAAGGTTGGACCGCCATGGGTTAAGGGACTTGCAAGTCTGGTGAGGCAAAATTATTTTAATAATATTCCAAAGCCAGCTCTGTAGGATATAGGTTGTCACAACCTTTCTAATTTCTGCGGTTTTCTGAAATTAGAAAACTGAAAACAAAACATTAAGACAGTTGTTTAGGCTTAGTCTAGGAAAGGTTTTTACATGCAAGAGTTTCATTACATGGATTTTTTTATGCAGTCATGAAACCCACTATTATGTCTGCCTTTTGTTTTTCAACTCTAGCTACAATGCAAGTTCAGATGACATGTAGAGAAACCAAAATAGGATGAATCTTTTCCCTATAAATTATTTTGTTTAACAATAAATATCTAAGAAAAGTGGAGTTCTAGACTATATTTTTTAATGAGGCAATGAGCTTCCTGAGTGAAGTGGTCTATGCTTTTGTCTCATTTTTGAAATGATGAATTGACAATGTCAAAATAAGCAGTATACTAGAAAGAAATAGTTTTTCTGCGAAAGTTTCTCATTCTTTATGAGAGTCAAAGCACTGTCATAATTTACTATGCAAGAGTCATTTTGTGGGATTTATTTGAAAGAATGTCATTTTTGATATGTTTAGAGATTCCTGACCCATATTTAATGCTCAAAAGTTTTAAGTGTTTTGAAATACAATAAATCAGCTTCTGATTTTTTTTAATAAAAATGAACAAACCACATATCTTCCTAAATTGCTTTCCTCTTAGAAAATAGTGTTTATATCAGTTTTTCATCAGAAAGATACTATCACAATTGGTTTTGTAGATCCTTCAATTCTGCAATTCAAAAACACGAATTTAAACTGCAACACTATGATGAGTTTTCATAAAGCATAAACTTTTAAAAAGCTATAATCTTATATAAATCTTACATAGGGTTTTTTGGGGGGAGGTGGGAAATAGACTACACTGAATGCAAAGCATTCCATTCATAATTTAATTACTGGATACAAAGACAAGTGAGAATCAGCTTAACTCTTTATTAGCTGCCATAAATATAAAACAAATTAAATACTCTGAAAAAAATATCAAGTACTCAAGCACTCGTGACTTCTTGTCTGGACTTCTGTAATGCTCTCTACATGGGGCTCCCCTTGAGATGCACTCGGAGGTTGCAGTTGGTTCAGAATGCAGCTGCGCGGGTGATCATGGGAACCTCAAGACATTCCCACATAACACCATTCCTGCGTGAGCTGCACTGGCTACCTGTGACCTACCGGGTGCGTTACAAGGTTTTGATGACAATCTTCAAGGTGCTCCATGGCACGGGGCCTAGCTACCTACGAGACCGTCTACTACCCCATACATCCCTACGACTGACTTGCTCCCAGGGAGAGGGTCTTCTCCGGGTCCCATCGACCGGGCAATGCCGGTTGGCGGCTCCCAGGGGAAGGGCCTTCTCTGTGGTGGGCCAAACCCTCTGGAACGGCCTACCTCCCGATCTCCGTACCATCTCAGACCTCCGCTTGTTCCGCCTGCATTTAAAAACTTACTATTTTCATCTGGCCGGCCTAGCATGATCTACTCCGCACCCTACTGTCTTATAATCAAATCAAAGTTTAATTTATGGGGTTTTTAAATTTTTTAAATTTATTTTAAGCAGGGTATTGATTTAATTTAGTTATTATTTAGTAATATGTTGTATTTATGTATATTTATTTTAAATCTCTGTTCGCCGCCCCAAGTCCCTTTGTGGTGAGATGGGTGCGGGTTACAAATGTGAATAATAATAATAACAATAATAACAATAATAATAATAATAATAATAAGAATACTATTACAGAAGATAAGCATACATTAAATTACCAAATGAGATATTGTTATCAAAAATTTTCACAGCTAAACTGCTTGCAGTAAGCCATCAATGAATTTCCTTCTCACCAAAATTAGATTCTCTTATTGGAGGATGATAGTAGAACATATGTGGCGATAACATATTCCAAAATATCCAGAATAATCCTTGCCACTGTATTGACCAAACATATTTTGAATGCTTTTACATCATGTGATGTAAAATCTTAATCATTATGAATATGTCACCAATACAGATTGTTGAATAAAATGTTACAAATAATTTTGGTATTCACCATATTACAAATTAATACATTTAAAAATATAAATAAGGATCAAAAAGTAAATTTAAAGGCAAATATTATATGCAGTCACATGAGTTGTGGCTCAAACTCATTGCAATATTCTGCTCCTGAAGTTAAATGGTCTTTAATATAATGTTCTTTCACAGACCTCATTGAGGAAGAAATATGTCTAAATTATGGATATGTTATTTGCTGAGCTTTTATGAGAAACTTGTTCTGTATTCTACTTTAAATATGTATCTGTTTATTTGTGTCTAAGTGATTTTAGGTATATGGGTATAAGTGATTTTTAGTGCTATAATACATACAGAATTAGTAATAAATCTTGTCATACAGTTGACAGTACAAAATAGAAGGTTAGAGGAGAAAATTACTAACACAAGAAAAAGAGGCTCAACGTGAAACAATAACTGGTTGATTTTTAAACCTCTTTTCCTATGATTAAGTTCCACATTCTAAAGAATCTCAGTGGCTTGCCTCTATCCTTATTTAATTATTTTAAAAAGGAACTCAATAACTTCAAAATTTTTGTATAATATAAAGCTAGTGTTTGCAAGTTGTATAATGTGTGGTGTTTGTTGTTTACATAGCGAGACACCTGAAGGTCATCTTATTTTAGACAGTCCTTCAAGATTTTGATTTTAGGCACCTACAAGATGAAGTTAGAAGAGTAAAGCCACTTTGCATAAAGATCTATATGAAGCTAACTTCACTGCCTTCAGGGTAATTATTGTCCCTTGTGACTAACTGTAGATATACTACTATCCCTCATTACTATCTGTAACTGTATAGTACCATTTCTTCTCCACAACTGAATTACAAAGGAAAATATTTCTAAAAATGAGTTTTGCATATCAGTACTAAAATACAATTTAAAACTTATTGATGAGTAATTATGTGTTACAATTTTATAGTTTTGTGAGTTTAGTGGCAAATGTCTCACAAATTAAGATTAAGTTATGCTGTGATTATCTTTCATATTGGAAAAGCTGATTTGGCTCACTTAGTTTTGAATTCTTCTAGTGTTGTGCATAAGCTTAATCTGACATGGTAGAAATATATCTTGGAAGATTAAAAGTTTTTGGATGTAGTAACAATATTTTTTATATACCAGATTCCCATTTGAAAGTAAGAATACTTTAAAAAACCAGGCCTGCTGAAAGGAAGATAAGTCTATCTAATGCACTAATACAGCGGTGTCAAACTCGATTTCATTGAGGGCCGAATCAGGGTTGTGTTTGACCTCAGAGGGGCGGGGGGCATGGCCAGCTAATTTCAGGATGGGTAGTAACAAACTCAAACTCAACCCGTCCAAGACCGAGTGGCTGTGGTTTCCGGCACCCCGGTTTAGCCTGATAAGTCTAACACTGGCCATTGGGGGCGAACAACTTGCCCCCGTGGAGAGGGCATGCAACTTGGGCGTCCTCCTGGATTCCTGGCTGTCCATGGAGGACCATGTGGCGGCCGTGGCCAGGGGGACGTTCTATCAGGTTCGCCTGATATGCCAGTTGCGCCCCTTACTAGACCAGGGGGCCCTTCGCACAGTCACTCAAGCGCTTGTGACATCTCGGCTGGATTACTTTAATGCTCTCTGCATGGGGCTCCCCTTGAGGTGCACTCGAAGGCTACAGTTAATGCAGAATGCGGCCGCGCGGGTGGTTATGGGTGCCTCAAGGCAAGCCCATGTAACACCTCTCCTGCGCGAGCTGCACTGGCTGCCTGTGGCCTTTCGAGTGTGCTTCAAGGTGTTGACTACCATCTTTAAATCGCTCCATGGCTCGGGGCCTAGCTATATACGAGACCGCCTCCTGCCCCATACATCCCTTCGTCCAGTCCGCTCCCACAGAGCGGGTCTTCTCCGGGTGCCGTCGGCTGGGCAATGCCGGCTGGCGACACCCAGGGGAAGAGCCTTCTCTGTGGCGGGCCCGGCCCTCTGGAATGACCTACCCCCCGACCTTCGCACTACCTCGGACCTCCGCCTCTTCCGCCAACGTCTTAAGACGTACTTATTCCAACAAGCCGGCCTAGGATAGCCCCCCGCTTCTGACTTTTTAAATATAAATTATAATTTGGTTACGGTTTTAATAATGGGTTTTAGCACGGGTTAATTAATTTAATATATTTTTAATTGATGTATATTGTATTTATGGTTTTATATAATGCCTGTACGCCACCCTGGGTCCTAACAAGGAGAAGGGCGGGGTATAAATTTGATAAAATAAAATAAAATAACAAATTCAGGGGCACTTATGGTTTCCAGTGGAGGAAAGCGAGATCAGGGAGCGAGCCAAATCCTTGTCCTCCACCTTCCTTCCTTCCTTCCTTCCTTCCTTCCTTCCTTCCTTCCTTCCTTCCTTCCTTCCTTCCTCCCTCCCTCCCTCCCTCCCTCCCTCCCTCCCTCCCTTCTTATAACTTCTCTCCGTTCTCTTTTCTCCTTCCTTCCCCTCCTTTCTTTTTCCTTTGTTACTCCCTTCCTATCTTCCCATCTTTTTCTTTGTCTTTTATCTTTCCCTTTCTTGTTTCCTGTCCCTTCTTGGATGTTCAAATGCAAAAGGCGAAACATTTCTTGTTTTGCTTTGCTTTTAGTTTGTATTGCTAGCCGTTTGTCAGCCAAAATGGAGCCTGGGGAGGCTGCATGTAGCCCCCCCGGGCTCCGTTTTTGCTGGTGGAACAGTGCAGGAGGCTGTCCAGGCCGAAAATGAGGCTCTCCATGTCCAATGAAAGCTCCTTTTTCGCTGGCAGAGGCACTGCAGGCCGGTCCTTCCATGACAGCCATGATAGACCAGAAATAAGCACCCAACGGGCCATGGGCCTTCAGTCTATTGTAGAGAAGAACTAAAACGATGTGTAAATTGTGTAAATCGTTATCATGCTTCTAGGTTATTGCACAGAATGCTAATATTATGCATTTTAAATATTAAATATTTTGCTTCCTGCAGCACAGCAGTAATCCCGCCACTTCTTACTCAAAAGTACACAATAGCAGTAGCAGCTATGTACCTTTTGGGTGGAAAAAAGTCACAGAAGACTACATCTTCCTTTGTAATAGTGCAAACACAATCCTTATTCAATTATTATTGTGCATATCCAACTCTTGTGAACTTTGAGATAGATTCATAATTTTGTCTTTTGTTTGACAATCTGAAGATGTGGAAAACCTGGTGTTTTCCAGTTTATCATTTCTACAAATTTTACAGATTCATCTTATTAAAAGCAAATAATCTCCAGTAAAATGGAAAGGACTAGGGAAACTGCCCTGTATTTTACTAAAATTTGTAAGCCTTCAAGCAATTGTTGAATTTCAGTATACAAGCCAATTAAAGAAAGAATGTAATTTATGGTTAACAATGAGGCCTTTATTAACATTTAAGAGACAATTATGAATGTAGATTTGTCCACAATGTATGTGGAAAAATAGCAATCTTTACACCAAGAATTGAAGCTGATAATCCATGTTTTACTGTTTCAGCAGAAAAATGAGAGAAATAGAAAATACTTTAATTCTAGCCAATCTGCAAAATATTTTATTCAGAGTCTATGTTTTTGTGATTAGCAACAAATACCTTCTATTAAGCCATCCAATGAAATAAAAGGACCTATCTATCCTGCTTATACCATTCAATTTTCACTTGTAGCCTCAGTTTACAACCTCTATCAACTGCAGGCCTGTTCAGAAATAATTGCAGTTTAGTTCAATTGGTTTTATTTGCAGCAAACAGTCTTCAAAACAACTCCCCCCACCAGTAAATAAAATAAAAAGGCAGTTTTAAATACAATTTACATTGAAATCAACGAGAGAAAGAGAGAGAGAAAGAGAGAGAGAGAGAGAGGCAATATAAAATAAAGTATAATAATACAAAATGGTCAAGTACTCAGTGTGATTGGATAGAATAGCTATTTTCAAATTAATTTCCTTCTCATTTCCTTTTCTCTTTATTCTAAATCTTTTTAAAGAAATAGAATAACATTTCCCCATGTCTTTGTAAGATTAATGTATGTATCCATAGTATTTTCTATGCCTCATCTGTCTGGTCACTAAATTGTCAATAAGCTCATGCCAATATCAATCAGATTTACCCAGGCTTTAGATGTTTTAGTACTTTTTTATTGATAAATTTATGTTTTTGACTTTTTATATTCTGCTTTTATATTAATATTTTATTAACCATCTTGAGTGTTCCCAGAGTAGAAATACTCTGATAAACTGTTACTGATCTACTAATCTTATCTTGTATGAAAGAATGTTGATGTATTATATATATTCAGGTTGTGATATTTTGAGGCAATGAATTCTTTTCCTTTAGGTCCAACATTTATAATACAAATAAAATATTAATATATTGAAGAAACTATTACAGAATAAAGCAAGTGTATTTCTTAAAGGGAAACACTATGAAATAACTATAATATTGTTTAATGGTTAGTGTTTTTTCAGCAATAAGGCGTGCTTTAAGACTTTAGTCTTTAATCTTAAAGCGTCCTTTAAGATTGGATTAGTATTATAATGATAAGGTCTAGCATTTAAATATGATTTGAGTATTTGGAATATATTTTAATTCATGAAATTAAAAGTCCAGAAGATTTGTGTCAGGATATAATTGCCAATTTTAAAATGTTTAATAATTGATATGAGATTTAGGCATGTTCACTCATGTTGAATATTCACTCATTTTGTGTTCTGATTCTAAAGGAATGTATGAAAATATTCTGTAGGTATGCATAAACTATATTTTCATATTTGTTTTAGCCACTTTTTATCCATTTAGAATGATTTTGGTGACACCATAATATTTGAAAACAGTACCAACTCATTATTTTATATTCACTTAGTATTATAGCATTTGTACAAGCAATTCCTTTTATTTCTTTTCGTCTTGGTTATATCCCAATTTATTGAAAGAACAAGTGATTTTCACTATTTGTAAAAATCCTGATTCACACTGTTGTCCAACAGATTTTTAACAAGAATTTCAAATTCTGTTTCCCAATGCATTGCAATGAAGTTCCAAATGTCTAGTCTAGAAGTTTTCTGCCTATGTGGAATACATTTGGAGTCTAAATACCCCAAAGTACCCCTAACATGTTAGTGGTTCAAATAATAATATGTTTGTATAGATGTAGATATCATGAATAATCCCTGCTTTTTGTCATCATGATATAAAATCAATCAGTTGAAACTTTCACTTTGTCAGAATTTGTATAAATAACCATGCTTCTTCTAAACCAGGGGTGTCAAACTCACATCGTCACAGTGTTGTCACGTGACGTATCAGGACTTCCCCCTCCTTCGCTAAACCAGGCGTGGGTGTGGCCAGAACATGAATCATGGGAGTTTGACAGCCTTGTTCTAAACCAAATTCCAAAATGTTTTTTATTTCTTTTTCGAAAAGTGTAATTCTCAATTGTAATGATAAAACGTGAGGTAAATAATATACATTTGTTTTGTATTTTGACAAACTTGTTATACTTCTTAGTAGTTGAATCTCAAGCATGTGTTCAGAAAATAGTTTAATGAACAACAAACTTCAAGCTCTTTCACCAACCAATTTTTGATTTTATAGTTATATTTCCACAAACCTTCGCTACTTAAACCAGAAGATTAAACTCTCAAATAATATGTATTTTCTTCCCATGGAATGGAGAAAATAAGAGCACAATTGTCTGAATACTTTATGAATTATTGGATGTTTCCAGTAAAATAGTTAAAAATACAAGAATTGTTCAACACTAGTAATTCGTGGAAAGGCACCTTTTTTTGAGCCTGTTAATGGAATTCTGTGATTTAGAATAGAATAATGAGAAGGGGCATAGTGCCCCAAACACCTGCCTTGCCCAGAATACTCACGCAGTATTTACACCTGCAATGACTCCACTTCAGATAAGACAAACAACAGAGTTGTTTGTCATTACCCATACACTTCAAAAATGCAGTATTTTTACCTCTCCAGTGGAGAGGCATCCACCTACATAATTGACAACAGTCTTCTCTTGCCCAGACACATAGGGATTCTCGTGTCTTCTTTAAATACATTGCAGCGCATTGCTGAAATGCCAGTAAGTAGCCTCAAGGTAGATGAAATTTTGATATGAGTATTTGTATCACATCAGAATTCTCTGTCAGAGCTTGCCAAGATTCCTCTTTCTAAATATTTGAACATGCAAGCCTTAAATGTGACTGAATATCTTAGGACTGTTTCCGTCTCTCATGAGGTGTATGTGTGTGTTTTTAATTTAAATTATCTCTTTGAGGTTTGTAGGAGAAAAGAAAATATTTATCTTTTAGCTTATTGGTATCAGCAGGCAAGCTAGTCAGCCTCAGAAGGATGGAAGGTTTATTGGTTAGGAGGCACAGGCACCCAGTTTGTGATAAAGAATTCTTTGCGGGGGTTTTCCTCAGTAAAATAAATTGCTTAGAGCATATTGCTCTGAATTTAATCCTTTCATCTTGGTCAATCAGTTTTAAATGGCTGCCTAGTATGAACTAGTTATTTTTCCCCTCTCTTTTTTTAAAAAATATAGAAAGATGTATGTTTTGTAACGACTAGAAATGTGAAAGTGAAAAGTATAACTAATTGGAGGGCAGAGTTCAGAAATTCAGAGCTCATAACTGAATCTTTTAACCTTATCTCATGATTTTATTTCTATTACCACATAGAAAACCTGGGCTCATTATATATATATGAATAAAGATATCAAAATTGGCATGATCATAAAAAAAGTCAGTTTTATTTCTGACTTTAAAATGCTTTGCTATATCCTTCACATTGTGGTCTTGGCCCTGTTTTATAGCTTTATATGTGAGTGAGGTGTGTGTGTGTGTGTGTGTGTTTCACTGATTCAAATGAGCTTTATTTTTATGAAAAATAGACTAGCATTTGTTATAAACAGACAGGAATTGAATTGTATTTCCTAGGTACAGATCCATAGTACATAACATACAGGAATTGATGGGTTTGGGCTCCTAATAGGAATTACAGCCTATTCTATTTCTATTGTTTATTTTATTTATTTGATATTACAGACTGCCCAACTCTAATAGACATTTCAAGGACATTTGCTGGTTGTATCAAATTAGACCAATGCACAAATAATGTAAAAGGTGATTCATTCAATGCTGCTGTGGCCTAGAGATGGAGCTCTCGCCTCCCAATCAGGAGGTTGTGAGTTCAATCCTAGATAGAGGCAGATGTAGGGTCTCCTGCTTGGGTAGGGGGTTGGACTAGATGATCTGCAAGATCCCTTCCAACTCTGTTATTCTGTTATCTGTTATTTGCAGTTAATGTATCTAAGTGTATTAGTCTTGAGTTATACAAGTTTACTATGTCATACAAATTTTTGCTGGTTAGATGTCTTGATAAAATGATTTTTGAGGCCGGGGTATTCGGTTAATAGCATATAAGGTTCTATATGACTATATCACCTGGCTAGCAGGGTCCAGGCACAGATTCTTTTGGATTTGGAAGAAATAACCACACTTCTATGAATATCTAAGGTCTTATCCCAAGGCAGTGTAAGAAAATAATGTAATAATATAATGCAGGACAGCAACCAAAATATATTCAATAGTACAATGAAACAAAGGAAGAAAGACTTTATGACATTTCTGCCAGTCAGAAAATCCCAGAGATGATAGTGGACAGATTCCTTCAAAGCAGGAAATATATCCTCCTTTCTAGGTCTACATTGGAGTTCCATCTCATGGGACAGTTTCTGAACAACTTACACAGGCTTTGAACCATCATTACTCACAACTGTTCTCAATAAACTCATCTCACTGCATTTTACCAAGACGGAGTGGCTGTGGTTACCTCACTGCATTTTACCAAGACGGAGTGGCTGTGGTTACCGGCGTCCCGGTACAACCAGCTGACACCATCACTGGCCATTGGGGGCGAACATCTAGCCCCTGTGGATAGGGCACGCAACTTGGGCATCCTCCTGGATACCAGGCTGTCATTAGAAGATCACTTGACGGCCGTGGGCAGGGGGGCGTTCTACCGCATTTGCCTTGTTCATCAGTTGCAGCCCTTATTGGATCGGGACGCCCTTTGCACAGTCACTCATGCGCTCGTTACATCCCGTATAGACTACTGCAGCGCTCTCTACATGGGGCTTCCCTTGAGGTGCACCCGAAGACTGCAGTTAGTCCAGAATGCAGCCGCGCGGGCAATTATGGGAGCTCCTAGACGCTCCCATGTAACACCGCTCCTGCATGAGCTGCACTGGCTGCCTGTGGTCTTTCGGGTGCGCTTCAAGGTGTTGACCATCATCTTCAAAGCGCTCCATGGCACGGGACCTAGTTATCTTCGGGATCGCATCCTGCCCCATACATCCCTTCGGCCGATTCGCTCCCACAGAGAGGGACTTCTCCGGGTGCCGTCCACTAGGCAATGCGAGCGGGCAACGCCCAGGGGAAGAGCCTTCTCTGTGGAGGGCCCAACTCTCTGGAACGACTTACCCCCCGAACTGAGAATGATCACGGATCTCCGCTCCTTCCGCCAGAACTTTAAAACTTATTTTTTCCAAAAGGCCGGCCTGGCTTAACTTACATCACCCAGCCCACAGTCTGCAGTTAAATTGTTTTAAATTGGTTTTAGGGATTGTTTTAATGTATTTAAATTTTTAGCACAGGGGTATTAATTTAATTTGGTTTTATATTTTGTATATTGTTGTTTATATATGTTTTTTAAATTGCCTGTGCACTGCCCCGAGTCCCTTTTGGGAAAGGGTGCGGTATATAAATCAAATAAACTATAAACTATAACTATAAAAGCAGGCTGATGTTATCTTTTCTTGGAATGTATTGCCTACCTTTGCCAAATTGTCAGAGATTGCCTTGACAAGTTCCTGCGGTATTATTCTTGACAAGTTTTTTCAAAAGTGATTTGCCATTGCCTCCTTCCTAGGGCTAAGAGAGAGAATAACTCAGCTGGCTTTGTTCCTAAGGCGAGATTAATATTCCTGGTCTTTCATTTCTAGCCTGATACCTTAACCATTATGCCAAACTGGTTCTCTATTATATTAGTACAATATATATGAAGTAGCTGCTGAAAAGTGTTTAAAATTACAAGTGCTGAAAAAAAATATCATTTGGTTAGTTTGGGAATTTAAATTAATTGGAACGCAGAAATTAAACTTTCTGAGAAAATATGGTTTATATACAATTTCTAGGTTTAATCCAAAATACTTGCCTTAATTTATAAAGCTCCTACCACTGCAATTTTGGATGGTAATTATAAAAAAGTATAAATGGCTAAAAGGTTCAGTTGTTCATTATTCTGGGTAGTTCGAAATCACAGAATATATATTTCTTTATTGCTCCTTTTATAAAAACATTCAAAACTAAATTTATCCTATCTTTGATCAGCAGATATCATGATTGCTCAGACTCAAAATACAGCAGGCCCAAAATGCTACTTACAGATGCACTGTCATTTGTTATTCTACTAGATTATGTGCTGTAGCATGTAAAATCTGATAGATTGATCACATGAGGTCTTGCTATTTAGATGTATTCTATGTGCTTTCATGTACAATTAAATATCATGTTTACAGCCTAGACTTAGATTAACTCTTTTTTTACTTTATGAGTCCTAGTCACTTTACAGATGTTTTTCAACTTTGGTAATGGATTTTTATTTACTAGTTTCCAAGGCTAGACTGTTTTAGGAGATTATAGACTATTTAAGGATATATTTCTTGTACTAGTCTGAGAATACTGAGACCAGAATAAAAACTGCCTGACTAAAAACTGAATTTATAAAGCTGCATATGATTTTCGGGTCCATATAGATGCAAGACCTTATTTTTAATTTATGCACATTTGCTGAAATAGGTAAATGATACATTTTTGCATTTATATCTAGTCCTCGGAATGTAGGCAAGTCATAATTGGGGGGGGGGGGAATTGTCAGTGGCTTCTCCATATATTATCCCCCCAAAATTAATTTAGTATCTATTTTTCTCTAATCTTAAGGCAGAATACAGTTCAGTAATATTCATGTTTACATATTAAAATCTCTACATTCTATTGAACTTGATATATGATAAGATAAAATAAATTTTCAATTAAGTAACTTTGGTTCTTGTACTTTAGTATTCCTCCAGAGCTGTATTCTTGTTTCTGCTATTCGCTAAAGCAACTGGCTTTGTTGCTCTTTCTAGAACAAAATAAATTATTGAGCCAAGGTGCCAAGATAACAGAAAAAAAGAAAGCAAAAAACGTTACAGCTAGATGTGAACAGAGAGCCAGCATGTCTGAGCAATTCTGTATAAATACTACATCAACAAAAGTGTAATTTTTTCTACATCAAATTTAAGTACCGTACCAGTATTTCTCCTGCTGAACAGAAATTATTTTGTATCATGTAGTTCATGCAGATATGTTTGCCACAGTAATATTTAACCGTTGATTAATTTATATATTTCCTTTTAATATCTAACCGGTTATCCAACTACAGTATTCTCTGAACTACATTCTAAACCACATGACCAGTTGGGTGCATGTAGTAGCTATAAATCATGGGACATAAGTACCTGCTAGACAATATTCAAAATCAAATCTGTGGAAATCCTTCTTTCCATTTATACCTGCAGAAATGTATCTTCTGTCGACAAAGAATTAAGAAAATATCTGGTGCTTGCATCCAGTGCTCCTATGGACGTTGCCCAGCTTCATTCCATGTCACATGTGCTCATGCTGCTGGGGTGTTGATGGAACCAGATGACTGGCCTTACGTTGTCTACATCACGTGCTTCAGGCACAAAATAAGCCAAAATGTGGTAAGGTTTTAGATACCATTGTTTTTGATATTGTTTTTAAGTTAGACATATTGTTCCTGACATTATATATCCTGTTGCAACCCATTCTAATCTATTATATATAGAATAGAAAAATGCCAAGACTACAGAGGCTAGGTCAAGAGATAAGGAGTGAAGATTGTTTGATGAAATGCTCAAGACTTCATTTAAGGTGCTGATTACATCACAGCTTTATTGGAGCCACTTACTCTTTTTTTTAACAACTTAAACTCTCAGCTATAAAATCATGGGATATGGTGGAGGTGCTCCGAAAATTTGACAGATTTGTTCAAATGATAACAACATTATCATGCCACAAACTTTACTCCTTTGGAATGGGTTGGTAACATTGGATGCATCTGAAGAAGCAAAGTTTGCATCACAATGCCACACTGTTGCTCTTGTCACACTGATTACCCCTTGCTTCTCACAAATGCCTCTGTCTTAGAGGAGCTCACAAGAGACCCTTACATAAAAAAAATAATTTGATGGCTTGTGCAGTAGTCAGGAGAACATTTAGTGCTATAGTTGGAAACTATAAACAAAAGAGTATTTCTAGAAACACAAATGCCACATGGTATTCAGAGCAAGCCACAATCTGAAACTTTGCTTAATGTTGCAAAGGCTCAGCTCTCCTCCTTCATCCAGCTTTATGACCTGGGCCATCCTCTGTGAAAATAGCTTATTTCTTGTTTTGGAAATAATGCTCCCTATTCCACATTTATACAATCTGGCATCATTTGGTCTGAACTATCAGTATCTGTAAAATATTTTAAAACTCAGTTAAATATGTGCATATGAATATATAAAAGGTGAATCTCTATAAGTAACTTAGATAAAGCACACTTTTTATAAGTTTAAGTCTTGATCTGAGAACTCATAAATGAGTTCTTTAGGACCCAGGGAAGCAAACTTAGGGAGAGAGATGATATTTGAACTAATTATATTGTTTTAATCTTTTAAAGAAAACCAAACCCTTTGAGAAAGCTGTCTCAGTTGGGCAAACTGTCATAGCAAAACACAGAAACACACGCTATTACAGCTGCAGAGTAATAGAAGTTACATCACAAGTTTTCTACGAAGTTATGTTTGATGATGGCTCCTTTAGTCGAGATACCTTCCCTGAAGATATTGTAGTAAGTATTTATTTTAGAAATGTTTTCTTTTTTTAAAGTTAAATCTGAAAAATTGAACTATTTTTGTGACCTTTCAACAGAGATAATTAACTTAACATTCTGTTCATGTTTGTTATTTCTTGCAGCAGAAAATTATCACTTTCTCAGGGGCTTCCCAACCTTGTTTGTGCTAATTAGTATCTACCATTTCTCCAAATGAATAACAACTAATCTTCCAAAGTCTTTTAATTAAATAAGAAATATGTTTTTAATAAAAGATATTAGAGTGGGAATTCTACATGTTGTAGTGTCTCAGAGAGGTAATATAACAAAATTCCTTGATGAATTAACAAAAAAAAAACACCTTTAATGTTAAAATATGTAACAGGCAACATGATTCACATGAATCGAGTAAGATATTGGGTCTACACATTTGATTATTGTACTTGTAAACTATTATCTAATGTTGCTTCATTTATATAAGCCGGCCTAGGATAGCCCCCTGTTCCTGACTTTTTTTTAAAAAATAAATAAATTATAATTTGGGAAGGTTTTTAACATGGGTTTTAGCACGGGTTAATCTAATTTAATATATTTTAAATTGATATTTATTGTATTTTTGTGGTTTTAATAATGCCTGTGCGCCGCCCTGGGTCCTAACAAGGAGAAGGGCGGGGTATAAATTTAATAAAATAAAATAAATAAATAAATAAGAAACTCCATGAGCTACAATTGTAAAAAAGTAGAATATCATTGGAAAATATTCTGAAAGAGTCAATGCCAAATAATCCCTTAAATTTATTTATTATTTCATTGATATCCTATCTTTGTGTATAGAAACTCAAGGTATTGTGCATAACATTCCCTCTTCCTATATTTTTCCACAACTGTAATTCTGAGAGGTAGATTGGTTAAGAGAACATGACTGGTCATTGAGTATCCATGGCTGAGGGGAGCCTAGAATAATGTCTCACTAAGTAACTTTAGGATTTGTGAACTTCAACTGCCAGAATTCTCCAACCGGCATGGAAGTTGAAGTCCACTTATCTTAAAGCTAAGGTTGAGAAACACTGGATGAGAACTCGGGTCTTGTGCTCTTAGTCTAATACAGGGGTCCCCAACCTTTGCAACTTTAAGTCTGAAGGACTTCAATTCCCAGACTTCTCCAGCCAGCTTTGCTGGCTGGAGAAGTCTGGGAGCTGAAGTCCTTCAGACTTAAAGTTGCAAAGGTTGGGGACCCCTGGTCTAATATGTTAATAATTGCACTACACTGGCCCTTGAATTTTGTAGAATTGGCAGCCCAGAAAAATGAATGTGGTGATCAATTTTTAAATTGGAACTATGGGAAAAATTAGATGTATTGCAAATGAAGAATCACAAAATATATTCATTTTTTGAAGCCGAAAGATTGATGCACGATAAAGATGAATGTAAGCATTTATTTGGTCCCAGTGCACTAATTTAACAGAGATTATGAAGGGATAAAGAAGGGTTAGCCATGGCTTTTTTTTTTAATAAATTGCAAACATAAAATATATACTGGAAATATAGAATCTTAAGAATATGATTTGTGTAGAAAAATTAGAGTCCTGAAATTAACACATTGAAAAAGAGTGAGATTTGCTATGGTCTTTGTTTCCAGTTTTTGGGTCTGAAATATAGTAGGGAGAAAGGTTCTGTTTGAGAGCAAAGCATATTGAGAGAAGGCATCACGTTATGACCTCTCTCTTCTCTACTGTTTTTCAGGAAGCAAGCTTGCCTTTCAAACGTTATTAGTAAAGATTATCCTGTCTTCCCTGCTAAGTCCTTACTTATAAGTGGTCTGATGCCTTTTTGGAAGTATAACCCTTAAAATGGGATATTTTCAAAGGAATGTCAGAAGGATTTAACTATTCCTATCCCAGTGGTAATAAATGAAGCCATGCAGAAATGCTTCAAAGTGCCATTAATGACTGAAGGTGCTTTATTAAGGAAAATCTAGATATGACACATGCGGGAATATACATCTTACCAGAAACTTCTCTTTTGCTTATATCTGCATCAAAGCTTGAATTGTGGGAGAGAATAAAAACTATTTACCATCCAAGTGGGATAGTGTGATTTGGAGCTAGGAAAAAATGTAATCAGGGCTAGATATGCCTCAGTGCTTCTCAGATAGTAAAAGAACAACATATAATTGTTTGAAGGAAACACCAAAGAACTTTTAGATTCCTTGGAGAAATCTTTGGATGTTTTTCATTAGATAATATACCTGTAGCTTCAATAACGGAGAAGATTTAAAAAAAAACTGCTTTCCTAATCCATGCAATGTGCATATCAGGGAAGACTTATTTATCAAACTTTGTGCAAAAGCAATGTTGCTGCTATTGAAGAAGCTATTTCTCTAATCCGTTTCCCTGTTCGGCTAGCTCACAAAGATACCAAATGCTTTTTATGTGTTCAAGCCACTGCACAATTTCAGTTTAGTTCACAACTGCATTAATGTGAGACCAGCTACTATTTCCTGTTTGTATATATTTTGATGAGATTGCAAGGTGAAAGAAGAGGTTTAAGGATATTAAACTTTATATTCCTTGATTATAGGAACACAAGTGAGGCAGTATGTTTTTCCTAGAAGGCATTTGGAAGTGTATATTAATAGAGAGGCAACTATAGTTAGGAGGGCCGGTTGAAATAATTCAATATTAATAATTCTTTTAGGCTTCTAATTACTATTTAATGCCTTTGTCTTCATATTAATAACAAGAGAAATATGTGGGATGAAAACTTTGGTTTAAGCTGTACCAATAGGTAGCTGCTGTACTTTTCATGACTGGAGAGTGTAAGTGTGTAAGCAGCGAGATAGCCTTGTTGATTAGATTGTAAATCTCAAATGAATATTCAGGAAGTGATGGGTTTTTAAAAAAAAATCTAAAACAAAGACAAATTTAGATTTAAAATTAGCCGATAAAAATGTAGTTTTAATTGAATGTGATCTTAAGAAACAATATGTGAGAACTTAAACAGTAGTATCATTGTGGGTTATTTGATTAATGAATCCATAATCTGAAAATCCAATAACTCTGGTTCAAATGAAAAACCTCTTGTAGATGGGGTTCTTAATTATTTTACTAAATACATTATTAATAAATTGGTACTTGTTTCTAAATATTTTATCATAGTGATGTTGCCCTTAATCAAACAAAAGCAGTTTATTTTAAAGTTAAATATATTTAGGATTCTCTTTGAATTGAAACCCACCATAGCATCTCCATAATCATAAGTGGCATTTTAACTTTTCTGTCTTTCAAGCTTGTGTATACTATGATATCTTAATACGATCTAGAATTCAACACACTGGTTAAGAACTAGTTTAGGCAGGGACCCTGTTATGTTCAGGAAGAAAAATTACATAGGCTACCTAGAGAACCTATGTTTATTGAGCCAATAGGCTAGTATTTGAGCTATATGTTTCAGTTTGTCAGTCTTACTTTAGACTATGTGCCTAGGTTCCTTTCTCCCCACTTTGTTTGTCTATTAATTTTTTGTTTATGGGAACAAAGGGAAAAGTATTTTAATGCAGACAATCATCTTCTTTCCATGGCAGATGTTGAAGCAGCCTAATGTAGAGCCAGTCTGGTGTAAACATTAAGGTGCTGGTCTAGAAATCAGGAGACTGTGAGTTCTAGTCCTGCCTTAGGCATGAAAGTTAGCTGGGTGACTTTGGGCCAGTCATACTATCTGTGGTTATTGTGTTGAAAATAGGAGAAAGGAATATTTGATATCTTACTGTCTTGAGTTTCTTATGAGGTAAATAAAGACAGGATAAAAAATCAAATTTAAAAAATGTTTCTATCTTGCTTTCTATCACATTTCTGCCTTGTTAGCCTTGCAGTTACACAGAAAATTGAATAGGCAGATCACCCAGGTAAGATCCTGATACATGGTCAAATGGTGAAGGTTCTTGTCTCTGGGACAGTCCAAGAACAGAAATCCACAGTTAGGAAGCATACTTTTTAAAAACCACTCCCCCCTCCCCCGCCCTTTTTCACATGCATATGTATAAAAGTTTACTGTTTCAATTTATAAAATTGTGATTCTGACACATTATTTGAATGAATTGGCTTTTTCACGAATCCTAGGAGAATTGTTTTCTTTTGTCCGGTCTCAAAAATATCCAATATCCTTATGTTAAACAATACAATTCTGCTGAATAAATAGCATTGTTCAGATAAACACATCTAGCAGGTTGTAGCACTCTTAGCAGTAACAAAAGATGTATTACAACATGACTTAGTTGTACTAATACAAAGAAATCAGCTACAGCAGCAAATTAATTTTAGGTCATGTATGTATGTATTGTTTGTTTGATCAATTTTTCCAAAATGAATATTTTGTTATCGGGGGGAAAAACCCCCATCTGAACGAAAATGTAGTGATACATTTTTCCCTCCCTCCCTCCCTCCCTCCCTCCCTCCCTCCCTCCCTCTCTTTTAAAAGCAAAATTAATACACAAAACCCATAACAGAATGATGCCTACCCTAATGAAACCATATCCATTAATTAGAATAGCCCAGAGATTCTTCAGTGAGATGAGAATGGCAGTGTTTAAACTTCATCTTTCAAGGTTTTAAACTCCCCATCAGCTACAAAAAAAAGGAAAATATGTGACAGCAAACGTATATGACAAAGACTTTTTTTGTAAAGACTACTTTCCATTTTTGAAATGCACCTACATTTCATGAAACATCAAAATTACTATCTTTGGTTTTCTTTGTATTGGAATTGTGGACCTGTTGTGATCATATATTTGAACAAAATGCCAGTATAATAACAAGACAGCTTGAACATTGTTTAAACATAATAATGTTCTCAGCTCCATGGAGTTCTTTCAGAGCTAAACATATATATTTGTTGGTTTTGAAAAATGTGTTGAGTTTATATTTTATAACTGCAATTTACAAAATTTAGCTAAGAGAGCAATTGGTATACTGGGATAAATAAATATCTATGAATACATTTTAGGCACACACAGATTGTTGATATGCATGGGAAAAAAGGTGACATATGCTTCACTTTTTAATAAGTACTCATCAACTTCTAGAATATGACTGTCTGTCTGTCTGTCTGTCTGTCTCTGTCCGTCCGTCCGTCCATCCGTCCGTCCATCCATCCATCCATCCATCCATCCATCCATCCATCCATCCACCTACCTATTTACCTATCTACAGTAGTGGCCAAAATTGTGGAAACAGTTTGGGAAAAGTGTATTTTTGAGGTTTGATGGCTAATAACACCACTCAGAGAATCATACTCCTATACTTCTGACAATGTGGGAAAAGTGACTTTACCTGCTCTAATTGTACAGAAAATAATAAAATTTAATATCTAGTGAAGAATTTCCTTTTAATAGAAGTTGAAATAATGTTTTATGGATTAACTGCCTGTTTAGTTTAGTAAGACTGAGAATAACATTTTATTACACCAATCCAATGCTAAGGAATAATGTGGCCAGTGAATTTAGGATTATAGCCGATGTCTCTTACAGTATTTAATTATTTTGGTGTATAACTTCTTAGCAATGTTAAAAAGTGGGGAAAAGGTTAGACAATCTCTCTAATCTCTCATAATTTCACTAACTACCCTCAAGAGAGATATCAAGCTATTTCTCTTTATGTCTTCAATTCTCTGAGGATAGTACGTAGGACCATGTTTTCCAGCCTTTTTTAGCCATCTAGTTCAAAGGAAGTTTTTTATATGGAAGTCTTTTTTTTTTTGGTTAGTTTTACTTTTCTAAGATACAGGCTCTCAATTAAACATTAATTAATTAAATTGAACTGTTTAGAATAGACTTTTCAATATTTGCTGCCAAGATGGTGAGACAAATCAGTCCTATTTGAAATGTTAGTAGTTCATGCCACTGCATAGTTTGAGAACCCCCAATTTATTAATGGTGTTGTCATCAGTGGTTGTTTTTTTTAACTGTTGTTGATGTCATACAATTTTTAAGGATGCATTGGTATGTCCTGATTTCTCATTTTGAGTGGCAAATTTGATGCATTGTTAGAACCCTTGGTTCAGAGAAATATTTTTCCTATTTCAGAGAATTCCATTTATTCAACTTAGTGGTCTGTTCTGGAGCACTTCTGATCACTTAGATTTGAAATAGTAAATGCTAACTATGTGACAGTAATTTATTTTTGCTACAGACCCACTGATCTATTACTGGCATAATACTTGCTGAAACAATAACATTTTTTATTATGAAAACTAGTACTCATTGAGATAACTTAGGTTAATAGTTATTACACTTTATATATCAGAAAGCATGATAGAATCGTCTATCAAAGACAACTTTGTGTCTGTTAAATTGAACTAGTTGTTTCTGTGTGTTGCTGTTTGAATAGCTTGGAGATTTTTCTTTCTGGCAGATATGCTTTTAGTACTCAGATCTGTCTGAAAGTACATTCAAGAGATCAGTTTGGCTTCCATGTAACTTTAACCAGTCAGAAGGAATTGTTCTCTAGAAATCTTTCACAAAATTTATAATGTGTGCTGATTGTTCTCTAGAATTAAAATTCAGCATACTTTGTAATTTTTTTTTGAAAAGCTGGGGGATTTAGGGTAGATGGGAAGAGTTTCCTGTCAAGGACACTGTATGTCAGTTGACCAAGACTCAAAATTAATAAAACACAGGTTTTTGCAAAAAATAAAATAAAAAGGAGCTTCAAAACCTTAATTAGCTTCACAGGTTTCATCTATTTTCTTATAGTGCATAGAAAATGTAAGCCTTTTGCTGGCCTTCAAAAATGTTTCTTACAATATAACAGTGAAAAACTCCAATGTTCACAATGGGACAAAAATAATTCTATAACTGTCTTGATGACTCCAACTAAAGATCTGTCTTGTCCAGCATTTTGTTTTCAACAGGAACCAGTCAGATGTCTTTAGACATAGCAGTGTATTGTCATTTGTTCCTAGTATCTGATTTTTTCCTTTTGAAATTGAGCTTCCTTTTAACTATACTGATTTAGAGACCTTGATGGATTGCTCTACCAAGAGCAGTAGAGATAATCAGAAATGAAATGAAAAACAAAAAATGCTCCTATCCTTCAGAAGTGCGTAAGGCAGAAATGGACATCCCATGATTAATGCCACCCCTTCCCCCACCCCTTCCAGCAATACATTTGTGCTCCCCCAGATTAACTCAGAATCTAATAGCATGATAGTCAGATTGTGACTGTGCAATATTTGGGATAAATTGGTAAGGGTGGGAATGGGGATAATAAGGCACCCTGAGGGCCTTCTCAGAGTGCCGTCGGCCAGACAATGCCGACTGGTGACACCCAGGGGAAGGGCCTCCTCTGTGGCGGGCCCTGCCCTGTGGAACGACCTACCCCCAGAACTTCGTACCATCACCGACCTCCGCCTCTTCCGCCAGTGTTTAAAAACACACCTCTTTCACCAAGCCGGCCTAACATAACCTCCGCTGGGACTAGCCATAGATAGTTTTAATTTGGGGATTTTAATTAGTTTTAGCGCAGGATGGGGATTTAATAGGTTTTTAAATTTTCTACTGTTGTTTTTTGTATGTATTTTAATTTCCTGTGCGCCGCCCTGGGTCCTTTTGGAGAAGGGCGGGATATAAATTTAATAAAATAAATAAAATAAATAAATTAGATACAATACTATTTGCATTCCACCAAATTCATTTTAAAAGATCTTGGCTTCCTCTTTTTTCGTGCCATTAATATCTCCATGAAAAAGTTCCTGCAGCCACCATCAGATCAAGAAGCGAAGTTACAGTCTCCAACCCATCAGGAAGTTGCTCACAAGTTATTGAGGGATCCACTAATGGAAGTAAGAGTGTGAGAGGAAGAGACTGCCTAGGTCCGTGATGGCGAACCTCTGGCACATGTGCCAGAGGTAGCACACAGAGCCCTCTCTGTGGGCATGCACGCCATCACCAGCTGCTCTTCTGGTTCCAGAGTGCACATGCGCACCGGCCAGATGGTGTTCATGGGTGCCAGAGTCCTGGAAAACAGCCTGAAAAATGGCCAAAAAAAGAGGTTGTTTTTGGGCCAAAAAACAGCCTGAAAACAACCCGCAAAAACAGTTATGTGAGTGCCGGCCAGCTGATCTTTTGAGTTTCTGGTGCTCCGGCGTGCAGACATGCACACGCATGCATGCACATTTTGGTTTGGGCACTTGTTACCAAAAAGGTTCACCATCACTAGCCTAGGTCAATAAGGAAAAGCAAAGCAAAGTCCACTATAGCATTGAAGTGAAGAAGCTCTTCTGAAATCTCTTGTTTCTGCATTAGGATTCAGACCGTAGGACGGAACATCCGAGCTGTGGGTTCATAATGCACTGCCAAATTAACCGCTGTGTCTGTAATCCGCACTTCATTTAGTGGAAAGTTTTCTCATTAGCGCTGAAAAAACTGCTCTAGAGCAATGGGATTTTAAACTAAAGGATTGTGTGGTTTCTCATTCTTTTTGAGGGAAACTATATGGTAAACCTTTTTTTCTCCTCATCTTCCCTTAGATATATCTAGGGCAGAAGAAATTATATAACTTTGAACACTATGATTGATTTGTTATCTGGAATACACACACACATACATTCACACATGCCTGCATCTTGGAGGAAGCAGATTATCTAGATCCTTTTTAAGTCAGGATTCAGATGTGGATATGGGAAGGAAACAGCATTGGTCATGTTTTAGCCTAAGTGAAGTGAGGGTAATGCATCTATCCTTATCTACTTCTGAGCAATTTTCAATACCATCAGGCATAGTATTCATGTGGATTGGCTCATTGGGAGTGGGCAGCTGGTTCACCACTTTTTTTCAGGGTCAATTCCAGTGAGTAATGATTAGGGAGAAGAGGTCTTGCCCTAGGCCCTACTATATGGGGGTGCTACAAGATCCAGTTTTCTCTCCCCTCTGTAAAATCTATATTAGGCTCATCTACTTACATTATATAACCATTAACATATGACCCCAGTAGATATTTTTATTCCAGACAAATTAAGCAATGCCAGGAATGACTTAATCTGGTATCTGGAGATTTTGAGAATCAAGATAGGAATAACATGCTTCAGATGAACTATGGCAAGACTGCATTTTGGATTTAGATTTGATTCCAGGTTTGTGCTGTCTTTGGTGCTGAATAGGATTGGCCTGAACTGTCTTGGCAGACCCATTGCACAATGTGCTAGTCCTCCTAGATGCACAATTCCTGCATAATTAGCTGGTTACATTTGTGGCCAGGAAGTCCTTTGCACAGCTTCATCTTATATGTCAATTGGATTTACAGGCTCTGCTTGCAATCACTTATGTCCTAGTCACCTTCATATTGGAGTTCTGCAACACACTCTTCATTAGCCTTCCCTTAAGACTATCCAGATGTTTCATCTGGGACAGAATGCAGCAGCATGGGCAGTTATTTGCGCTCCTAGAATACCACATGCTATATCTCCGCTCCACAAGTCACATTGGTTGCCTGTTTGGTTCTGGGTCCAATTCAAAGTGCCTGTTTTAATCTTCTTTGCATGGGTCTTCAAGCAGAGGCCAAGCCCATTCATTTGCATGAGTTGCTGGTGCACGTATACGCTGCTTGTGCAAATGAAACTGCGTGTACGTGTTTGCCACTCTTTCACACGGAACCATCCCATCTCCCCTCCTTTCATGGTCCGCAAAATTGGAAAGGTTGGAGAACTCTGGCCTACACTGTCTGAGGGACTACCCCTCCTCAGGTACATCGGCCTGCCTCATTAGATCTGGCAGCAAAGCTATGCTGTGAGCATAGCTTCAACTAGGGACCTACACTTGTTACGTTCCAGGAAATGTGTCTTTTCTGTTATGGCAGCCCTCCCCCCCAATTAAATTAGCTCCATCCCTTTTGTCATTCTGAAGTTCCTTAAGACCAGGTTATGTTATCATGCCTCCCTGAGAACTGGAGACATGCTTAAATGGCTCTATTGCCGTGGTAGTTATTTTTATCCTCTCTTTGTCTAGAATTTGCATATTTATAATATTTATTTTTTAATGTGGGTTTTATATTTTTTACATATGTTGTTTTTATATTTGATGTTTTATTTGTTTATTGTATGGACCACTTTATTTATATGGGCAGCTATACATGTTTGTTTGTTTGTCTGCTTGTTTGATTGATTGATTGATAAATAGATAGACAGAATAAATTTCACAAACTGGAACTACCTTCTCTCGTAGATTCTGAGCAAGTACGTTTTGTTAGCTTTAAGAAATCTTCTCTATAGCCATAATCCCCTCCCTTGCGCTCTATGGTATATGACAAGTCTTTCTACGACAATATCTATCCGTTTGATTACATTTTCAGACATGATCATCAATATCTATGTGCTCTTTGGACTTTTCATAAATGCTGTTTGGGACAGACTTTCTTTTTTTAAGAGAAGCATATAAGTTACTATGGTTCCTGTGTTTTTCAAAAGTTATCCTTTAAGTTATTGATTGAACATGGTTTTGTTTTCTTTTCAAATAGAGCAGAGACTGCCTGAAGCTTGGCCCACCTGCAGAGGGAGAGGTTGTTCAAGTGAAATGGCCAGATGGAAAACTTTATGGTGCAAAATATTTTGGAACCAATGTAGCATATATGTACAACGTAAGTTTCATTTATTATTCCAAGATACTCATTATATATTTACGATTATGTTGATAGTTGCTTACAGTGGTAGGAAAGGTAGTCTTCAAGCAGAAAATATTCATCAATAAGTCATAGAAATTTATTCTAATATTCAGATATTCTGTCCAAAATTCTGAAGCAGATTCAGAGGAATTTTGTCTAACTCCTATCCATTTCTGTTAAATTTTCATCACTTTGTCCATGTGTCAGTGTTGGAATTCAGCTATAAAACCAACACACAGTGTATAACATATACTGTTACTAATATAATTATATGTTTATATTTATATAATAACAATCTTAATACAGCCAGTGTTGTAGTGTTAAACATCCAAGAAAGATTTATTTACATATCAATGCAACTCCATAAGTAAATTTTCAAAACATGTAAATTCCTAGATGCTATAGGATTAAAAAGAATATATTTAACAAACTTTAATGACTTTTTAAAACATGGCTTCCATGACTTTCAGAAAGATAAAGAGTTGAATTTTGTAGGAAAAATATAAGCCCAAACATTAGCTCATTATCATTTTTCTAACACAATCTTTTGGCATGTGTGAGCTTATGACAGTGACTAAATTTCTGTGTACTAATCAAATATTTTGCAGAAATTCTAATTAAACCACTAATTAATTATGTTCTAATATAAGAAAAACAAATAGAGAGAGCTAAATAGCAAATGTAACTGATAACATATTGTGGTAGTAGTTTTATGTTATTATGTGTGTATATCTCTTGAGGCTGATATCAATTAATATGGACAGTGATTGACAAACTTGGTGGTTTACAGTTGCAAATAAATCCTAATTCAGATTTGGACGCATTGGGAATATATTAACATTCTCTCTATTAAATCCAGCTGAATAACTGTTGCTTGTTATTAGAACTCAACAATTGGGAGTTATTTTCCAATTTATTTTTAAGTAACAGTAGTAGCACATGTATGACTGAATCCTTAATGGAAGGTTAAAAATGTACACCAAGATGACTTCCTCCTGATTACTGTCATTGCTTCTGTTTCATCCATTATGACTAATGTTAAGTTTTCAAAACTGAGTTGTTTACTAATAATTTCTAATTACTCTGAAATAACTTCAGAAAATCTCAGGCCCACTTAATAATTTTCTATGAAATTAGAGGGAATATAATGAATTACATTGTGGCTTACTGGAGATCCAGTTTGGTTAGCCTATAAGGCTAGAAAGTTGGAGATTCATATAACTGGGTGGCCTTGGGCCAGTCACTTTCACTCAGTCCTGGAAAGAAGGTAATGGCAAAACAATTCAGATTTTTTTTTGCGTAGAAAAGTGCATTGATTAGTCAAGAAGGTCACCAGGAGTTTGGTGTATACACACTATAAAAACTAGCTTACTAGAGGATAGCTAGTATAGTATATCGAGCTTTAGCTAAGGAGAACCAGGTAATCTTACTTGACAACCAAGTTTACTTTATGCCATTTTTTCTCCACTTGCCATATTTCATCGGGTTGATGTATGGATGAAAGACCCCTATGTGTACTGTGTTGCATATAAGATGAGACAAAATGTAACACTAAACAATAAAAAAATAAGTCGGCTGCTAACATTACATTGAGGTTAGGAGCAGAGCTAGTCAATATAATTTGAATCATTCTTCTCATATATCCTTTAGATAAATTTGAATAGGATTTACATTTTCCTGGAGAAGTTTTTTGTGTGAATTTTTAAAAATAAAATTTAATTAATTTAATAGGATCTTTGAACTTTTTAAAAATGAATTTGTCTAATAATACAAAATAATTGTAGATGTACAAATTCCCATGTCTGTCCATTAAAAAGTGGTATCAAATAATTTAGAACTTTTGAAAGGTATAACTAATGCAGCAGCAGCAGCAGAAAAGCAATTTAGCATTCCCTACACCTAGCTACAATCCCTTTTTCATTTTCTGCTAAAGAGGTTCATACTGGATTAGATCTAAACCTAAGCATGATAAAGCTTTTCATCTTCTCAACAGACTATTTTAAAGATGTTCCATCAGATTCTGTTAACTGGCATTTCCTTTAGTGTCACTCATACCTTCTTCCTTTTGACATACGTCTTCCACAACCTTGAAAACAGAAAGATTAATGCTTATCACTTGGAAAATTGGAGGAAAATGCACCAAGCTGTTTTAATATGCTGCATAACTGTTTGTGTGCTTTGGCATTTGTGATGGAAAACTTCCATGTACAGCCAGCTAAGATATGTTTTCTTATGCAGTCAACTGCTAGCTCCACTGCTCCGGATTTAAAAATGTTGTGCTAAAAAAATTGTCTACTACCAGTCATGGCTTCTACATTTAGGTCAAATGTTTGTTTGGAACAGAGATCCAAGCCCTTGAGTCAGATATTATGTGGTGAAGAGAAGATCTCTTTTTACATGTTTTCTGCCTTCTGCTAAGGAGGTCTGACAGACTAGACATCTCCTTGTGTGTTTTGCTCTTAGCCCAACTTCTAGGTATTCACTAATTCAACTTTGTGTATTATTCTTGCTGTAAACCTGAATAGACATGCCAACTTGGACATATTCATTCATTACAGCTAGAAATAAACCATACTCAATGCACTTGGAAAGTGTCCCAGAATTACATTCTTTCTTAGAAGCACAAGAGATTCTTACTCTAGGCTTGAGAGCTTTCACAAAACGGAGGAAATGAAATTCTGACCCATTTAATAAGCTTAGAGAAAAGTCCTGTAGTAACAATACTTCCCCTTTTTATAGCTACTGTATTTGTTTCAGAGATGTTCCCAGGTTTTGGGACATTGTTCTTGCTTTGCTTTGGCAATCTAAAGTTCCCTCCCAACTTTTAGATATGTCTGTGTTTTTTATTCATAAATTAAAAAAGCATAAACAAGCAGGACAAGGCTAAGCAAACTTTCCATTGAAAAGTTTTATAAAGTCATTGCTCATATGCTGTCTTGCATCTTTACCTCATTTGATGGGACACAATAATTATACAGTTGATCTAATCTGCTCAAGGCTGCCTTCCTTGCTTTTACATTTACCTACTGATGATATTGAACCTCAAACTAGCAGATGACTTCACCCAGTAGTTTCATGTAGATACTAAAATAAAGCAGAACCTGAAGCATCCCTCGAGTGAGAAGCCATGGGCGCTACCTTTCCTCATCTGTCAATATCGACAGGAACTGACCACTGAGGAAGGAGATGAGCCACTGCATCACAGTGTTTCTTACCCACAGCTGATCCAGAAGGATAACATGGTTGTCAGTAACAAAAGCGGTTGAGAGATCAAGAGCATGAGGATGGATGCCCCACCCCCATCCTGACTCTGCCACAGGTCAGGTCCAGTGTAATCAGTGCTGTCTTTCTATTATTAACCTGGCCTGAAACTAAACCCAACCCAGATAATCCATTTTGTCCAAGATTCCCAGAAACTAGTGTCCAACTACATTCTCAACAACTTTCTCCACAGTGGGAGATTGGAAATAAGATGATAACTGCCCAGGATACAGGGGTCTAGTGATGGCCTTGTCAAAAGGGGACCTGCAGGAGACCTTTTCCTTTTCTATCACTTTCAATTCTTGTTATTGTGGCATTTGTGTTGCCCCAAAAAGTGTAAAGATGTGCCCAGATAATGAAATAAATCTTTTAGATGTGACTTGCAAAATCATTCAGCATTTTGATACAATTTATCTATATAAATAAAAATGTAAAATAGTTTGTACGAATCCACTAATCTCAAAAACTACTGGACCGATTTACCTCAAATTTTGACACAATGTTCACAAGGACTTCTGATAATAGAATACCTACTCGTTTTGTGCCTAGCACACCTGTGTCATGTGCAAGGTACACAAATGTAAAATGTACCCACTGATCATGTTTTCACCTCCCTTTAGCCCCGCCCATCAGACTGCTTTTCAACTGTCAGTGTTGGAAGAGGCCTCATATGGAGGCCTCTTTGGGCCAAAAAGGCACTGGGATAGTAAACTCCCAGGTGGCCCATAGAGAGAGAGGGGGGGGGGGGGAGAAATACAGTTTAATAAAAGAGGGACCAGGGACTCAGCATATGCCAGGATAAATGAAGTACCCAGAGAGATACATATTAAATTTGTAAGAAGGTCAACAAGGGAGGGGATCCTGAGAGCACAGAGAGACGGTCCTTTAATTTACCAACAGAATGAGATTGCCATCCTGAGACAGATCCCGAAAAAGATTAAAGAGATAGGGAGGAAATATTCCTTCTTATCAAAAAGATTATTTAAAAAGGGGGTCTGCTTCAGGTGGTTGATGCCCGAGGGAATGTTGGTGCTCTTGGAGGGGGGAAGAGTAAGATTTAAAACAATTGCAGAGGCGGAAGCCTTTCTTAAAAAAACACTCCCCAATCCTGGACGACGAAAATGGGGGAACGGAGGGGGCCACAGCTCCGCCCACTGGAGGTCAGGGAGAGGAAGATACAATTGCCAAAAGACTTAGATCTCACAAGTGACTTTATTTCTGTATAGTACAACTCTTATTTGGATGTTTACAAATGATTGATTGCATAGATTTTAAAATGAAATATTTGTATCTCTTTCCACTTTGTAGAAAAAATGAAAAATTTATTGTATTTTTTTTTTTTTATGAAGCCTCGGAGGGGGCCGACACTTCCGACATAGAGGTTCTCAAAATGTCTTTGTAACTCCTTATATTCCCTTATCCTATTTTTATAAAATTTGTAAAACCCAATAAAACTTTTACAAAACAAAAAAAGAGGGACCAGGGGAGACATGATAGCAGCCTTCCAATATCTCAGGGGTTTCCCCAAAGAAGAAGGAGTCAAACTATTCTCCAAAGCACCTGAGGGCAGGACAAGAAGCAATGGGTGGAAACTAATCAAGGAGAGAAGCAACTTAGAACTGAGGAGGAATTTCCTGGCAGTTAGAACAATTAACCAGTGGAACAGAAGTTGCCTCCAGAAGTTGTGAATGCCCCAACACTGCAAGTCTTTAAGAAGATGTTGGATAGCCATTTGTCTGCAATGGTTTAGGGAGTGATGGCTAACCTTTTTTGGCTCGCGTGCCAAAAGCAGGGGGAGTGCAGGGGCGATGTGCACAGGTGTGCCACATCCATAATTCTATGTGCATGACCCCCTGCATTTGGCATGCTTTTTACGTCCTCCCCAGGCTCCAGAGGCTTTATAGGAGCCTGGGGAAGGTGAAAACAGCCTCCCCGCCACCTCCAGAGGGCAAAAAATGACCTCAAAAGAAGGCCTAAATCAGCTGGCCAGGGCACACATACACACTGAAGCTGACAGTGCAATGCCTCACGTGCCCTAAGAAATGGTTCCGTGTGCCACCTGTGGCACCTGCGCAATAGGTTCACCATCATGGGTATAGGACTTCCTGCCTAGGCAGGGAGTTGGACTAGATGACCTCCAAGGTCCCTTCCAACTCTGCTATTGTATTATTGTATTACATAGGTAGATAGAGGGATAGATAGAGAGGGAGAAATACAGTAGGTAGGCAGGTAGGTAGATAGGGGGAGAAAGGAAGAAATGCAGTAGGTAGGTAAGTAGAGGGATAGACAGAGAGGGAGAAATACCGTAGGTAGGTAGGTAGGTAGGTAGGTAGGTAGGTAGGTAGGTAGGTAGAGGAATAGAGAGGGAGAAATACAGTAGGTAGGTAGGTAGAGGGAGATAGAGAGGGAGAAATACAGTAGGTAGGCAGGTAGGTAGATAGGGGGATAGAATGAGAGGGAGAAATACGGTAGGTAGGTAGGTAGAGGGAGAAAGGAAGAAATGCAGTAGGTAGGTAAGTAGAGGGATAGACAGAGAGGGAGAAATACCGTAGGTAGGTAGGTAGGTAGGTAGGTAGGTAGGTAGGTAGGTAGAGGAATAGAGAGGGAGAAATACAGTAGGTAGGTAGGTAGAGGGATAGATAGAGAGGGAGAAATACAGTAGGTAGATTTGATTTGCGCATGCGCGAGATGGAGGTCGCGCCGCGAAACGCGGCTTGAAGCCAGGGGGTCGTTTAGACCTAGGAGGACGTAGCCAGCCCTCGTTGGTCATCTCCGAGGGCTGGCCCAGCAAGAGGACACCCCTGCCGCCACTCCGGGCCGCTCGGAAATGAAGAGCGAGCCCTGTGAGTGACGGCAGGACGGAGAGCAGGGCAGGGCGGGCCCGAATCGGCCTTTTGCGGCCTGGAGCGTCCCGGCGCGGCTGGAGGTAGGAAGCAGGCCGCGAAGCCGGGACGCGGAAGAAACAGACTTGCCGGGCCATGTCGGGTCGGGCCGGGAGGACTACCATCAGGCCGCATGGCCTATGCTGGGCCTGGCGGCCCAATAACCCGATCCCGACCGGCGGTATTTCCCATCTTATCCCACCCGACCTGAGGCTGGAGGCTGGAGGTGGAAACGGCTGGCGTGTTTTAAGGCTTGTTGCTTGTGGGTGGATGGCTGATGGAATGTTGATGGAACGGAGCTGGATTGCTGATGGAATGGAGCTGGATTGTTGATGGAATGGAGCTGGATTGCTGATTGCTGATTGCTGATTGCTGATGGAGTGGAGCTGGATTGCTGATGGAATGGAGCTGGATTGCTGATGGAATGGAGCTGGATTGTTGATGGAATGGAGCTGGATTGCTGATTGCTGATTGCTGATTGCTGATGGAGTGGAGCTGGATTGCTGATGGAATGGAGCTGGATTGCTGATGGAATGGAGCTGGATTGCTGATGGAATGGAGTTGGTGTTGGAGGAGTGGAGAAGGTGAGAGGAGAGGAAGATTGGATGAGAGGATGGAGTGAAGAGAGGAGGAACGAGGAGAAGGAAGGAAGGAAAGTGATGGAAGAAGGAGTAGGAGATGGGAGAGATGGATGAAGAAGCCAAGCAGCCGGGTCGTTGGTGGATCATGGCCGAAGATGACCCAGGAACACCTCAAAGTGTGTGCTTTGGACTTGGGAGTAAACCGTGGCAGCACATGGCAGCACTTTACATCAGGCCGCACAAGGGACCATCTAGTCGTGCGGCACTAAGTGCGGACTGAGGCCGGTGTTGCCGAAGAAGACAGATGGATGGGGTGGTGTTAAGACTGAATTGTGATCCCCCCCACCCGAAAGAGCTAAGTCTGACTGTCTGAACTGTTTTATCCCTCTGCTCTTTTAGAACTGCGTCCATTTGCACAATTTTATCACTTGTCACTTTACTTGCCCTGGACTCTATTTGTGGACTCTATTTGTGAACTTGCTCTGTGTCCCCTGGGTTGGATGACCTCTATGTTTTTAGCAGTGTATTCCAGGTGTGATCTCCTTTGCCTGCGGGAGGCCCCCCTCTCGCAGGCCTGGCCCCCCTATCTAACACGGGCCCACCTCGAGGATGGACTGATAGCTCCTGAGAGGTGGGCGAAGCGCAAATTAAGGGGGTTTTTATTTAAATTTTTAATTCGGATTTTAGGGGGTTCCAGGGTGGGGGGGGGAAATAGTCTTGGGAGGAAATGGCAAATGAGTGGGCCGGCCGGCGGAAGAGGAGTAACGGAGGGAGGGGAAGGGGGGGTCGCTTCCACTGAAGCATTTTCCATCGATCTGGTCTTAGGGAGGGGCAGGGGCGGTGGGAGGCGGAATAGGTGTCATCGGTTGGAAGACCGTGGCCGCTGGACACAGGCGGTCACGCGCTCCAACTCTCCGTCCTCCCATCGCAGACTAGGTGGGCAGGACTCACAGACTCGGGGCCCGAAGCTGATGTTATGCAACGCCAGGTCCGTGGTTCAGAAAGCCCCCCTCATCTGTGACCTTGTGTCAGAGGGGGACCCGGACCTGGTGGGTATAACGGAAACCTGGTTGGGCCATGAAGGGGGTATACCCCTCGTGGACATCTGCCCACCAGGTTACCGCGCCTTCCATCAGCCTAGGGCCCTAGGGAGGGGTGGGGGGGTGGCGATTATCGTAAAGGAAGGTCTTGAGCCGAAGGAGACCACGGTCCCCCAGACAACCGGGTGTGAATCTCTCTGCGTGAGATGGGGCCTAGGGAGGCAGTTGGGCGTGTTAGTTGTATACCTGGCTCCTCGCTATGCAACAACAGCCCTGCCCGAGCTCCTAGAGGTGATAGCCGAGGCGGCGGTTGAGACCCCCAGACTGGTAGTCATGGGGGACTTTAACTTGCCGTCGGCGGGCGAAGCCTCTGGAGCAGCTCGGGAGTTCATGGCCTCCATGACGGCCATGGACCTGACCCAGGTAGTTTTAGGTCCCACTCACGAGGGGGGGAACACACTGGATCTCATCTTTGTCTCGGGACAGTGGAGTCGCGATCTGGGAATAGGGGACTTAGTCATCACTCCCTTGTCATGGACAGATCACGCTCTCCTCCGGCTGGACTTTCCAATCGCTCCACCTCACCGCGGGGAGGCGGAACCGGACACTCCTAGATGGTTCCGCCCCAGGCTTCTAATGGACCCGGAAAGGTTCCAGAGGGAGCTTGGGCCAATTCCTGTGATCCTGCCCCGCGACTCGACTGAGGACCTAGTGGCCGCATGGTTAAGTGCGGCCACGGGGGCCTTGGACCGAGTCGCGCCCTTGCGGCCTCTCTTGCGGCGACGAATCACCCAGGCTCCCTGGTTTACTGAGGAGCTTCGGGGGATGAAACGCCACAAGAGACGCCTAGAGAGCAGATGGAGATCCTCTCGCTCCGAAGCCGACCGAACACTAGTGAGAACCCATATTAGGGCTTACTTAGTGGCGATAAGGGTGGCCAAACGTGAGTATTGTGCCACCCTAATTGCATCCGCAGATAACCGCCCTGCCGCCCTGTTTGGGGTGACCCGCTCCCTCCTTCACCAGAGGCCGCGGGAAGCCCCTCTACAAGGGCGAGCAGAGGAATTTGGGATTTATCTGCAGGAGAAAATCACTCGGATTCGGAATGAGCTACCCTCCATCGACAGTGGTCCTGTGGGACTGTCCGAGACTAGTCTTGAGGTTCCTGCTTGGGAGGAGTTTGACTTTGTTACCACCGAGGATATGGACAGGCTGTCAAGGAAACTTAGAGCGACCACATGTTTATTGGACCCGTGTCCCTCCTGGCTTGTACTGGCATCCTGGGAGACGACACGAGGCTGGCTCCAGGGCATTGTCAACGCATCTTTGAGTGAGGGGTCCTTGCCTGCCGTCTTGAAAGAGGCGGTAGTGAGGCCCCTCCTCAAGAAGCCGTCCCTGGACCCAGCTTTACTAGAGAACTATCGTCCAGTCTCCAACCTTCACTTTCTGGTGAAGGTTGTTGAGAGTGTGGTAGCCCAACAGTTTCCTCAACACCTGGAGGAAGTTGATTATCTAGACCCGCGCCAGTCCGGCTTCCGACCCGGTCACAGTACCGAGACGGCATTGGTCGCGTTGGTTGATGATCTCTGGAGGGCGCGGGATAGAGGGTATTCCTCTATCCTAGTCCTATTAGACCTCTCGGCGGCTTTTGATACCATCGACCATGGTATCCTATTGCACCGACTGGGGGGGTTGGGGCTGGGAGGCACCGTTTTGCGGTGGTTCTCATCCTACCTCTCTGGTCGGTCGCAATATGTGTTGACGGGAGGGCAGAGGTCGACCTCGAGACCCCTCTTATGTGGGGTTCCTCAGGGGTCGGTCCTCTCGCCCCTCCTGTTTAACACATATATGAAGCCGCTGGGTGAGATCATCCGTGGTTTTGGGGTGGAATACCATCTGTACGCTGACGACACCCAGCTGTACATATCCACCCCAGACCACCCCAACGATGCCGCCGAAGTGCTGTCCCGGTGTTTGGAAGCCGTACGGATCTGGATGGGTGGTAACAAACTCAAGCTCAACCCTGCCAAGACTGAGTGGCTGTGGTTTCCGGCACCCCGGTTCAGCCAGATTACTCCAACTCTGGCCATTGGGGGCGAAACACTGGCCCCCGTGGAGAGGGCGCGCAATTTGGGTGTCCTCCTGGATTCCCGGCTGTCCTTGGAGGACCATGTGACGGCCGTGGCCAGGGGGGCGTTTCATCAGGTACGCCTGATGCGCCAATTGCGCCCCTTACTGGACCGGGCTGCCCTTTGCACAGTCACTCAAGCTCTCGTGACGTCCCGTCTCGACTACTGTAATGCTCTCTACATGGGGCTTCCCTTGAGGTGCACTCGAAAGCTACAGCTAGTCCAAAACGCAGCCGCGCGGGTAATTACGGGAGCCACCAGAAGCTCCCATATAACACCAATCCTGCGCGAGCTGCATTGGCTTCCTGTGGTCTTTCGGGTGCGCTTCAAGGTTCTGACGACCATCTTTAAAGCGCTCCATGGCTCGGGGCCTAGTTATATGCGAGACCGTCTCCTGCCCCATACATCCCTTAGACCGATCCGCTCCCACAGAGAGGGCCTTCTCAGGGTGCCGTCGGCCGGACAATGCCGACTGGCGACACCCAGGGGAAGAGCCTTCTCTGTGGCGGGCCCTGCCCTTTGGAACGACCTACCCCCTGAACTCCGGACCATCACCGACCTCCGCCTCTTCCGCAAATGTTTAAAGACATATTTTTTCCATCAAGCCGGCCTAGCCTAACCTCCCATGGGGACTTTTAGAAAAGTTTTAAATTGGGTTTTTAATAATTGGTTTTTAGCACAGGATTGGGGATTATTTAATATATATTTTAAATTATTTGTCTATCTTCTATTGTGTATGTTTTTTAAATTTCCTGTGCGCCGCCCTGGGTCCTCTGTGGAGAAGGGCGGGATATAAATGTAATAAAATGAAATGAAATGAAAAGGTAGGTAGATAGGGGGATAGAATGAGAGGGAGAAATACGGTAGGTAGGTAGGTAGAGGGAGAAAGGAAGAAATGCAGTAGGTAGGTAAGTAGAGGGATAGACAGAGAGGGAGAAATACCGTAGGTAGGTAGGTAGGTAGGTAGGTAGGTAGGTAGGTAGGTAGGTAGATAGAGGAATAGAGAGGGAGAAATACAGTAGGTAGGTAGGTAGATAGATAGAGGGAGAAAGGAAGAAATACAGTAGGTAGGTAGGTAGAGGGATAGATAGAGAGAGAGAAATACGATAGGTAGGTAGGTTGGGGGTTATATGGTGGTTGTGTGTATGTGTGCAGGTGTAGATCTACATACAGATTGGTTGGCCATTTAACCAGACTGGGCCACAGCAACGCGTGACCGGGTATAGCTAGTAAATAATAAAATATGTTATCACTTTTTCTTAACTGCTTATTGCACTTTTAAAAAAGCCTTTAGTTTTAATGTCTTGACCTTTCCTTTGTAGTATTTATAGTATTTTTTTACACAATTGTTTCACTCATGGGGATTTTAGCGCACATACAAATAGTTGAAATATTTAGTTACCTATACTACCAGGTGAAAATAACAGTTAATAATTACTTGATTAATTCATTTTACCATCAGGTAGAATTTGAAGATGGCTCCCAGATAGCAACAAAAAGAGAAGAACTTTACACTCTTGATGAAGAATTACCCAAAAGAGTGAGAGCCCGTTTTGTAAGTATTGGCAAGGAAAGTGTTAGAACCACAAATCTGGACAAAATTTCACAAAGCAAAGCTTTGCCATATTGCTTATTTATACTATAAAATTATGTGCCTCAAGATTCCTGAGGTCTTGTACAATTATATAGTTTAGTTTCCTTTGACCATGTAAGCATTTAATGTTTAGCATCTTACTGATATTTACTGTACTTACAAATCTATCTATCTATCTATCTATCTATCTATCTATCTATCTATCTATCTATCTATCTATCTATCTATCTATCTATCTATCTATCTATCTATCTATCCAATAGTAAAAGGAAGTTGGCACTTCTGTATCAGAAACAAACTTGCCATATAGTACTTCCTGTTAAAGCTAACCCCAATTTATCTAATTGTAGCTAAACTCTCAGCTATAAGCTGGCTTTTCTTACATACACCTGTTGTAAAACAATAGTTCTCCAGCTTTCTGGTTTTCCTTCAATACATTGGACTAGGACATAGGGTAGCGATACTGGCTTGATTGTTTTTCTCAACAATGCATTTTACCAACAACATACTTGTTGCCAGGTTGTTTCTGTAACAAGTTACAATTTTGGTAGAGAGTGTGCATAAAAAAGTATTTGCTATAAGGTAGAAAGCACATGAATATGCAGGTTTTACAGTCACTTTTCTGCAACATAGTATGGATTGATTGATCAAATTTGTAGATTACTTATATTTGTCAAAAACATTTCTTATCTATGTCTAGAGATGAACTGTATTCCATCTCTGTTACAAAGCAATATTTTGGGGAAGATTACAGCAGGCAAAGTATTCTTTTAGGAACAAAATACGGTGTTATTTTTGTTCAAGCATGTATCTTGTAAAGTTTTAGACAAATCCATAACTTAAATATTCATAATAATAAAAATAGAGAATTGCCTATATAACAACAATATTTTCAAAGCAACAAAAGCCTCAACAGAAGCCTTTTCTTCGTGTTTATAGTGAAATTGTGAGAGGAGATTCCCAGAAAGAAAGATATCAAATAGGAATTACTCTTACATTAATTGGTGATATTTCTAATCTATGTGTTTCAACAACTAAGAAACTAATATATTGCCAGTGTAGGAAAGATAACTTTTGAACCGAGAAATAAATATATTAGTTAAAAGAAAAGAAAAGAAAAGAAAAGAAAAGAAAGGAGAAGAAAAGGCAGGGCAGGGCAGGGCGGAAGGGAGGATTGGAGTGAGTGAGTTGTATATTGTGTATATGTATGAGTGCAAAAGGAATCCAATAATTGTTCATCAGAAGACCTATTAGCACTTCAGATTCCATATTTGTTCTAGATTAAAAAAAACATTCTGGTATTAAAATCTACAATATATGACCTTGGCTGTGCCATATGATTACTCTCTGTAGAATATACCTAACATTGGGGTGAAGATAGACTGTGGCCATTAAATGTGAAAGGTTTCCCCCTGTAAGTGGTGAACAGGATTTATTTTAAATAGTATTTCATTTATACCAATGGAGACAAACTCCCCCCCCCCCCATCATGACACGCTTTCTAAAGGTGAAATATATTCTTAATCTCTGTTTTTAGTCTACAGCTTCTGATATGAGGTTTGAAGATACGTTCTATGGTGCCGATATTATCCAAGGACAAAAGAAAAGGCAGAGAGTATTGAGCTCCAGATTTAAGAATGAGTACGTGGATGACCCCGGCTACCGCAGTTTCCTGAAAGCCTCATTCCAAAAGAAGTGCCAGAAAGGACTATAAAAAAAAAAAAAGGAAAGGTTTCAAATTTACTTTCTCTTAGGGTATGAAGAGCATGAATGTATTCCCTGCTGGGCAAAGAAAAACAAATGTAAAATGTTTGAAGATGTGTTCTCTTATTCATTCAGGTGTCTACCTAGTGGTTAAATGCATTAAATACATGTATATCAAGAAGTTTTCTCCAAAGTATTTGGAACCCTTTGAAATGTCTTGATCTAGGGCTCCAATGTGGACTTACTTTATTAAACATTTGAATCAATTTGTGTTGATCAACCTCAGTTTTGGAACCCTACTGACTAGCAGGAGTAAAAGGGACAGTCAGTGAGTGCTTTGCCTCTATTCCCTGATATTTAAAAATTACCTATCTAGATAGGAATCTCCACCCCCAAATAATTTGTACAAGTTCCACCCGTTTTAGCTTTCTACAGCATTCGCTAAAACAAATGCAAGTATAAAGAGCATTACGATCTGTAAGTACTGTGCTGTCATCACTTTGCACAGGGCTTTTCACACTATTTATGCCTTTACTACTTACAGTACTACTAGTAGTACTCTTTGGCTAGGTTTAAGTTAACATGGGATTTGGGAGGGGGTGTTAATAAAAGACAGGTGTTTTTAATGAAGGATATCTGTAGGAACGGAATGGGCATGTATATTTAAAGGGGGATATTTTTGGCATCTATTTTTAAACTTTTTTTCAAGATGTTCTTGGGGAAAGAGCAATTTGTACAATAAATGCCTCATTGTGTTTATAAAATTACAGTTTACATATCTTTGCTTAGCAGGCCAGTTTTGAATTAATGTAATATAGAAAAATAATTTTGTCTTCCCTTTATAAATAATAGTCTGCAAATGTAATAGTGTTTGAAATAAATAAATAATGTCTCTTTGCTTATTAGAGTTGCAATATGTGTCATATAATTTCTAGAGAGCAATCAAAACATTGATGGTCTTTACATCTTTCAAAATAACTTATATAATTACTAGACAGCCTAGTTACCTTTACAAATTTAACTCCCGGTATGGAGTAAACAATCAAGACAGATGGAAATAATTTTATCAGCAAAATTCTAACTACAAGATTCCAAGAGTTCACCATCCCAAATGGCTCAGCCAGGATACCATTTTGCTAATGTCACAGCAGAAAAGTATCGTTTCTTGCCTTTATCATCATGCAATAAGTTTTTAAATTGTTTAATCAGTTTTTCAGTCCCAATTCTTTCCATATATATCCTGTAAACATCTTCTTATATGTAGACCAAAGAAGCCATATTCCTCCTAATTAGAGAGTTAATTTAGCAATTACTGAGTTAACTATATGAATCACTTTCACATTATTTGGCTTAACGAATTCAAATGGATTATAAATACAGTAAATTGAAAGTTCTCTAGGATATTCAAGAATTCTGAACTCTGTAAATCAGATTAAACTTTATCATGTAGACAGGACTGTCAGGTGGAGATAAGAGGTGAGGGAGTCAAAAGTGTAAAGACAGGAGCCATGACACATGATCAAAGCCCTTCCCTTTTTGTATATGTGCCAACATTGCATGGATTTACAAAGCATGGGGCTTCAAATATGTAATTATGACCATTGCCTTGATTTTTTTAATTGTGGTTTTTTGTCCATCCTGCACATTCTGCAGAGGTAATTTCAGCAATCAAATGAATTCAGAAATGCGTAGGAGCTATTACATTCATAATTGTTAAACGTTGGCAGTAGGTGATCCACTTTTTAAGTATGTAAATGTAATGGGAACATCGGAGGATGACGTATTCCAGGAATGTCCCATCTTAGTCCCTTGATGGACTTCTGCTTCTCCAGAAAGACCCAGCCTTGAATCTGGAGTCCTCCTGGACTCTTTTGTGTCTGACCAAAGGGCAAGTAGAGACTATGGCAGATCCTTTGAATAGCTTTGGCTGGAAAACTATTTGCAATCTTTCCAGGAAGCAGATACACTGATGATGGTTGCTCATGTCTTTGTCATTAGATTACTGTAATTTGTTCTACAAGGGGATGCCCTTGAAGACCACCCAGAATCTTTGGATGGTCCAGAAATCATATTCTTAATGAGGAGCTGCTACTTCCACATCACACCACGAGAGTAGACGAGGCGAGAGGAAGCCAAATGGCAGGTGTGCTCTTTGGAATAGTTTGCCCCTTGAAGCAAAGATGGTTCCCAACCTTATCACCTTTTGGAAGTAAATGAAAGCTTGGCTTCTCCTAGGAATCCTTTGGAAATTAATTATAGCTGGTTGCTGCTATTTCAGTGAATTATTTGGAGAATTCAATTATCACGTTTATTCATTTTAATTAGGTTTTCTTACTGTGTTTACATTGTAGCTTCCAGCAGAGCATAAACAAGCAAAAAATCAACTATATTCTGTAACTAACTGCCAGCCTCATGCGGTGGTCCAGACATGAAGCACACCCAGAATTACTAGCTGTAACTTGCATTTATATTTAAAAAAAAGATAATTTTAAATATCTAATTTAAAAGCAAGTCTGGAAGTACATCTCTTCCCTCCCACCCCCACCTTTATGGTCCAAGAAACTAGGGAGGAATGTCTTCTGAGACATTTGCCACACCAACATTCCTTCTGTAAGCTCAGCTGCCACATGCCTGAACGTTGTCTAGTCTCTGGGTCTTCCATTTGTCTCCCAAGGCCATTCCCATTCCTACCATTGCTAGTAGTTTACACCATCAGCTGACAGAAAAGACAAACCACTGGTTGCGAACTGATGACTGTTTCATTTTTTATACTCCTTTTATATAACCATCCAATAAATGTAGCCTTGGCTAACAAAGGGCTTCTTAACCTGCTTTGAAGACATCCTGTTTTTGAAGGCTTGTTTGATCCAAACCCAAGCGAAGGTTTTCCACACCTATGTGAAATGGCGTTTTCTTTACCCAGTCACAATCCTGAAATGTACGTTTATTCAATCAATTAGCATTTATTACACTTTATTACCTAGATCCCCTGATCTTCTCTTTTGTCGTCTTGGGTTGTTCATCTTGCTTTTCCGACAACACAATACATAAATAATCCCCCTGGGTTGGAACTGCCAACAGATATTATTCAGAGTCCACTCCTCGCACAAAGTACTGATGATTACATTTGCATCTTGTTTGCCACAATGTGCTCAGGAGGCACCCACGATTCTCCCATTTTATACTCCAACCAAATTGAATAGATTAAATTAAGGATAATGGAAGACCCAAGCACTCCCCCCCACCACCTGAGCTTTATGGCTGAGAAATGCTTGAACCTGAATCCTCCCACTCCTTGAGCGTTCAGCATTCCAAGCCAATAAACCATTGTATCCCTCCCACTTGCAATGAAGAAATAATTTCAGGAAAATTTCATAAGTTTCAGTATTGGATGATGTCTTTAAGACAGGGATGTCCAAACTTGGGAACTTTAAGACTTAAGCATAGCTGGCTGGGGAATTCTGGGAGTTGAAGTCCACAAGTCTTAAAGTTCCCAAGTTTGGACATCCCTGCTTTAAGACATGATACAAATACACCAGCGTGAATTAAACCTTCTTGGGCTAATTTCTTAACAAGTCATTCTATTTAATTGCATTTGAACTTAGCCAAGTTGAATTGCACGAACAGCTGGAGGAAGTCCATGCCTATAACAAATATTTCTCCAGCAATACATCTGTTTAAGAGTTAATTGGTTACAGGGATCCATGTCAATATGAGATTGGCAGATGAAGAGTACCAAAAACATGACATTAATCTATCTTTGTTTAGCTTGCTTTCGCCCTCTTCCCAGTTTATACAATACCAAACCTGACATGGCTAGGAAAGTGGATAACAACAAAAGATAGGTATTTCTTACTTTTGAATGCAGCTCTGTGGGACCACCTCTTTGCATCTCTTCCTGAAAAGATATATATATAAAAGTGAAATTCTGAACAACCCTTTTCAGCCCCTTCTGTTATCTGTTAGTGAAAGATGTCACCGTGATATGATTAGGAGAGCTATTTTCTGTAATGCATTGTAAAGCTCTTTTCTTTGGCCAACAAAGAAAATGTCTATTTATAATACTGTGTGACAGCAACTACAACAGACCTCCTCCTGCTGTTGATAAATCTGCAGCTTCTCCTTCCCTGCTTTAAAAGACATCTTACATCTCAGCTTGTTAGAAACAAAACTTCTTTAGGTAGAAGGAAATGGGGTGGTGATGATGGAAAACAGAAAAAGTTGGGAGAGATTATGTTCTGTCGTTCACATGACTTTGCTACAAGAGTTCTGATATCCTCCTTTTCAGAAGAATATAAAAATATAAATATAAATTAACTCTTTTGTGCAATAAAGGGGTAAAATATGAAAACATTCGTATTTGCAACTGGCTTGATTTAAATGTAGCTTGACTTTCCATTTTCTCAAATGACCAGAAGGGGAGTGAGATTCACTTCAGGGGAAAGTCCTCATCCACAGATAGCTTACATTTGTTTCATACCTAGGAATCATAGGATCACAAGTGAAACAGTTTGCAAACATAAGGTTGAAACTTAAAAGAGGTCGTTATAAAGTGTAAGAAAACAAGCACCAAGATGGTTCACGAATGCATCTTCACCTCATGATATCCTCATTGTGATAGAGAAATGCCTATCAAAGGCATGAAGTTGTGTGCAACAGGCAACTCTGCAAAATCAGTCCCCTATTTTCCATGCTGAGCTTGAAAGCAAATTGAGACATTTGCTTGATCAGAAGCTCTGCATTATTGAGGTTCACAGAGATTTTGGTTACATTCAAGAGAATGTAGACCTGGTTCTAGCAGTGGGCCTGGGATGGAGCCCATTAAATGGCTTGTGTGATGTGATGTCACCATGGAGAGAGGTGGGGGTGGGGACAATTATTAATGTATTATCTGATCATTTTCCTTTCTTTTTCTTTTTTATACACGATGTTTTTATATTTGTGTAAGCCACCTTGACTCGCCATGTGGGGGGACTATTATTTTATTATCTGATTCTTTTCTTTTATTATTTTTATACATGATGTTTTAATTATTTGTGTAAACTGCCTTGACTCACCATGTACAAATAGGCGGCAATATAAATTTTCTAAAATAAATAAAAATAAAATGTCTATAGAAGACTTCGCATAACTGCTCAAAAGAGACAAGATGGAAACTGATCGAAGGAAACCAGGATGCACCATCCTTACATACTGCATGTTGCTCTTTATTATTAATATACATAAGAGGAAATTTCTCGGTGGTGAGCAGAATGTTCTAAGGCAGGGGTGTTGAACTGGCAGTCAGATGCATCCTGTGCAGGCCACACCCACCCCAGCTCCATGAAAGAAAAAAACATCACGAAATATCACATGACAGCAACATGACATGGCGAGTTTGACATTCTTGTTCTAAAGAGATATTGCCCCCAACATCCCTTTTACTCTTTGGCCTGAAGAAAGCTATTCCACAAACCTGCAGATACACCAGTTCAAATGCTGTAAGCAGACTGACTGCAATTAATCACTCCGACAGAGCAAGATAATGAGTCCCAGAAGGAAAGAATATTTCCAGCAAGACAATGCCCCACATTGGAATGGAAATAATTCAAATACTCTGGAGGAATGCCAGGAATGCAGGCCACAACTTTCAACACTATAGGAATTCAGTGTTTGTTCCTGACGAATGCTCCTCTCAGTTGCCTCTCCTTTAAACTCCATCCCCAGGTGTGCCTTGTGAAGGGAATCAGGGCTCTTTCCTTTCTCGTAAACTATGCAACCCACATTGCTCTCTTCTGTGTTCTTCCCTGCGTACCCTAGGATGAGGAGAGGGTGGGACTTGGTCTTCATCTAAACCCCCTCTCCCTAGTTCTACCTCTTCCCTGCTCTGCCCAGCCTGACTTTGCCCTTCTCCAGTTTCCTCCACAGCCAAAGGAGCCACTCTCCTGCTCTCTGTCAGCTGTTCGTCTTCCATCTCAGAGTCAGACTCCAACAGGGGCATGACACACCTTTTGAGGACAGTCTCATATCTACAGCATCTCGGATGGGAAACTTGGCAAGATCCGACAAACTAATTCAAGTAGGCTTGGGAATGATGGGAAAGAAAAGATGATTAAAAAGGGTCTCTCCTTTTTAAGGAGGTAGTGAGGTAGAGATGGGCGGGCAAGGGAGTAGAAATCGTCTAAAGCAGGGGTCTCCAACCTTTGCAACTTTAAGTCTGAAGGACTTCAGCTCCCAGACTTCTCCAGCCAGCAAAGCTGGCTGGAGAAGTCTGGGAGCTGAAGTCCTTCAGACTTAAAGTTGCAAAGGTTGGAGACCCCTGGTCTAAAGGATTTAGGAAGAACAGTGCAAGGAAAAGCTTAAGAAAAAAAGGTGATATCTCTTAGAGCTTTTCTCTTGTAAATATGAAGTAATGCTAATTAAAATGATACATACGCCTAAGTCTATCCTAGAGAAAATAGCAAACATTTTCCACTTACCAGAGAGTGAAATTAACATAAATGAGAGATTGTTCTCAGAATCACAGATATACTTTGAATGGCGCTGTCAGTCTTAGAAGCTATCTTTGGATAGGATCTCAAGCCAGCCGCCTATTCAAACATATTTTACTATGGGAAATGGGGATTTTATGGAGCTTGGGAGATATGTAGCCAAAATAGCATTCCTTTTCAGAAAGTCAAGGTCGCCTTATCCTTGCACCTGGACAGATGTGGAAAGGAGGAATCTTCCTTTGTGGCAATGACTGATTGACTTGTGAGTGTTGGAGCAGGGTCTTGAACTTTCAGCTGGGTGAGAAAACCTGGACGCTTTCAGATTCGCATTTTCCCAGATGTGCCAATATGACATCTCCAATAAATTGTAGCTTTGAGGAAATCCAAGCCTCGGAGTTTCTTTTTGTTGGGGTTGTTACTTGGAACCCTGACAGGGATTTTATATTCTGTAAACCGCCTTGAGTTGCCATGTGTGAATAGGTGGCAATATAAGTTCCATAAATAAATAGAAATAAACTTTCAAATCCTGAATCACAGAAAGCTTGCTCTATAAAGTGGCTCTCCAGGTTGCAGTAAACCGTGATTTGGGGTCTTGGCTAGTGTGCTTACTTTCCTCCTACTTTTCAATTTCTTCCTCACTTTCTTTTATAGCTTTCCCAAAGGCCCGCTTATGATATATTTGTAAAAAGATACTCTTAACTCTATTCCACTCCTAGTGAAACCCACCTTTTAACACCTCTGTTATTAGGGACTCAAAGTACTTATAAAACTGTCCTTGCTCTGTTGCCGGCGTCATACACAATTATTATACAACTTGCTCTAGCTAGAAGGTAAGAAGTAGATTCAATAAAAGCACCAAATCACTCCAGAAGTAACATACTCATTTACCCTAAGCAAGTTGTTATTGCTTGTACCATGTGTCATTTAGGTCCTGTTTTTAATATAGTAGCTGCTGGAAGCCAGAAGGTTTATGGGGAGTTTCTTTTAATCGTTTCATAGATAGTGAGCACACTCCGTTGGCTTTCTCTGCTGATGCTGTAAGAAAGGCAGAAACAGCCAAGACTCTGTTACTAGTCAGAAAGCGAATAGGAAGAGAGTAAGAAGAAAGAACAGGCTTTAATAGAAGAGAAGCAATGCCTGGGAAAATATCAGCTATAACAAATGGAAGCGCTCTCCCTCCCTCCATCCCTCCCTCCCTCCCTCCCTCCCTCCCTCCCTCCCTCTCTCTCTCCCTCTCTCCCTCCCTCCCTTCCTCCCTCCCTCCCTCCCCCTCTCTCTCCCTCTCTCCCTCCCTTCCTTCCTCCCTCCCTCCCTCCCCCCCTCTCTCTCCCTCTCTACCTCCCTCCCTTCCTCCCTCCCTCCCTCCCCCTCTCTCTCCCTCTCTCCCTCCCTCCCTCCCTCCCTCCCCCTCTCTCTCTTTTTCCACTTTCTAACATCACATCCCATGATCAGATTTATCTACTATTTATTTATTTAGCAAATTTAAATAGCTGACCAACTCACCCGTAGCTGACTCGGGTGGCTCACAAAGTGTATAATGTTGTCTTTTTAGGAATGCCTAATATTGATTTGATATTCTGGGAGTTGTAGACCATTATTTCTGACAGGCTACTTTGGGCAGTGAGGCCATTGAGAGTAGAAATGGAGTTTTTTGCTTCCAGTGCAAAAAATATGCTACCTATAACAACGTAGTAAAAGGAAAGACAATTCCAAGAATGAGAAAAGATTACTATAGTTCATATCTATGGCAGCAGGTGCCTATGCTAGGTTTCTATCTTTCAATCTCCCAAGATGCTGAGGAATAACAAGATTCCCCCCCCCATCTCAGAACAATTCAACAAACAGTGTAGCAACCCTTTCAATTAGATCTCACAAAGATTCTAGAAGCGACCTATTGATCACATGCATTCATTGATAATGTCCATTGCTTTTTTCTCCCTGATCCTCTCAGGTAATAAGAAAACCTCTAGCTATGTGAGTTTATAGTTTATATACCGTATTTTTCACATTATAAGATGCACCGTACCATAAGATGCTTTAGAGGAGCAAAATAAGGTGGGGGGGGAAATCTGCCTCTGCCTCCCAGCATCCACCCAGTATTTATCTGGCTAGCATCCTTGCAGCAAACAGCAAACAGCCTGCCTCTTCCATGTTTGCTGCGTCTGCTGGGGAAACGCTAGAGCCTTCTTTGCCAAGCAACTGATTGGTGGTTGGTTTCACCTCCTGGAATACTGCTGATCAGCTGTTCTAGGCGGTGGGAATAGCCAGTGCCGCCTATCACTGGTGCCTATCACCACTGCCTATTACCACTGTTTGCCTCTGCTTGCCACCGACTGGTGGCAAATGGCGAATAACAACAGCCGTGTTAGGCAGCCCCAATAGGCGGCAGTGATAGATGGCAGCAATTCCCGCTGCCCAGAACAGCTGATCGGCAGTATTCTGGGAGGCCGATCCAACCACCAATCAGCTGCTCGGCAGTGAAGGCTCCAGCGTTCTCCGGTGGTAGTGAAACATGGCAGCAATGATAGGGGGCAGTGGCGAATGCTGTCCCAAGCCCCTTCCCCACCGCAATATTGGCTCTATATGACACACAGACATTCCCAACCATTTTCTGGGGGGGGGGGGAGTGTGTCTTTTAGTGCGAAAAATACAGTAGGTAAAACTAAGGTAGCAGGAAGTAAAGTAACTCCATTATATATTTTTTAATGTCTTTTTCACAGTGGGCATCAGAATACCAACTCAATTTCTGTGTTTAAAAGTTATTAGACATGTAAAAAAATCATAACTGGTCTAATACTTAATACTTATTTAATCCAGAGATCTTCAAAATAAACTTGGGTATTTGGGATTGTCCGATTTTTTTCATTAGGTAGGACACAAAGAAAGGCAAGAGAAGAGAAGAGAGATGGAAAAGTCTCATCTCATATGAAAATCATGATGGTTCATAAGGACCTCATAAAAATATTTCCTTTCAGCTTCAGCGCAATGCCAATTAAGCAAAATAGTTTTCCTTTTTTCCCCCAAGTATGAAAATCATTGCCATACCGTTAGCTAAATCAAATATTTTGGAGGAGATGTTGCCATGAGCAAGACTAGGTAAACATTTGAGGAGATGCCAGGCACGATTGTTCATATCCTAGAAAGCTCCTTTTATTGATGGGAAAAAAATTACTCTGACTTTAAAATGACTCCGGCCAATTCTGTGCACCAATGGGAGGCTAAAAAGGAGTGGAGCATTTTGCAGAGATCAGAAGACATTATCTTTAATGTGAAAAGTCATACCTAGAGCAAAATTATGAAATACATACAAATGTTCTGTTTGTAGTCTTATTTATCAGTGATGGGTTGTTCATTTATGAAATCATCACCGATGTTGTGATTATCAAATGAAATATATTTGACCATGGCCTCTATCAGAAAAACTAGTGGGATAGGGGGAGAGTTTTATAGATTTCTTAAATGAAAACACAAAAATGTCATTGCTTGTGGGATGCTATTAAAGGATTGAAAATCAGTACTTGAAGTCTGCAATAATGTGAAAGCCATCGAAAATTTGCCACGAAAAACAAATGTTATCTATCCAAGTCTAGGTTTGCAAAAGAATTAGATTTAATTCAGATAGGGGCACTTTGTTAAAGCAAGTTGACATGATGCATAAACAAACTTCTTTTACAATATTATGTTAGTAGGGAAAGAGCTAATCATGCCCTTTATTTGTTATCGGTTGAACTTTAGCAAAAGTTCAAGAAAGTGAGACACAAAACCAAAGATAAATAGATGCGACTTTTCTTTAGTATCTTGTACTTATTTTTCACTGCTTTTTTGGGGAATTCTTAAGAAAGCTCATCCTATATTCCAATCCTATGACTTATCTGTCCTGTCTGCCCACATAAATAATTTTCAATTCATATATCCAAAGCAGCGCTATGCACAAACAGAGACATTAGCATGTTGTTGAAAAACTCCCAAATCTGCATAAGTATAAAAGCTGTGATGGGCAAAAAACTCCCCTAAATTGAGTATCTTTTTTCCCAAACAGTCAAATAAAGACTATGCTAATTGTATATTTGAGGTTTTCGGATATTTGCTGGTTTATTAGAATACCAATTACCTAAAAGCAGCTTGCTTAGTATGGAATAATGGTAAGGAATAATGACTATTGGCAGAAAACTCCTAAACAGGAAGGCAGAGCAGATGGGGAATTAAATGATGGACAACCTGAACAGAAATTTCCTATGCTGCAACATCTCCCTGCAAATCCTGCTGGTATAAACTGAATGGAGAGCAGACTCATTTTTTGATAGCCACGTCATCTCCAATACAAGAATCCTGTTAAAAAAATCTTAAAAACATAAAAGAAATTCATTTTTCTGGGCCTTGTAGAGGATTTTAGTTTCACATCAAGCCTGCCAGGGTTTCCTTTTCCTCCCCCACCCTTTAACAAATCTCTTTTCTGTCACTAGAAAGGAGGAGAGTGAGTAGGTGTGATGAATTACTCCATTTTAGAAATAAAATGAAAACCTTTTGACTGCATTTTTCAATTAAATCCATGAGCTGTACGGGAATGGAGGTGCACTTGAGCTTTCATTGCGTCTTCTCCAGTTCAATTAAGGGCCTCTGTGGGACCCTTCAATGCACTCCAGACAAGGCTTGGTTTCATCAAACCGAACCCTTTCCCATCGAATTTGGGGACAGCCACCTCAACATTATTTATTCCTTTTCTGGATAGAATGTAAATCCACTGTTCACTGATTAAAAACACTTCAACACAACAAAATAAAACAATTGACCTTAACATGCCAATTTGAATACAATCTACAACAAGGTTGCTGGTTTGAGGGAGAAGTTTTCCCCACTCCAAATAACATTCTGTTGAGTGTGTGTATGTGTGTGTATTATTACAAGTTTCAAAGGGAACATGAAAACTGACACAAACTTATACAGAATAGCTGAGAGAGAGAGAGAGAAAAAGAAAAGTGCAGAAAGAAAGGATAAACCAAAAGAAGAGTTTGATTTCTTTTGCAGCAAATACAAGTATGATTACAAAGTTTTGTCATTCTATGATTGCAAAATAAAACCAAAACCTTCACTTTTTCACATTATCCATTTCCCCCCTAATCATTAAAACCACAAGTCATAAGGGACTGTTTTCTGTTTCCTGCAAAAGGCCAAAAGGGATTTCCAGCCAGATATATGATGTCTATATGTATAAATTGGTATGTGTATACAATAAAATGTATCTGCTGAAATATAGCCCATGACCCAATGCTGGACTTGATTCTCAGAATCAGAACAGCTGCTCTCACTTAGCTACTTTGTCCTTCGGAAGAAACATACCTATAATTTTCTTACAAAACACTCAGTAATTCTGGCTTCGCTATTAGTTCTATGTAGCTACTCCCCCAATGCTTCTATCTTAAGAGTTTGGGTCTGTTGCCAATTGGGAATTGAGGGCGGTGGTCCACTCTTCTTGAAACAAGAATCTGGCACATGATGTCTCTATTCTACAGAAAAGTCACAATGGAGCTACAAAAGCTTGTTTCTATAAATTCCCATTTAAAGCCAGAGGCTATGGCCATCTCCCATCCTCTAGAAAGTAATGCTACAATTGCACTGTGAACTGTACGGAGAATTTTTCCTTTAGACCAGAGGTTCCCAAACTTGGCAACTTTAAGACTTGTGGACTTCAACTCCCAGATTTCTGGGAGTTGAAGTCCACAAGTCTTAAAGTTGCCAAGTTTGGGAACCTCTGCTTTAGACTGATCTTCTGCCCTGCTTCTTTGGAGAACTCTAGTCTTTAGGGTGGGGGAAAAATGCTTTCCACTTTCTTCGCAACATGCATCATTAAAGATCTCTCTATTTACTTGCCTGTTTCTGAAGTAAAAACCTCACATTTTCACATTTCCTTATAGGAAAATTATTCCCTTTTCATTTCTTCCTCTTTTTGGGTATTTTCTTCTATCTAAAGGATCATTTGGCAACCCCGGCTTTTTTGTACTTTAGCCCAGGGGTCTCCAACCTTTGCAACTTTAAGTCTGAAGGACTTCAGCTCCCAGAATTCTCCAGTCAGCAAAGCTGGCTAGAGAAGTCTGGGAGCTGAAGTCCTTCAGACTTAAAGTTGCAAAGCTTGGAGACCCTTGCTTTAGCCATTTTGTGCAAGTTAGACCTAAAAGGCTAAATGATTGCAACATATCATCCTAAATGACCTTGTCTTTAAGAGACCAAATGTAGAGTTTTAATTCAGCAATAATGGGACTTCTTCTTGTTGGGCCATATCTGTCATTGGACACTAGCGATTCTGTCGGCAATCCTATTTTTGTCAACAGCCACATGAAACAGTGCTGCTGAGCTTTGTCCAAACCAGTCCTTTGGGTTTTGAAGCCATGATGTTCTTCTTCTGCCTGGACCTCGTTTGCCTTCAATCTTTCCCTGGAGGTTTAAGTGAAGGATGCTGTATTTTTCTGGGTGTCGCATCACATGTCCAAAATACTCTAATTTTTGCTTTTTAATAGCTTTGATGATTTCCTTTTGCTTTTCCAGGTGCCTTATAATGGAACACATGAATACAAATATTGACCTGCTGGAATATGTCAAGACCGATCTTATTTTTTTCCACAATGTCCAACAATAAAGAGACATTTCCAACAAGCAAGAGATAACTAACATGTCCTTTCCTTTAAGATTCCTTGGCAACCTGTATCTGAAGGCAAGCTTGCCTCCAGGCTGACACTGGTCTTCTAGGTTGATAACTTAGGATACATTTGTCCTCCATGAATTTATCTAATCCCATTTTAAACCCATCCAAGTTACTAACCATCCCTATATCATTTACTAACGAATACCAAGAGTTAATTGTATTGGAATATAGAGAACTACTTTCCATTTGTCTACTTCTTTATATCCAGACAACTTTGTTGGGTGACCCTGTCCTAGGCTTTTCAGACAGGGAAACAAAAACATATCCTGCTGATTTAAAAAAAAAGGTTTTTAAAACCTTGATTGCATTGTTGTTGTTGTTTTTATAAAGAACTCAAGACAGTGAACATATCTAGTAGTCCTTCCTCCTCTGATTTTCTCCACAACAACAACCTGGGGTGAAAGAGTGACTGACCCAAAGCCATCCAGACTAGTGGTGGGATTCAAATTTTTTTGCTACCAGTTCTGTGGGTATGACTTGGTGGGTGTGGCAGGGAAAGGATACTGTAAAATTGATCAGGAAGGTTATTCCTGATCAACTGGGACTAGAGAGGCAGAGAATAGATGGGGATGGAACCAGTCAGAGGTGGTATTTACAGGTTCTCTGAACTACTCAAAATTTCTGCTACCGGTTCTCCAGAAGTGGTCAGAATCTGCTGAATACCACCTCTGATCCAAACAGCATTTTATGCCTAAGGCAGACTAGAACTCACAGTCTCCTGGTTTCTAGAGTGAAGCCTTAATCACGAGACCAAACCGGTTCCCCGCACCATGCCATTTTGAGCAACTCGATCATTTCCATCCTCTTAGTCATGTCTTTCTCACCTAAAATTCCCAAATGCTGAATGCTTTTGTGAGGAAAGTGTACAAATTCCTTAATCAATTTTATTGCCCAATTCTGCACATTTTCCAGGTCTATTATATCCTTTTTCAAAGGAGGGGATCAGAACTGTACTCAATATTCTAGATGCAGATGTGCCATAGGTTTGTTGTTGAAGGGCATTACAATGTTGGCTTTTCCTAATGATAGAATCTGCCTTTTCCCCAGCTGCTGTTCACTGAGTCAACATCTTCATTAAGCTATCCTTTACGTCCCTAAGGTCTTCTTTCTATTTAGTTTCAGGCAGCTCGATATCCTTAAATATGTATGTGAAGTTAGGATGTTTGTTTTAGGATGCATCCCCATATACTTAACTTAAACTGAACTGCATAGGCCATTTGGTTGACCATCCACCAGTTTAAAGAACTCCTGGGGTTCTTCACAATCAGTTTTGGCAAAGATAAGAAAGTCCTGCTGGATTTAACCAGCAGGTCCAATTAGTCTAGTGTTTTGCTCCCACAGTGGCCAATTAGACGATAGTGGACAGCTTACAAGTAGGACTTAAATCCAGTAGCACTATCTCCCTTGAGTTGGTATCGGGGGGAGGGCTACTGCCCCCTGTGCTGAATTTAAAACAGGATTCGATTATCCAGAGGCCCAGTTTCATGACATCATAGCATCCCTATACTAAGCCAAGATTCCTTCACTCCCTCCCTCTCGCCTGCCTTCCCTTCTTCACTAAAAACTTGCATAAAATTATCTAGATTTGCTTTTGTGTGAAGCTAGCAATTTGGCCCCTGGAAGCAATGTGTTTCACTTTGCCAAAGCCGAGACCATTCAGTCATCCAAAGATAGCGCTTTGGGTGGCTGATAGAGCATCTAATCCAGGGGTGTCAAACTCATATCATCATGGCAGCGTCACGCGATGTATTGGGACTTTCCCCCATTTGCTAAACTGGGTGCGGGCTTGGCCAGCAGATCATGTATCCAACCTATGGGCTGGGAATTTGACAGCCCTGACCTAATCAGTCAGTCAATCAAACTCCCTTAAACCTGGAGCAGGAGAAGGGACTGCTCAACTCCTACCTCTCCCATCCCTGTCCAGCACTTTTGAGGCTAGAAATCTTCAAGATTTCAGCATCCACTGAAGCTGCCTAGTCTGGAAGATCTTTAGAGTGTATGAACTAGTGTAGGATGGTCAAAGCTTTCCAGCCTATATGACTAATCACAAGCCCAGATTGCCCCAGGCAAGCCATCTTCAACACATGCTATGCATTTTTCAAAGATGTTCATCTCAGAACTTCAACCAATACCAGAGACGTGGGAGAAGACCAAGAGAAGACAGTGCACAGAGTCGCTTTCCTCCGCTCTTCCAAAATTTTTCATTTTGTGAAACAACTTTGGCAAAGAGATTCTTTGTTCAAAGCTTCATCAAGTCCAAGCACTCCTGTGAGGTTTGGCACAGCCTTTGTAAATAAGTGGAAATTGGTGCTTTCGACATTAATGTCACAGTAGTAACTCTACAGCTCTTGTGGCCTTCAGAGGCTGAAAAGATGCCAATTACAAAAAAAAAGTCTGCTTTCCATTTGTAAATAATCCCCAACATATTTTACTATCAACCTATAATTTCATCACATTTCTTTTGGGTCGTTTGCAGATTTTAGCATGGTATTGAGCATGGTATAGAGCAGGGGTCTGCAAAGTTGGCTCTTTTAAGACTGGTGGACTTCAACTCTGGGAGTTGAAGTCCACCAGTCTTAAAAGAGCCAACTTTACAGACCCCTGGTATAGAGCTGTGGTGGCACAGTGGTTAGAATGCAATATTGCAGGCTACTTCTGCTGCCTGCTGGCTGCCTGCAATTTGGCAGTTCAAATTTCACCAGCTCAAGGTTGACTCAGCCTTCCAACCTTCTGACGTGTGCAAAATGAGGACCCAGATTGTTGGGCGCTGACTCTGTAAACAACTTCGAGAGGGTTGTAAAGCACTATGAAGTGGTATATAAGTCTAAGTGCTATTGCTATTGGTTGCAAATGTAGCACAAGCCAACAGTTGATAACCGAGTCAGCGGATCAATCTGTGCTCACTCTTTTTGCTTCAAGCTGCCCAATTACTAGCTTTAACTTTAACTTTTAACTTTTATTAAATTTCTATCCTGCCCTATCTCCCACAAAGGGACTCAGGGCGGCGCACAGGAGCTGCACTGTCCACACAGCATCTGGTACTTCATAAATTAACAGCCCTTCACCTTCCTGCACAAAAATGAATGCAAATAAGTTTCTAGCATTTCCCCATCTATCATATATGTTTATCTGGGCAACTTTCAAAATGTTCCTTACTCCCATAAGCTGCTGTAAGGGTAGCTGAAAGGGAACATTGATTTAAACAACTGACAAATATATTGATAAAGCCTCAAAGGTTTTCTGTTCACCATGGCACCAGATCAACCTTGCAGAGCAAACTTGACAAATGCAGCAAACTCCACAACTGCCTATGGAACAAGGTTCACTCAATTCCAATACCAATCGTGTTGCATGGCAACAGTCTGTGAGAATAGCCGACTGGCAGAATCGGTGCCGGACTGAATGCAATGGATATGCCTGCGCATGTGCTCGGATAATCCTCTGATGAGGAAATGAATGTCCATGCGTAGAGGGTGAATGTGGTGGTAACCTCAACTTGACCTGGAGAAGAAGAAAAAAAATGCAAGCAGGTTTTCCAGGAGTGGCCAAAAACGTTTTAGAAACTGTCATGGCGTCGTCAATGCTGGTTTGCAGGTGACGCTGTATGGTTGACAGAAATGTATGCAGTTCCGCAGGCAAAGAAAAGCAGTGTCTTAAAAAAAATGCAGTTGTCTGCCTTTGCAGAGGTGTCAATCTAGCAACCTGCAGACCTGATGTGTTACAAGCTGGCCACGCCCACCCCAGCTCTGCAAAGAGGAAAAACGTTGCCACATGACACCTGTGAGATTCTAAGGGCTCCTGACTCATGCAGAATCAAAGCCTTATTGGAATACAGACAGATCCCAGTGAGTCACCAACAATGTTGCTCTCATTGCTAAAGCTGCCATGTGTAGTATGATCATACTGATGATTCCCCTTATCAATTCAGCCCTGACTTTGGCTTTCTTGCCACCAAAGCATATAAAAACACTTCCCCAACATGTGCAACTTACCACACTTTTAACAGTTGGAAGCAAAATGAAAAAGGCTAGGTTAATGTGGTCTCCAACATCTATCTTTTCTTCACGTCCTTGTTCGACTTTTCAGTGACTCACTTTATCAGACAAATCAACCCTGTGTGCCTTCTGAAGGCAGAGCTCTGATGTTTCCAAATGATCTTTTAAATTCAGAGGAAGAAGGGTAGGGAGTTGGGGAAATCTGAGGTTTAGTAGAAATGATCACTCAACTGCCAGGCATTCTGGAGTTGTTACGATATCTATCTTGAGAACATCAGGTTGAAAAGGCCACCATAGATAAAAAGTAGTCAGTGGTGGCATGTGTTTTGGTAGGCAACGATTCCCTTCACCAGATGCTTTAAATGTGCTAATTTTAGTTTAGTGTGTGTGTGTATCTATATCTATATCAGAGGTGGGTTCCTACCAGTTCGGACCGGTTTGGCCGAGTAGGTAGTAACTTGACCAGCCACATCCCTGAACTGGTTCTATCGATGTGCAGAAATACTTTTTTTACCACTGTACATGCGCGCATAGCGCACGCCCCCAAATCACAACCCTGGCGAACCGGCATAAGAAGCCAGAACCCACCCCTGTACACACACACACACACACACACACACACACACACACACACACACACACACTGTACATACACATACATATACACATACACATACACACAGACATACATACATACACATGCATACATACACACACTCACAAACATTATATATATAATTGTTTCCACAACACCCTGTTACAGGCCTCAATTAAGGGAGGAGACATACTGTTTCCTTTTCTGCCTTTCGGCTAATCACCAGAGACCATCTAGATAGAAAGCCATGAATTCCATTGTGTAAATTTTTCTATATGTGTGTTACGTTTTTGAGCTGATCAATAAATAAGTTAGGGAGACTAGTATAGATCTATTTCGAGCTTATTAGCTCTCATCAGCTAGCCATACCCTTACTGGGATTCGAACCAGGGCTTAATGGCAAGGCTCTCGCCTGGCATGTAATACAGCCCTGGTTCGAATCCCAGTAAGGGTATGGCTAGCTGATGAGAGCTAATAAGCTCGAAATAGATCTATACTAGTCTCCCTAACTTATTTACTGATCAGCTCAAAAACGTAACATACATACATACATACATACATACATACATACATACATAAATTATTTTGATCCTACAGCAAATTGGCTGTGGTGAGTTGGCAAGTTGGCCCCAGCAGTTGGCTATGGCAAGTAAGTTGGCTATATGGCAAGTAAGTTGGCTATATGGCAAGTAAGTTGGCTATGGCAAGTTGTCCCAGTCTATCAGGAAGTGGTCATATACCAAAGCTCAAATTCTTTGAGGATTTCCGTGCTTAATCCTTTCTTGTTTTAGAAGATCTCTTGGCTTACTTCTGGGGTTCAATTTCTCTGAAGCCTGCTTGCATAGAAAAGATAGCAACACAATCCCTTTATATCTATTCAGCAAGTACAACTCCTTATAGAACCACAACAACTTTTGGGCTAAAACTACCCATTCATGTGGTGGAACCCAGAAAAACACAATTTAGCACGTTGGTTGAGATTTGATTTTCAGCCTCAGCAATACTCTTAACATTTCACAGTTCTCTGATCCGAATTCTCTAGCCAGACAGAATTGCTCCCTCGTAGAGACTTCTCCCAGGGGTGCCTCTGCACTGCCTACTGCAAGATCTCTTCCACTAGTATTAGTGTAGAACACGGATGTGTATATGTATCTGGGGAAGAGCATATGGGCTACAAAAAAGAAAGAAGAATGTAAGAGGAAGACTGGCTGTTTGCTACAAGGATGATATTGTCAGGAATTGTACATTTGCCTTATCAGTGAGGTGGGTGGCATATAAATTTAATAAAGAATTAAATGAAATACATAAAGGGACGGAGCAGAGTCGGACCTGTAAAAGGTAGATGGAACTAGGCTGGCAGAAGCTAGCCTTTCTGGAGGGAGGGAGGGAGGGAGGAAAGGAGGGAGAGGGAGAGGGAGAGGGGGAGAGAGAGAGAGAGAGAGCAAGAGAGAGCGCAGTGTTCCAATATCTCAAGGGTTGCCACAAAGAAGAGGGAGTCAAACTATTCTCCAAGGCACCTGAGGGCAGAACAAGAAGCAATGGGTGGAAACTAATCAAGGAGAGAAGCAACTTAGAACCGAGGAGAAATTTCCTGACAGTTAGAACAATTAATCAGTGGACCAGCTTGCCTCCAGAAGTTGTGAATGCCCCAACACTACAAGTCTTTAAGAAGATGTTGGATAGCCATTTGTCTGAAATGGTACAGGGCTTCCTGCCTGGGCAGGGAGTTGGACTAGATGACCTCCAAGGTCCCTTCCAACTCTGCTATTGTATTGTATTGTATAGAGAGAGGGAGGGAGGGAGGGAGGGAGAGAGAGAGAGAGAGAGAGAGAGAGAGAGAGAGAGAGAGAGAGAGAGAGAGAGAGAGAGAGAGAGAGAGAGAGAGAGAGATGGAGACATGCTTCTAAGCATTTGCTCTCAATTTGGCTTTATCATCCTTGGGCTGTCTTTGCATTATCAATAATTGATCTTACATTATCAGATCATTTAGTGATTGCATTTCAACACAGATTGCCAATTTCAAATACCTTCCAGCATTTAATTAATCCCCCCCACCCTCTTTTTTTCCCCTAGCACTCGCTACATTGTGAGTTTTAATGATAGGTTCTTGCTGCCGATGAATACATATTATCCTGGTTAGGGCTAATGAGAGCTGCTTGAGCAGAGCAAGAAGGAGCAATTCCCCCTGGATGTTGCTTTTTAAGTTAAGAATAATTGAGATGTTACATACATTTCCGACTGTGTCAAGTTTGCTGCATTTTCATTTGTGTCCCAGTATAGATTGAGAATATACAGTCCGATTGCAGGTTTCCAGAGTAGATACAGTGGTGCTTCTTATCTATTTTCCTATGAAAATTTCATCTACAGAATTCCCTCTTTTTGTCCTTCTGAAGATTTCCCACTCTGATCCATATTGCCCAATTGCCCTGTGGCCAGATTGGACAAGCAGCCCCACAAACCCCATGATAGATGATAGATGATTGATAGATGACAGATGACAGATGACAGATGGTAGATAGATAGATAGATGATAGATAGATTCATAGATAGATGGTAGATAGATTACAGTATGTATGTATATGTGTGTGTGTGTGTGTGTGTGTGTGTGTATCAGTGGTGGGTTCCAGCTGGTACGGCCATACCGGTAGTAGCCGAGAGCAGTGGCAACTGTTTGGCCTACCCACCTGTCCATGTTCTATTCCTGTTTACAACATGACTGGCCAATTGTGCACACACGCAACCTCTGTCGAGCAGCTGGGTCTCACAGCTGGGTCCAGAACCCACCACTGGTGTGTGTGTGTGTATGTGTGTGTGTATGTGTGTGTGTATGTGTGTATGTATGTATGTATGTACGTACGTACGTACGTACGTACATACATACATACATACAATAGATAGATGATTAAAAAGATAGATGGAGGATGATTGATATATATATATATATATAGACATAGACATATAGATGGATTTGATTTTTATAGCTGCCCAGCTCAACCAAGTGACTCTGGCGGCTTACAATTCTAAAACAATTAAAATAATTTTTTAAAAAAGCATTAAAAGAATAAAAAATTCCACAAAATATATAAATACAAACAGTATTGCTTTAGTGTTACAGTCCATTTGGGCATGCTGGTGTTCACCTCTTTATAGGGAAACCCCAAGAATTCATTACCTCCTTCTCAGCAAAAATGAAAATTCACTCAACTGAGTCATTGGTCCCTAAGGTCTCTAATATGCACTCCTCATTTAGTGACCAAGTTCCGTTCTATCATGGACTCCTTATTCTCTCTCTCTCACACACACACACCCCTATATACATACATTGGGAAGATCATTGCTTGTTGCCATCTAATTCAAATACAGTTATCTCACACAGCTGCACCAAGGTTACTCTCTCTCCAGGGTGCACGATTATATATTTGGGAAATATTTTTGTTTTATAATCATTTATTATTGTGGCATTTGTGAATGGTCACTAACCATGATAGCTGAGCACAAAGTGGCTGCAAAACTCTCATTAGGATGCTATAATAGCCCAATATTGATAGTATTTTCCTTGTAAATTAAAAGTTGCTGATCTGAAAACTAACATATTTTTCCCTTTTAAATAATAATGATTATTTATATCTCTGATCTGCCTGCTTTTCTCTGGCCTTAAAAAAACAATAATCTAGTGAAGCAGCATTTCTTCATTTTTCTAATCACTTTCTTCATTTTTCTAATCCCTTCAACTAGAAGAGTTTCACCCCATTTCCTAAAAGAACCATTTCAAACCAATAACCGATTTCTCGAAGGACAGCCTTTGGCAGAACAGAGATTTCCTGTCCTTGAACCAATTCTAGATGCAGAAAAAGATAAAACCTGCAACACAATAGCCCTTTCTTTGACTGGATCTGAATAGCACTAGCACTTTGATTTCTATACCACTTCACAGTGCTTTGCAGAGTCAGGGTATTGCCCCCCAATAAGCTGGTTCCTCATTTTGCCCATCTTGGAAGGATGGAAGGAAATACCTGGGGACCCCGAGGAAGCTTCCTCTGTACGATAGGGGGGATTTTCTGTATTCTCCTTTCTATGTACCCACATGTTCCTCACTTGTACTAGGAACACCCATTCCACCATGCTGGCCTCACCTGAGTTTGACTTCATTACGAGCCATAGAACAACTTTATATGAAACCCTTCTTAGAAAACAAATGCTACCACATTGTTTTGAGGCTTTAAAAGTGAGACTGGTGATATTTTCCTCATTTCATCCCTATTTCAAATCATTATTGCTTTCAGGTTCCACTGTTTCCCCCACATTGTCTGGGTTCTTACCAATGGCCTAATTGAATCATGAGCCTCAAGCCGAGCTTCAAAAGAAATCCAGTTATTTATTAGGAGCTTCATGTCGGCATGGATCAAATGAAGCCAACTCTGACCTCACTTAATTTGTGCCTTGGCTTTGACCCTGTTTCTCCCTCCCCCCCCGCAAGGTGTGTCATCAGTCATATTCCCTAACAAAGCAATTTTGTGGTTATAGAAGTCGCTCTCTCTGGCCACTGTGGATCTCCGTGGAGATGACGTTGCTGTTGCTGTCTGGAATGTACTTTGTTTTGACTGAAATGCAAGTTCTTCGAAGCAACTGAGAGGCTCGGTTCCCCATCCCCCTGCCTATGGCAACTCAAGAGCCGGTCAGGAATGCTTTGCAAGTTGACGCACATTAGGCCAAAAATACTTTCTAAGGTGGAGGCAAGACTAAGAGACTAGAATGCTCTGAATGGCCATAATATAATGATAGGTGGTAACTCTTGCCTTAAAGGAAATGCAGAATGTATTTTTAAAAACGTATTTATTGTAAAATATGTTTAAATATTTATTTGAAATATTTTTTAAATAATATTTATAGAACCTCTGTGTCCAATTTAGCACTGTGTGCAAGCTCTGGACAAATTTCATTCATTATTTCTTGCAAGTCAGTTACTGTATCTAGAATCCTACTCTCCTATTCTCCTTTCAAACTATAATTCCTTTCTTAAGCATCTCATTGCCCAATTGGACCTTCCCTATGTAATTAGATTGTTATCTCAGCTAATCAATGTGTGTAGAACTACCATGCACAGTGAAGGCCTAAAAATGTTCATAGTTGCCTTGACATGGTATATGAGCTATAACTTGGTTTGGAAGAAGTCAATCTTTTTTTTTTTTAATTGAAATTTTTATAGTATTTTACAATATTTCACCCAGTGCTGTACAAAACAAAAGGAAGAGTTGGTTTCAAGTATCTTCTATTATCTTTAAGATCTCCAAAATCCACTTTGGATGCCTCGACGCCTGTACCTAGAGAACGTGGATTTTGGAAGAAGTCAATCTTAAGAGAAGATATGGCAAGGAGTGTGATTAGGATTCCACCCAGCATCCTTTGAAGTTTCAACAATCCAAGATACTTTAGAGTTCATTCAAGTCATCAATTCAAATGATCAATTACTTACAACTTCTTTGAAAACAGCATCCCACTAAGACTTTAACAGATTAACGCAGTTGGAAGGGACCTTATAGTAGGTCATATAGTCCAATCCCCCTGCTCAAGCAGGAGACTCTACACCAGTGTTTCTCAACCGTGGTGACTTTAAGTCCTGTGGACTTCAACTTCCAGAATCCCCCAGCCAGCACAGCTGGCTGGGGAATTCTGGCAGTTGAAGTCCACAGGACTTAAAGTCGCCACAGTTGAGAAACACTGCTCTACACGATGGTATCAAACTCAAGGCCCATGGGATGAATCCAGCCTGCAGGATGCTTACATCTGACCTGCGGTGCCACCCTAGAAACAGCGAACGACCTGCCTGTGGTGTCTCTGCTAGTGAAAATGGAGCTCAGGAGGGCCACATGCGACCCACCCAAGCTCTGTTTTCGGCCACAACGGCCTCCTGCAGTCCTCTGCCAGTGAAAACAGAGCTCCATTTTTGCTGGCAAAGGCTGCAGGAGGCCATTGTGGCTGAAACCGAAGCCTCAATGAGTGACGTCGAGCTTGCCACGCCTCCACAGCCACGCAACCCCTGGCCCCCCAAGGTCAGACACAACCCTGATGTGCTCCTAATTAAATTGAGATTTGACCCCCTGCTCTATTCCATTTCTGACAGATGGCAATCCAGTCTCTTCATGAAAGCTTCCTTTGCTTATTTCTCCTTAGACTTCCTTAGATACATTTTCATTATTATGAAATGAATAATATAGAGTGGATTTGCCCACTATACCAAATAGGTAAAATTTAAGATGCTGGTTTTAACTTATAAAAATCTTTATGCTTTGGTGCTTGGACATCTACAGGACCTCCTCCTCCAATAAGTACCAGACCAATCTGATCAAAGAGAAACTTTACCTACTGATCCCACATTTTCAGGCACCTGGAAGGCTAAAACCTGCTGTTTTCCATAGGACCACCAAACTTGTGGAACAGCTTCTCAGTGGAGATGGCACTAGCCCACTCCTTGTTCACATTTTAGAAGCTTTTAAGGAAAGAATTGTTCTGAACCACTTCCTCTTGATTTTAGAAGCCAACTCTATTTCCTATTTTTATTGTTTGCAGTTTTCTCTTTGGGTGATGTTACTATTTTATAATTGCATAGTTGTGGATGTTTTATTTGGTTTCATATTCTGTGAAAGTGGCCAAGAGTCTCTGGATTGTGGCTGGGTGGTTATGTGGAAAATAAATACGGGCATTGTGGTGTTAATATTTTCACAAAACAATGGGGATGATAAACACTGAAATACAATTAGACCTTAAAGTAGTGATGCTAACATAGTGGGAAGAATTAGATTAGATTTGAAAAAAACAGTTTGCATTACTTGTTGAAGGCTGCAATAATGTAATACAGGTTTGGCATTGAGAGATAAGCATTGATTTTTATGGAATTACTTAAAACCTAAGTAAAATTAATATATATGTTGGGGGAAAAAAACCATGTTTTTTTTCTCAAGAAAGTTGAAGGAATAGTAATATAATTGGTGTTAGGCTGATGGTTTTTGATACATATGTTTTCAGTGCCTAATAGACAGTTGGTGAATACATGTGACAGCTCATATTTTACACTCAGTGCTCCATTTATTCAATGCTTCATCAATTTATAGAATTGATTATAAATGAGAGGCATGATGCTGACGTCTTTCAGAGTTTTAGAAAAGGATGGCCATCTTGACCATGATCTAGAAGGCACAACCAGGGAAGGTTAGACGAACCTTAACCTTAATCCTAACCAGGGGTGAAATTCAGCTTGTTCTGACAGGTTCTGGAGAACTGGTAGCATAAATGTTGAGTAGTTCAGAAAACTGGCAAATACTACTTCTCGCTGGCCTCAGAGTGGAGTGGGAATGGAGATTTTGCAATATCTTTCCCCCTGGAATGGGGAGGGAATGGAGATTTTGCAATATCCTTCCCCTGGAGTGGGGAGGGAATGGAGATTTGGCAATATCCTTCCCCTGGAGAGGGGAGGGAATGGAGATTTTGCAATATCCTTCCCCTGGAGTGGGGAGGGAATGGAGATTTTGCAGTATCCTTCCCTTGCCACCCCCACCAACCCACGCCACAGAACCGGTAGTAAAAACAATGGATTTTTCTTTGATTTTGCTAGATTGATAGAAAGAGACTGTTTTCCCCCACTTCTCATTTAGCATTTGGACAAATATTGAAAGAAGTATGAACTGCCAGTGATTTGCCAGTGACTGTGCAAGATTTGCCAGTGACTGTTGCATGTATTCTGCATACATGCAACCTAATGGTAGCATTTGTCCATGGTACAACTAGGACGGAAGCTGAATCTTGTGGAGAAACCAGTGTCAACATGTAGCTGCTCATAGAGGTTATTGGTTGAATTAGTCTTGCTAATGTTGTCCCCTTGACTTCTTGCTGATGTTCTGATTATTTCAGCCCATGCTGTTCTTAAGTTGTTTTCAAGCTGTTTTAGGTGAGCATTTTTGGAGAGGGTTGCTGTCCAAAGTTCTTATCTGCAACCACAATTGGTTGACTGTTCTATTGTAATTTCCATTGTTTAAATTTCTCCTCTTTGAGATTGTTAAAAGAATGAAAAGTTGTCCAAGTATGTGTGTATGTATGTACTGCATGTGCATTTTTAAAAATAACATTGTATATCAAAATAAAGGAATAACTCATTGAGATGGAAAAGCAGCCATACTAGGAGTAGTTGATAGGAACTGTAGTGCACCACATCTACAGAACCCAATGTTTAGAATGAATGGCATGGATTATGAATTAGAAAATCTGCTATTCAGAGTATTTTGCCCCAAAGTTGCTTGGCTCCACCAAGGGTGGATGTTCCTTACCCATCCAGGTGTATTCCTTTGTTGACTCTAATTACCCTCCTCCTACCTGTAAAATGATCCCAGCTGCAGCCTTCCCACTTCCTCAGTCATTTACTTCCTCTAGTGCACAGGTGCTGTTTATCAAGGCTTCTTCTGATCATTTTAGCCAGGATTTGACAGCCTGTACTTTCTAAAAGAGTGACAGAAATTGTACATTCAAGCATACATACAAACCCTTTCCCACTGATTCTGCTGCCCTTCTCCTTGCCCATGATGGGAGTCACAGTTACCTTTCCCAATCTGGGGTCTTCCAGATGTGTTGGACTACAAGGGCAATTGTCCCCCCCCCCCCTTTTATGAAAAAGCTGTTCTGGATTGGCAATGAAGCCTCATCAGATTCAGAATAGTTATACAACAGCTGAAATGCAAAAGTGGATTTGGAATAATTGAATCTACTTTTCAGGTACCAAGAGAAAAGTGGAATTTGCTGTTAAAATTCTGAAAGAGGGCTGGAGGTGGCTTATAACAATGGGGATGGGGGGAGGAAAAGTGAGAATGATATCCTTCACTATATATTTAATTTAGAACTGAATTATTTCAAAGCATTTACTTTCAACTTCCTGACCAGAGAGGGATGAAGAAATGGAGTCCACAGACTGGGAGTTGGTATCCTCTAAACCAGGGGTCTCCAACCTTTGCAACTTTAAGTCTGAAGGACTTCAGCTCCCAGACTTCTCCAGCCAGCTTTGCTGGTTGTAGAATTCTGGGAGCTGAAGTCCTTCAGACTTAAAGTTGCAAAGGTTGGAGACCCTGCTCTAAACAAGAAATCTGGGAAGTGAGGACAAGCAAAGTAGAATTTGTATTTCTATGTCAAAAATAGACAGGAGAGGAGATATTTGTTAAAAGGACAGGCTACAAAATTACAGCAATTCTAAAAATGTATATACTATGCCATTAGGTTTATTTGTTTCATATTCCACAGAATAAATAAAAAAGCTACTTGGACCACCATCTTATAACAACAGAAATGGCATTATTTTACCAAGTGTTTTTAAAATCTACTTTTTCAATAATTTTAGAGAAAACAAGATAGAAACTCATCTGTGAGCTTTTCTAGAAAAATGTATAGATGTATGGATCTATCAACAATATGAGCTGATCCCCACCCTTATGTTCCTACAATGCTGCTGTCAGGTCTATAAAATTGTTCCAGACCCTGAATTACTTTAAAATAAGTTTCATGGCTTTGGGGAAAATCCAAATAGCCTTTCAGATGATTTGGAAGGGCAATTCTCCAAATTCCTGGCTAGCATAGGTAATCATGAATGTCATACAAATCTATCAGAAGGACAGCTGGTTTAAGAAAACCGTCTTAATGCTTCGGAGGACTGTTATTTATTATCTTGTGGAATAAACTACACTAGTAATCAGTCAAGTTCAATATATGGAGAAAATATATGGAATATACCTTTTAGTTATTCCATTCTGATCATGAATGTTATATTTACACTATATTTTTCGATTCATACAGATCAGTGGTGGGTTTCAAATTTTTTAGAACCTACTCTGTAGGTGTGGCCTATTTTGTGGGCGTGGCTTGGCAGTCATGTGACAGGGTGGGAGTGGCCACCTTTTAAAATGTGGTGAAACTCATTTAACAATGCTCTTGCTTAGCAACCAAAATTTTGGACTCAATTGTGATGATAAATTCCCTTTCTTTCTTTCTTTCTTTCTTTCTTTCTTTCTTTCTTTCTTTCTTCCTTCCTTCCTTCCTTTCCTTTCCTTCCCTTCCCTTCCCTTCCCTTCCCTTTCCTTTCCTTCCCGTTGGGTCACTGGCAGCGGCGGGCCAGATTTACTTCCAGGTACGCCGGTGGAACCCCCTCTCACCGGTTCTCTAAATTTCACCAACCGGCTCTCGCGAGTAAGTGCGACCCTGCAGAAACCCACCACTGATACAGATGTTGTTAAAGAGTAAGAGGTTGGTCTATCGTGGTGGCTACATATTGTATAAATAAAGATGACTTGACAATGGAAATCAGATAATGGGGTGACATATACATAATAAAGGAGGGTATGTGTGTGTGTGCGTGCAGGAAATTATAACCCACTCACCAAATGACAGAGATCGAGAGCAAAATATAGAGTGATTGTCCTGATAGAAACAATTTTCTTGGGTAGAGTTGTTAAGAAATGGCAAGGGTGAAATTCAGCAGGTTCTGACAGGTTTTGGAGAACCGGTAGTGGAAATTTTGAGGAGTTAGAGAACTGGCAAATACTACCTCTGGCTGGCCCCAGAGTGGGGTGGGAATGGAGATTTTGCAGTATCCTTCCCCTCTCTCGCCCACCAAGCCACCCCCCCCCCCCGCAGTTAAAATTAATAGTAGTTAAAAAATTTGAATTTCACCACTGGGTTAAGGTCATTCCGAGTGGATGGCAAATAATCTAGGCTTAACTTTCCTCTTTAGAACATAATGCCCAATTAGGACTAATGCACAGTTTCACTTGAAACCTGAATCCTGGATGACAGGGGTCTCCAACCTTTGCAACTTTAAGTCTGAAGGACTTCAGCTCCCAGAATTCTCCAGCCAGCAAAGCAAAGCAAAGCTGGCTGGAGAATTCTGGGAGCTGAAGTCCTTCAGACTTAAAGTTGCAAAGGTTGGAGACCCCTGCTGTATGGGGAAAAAAAGCTAGGTCAAATAAAAAAAAAAGGCATTTCACGAAGAAATGTAGAAGCAACTGTAACGGAGCAAACTGCACCCCACAATGATGATGGAGAAGGGAAAGAGAGTGCCGAGTTTGCAATTCTCTCTCTCCCCCCCCCCGTGCTTATTGTTGGTATTTATTTATTTATTTTGAGGAGAAAATGCTTTTGCAGAACTCGAGCCCATTACCAGAATGAATGGATTCAATATCTGTGCAATGATGTGTTAAAAAGGAAAGGAACATCATTACATGTCAGAGATGTTATTAACACATTTTACTTCTTACTTGAACGAGACGGGCATTATCACACCAGGTAGCACACACAACCCACTTTGCTATTTGCCGCTTTGACTTGGAGTTGGGATGGGGGGTGGCGGTGGGGCTGTTCCTCAGGAAACAACCGGCATTGCTTGTCATAGGCCCGTGTGCATGCGTCCCGGGGCTCACACATGATCCTGTTTGCACTCACACGTGCTCAACCAGTCTTGCGGCAAAACGGCAAAACGACTTGTTATGCAGAGAACCAGCTGGTAGTCTATTTATATACAGATGAACAGAGTTGGAAGGGACCTTGCAGGTCATCTAGTCCAACCCGCTGCCCAAGCAGGAGACCTTACATCTGCCTCTGCCTAGGATCGAACTCACAACCTCCTGCTTGTGAGGCAAGAGCTCCGTCTCTAAACCAGCATTAAGAAATCCTGACTTTGTGGAAAGTCGAGCCATACATGTCTCCAGGTTTTACCCTCCACACCACACCCTCCCTCCATTATTAACGGTGAATAATGGAGTAAATCTGAAGATCGCTTCCCAGAGAAAAATCTTTTGTTGGTTACCAATAGACACAGGTACAGATTCACACTCCTCTCTTATTACTTTCCAGGTGTGAATCATCTGTGGGAAATTGCTTATATCTGGACTTAAAGAAACTGGTTTTCTTTCCCACCTGCCTGGCAGGCCAAGGAAAGAAACAAACACCTGCAGGCTCTTTCGATTTTCAGAGGAGATAACATGGTAGCGCTCAACTATTATTCATGAACAAACTATCTTTCTGAGGAGGTGGTAATATTATTACCGGGTTATTTTATGTGGATGGTGTGATTCAATAGTTCATGCTTGGATTGGCAAGTGGAAACTAGGAATCGGAGCTGGCTGGCAGATTCCCCTTAGGCTCCTTACGCTATTTCCATAAGCAATAAAAGATGATAACTTTCTTCTTTATGTAGCCACCACCATTCCCCAAGCTGATGCTTTCCAGATGTGCTAAGTCCACAGCCGTCCTGTTTCAAGCAAACACAACCTCTGGATCTCTAGTCAAAACCAGTGGTGACATTCAATTTTTTTTTTACTACCGGTTCTGTGGAGTGGCTTGGTGGGCATGGCAGGGGAAGGATACCGCAAAATCCTCATTCCCTCCCCATTCCTGGGGGAAGGCTATTGCAAAATCTCCACTCCCACCTCACTCTGGGGCCAGCCAGAGGTGGTATTTGCCTGTTCTCCAAACTACTCCAAATGTCCACTACCGGTTTTCCAGAATCGGTCAGAACCTGCTGAATTTTACCCCTGGTCAAAAGGATCTGATTTAAAGAATGGATAATAATTGTAACAGCAAACACTTTCCTCATCAGAGCAGATCAGTGGTTCTCAACCTTCCCAATGCCACGACCGTTTAATACAGTTCCTCATGTTGTGGTGACCCCCAACCATAAAATTGATGTCTCTGTTCCTAAGACCATCGAAAATATGTGTTTTCCAATGGTCTTAGGTGACCCCTGTGAAAGGGTCCCACAGGTTGAGAACTGCTAAGTTAGATGGACAAATAGACTGAAATGGTTTAAAGCAATTTCCTTCCTTTCTAGTGTCTGACGGCATAGTCAGACACAGGTCTCAAAACTTGGCAGCTTTAAGACTTGTGGACTTCTATTTCCAGCATGACCAGCTGAGGGATTCTGGGAGATGAAGTCTGCAAGTCTTAAAGTTGCCAATGTTGGAGACGCCTAGCATAATCTTACTTATTCAGAAGTCAGCTGTACGAGAATCAGTATCCAGAATATTCTTACAGATTTCTATCTCTGCAACCTCTTTTGAGAAAATTGATTCTTTCTTTCTTTTTTTCTTTCTTTCTTTCTTTCTTTCTTTCTTTCTTTCTTTCTTTCTTTCTTTCTTTCTTTCATTCTTTCTTTCTCTCTCTCTCTCTCCCTCTCTCTTTCTCTCTCTCTTAATTTCTCTCTTTTCTTCCTTCTTTCTTACCTTGCTTGCTTGCTTGCTTCCTTCTTTCCTTCTTTCCTTCCTCCTCCTCCTCCTCTTTGTCTCTGTGTCTTTATGTCTATGTGTCTGTGTGTCTGTGTGTCTGTCTGTCTCTCTCTATTCTATGAATTGGAAAACCACTATTCATGCTTCAAAAGGACCTTTCCCTTTGTCCACCAGCTCTATCCAAAGGTGAGGCCCTACTTCATTGGTGAAGAAGGTTTATCCTCCTCCTCCTATTTTTGAAATTTCTTCCTCAGAAGAATAAAATGGCTTCAGCAGGAAGAAGATGAACTTTTAAGGTGTATCTTGAATTGATTTGGGTCACTTTTTCATCAAGATTATCCCCTTTTTTTTTCAGCAGCCAGAAATATCCAGGCTGTAAAGTACTTAGATTTATGATGATATAAATTGAGAACTCCGAAGGGCAGTTCAGACATTCAGACTGAAAATGAACAGAAAACCAGCCAGCAGCCAACAGCAGATCTGCTTGTGAAGCATGAGTGCATTCATTCAGAGCAAATGACATTGCATGTGACCTGAAAATTCATGTGTACAAATACAAGAACAATTTGTTTGATGCCTGCAATTCTTCCAATTCCACAGAATGGAGGGGTGATGACAATGAATATCAAATTTCTGAAGTACCGAACAATAAAAAGCGTGATAGTTTACATGCAACACTTCCTTGGGGCCATGCATATTTTTCTTATAATATCCTTTGGGGCAAAGCAAGCCATATTTCGGAAGCCTGTCCATCATTTATTATAAAAATGATGGTAGAGATGAACTAGGAATATGTCACAATTTGGATTTTATGCACCTGCCAGGACTAAAATTGCCCAGTGGAGTCAGAAACTTCAGATAGGAATTTAAACCAAAGCAACCTTCTATTGATTAAACGCAGTTGCTTGAGCTCATTACATGCACATACATATATATTCCCCATAGTTACCAAACCCTAATATTAAGCTAGCCAGGCAAAATACAACATGACATGAAGATCTGAGATACCCAATTGACAGAATTCATATTCAGAAACATGGATTTTTATTTTACCCTATTTTGTATAGTACAATCTCTCTGTTGTCTCCAAAGGAGCAAAACATTCCTTTTAATCTCCCAAACTTCTGAAAGAGGGAAGAAACCCACCTCCTTCTGAACTTCAAGTAAGACCTCCATTGCTCAGAATCTCATTCAGATGAAAAATTGCAGAGTAACCTGTAGTTTGGCATCTCCCACTTGGTGCAACCATATCTAATTGCTACCTGTAATTTAGCTTGTTTAGCTAGCTGGCTAGCTTTAACCAGATACACATGGTGGGTGCAACCTATGGCACAGCTATCGTTACAATTTGGAGGCTGTGGATGTGAACCAGTGGTGGGTTTCAATTTTTTTAGAACATCTTCTGTAGGTGTGACCTGCTTTGTGGGAGTGGTTTGCCAGCCATATGACCAGGTGGGAGTGGCTTGCCAGCCATGTGACTGAGTGGGAGTGGTGTGGCAGTCATGTGACTGGGTGGGCGTGGCCAACTTGTAAAATGTGATGAAACTCACCTAACGACGCTCTTGCTTAGCAAACAAAATGTTGGCTCAGAAACTCTGGCATTTGAAGCACGCAAGTCTTAAAGCTATCAAGTTACAAGACCCTTGCACCCCTAGCCCTTTAGTAAAAAACAACAACTCCAGGGGTGTTCAAACTTGACAGCTTTAAGACTTATACAATATATACAATAGCAGAGTTGGAAGGAACCATGGCGGTCTTCTAGTCCAACCCCCTGCCTAGGCAGGAACCTTATACCATTTCAGACAAATGGCTATCCAACATCCTCTTAAAGACTTTCCGTGTTGGACTTGTGGACTTCAACTCCTAGAATTCCTCCTCCAGTCATGTTGGCTCAGGAACTCTGGCATTGAAGCACACAAGACTTAAAGCTGACAAGTTACAAGACTCTTGCACCCCTAACCCTTTAGAAAAAAACTCCCAGGAGTGTTCAAACTTGACAGCTTTAAGACTTGTGGACTTCAACTCCCAGAATTCCTCGTCTCACTTTTCATCTTGATGATGTGCGGACGGGCGGGGGGAGGGAACTGGAATTGGTTCTAAACGGCACCATAGATTTGTGGAACCTCTTCTATAGAAGAAGTTAGAAGTGACAGGAACCCACCACTGATGCGAATGGTAAAATGGATCACATTCTGTTAGCAAGCAGACTTATGAGAACGAACTGTGGAAAACTACACTGTGGAACTACACTGATGAGAACGAACCTGGAAAATGGAGGAAAGTAAAAACAGTTAAAGTTTCTTTTATTTATTTATTCAATTTGAGTGGCATAGTAGCCTAGAGGTGAAGAGGCTCACCTCCCACTTGAAAGGTTGAGAGTTCAATCTTAGGCAATGACAAATGTTTCTGTATTGGGGCAAAGAAAAAAATGTTTGCTGTGAACTCCACATAGGCATCAGGAAGGGTATCTGGTCTGTAAATGCTTATCTCCATTCAGTTGGCCTGGTTCCACCCTAAATAAAGCAATTAAAGGGTCATAAAAAGAAAAAATATTTCTTAAATATCTGCACTGTAATAATGTGCACAAGATTTGAATCAATCTATAGTAGTTACTCAGAGTTAAAGATGGGAACTATTTCTAAGCAGCCCCTTCCTTATTATTCCACAAGGATATAGAATAGCTTTCATTTTCTAGAAACTTCATGTACATTTGGCATATTAGGGCTTCTCCATGTACTAATAAATCTATACAATGTAGAAGTAACTAGTCTGGAAATAAATGACATAAATCCATTTATTATAGTTGGAAATAATTTCCTTTTCTGGCAGGAGAGATAAATTGCCACTAATGTGATATAAGAATGATTTGATTATTTCAGCGGATCAAATATATCATTGTCTTGCAAAATTCTCCATTTTCAAATTGAAATTAAGTAGTTTTAACCATGACAACAAAACATCATCTGCATATATTTTATCTCTAAGGCAATTTTTGATGCTCTGTAATGCTTTATTTAATTGTTGTTTACATTATTGAAATGTATTGTAATCTACACAAGAGAGGATTTTTCCCCGGCAAAATTGCAAAGATTAACATTTTGGGCAGAATCATCAAATGGAGAAACATGCACAGAATTAGGAAATATAAAAATGTGAACTACAGCATAGAGATGACTTTTTGTGGTTTGTATGTCTTTTTAAATAGAGCTGAGCAATTATGATATAGACCAGGGGTGGGCAAACTTTGCAAATTTAAGTCTGAAGGACTTCAGCTCCCAGACTTTGCTGGCTGGAGAATTCTGGGAGTTGAAGTCCTTCAGACTTAAAGTTGCAAAGTTTGTCCACCCCTAATATAGACCAACAACATTTGGACATATTTAGAATAGCAAAAGCACTTAGACTTATATATCACTTCACAGCCCTCTCTAAGTGGTTTACAGAGTCAGTGTATTTCCCCCAACAATCTTGGTCCTCATTTTACCCACCCTGGGAGGATGCAAGGCTGAGTCAACCTTGACCCGGTAAGACTCAAACTGCCGAACGGCTGGCAATTGGCAGTCAGCAGAATTAGCCTGCAATACACAAGAGGAGGAAGGTGTGTTAGATATGTTCACTGCCTTGGCTTATTTGTACCTGGCAGTGATGGCTGAACACAACTGTGGAGACTGTTGATCAGCAGATACCACTTTTCTAAGAGTTCAACTATAAGAAGGAATAGGAGCTCAGGAAGTAATGACTCTCCGAGATGTCAGTCTTACCAGGTGGACCAGACAAGAAACACAGCCAGGTAAGCTAACTCTACTTTATTGTAAAGCTACATTGACTGAATCAAGTGAGTCTGAACATACAATTCTCCCACTGTCTCCTATACAGCCCAATAACTCTGGAAAGAGTGCAGAGAAGAGCAACAAAGATGATTAGGGGGCTGGAGACTAAAACATATGAAGAACGGTTACAGGAACTGGGTAAGTCTAGTTTAATAAAAAGAAGGACTAGGGGAGACATGATAGCAGTGTTCCAATATCTCAGGGGTTGCCACAAAGAAGAGGGAGTCAAACTATTCTCCAAAGCACCTGAGGGCAGAACAAGAAGCAATGGGTGGAAACTAATCAAGAGAGAAGCAACTTAGAACTGAGGAGAAAATTCCTGACAGTTAGAACAATTAATCAGTGGAACAGCTTCCCTCCAGAAGTTCTGAATGCCCCAACACTGCAAGTCTTTAAGAAGATGTTGGATAGCCATTTGTCTGAAATGGCATAGGGCTTCTGCTTAGGCAGGGGGTTGGACTAGAAGACCTCCAATTTCCCTTCCAACTCTGCTATTGTATTTTATTATAAAAGAACTGCTCTCCTGAGCCACTCTGCTCCACTTCCTTCGCCATTGTTGTGCCATCATGGCTCTTGAGGTTTAGGTTACAGTTTATTATTAGGATTACTATACTAATACAGTTCATTGATGTTTATATATTGGTTGCAAGAGGATTGGAAAGGATTGACTTTTGCAAAATAGTCTGTAAGACCTAAGTTCTAACATTAATTCTTCCTTCCCCTATTATATTAGTATAGTCTTATGAAAGCAGCAGCTGGACAGGATTATAACCTACACTTATCCAGATCAAAAGTTTTCACCATCTTGATAGCTGAGGAGTTTGATCTCAACATGCTCTCTATCTTCACTAGTTTATAGCTGTCATGCTATAATAGCACCCAAATAGAACACTCAAATTTAAGCCATCAGTACAGAGCGTATGGTCAGGAACCGTGGGGAAAGCAGATTTTCCCCATTCCTAATGCGTTCCATATGTTTTGAAATCAGCAGTACAGTAATTTTCCCTCCTGTTTATCTCAGAATGCTGAGAGCAGTCCTGGAATAATTATTCCCTCCAACAACAATTATTCCTTCCAAGCGATCAACTGGAAAGTGCAGAAACAAAAATACAGAAAATTGAGCATTCTGCTCCTAAGCCGGAGCAGTTCCTAGATATTTTTTTTAAAAAAAGCCTTCATCTCCACTCTATTCAGAAGAACAAAAAGCAAATTGCAAGCATTCACTGTGTTTGCAGAACATGCCATGTTATTCGTCTTGGTACTTGGCAAAAATATTGAACTGGGAGTCTGTTGGGAAAAATATGAAGGAAGCATTGCCTTGTCCTCCTAACATCATTCTTCCTGCATAGAAATTCCATTAAAAGCGATGCAGTCTAGTTTTGCAGTTGGGTAGTTATGTAGTTATGGTTGCATGTTGAAGTAGAGAACATTAATGTTTGTATGTGTGGGGGAGAAACAATTCACTGGAACCCAGAGGCTGGCAAGCAGGAAACACGGAATAAATAGAAGCTGTTGAAAATCAAAGGTGCTTTATTCTTTTTCTTTTACAAGGATTGTGAAATATAGTTTAGAATAGTATTTCTCAATCTTGGTAACTAGAAGATGTTGTACCAACTCTCATTTTTCTTGTTATTGGGGAGATTTCTTTTATTTAGAAAAATAATAAACACATTCCCCTCGTTTACATATAGGCCTAATTTTGTCTGACTCCTATCTGAAATTTAACCATCATTTTGTTCCCAATAATATATTATTCTATGCTTTTGCAGATCAAGTGACCATATTTGCTCCTTCCAATTGTTTTTAAAACCCAGTGCAGAGCTGGTATTCAGCAGTTTCTGACCAGTTCTGGAAAAGTGGTAGCAGAAATTTTGAGTAGTTTGGAGAACCGGTAAATACCACCTCTGACTGGACCTGCCCCATCTATTATCTGCCTCCCGGGGCCCCAACTAACTGGAAAGAGATGGGGATTTTACAGTATCCTTCCCCTGGAGAGAGGTGGGAATCGAGATTTTACAGTATCCTATAAAGTTTCTTGATGAATGATTTGAGGTACCACCTTGTACCCTCTTTATGACATTTCCGTCAAAAATGAAAGTGTCTACCTTTAGTTCTGCAGAGCCTTGTGACTATTTGAAGAAATCTTGACCATAATTTGTTCCATTTCTCCATTCCTAAATCTGTTCCCAAGTCCCATATTTCACTCATATTCGAGTGCCCTTTTCAATATAAGGCAATGTTTTATAAATCATTGATATTAAACATGCTGCAGTTGTCACTGGTCCTATTTTTATTTACACTTTCCAAAAATGTTTTAAGTCCTAGTTCTGCTTTGGAGTATTTCACTGTTTAAAGAAATGGTCTATTACTATACCATTCCAGTCCAGAAGCAGTGATTCTTTACAAGGATGACTGAAAAGTCTCCACACAGATAGGAATTTTATCTCCATAACAGGCAAGCAGGGGAAATAAATTTGCTTTCTTCCATTTACTCTGTGCCTCTCCATCTTTCTCTCCATGAAAATCAGGACGCAGAGACAGACAGTAACAGCAGAAGCTAGAGCAAAAGTGTGCCTTTTCTTCTATGCCATATTTGGATTATAAAATATGCTATTATGCTAATTGGAAACTGCGCTTGCGCGAGGATGGCCGTTTGGCTTTAGAGCTCCGAATGGGCCATGGAGCGCGTTGGCACTTTTTACGTGCCCCAGCCCTCCTAAAGCTTGGCTGAGGGCTGGGATCGATCGGGGGACTCACCCTGATGTTCTGGGTGTAGTTTGAAGACCCGAGGTTGCTCCGGAGGCTGCCCTGGAGTCGAGATGGCGGGGGCGGCGTTGGCGGCGTCGGCGTCTCCGGCGGTGGGAGCGCCGGAGCGAGGGCGGCGCCCGCGGCTTCCGCCGATGGCGGCGGGCGCTGGACCGCGTTGCGCTGGACCGCGTTGCGATGGCCGCGTCGCGCCGGAGGCCCGGAAGGCCGGAAGGCCCGGGGAAGGCCCGGGGATGTCGGGGGGGCTTGGAGAAGCTGGAAGAGCCCCCCCCGGGGAGCTGCACGGGAGCGAGGACCGCGCTGATGTCTCCGGCGGTGAGAGTGCCGGAGCGAGGGGCGGCGTCCTTGCCTCCGTTTGATGGGCCGTGTGGGAGAGAGGCCCAGAGAAGTTTGGGGAAGCTCAGGGAAATTGGAAGGAGCCCCCCCCCCCCGGGGAGCTGCAGGAGAAGGATGGTGGACGGTGGTGAGAGCACCGGGAGACCAGTGGCGAAGGTGGCGATGGTGGAGTGGCGGTGAGAGCGCCAACGAGGAGAGGGCCGGTATGCCGGGGCAGCGGTGGATGCCGGCCGGGTCGCTGGATGCCAGGCTGGTTGGAGAGGCCTGGTTGGCCTCAGACGGTTGCGGAATGGCGGTGAGAGCGCCAAATGGCGGCCCACATGGAGACGACGGCGGAGACGGTGGTGGGAGCACCGGAGCAGAGGTGGGTGCTCCCGGCGCCTCTGAGACGGCGGTGGACGCCGACCAGGACCGGATACCTGGTTGGGCTGGCGGTGGCCGAAGGACGCTGGGGAAATTTCCATCGGGAGATTGGACTCCCCTCCAGCGCCGAGGGCACCTGATTTATTTATGATCTGAACTGACTTGTGAGAACTAAGTCACTGGACGCAACCGAAGATTATTATTTTAGACCTTTTAAGACTCTTGTTGAACCTCCTCTCACGCGGTCCTTGTGAGGCCTGTAAGATTCTATTGACCCATAACCTTTAAGATCTTGGTTTGAAGCAGCTGTAATAATAAGACTCTGAACTTACCCCGATCGATGCACTGGTGCACTTTACCTCTATTCTTTAAGTGTCACCATTATGTGTTTATTTATTCCATCTATTTAATTCTATTTATTCCACCTACTTATGAATTTTATTGTGCCAACGATGCCTGATTTTAACCATGACCCATTTTTTACATTTTATAATCACCATTTTGTACTCTAGAACCGATCTGCTACGACTGCGAGAGTCCCCGCTCTCGCAGGTTTGGCCCTCCACTTTAACGAGGGCCCACCTTGATGAAGGATTTATTAATCTGGAGAGGTGGAAGAAGCGTAGTCTTAGGGGTTTTTTAGTTTGTAAGTTAATGTCTATTTTAGGGGGTACCAGGGAGGGAGGAGGGTATAGACAGGTAGAGGCGGGGGAGGGAAGAGAGAGCCAGGCCAGCGGGCGACGGAGGGAAGCGGAGGGTTCCGTTAGGAGGGGGGAGATTCTAGTCGTTCCGACAGAGGGCATTCCCATCCAGAAGGTCGTGGGGAGAGGCAGGTCCGAGGGGAGACAAGTGTTACCCTCCCGGTTGGGGGCGCGAAGCCGTTGGCTACAAACGGTCACGTGCCTCAACCCCCGCAGGCTAGGTGGCCAGGGAGTACAGAGCCAGGGCCTGCGGCTGATGTTCTGCAACGCCAGGTCCGTTGTCAACAAAGCCCCCCTCGTTCATGACCTTGTGTCAGAGGGGGAGCCGGACCTGGTGGGAATTGCGGAGACCTGGTTGGGCCACGAGGGTGGACTCCCCCTCGTTGAAATGTGCCCACCAGGTTACCGCGCGTTTCATCAGCCCCGGGCCCTAGGTAGGGGCGGTGGGGTAGCGGTCATTGTAAAGGAAGGTCTTGAGCCGAGAGAGACCGTTGTGCCACAGACCACCGGCTGTGAGTCCCTCTGCGTGAAGTGGGGCCTAGGGAGGCAGTTGGGCTTGCTGGTTGTATACCTGGCTCCCCGCTATGTAGCAGCAGCCCTGCCCGAGCTCCTGGAGGTGATCGCTACGGTGGCAGTTGAGACCCCCAGACTTATAGTCATGGGGGACTTTAACCTGCCATCGTTGGGCGAATCATCCGTGGTAGCTTGGGAGTTCATGGCTTCCATGACGGCCATGGACCTGACCCAACTAATTCAAGCCCCACTCACGAGGGTGGACATACACCGGATCTCATCTTTGTCTCAGGCCAATGGAAGAGTGATCTGGGTATAGGGGATATAGTCATCACACCCTTGTCATGGACAGACCACTCACTTCTCCGGCTCGACTTTCCGACCGCTGCTCCCCTCCGCGGGGAGGCGGAACCTTAGTCACCAATCTGGTTCCGCCCCAGGTGCCTGATGGACCCGGATGGGTTCCAGATGGCGCTTGGGCCACTTCCTGTACCCCTGGCCCGCGCCCCGATGGAGGACCTCGTGGCCGCATGGAATACTGCGACCACGGGAGCCTTGGATCGGGTCGCGCCCTTGCGGCCTCTCTTGCGGCGGCGAAACACCCTGGCTCCTTGGTTTTCCGAGGAGCTGAGGGTGATGAAACGCCGCATGAGATGCCTAGAGAGAAGATGGAGGTCTACTCGAACTGAATCTGACCGGACACAGGTAAGAGCCCATTTACGGACTTACATTGTGGCGCTGAGAGTGGCCAAACGTCACCATTGTGCCACTCTCATAGCATCCGCAGAAAACCGCCCTGCCGCCCTGTTTAGGGTGACCCGCTCCCTCCTTCAACAGAGGGTGCGGGAAGCCCCGTTACAGGGTAGAGCAGAGGAATTTGTGACTTTTCTGCAGGAGAAAATCGCTCAGATACAGAACGAGTTAGCCCCCATTCATGGCCCAGTGGGATGCCACGAGAGAGATCTTGTTTGGGAGGAGTTTGACTCCGTTACTTCCGAGGATATGGACAGGCTATGTGGGCGACTGCGAGCCACCACATGTTTATTGGACCCGTGTCCCTCCTGGCTTGTACTGGCATCCTGGGAGGTGACACGAGGCTGGCTCCAAGAGGTTGTCAACGCTTCCTTGAGTGAGGGTGCCTTGCCTGCTTCCCTAAAAGAAGCGATGGTGAGGCCCCTCCTTAAGAAGCCCTCTTTGGATCCAGCTCTTTTGAACAACTACCGTCCAGTCTCCAACCTTCCCTTTCTGGCGAAGGTTGTTGAGAGTGTGGTGGCACAACAGTTTCCCCGTCACCTGGAGGAAGTTGATTATCTAGATCCGCGCCAGTCCGGCTTTCGGCCCGGGCATAGCACCGAGACGGCATTGGTCGCGTTGGTCGATGATCTCTGGAGGGCCAGAGATGGGGGTTGTTCCTCCATCCTGGTCCTATTAGACCTCTCGGCGGCTTTCGATACCATCGACCATGGTATCCTATTGCATCGGCTGGGGGGGTTGGGGGTGGGAGGCACCGTTTTACGGTGGTTCTCCTCCTACCTCTCTGGCCGATCGCAATTTGTGTTGGCAGGGGGGCAGAGATCGACCGCGAGACCCCTCGCATGTGGGGTGCCTCAGGGGTCGGTCCTCTCGCCCCTCCTGTTCAACACATACATGAAGCCGCTGGGTGAGATCATCCGTGGTTTTGGGGTAGAGTACCATCTGTACGCTGATGATACACAGCTGTACATTTCTACCCCAAACCACCCCAACGATGCCGTAGTGGTGATGTGCCAGTGCCTGGAAGCTGTACGGATCTGGATGGGAAGTAACGGACTCAAGCTCAACCCGACCAAGACCGAGTGGCTGTGGTTTCCGGCTGCCCGATTCAACCAGCTCACTCCATCGCTGGCCATAGGGGGCGAACATCTTGCCCCTGTGGATGGGGTGCGCAATTTGGGTGTCCTCCTGGATGCCCGGCTGTCCATGGAAGATCAAGTGACAGCCGTGGCCAGGAGGGCGTTTTACCAGGTTCGCCTGGTTCTCCAATTGCGCCCCCTATTGGATCGGGACGCCCTTTGCACAGTCACTCATGCTCTCGTGACATCCCGACTGGACTATTGTAACTCTCTCTACATGGGGCTGCCCTTGAGGTGCACCCGGAGGCTTCAGCTAGTCCAGAATGCAGCCGCGCGAGCAATTATGGGGACCGCTAGGTCCACCCATGTAACACCGCTCTTACGCGAGCTGCACTGGCTACCTGTCGTCTTCCGGGTGCGCTTCAAGGTGTTAATTATCATCTTTAAAGCGCTCCATGGCTCGGGACCTAGCTATCTGCAGGATCGGATCCTGCCCCATACATCCTCACGGCCGATTCGCTCCCACAGAGCGGGGCTTCTCCGGGTGCCGTCCACTAGACTGTGTCAGCGGGCGACACCCAGGGGAAGGGCTCTCTCTGTGGCGGGCCCGGCCCTCTGGAACGACCTTCCCCCCGATATTAGGACGACCACGGACCTCCGCTCCTTCCGTCTCAAATTGAAAACTTACTTTTTCCGTCTGGCCGGCTTGGGATAGCCTCCTTGTCCTGGGGTTTTAGGGTAATTTTAATTATTTGTAGTGTTAAGGGGTTTTAGGGACAGTTTTTAGTTTTTATAGATGTTTTTAGCGCAGGATTTGTTTAATTGTGATTTTAAATTATGTATTCTATTTGTGTTTATTGTTTTTTAATTTTCCTGTGCCCCGCCTCGAGTCCCTCTGGGGAGAGAGAGCGGGCTACAAATAAAATTTATTATTATTATTATTATTATTATTATTATTATTATTATTATTATTATTATTATTATTATTATTATTATTAAAGCATGTTTGATGTGGTGGTTAAGGCATCAGGCTAGAAACCGGGAGACCAGGAATTCTAGTCTCATCTCATCTATAGAGATATGTCTAAGCAGTTGCCTAGGAATTAACACTGACTCTCACTCACAAAGGGCCAATTATCAATTTCTTCTAAGAACCTATCTTTATTTTCCTTCAATTTTATACTCATTTATCCATTATTTATCACTCTAGCCAATGCACGACCTTATAGGGACCACTTTTAGTATAGGAATCAACTGTTTTCATGAATAGACCTCACCACAGAATTTTATATAAGATACACTATTTGCCAACTTTGCCAGCTGTACGTGCATAAAGGAAGGTTTAAAACAAAACAAAACTCCTGGGTTCTTTATCTAAAATAGAAACGTTTGCCATTCTACCTTGCCATGTATGAAATTGCTTGTCATTTGTCCAATAGGGCAGCACATTAAAAAGATACACAAGCTTTAGAAGAAACATCGTATTCATAACTATTATTCTACCACTTGGATTCACATTTTGTTTTTATCACTTGGCAAAGTCTTTTAAGATAGCTGTACAAACCGAAATATAATTACCTTGAAACTATGTTTTCAAGTTCTTTGTCAGTGTAATGTCTGGGTAGCAAACCTGTTTGTTGCAGAAAATAATGTGCAACATCTCTCTTAATTTTCTCTGAATCTGTGGAAAAAAATATTAAAAGTTACTTATTCTAACGTGTGGAAATTAACAAGGAGACCTGAGATTCTTTCAAAAGCGAATTAGCTCCTCTTTTAATACCTTAGAACCTTTCCAGTGATCTGATAATGGAAATAAAAGATCATCAAGGTATACATTTAGTGGATATTGCTCTCCTCCATATCAACTTTTTAAATTTAATTTAATTTTATTGTGTTTTAACCACTGTGCCAAAGTGTCTATAGCCATGGGCAGCTTAGATATTTGCGTTTCATAACATGTTGAATCACAATGGGCTCTGAATTCAAATTATTTATTTTAGATATTGTAGATAGCTGATATAAGATGTCAAACAATTAAGAGATGTTTGGATCAAATTGATTGTTTTTTAAAAAAAGTTTCTTTTAAATAACCCAGGCTCCTCAATCCAAAATCCTAGAAGTCCTTATTTTTATTTAATTTGGGGGTGGTACTGTATAGAGTTTATAACAAAAGCAATACTCTCTTTATCTGAGGTAAATCTTTGACCAATTTACCTCAACCATTCTGGAGAACAAGTATTGCGATTTTCCAAAACTGTTTCAGTTTTGAGTTTTGGTTATTATGAAAAAAACTAGATATCAAACAGTTTAAGCAGTATCACCTTTTTACTGTAAGTGTAAACAGTACAATAATCCCCTATCAACATATATTTAAGTAGCATGCAAGCTCTGATTTGTAATTCATCCTGAATTGCTGAAGATATTTTATGATGCAAACAAGTTGACAAAAATCCAGAATATATTTTGCGGATTTGTGAATAGTATGTATAACAATCGCTCATATTTTTGTCCCCTTTACCCTTTAATTTAACCTTCAACAACAGTTTCTTAAACTTGTTATGTAGTTATGAAAGATACACCTTTTGTGATAGCTGAGAATTCCAGTTGAAGTCAAAATTATTTCATGCTCTCCAACATTCATATATTTTACAACTATTACTTATTAAAAAAAAGTGAATTATAATTTCTATGGTTCATAAATGGAGGCTGAGATAATTAAACCCCCAGTCCAAACTGTCTAACAAGGGTAATCTATCTTTTTATCTCTTATAATCTCCTTCCTTTCACAGGAAGTAGAGCTATCAAGAATAATAGCTACACCTCTGGACTGAGAAGAGCCATTGATCATAAAAATTGTTCAAATCCTATGGTGTTTTAACCAAAAATCCTTCCAATCTGTTTCATGAATTACCTGCAACATTATCTCATTTGAATTCATTTCTTTAACCTTGGAAGCGTTCCATCATGTTTAACCACATCTGCTAAGCCTTCTACATTCAAAATCATGATTTAAACCACCTCCTTCGCCCCTCCAACCTGTGTCTCGCGATGGAGAAAGAATGAGCTTAGCTAATTTCCCCCATGCTTTATTTTGTTCCATCTTGATGGCTGCAAGTTGATAATCAGGAAAGAAAAATCAATCCATCCCAATTAATTTCAGCCCTTCCTGGCCGTTCTCCCAGCGCTGCTGTTGCCTGAATCGTTCGTGGCGTTTGTCTCCGTGAGCTAAAGCTGTGTGATGGGAGGAAATATTCGGTGTTGGGAAGAGTTAAATCTTTTTTGACAATTCAATCGTTCCCCTTGGGTCTCCACAAATGGCACCTGTTGTTGAAGTCAATAGAGCTTACAATTTAATTTCATCTGCCTGCAAACAATCTCTCTCATTAGGGGGTAAAATGATGATGGGATTCACTGAGCCGTACGGGTTCACTTTCTACAGGGCACTACGTAAGTACAACCATCTTTTTCGACAAAGGGAGGCACAATTATTCTGGAAACGGATTGTAAGGAAGGCAAAATCTGCAGGAAAATACACACACACACACACAAAAAGCACCGTAGAAAGTCGGGCTCTGCAATTTCACTACATTTGTTGGATGCCAATTTGCAGTCTAATTATTGTGTTTAACAGGCTCTGGAAATGCAGCAGTCGAAATGACAGGTAAATGGCTTTTTTAAAAAAAAATCCCACCCTACATTAGCAACAATCTTATCAGTTCAGATGGTGCAAATCTAAAGACAGATTCTGCTCTCTATATTTTTGTGGGTTCCATTTTTTTTTCCAGGGGTTTGGGGGTCCCCTTTTTCAAAAGGGGAGGGGGACAATCCCTCCCCAAACATTGCCATCCACAGCACCCTGATATTAAAGAAATGCTTTCCGTTATAATTTAACAAATTAGTGAAGTCTGTCAATACATCCACAAACTTGCAAGGTTGTGGAATCTGCTTTGGATCTTGCAACATTTCAAGTAAGTCCCAGAGAATTCTCACAGGATCTCAGGTGAGTGTTGAAGGGAATATTTGTAGTTCAGGGTTCAGGGGGAATATTTATAGTTCAGAGGACCTTAATACTCTCTGAGCTTGGTTGTTTTCTTGCAGACGTTTCATTACCCAACTAGGTAACATCATCAGCGGTAAAAGGGAGCGGGGTTTGCTTTCTGTGTACAAGTGGCTTGGCCCATTCGTACTGGTGGGAGTGTACTTGGTAGTCCCTGGATTATGCTATTGTTTACTGTTTGTTTGTTTGTCTGAATTGGGAGTTGGTAGAGTGTTGAAATGTTTGGCTACTTTTGGGTGATCTTTGAGATAAAAAGACGTTTTGAGATTGAGACCATGGGCATATAGAAAGATTTGATGGTCTCTAGTCAAGCCCAGCCACTTTTCTTTTTACAAACTGATTATGAATTCAGGGCTACTAATAATAACTTTCACTACTCTCTTCATTCATTAATCCTGGACCATAAAGTGCAACCAGGACCTTGATGATTCCAGCTTCGAATCCCAGCTTCTTTTAAAAATAAGCTCAAAAGAGGCCTTGCGTTTCACACACCTCATTCTCTTTCTCCTTTGTTTGCAGAGGAAAGAAGAAAAATAACAGTATGGGGAGGAAAACGAGGATGGGAGAAATCCAGGGGGAAACATTTTCTTCCACACATGTCTAATCCTAGCCTCACTAACATGAGAATCTCTTATGTCAGAATTGTTTTGGGAATATATTCTCTTTGGATTCTTGACTAAACAACTCATTGTTTCTTTTTCAATTAATATTTAAATATTTAATATTTAAGAACCTGATGACTAGGGATTAATTTCTGGCCAGTTTTTTGCTACCTAGATCTGACTAAACTAAAAATTAAGCAAAAGTTCACTCAACCATGCCTTGATAATCTCCCATTTGGATTACTGCAATGAGCTCTACCTGGGGCTTTCCTTGAAGACCACCTGGCACAAACCAACTGGCGCAGGATGCAGCAGTGTGCTTTGTGATGGGTGTCACTTTGCCACACTTTTCTTGTGTGAGTTGTGTACTGGGATCCATTATCTTTCCAGGGGCAATTCAGAGTGCTAGTTACCACCTTTAAAGACCTAGGTGGCACAAGGTTAAATAGGGTGGGCACCAGAGATGAGTTGCTGCCAGTTCGCCCTGGATCAGGCGAACTGGTAGTGGTCGCGGTAGGAGGCTCTGCGCATTTGCATGAGCGAAACAGTAGCGCCGGGATTTGCAACCCACCTCTGGTGGGCACACTCCTAGGCCCTTCTTTTTAAACATTGCCATCATATGGGAGCCAGGAAGGGTGCCTTTTCTGTGGCAGCCTCTTGCCATGGAAGGCTCTTCTCCCTGAAGTTGGGCAGGCCCCTACTGGTTTGGCCTTCCTAAATCCCTGAAGAATCTGCTGTTCCCCAAATACTGGGATAGGAGGAGATAACTGCATGCCAGAAGTTTGATTCAGTACCATGGTTTTGTTTTTAGGCATGTGGTTTTAATGTGTGCTTTAATGTGGCTTTTATGTTATTTTAATTTTGGATTGGGAACCACCCAGAGTTTGTGATGATGATAATGATGATGATGATGATAATAATAATAATAATAATAATAATAATAATAATAATAATAATAATAATAATAATAATAATAATAATAATAATAATAATTTTAATTTATAACCCGCTCTCTCTCCCCGAAGGGACCCGAGGGGGGGCACAGGGAATTAAAAATACAATTAAAACGATAAACGGAATACAAAGTTAAAAACAAATTAAACTGGCCCTGCGCTAAAAACCCCTATAAAACTAAAACTATCCCTAAAAACCCTTAAAACAATTTAAAACAATTTAAATTACCCTAGGCCGGCCAAGCAGAAGAAGTGTGTTTTTAGTTTCTGTCGGAAGGAGCGAAGGTCTGTGGTTGTTCTGATTTCGGGGGGAAGGTCGTTCCAGAGGGTCGGGCCCACCACAGAGAAGGCCCTTCCCCTGGGCGTCGCCCGCTGGCATAGCCTAGTGGACGGCACCCGGAGAAGTCCCTCTCTGTGGGAGCGAATCGGCCGCAGGGATGTATGGGGCAGAATGCGATCCCGCAGATAGCTAGGTCCCGTGCCAAGACGGATAACCTTATAAATATTTGGAATTAATAATTTCAAAATTAATTTCTCGCTTTCCCTCTCCCTCTCTTTCTCTTCCCCCCTCTCTTTCTCTTCCCCCCTTTCTCTTTTTCCCTTCCTCCTTTTCTCTTTCCCTCCCCTCTCTTTCTCTCTTCTCCCTTCCCTCCCTCCCTCTTTTTCCATCCCTCCCTCTCTCTTTCCCTCCCCTCTCTCTTTCTCTTCCCCCTTTTTTCCCTCCCTTCCTCTATCTTTCTCTTTCCCTCCCTCCCTGTCTCTCTGTTTCTCTTTCTCTTTCCCTCCCACCCTCCTCTTTTTCTCCCCTGTGGAGTCTTGGCTTGCTCTCTTTCTCTTTCTCTTTCTCTTCCCTCTTTCTTTCTCCCCCCTCCATATCTCTCTCATTCCCTCCCTCCCTGTCTCTCTGTTTCTCTTTCTCTTTCCCTCCCACCCTCCTCTTTTTCTCCCCTGTGGAGTCTTGGCTTGCTCTCACCTCCTGAATGGCTTTTTCAGCAGAGGTTCTTGTGTTGGGCCTGTGTCCCTCCGCCCACCTGGGCTTCACAGGTGTGCTGCTCCTGGGCTTGTCAGCCTCCGGACAGACATCAGATTCCCCCCAAAACCAGTTCAGGGGTTCCTTTCCTGCCATGTGAGAGGAAGGTAAAGGAGGGGCATCCCAACACAGGAACCTTTGCTGGAAAAGCTATCTGGGAGGTCAAAGCAAGCTGAGTTGCCTCCGTTCTTCCTCCTCATGTTATTTCCCTTTCCCGATTGCTTTGTCCCACTTTGGCCCTTGAGAGGAGCCTGCCATGCACGCTTTCTATCAAGGATGGGCTCATTTCAGAGAGAGCACGCATGGTGACAAAGAAGCGTGATTTAAAGACACAGGCGAGTCAGGGTGGGGGAGGCTGTTTCACATGGCTTTTTAGTCCCACAAATGATGGTGAGAAAGGCAATGGAGCTGGGGGTGATGGCGTGCATGCCCAGAGAGAGGGCTGTACGTGCCACCACTGGCACGCATGCCATAGGTTCACCATCATGGATCTAGTGTAATAGTTATCTTAGAATGCATGTACTAAATAATGAATTTAAAGCCTACAACTTCATATCTGAGTATTAGCAGGGGTGAAATTTAATTTTTTTACTACCGGTTCCATGGGTATGGCCTGGTGTGTTTGGCAGAGGAAGGATATTGCAAAATCTTCATTCCCACCCGACTCTGGGGCCAGCCAAAGGTGATATTTGCCGGTTCTCCAAACTACTCAACATTTCAGCTACCGGTTCTCCAGAACCTGTCAGAACTGGCTGAATTTCACCCCTGAGTATTAGGCTGAATATTTCCCCTTTTGATGTAGCTATTCCTTATTGCTGAAAAAAAGCTTTAGAGAAAAAGCACCTCTTGCTCGCTTTAAATTATTATTAATAATAATAATAATAATAAATTTAATTTGTAGACCGCTCCCTCTCCGCGAAGGGACTCGGAGCGGTGCACAGGGGAATTAAAAAACATACAAACATAAATACATCATAAATATATATAAAATCAGATTAAACAATTTATCCCTGCGCTAAAAACCCAGAATACTAAAAGCTAAACCCCTTAAGAACCCAATTAAAACAATAAATAGATGACTAACCTAGGCTGGCCAAGCAGAAAAAGTGTGTTTTTAATTTTTGACGGAAGGAGCGGAGGTCCGTAGTTGTTCTAATTTCGGGGGGAAGGTCGTTCCAGAGGGTTGGGCCTGCCACAGAGAAGGCCCTTCCCCTGGGCGTCGCCCGCTGGCATAGCCTAGTGGACGGCACCCAGAGAAGTCCCTCTCTGTGGGAGCGAATCGGCCGCAGAGATGTATGGGGCAGGATGCGATCCCGCAGATAGCTAGGTCCCGTGCCATGGAGCGCTTTAAAGATGATAACCAACACCTTGAAGCGCACCCGAAAGACGACAGGCAGCCAATGCAGCTCGCGCAGGAGCGGTGTTACATGGGAAAACCTAGAGGTTACCATAACTGCCCGCGCGGCTGCATTCTGGACTTATTTTATAATAGTTATATATTATAAATATATATTGTTGTACAATATGTGTACACTGTTTTGCTACCGAGTATCATTAGCATTATGCATTTGGGAGGAAAATAGGTTCCATACTAGAGATAATCTCATGATGGAAACTACAGATTATAATCTGCTGAATGAATAGCACTTTTTTCTCCCTTTATAAGCGTCTTGACTCTATTTAATTCATACAAACAGCAGGCTGGCACTGAACAAACTGGAAAACCAGCTGATATGAAGTGACAAACCACTACATGATCTTGTAAAATGCCATTAGCTAGCTGGTCTGTTCTGCTGCGAGCAATTGTCGAAAGGCATCAAAGTAAGTTGCCTTAATGACAGCTCTTTTCTAATCAGCTCAGCAAATACACTTTAACGTGTCATTGTTTTCCCTTGATAAGATACCTATTGCTTTCTTTCCGATTACTGGCAACATGTTTACATCCAATCTATTTCTACTGCATCCAAGAACAATGGGATAAAAACTGGAACTCAAGCATGTGCAAACCTCTTTAATTTGACTACTCTGATTTTTCTATGTTGGGATATACTTTTTTTTAAAAAAGATGTGCAGGTAATTTTCTTTAAAATCAATTTACATTGTCATGCAGTATCTTTTAGGCAGTATCTACATTTCTATAGACAGCTTTCCTCCATTGCTTGTTCTTTCAACGATGAGAACTTTTTAATTTTTGGAAGCTGGAATTACATCGCAACATTTGAAACAGTGCATAAATACCATTGTGTATAAAAGTGTTCCAGTTCAATTACAATTTGAGGCAGTGTGAATTGGGTAAATTTGCATAAAATTGCAATTCAAATGACCACCTCTTGCTTAACTACAGCAATACAGATACATTTCTGGTGGCTTTCAAGTTGGGGTTAGATTTTTAACCAAAGGGAAGTAAACCTAGAAAAAAAATGCCATTATGTAAGGGATGTGGCTAAGATAACAATATACTGTAGCTATCTTTAAACTTGCTTAAGTGTCTCTTTAAAAAAAAAATCAGATTGTTTGAAATATTTTGCATCTATTCCATTATATGTATTCAATTTCTAACTGGAATAGGGCAGAGGTGGGATTCAGAAGGTTCTAACCAGTTCTGAAGAACCGGTAGAGGAAATTTTGAGTAGTTTGGAGAACCGGTAAATACCACCTCTGACTGGCCCCGCCCCCATCTATTCTCTGCCTCCTGAGTCCCAGCTGATCGGGAGGAAATGGGGATTTTGCAGTAATCTTCCCCTGCCACACCCACCAAGCCACGCCCACCAAGCTACACTATGCCCACCAAGCCACGCCCACAGAACTGGTAGTTTTTTTTGAATCCCAGCACTGGAATAGAGCCTTTTTCAACCAAAAGCTTAGTAAGTCTGCTTTTATAAACTGTACCATCGCCCTGGCCTTCTTGCAGTCACAAGTCTTGATTTACGTACCTTATTTCATATCATAAAAACTCACTTGTTGCAAAGCACCAAAAAGGCAAAGAAAATCTAGACATGGAATTTTCTTGCTTCTGATTCTTCCTATCACCATCTCAAGGATTGAGCATCTCTTAGATCGACGAGGAAGGAAGGTTCTTAATAATATAAAGAATTAGCTCAGGCATGGCTTGAACATGGGGGGGGGGTGCAGCAAAATATGACCTATAGCTTGTCTTTCTACTATGGAATATCAGAGGTGGTATTCAGTAGGTTCTGACCAGTTCTGGAGAACCGGTAGTGGAAATTTTGAGTAGCTTTGAGAACTGGTAAATACCACTTCTGGCTGGCCTCGCCCCCATCTATTCTCTGCCTCCTGAGTCCTAGCTGATTAGGAGAAAATGGGGATTTTGCAGTAACCTTCCCCAGCCATGCCCACCAAGACACGCCATGCTGACCAAGTTACGCCCACAGAACCCACCACTATGGTATATCTAGCTATGTTCACATCCTTAGATCAGACAGAATTTCAGCACAGTAATTTCCCAAATAGACATAAATATATCAATGGTCTGCTTCAAAATTTTCACATGGCATTTCCGATCAATGTAACCAAACACTCTGGCAGGTTGCATAGTCCAGCAAGTAAGAAAGATCCCTCCCAGGTGGGTTCCCAGGACATGCCCTTTTAAGGACAAAAAGAATCAGTGGCCGATCAGTCGGAACCTAATAGCTGAAGAGACTGTTCTGTTAGAACACTCCCATTTTAAGGTCATTTTAGAGAGATGGCATATATCAAGGAGACAAATAATGGCAGGAAGCAACTCAATAGATTGTTAATCACATCATTTGGCCAAGTCTGAAAAACTGGTGTTTCTGCTCAATAGAAGTTTGTCAAGGCCAATTTAGCTACAATGGTCCAGCAAACCTTGAATGGCCATTGATCATTCTTAATATTTTAAGAAGAAAGACACTACGCGTTTATTAACCAAGAGGAAAAGAGCAGTTTGCTCAGGGAAATTACATGTCAAAGAAGAGTAAATATGCATCTTGAATAGCAATAAAGAGGACTGTCATTCCTTGTTTTCCTATAAAATGCTTGTTTGTATGAGATGCTGTAGGCATTCATCAGTATACGGAAAATGCAACCACTGTAGTTTTGTGCATGTAGGTAGTGTATCTATAATTGTTGGAGGGATTCAGAAGTGGGTTGCTCCCAGGTCTTCCCGGATTGGGCGAACTGATAGTAGCAGCGGCGGGAGGCTCCGCCCACCACCTGGACGCTTCTGCACATGCACAGAAGCATTGTGCGCACCTGTGAGCATCCCCAAACCGGTAGTAAAAAAATTGGCAACCCACCACTGGACTGATTTTCAAGAAAGTAGTCTGTTGCTATCAAGAACTATAGGTTCAACTTTAGATTCAACTACATAGGAGGAAGAGAAGTTCAGACAAATTTTTGTTGTTGTGATTAAGTAAAAGAAGCATCTTATCTGTTGACATCTTGCATTAAAATAAACTTTTCTTTTGTTTAATCTGGACAGGTCTCTGCAGTTTTCTGGCAAGTATTTTCAGAAATGGTTCACCATTACCTCCTTCCTAGGGCCGAGAGAAGGTAACTGGCCCAAGGTCACCACAACGTCTTAAGACATTTATTTCAACAAGCCGGCCTAGCATAGCCCCCCGTTTCTGACTTTTATCTATAAATTTTAATCTTTGGTTTTAAAATGGGTTTTTTAGCACGGGATTTAATTTAATATGCTTTTAATAATGTATATTGTTTTTTTGTATGATTTTAATAATGCCTGTGCGCCGCCCTGGGTCCTAATAATGGAGAAGGGCGGGGTATAAATTCGAAAAATAATAAAATAAATAAAAATAATAAATAAAAATAAGGGAGGACTAGAACTCTCGGTGTCCCAGTTTTGCACCTGACGCCTAACCAATACACCCAAAGTGTCTGCCTGTTAAAATAAATATGTGCAGTAAATATAACACTAAAAGCAATCAGCTTGGGACTGATCCTGTGCATCTTTTACCAATAGATGGCATTGTTGATAATGTTTATCCTTGTGTTTAATAGAAAAGGACTGTTACAGCTGTAAGGTTTTTGATTTTTGAGAATCAAACCAGAATAGGTTGGTTTATATCAGTGTTTTGCTTTTTATATGTAATTGATGGGATTAAATGTTGTGCAGCAGGAGCTATTGAGATATGCTATTACCCCCCACTCCCCTGGACTTCTTTTCAAATATGTCCTATATCTTCAGGGACTTCTGGATAGAAACAAAAGTGGAAGGGAGACAGTAGTCAAAATACAGAAATGTACAAAAGGAATAATAGAAATATTCCTTCCATTTTACATGTTAGGGGTAAATCTTGGTAAGATTTGAGATGGTCTCTTTACTAATCCTGGACACCCTGTCTTCACACCACAACCTCCATCTCTGGTTCCTGCTGAAATAGGCTGGCATTGGACCAAAGAGTTCCAGCAGGAAATTAGTGTTTTCCAATGGAGAACAGGCCAGGCCTTTGTGTTTGAGACGATTCTGATTCACATGGAGGAAGAACTGACAACCTTCAGAGTTCCAACTGGCCTGCTGTAAGGCCAGCCCTCAACTTGGCTATAGACCTCTGGATCTCTTTGGCCATTTCTCCTCTGAGAGGGCAGATCTTCCCCCAAGAGCCATGGGGTTAGGCTTGTGCTTATTTGCTCCAGCAGGAATCCTGGCTTCTTGGAAGACATGTGGCAAAGCTGATGTTCCCACTACTGTGATCTCTGTCTTTGCCTCTGAGGTCAGGGGACAGCAGTGGTATTCTCTACAAGAAGAGATCTCACAAGCGGGAGACCATGAGGATCCATGTCTGGAGAGGTTGAGGGAGAGAAGGAAGTAACAGGGAAAGGAAGATCCCATTTCCTCTGCCTTCAACCTCTTGACAGAGACTGCCTACTACTTCCATTGTCAGCCCTTTGAGATAGACCACACTTGAACGCTAAAGTCACAAATATCAAAAGTGCTCTTATTATAGGACTAGCTGGATACCCGTACTTCACTACAAAATGGTAAGGAACCACAGGCTGCTCATGATTGAAGGAGTGGAACTGAGGCATCTGGCAGTTTGAACAGAGTTCTTTCCAGGTGGGGAGGGGGAGTAGAATGTCTGAATTCCCAGGCTGCAGGCCGGATGCGTCACCCGCTGGCCACGCCCATGCCTGGTTTAGTGAAGGGGAAGCACCAGAGTATGTTATTATAAGCAGCTGACAGTTATATGAAATGATGATGCGATGGTCATTTTAAAAAATCCTTTCTTAGAGAGCACCTAGAAGCCAAGAGGAACATAGGTGCTGAATTTCAGGTTTGTAGGCTTTGCAGTTCTGGAGATGAGTGAGTGGTATTTGGCATATATGTAATTGTTTCACAACAACCTGTTATTAGGCCCCAATTAAGGGAGGAGACATGCTGTTTCCTTTCCTGCCTTTCGGCTCATCACCAGAGACCATCTAGACAGCAAGCCAAGAATTACGTTGTGTAATTTTTTTTTAGATATGTGTGTTGGTAATTGTTTCACAACAACCTCTCTCTCTAATTTCATTTATTGATCAGCTCATAAAACTAACACACACACACACACACACACACACACATAACATGTAATACAGCCCCGGTTCAAATCCCAGTAAGGGTATGGCTAGCTGATGAGAGCTAAATCGCTTGAAATAGATCTATACTAGTCTCACTTGTTTATTTTTTATCAGCACAAACGTAAACACACACACACACACACACACACACATGCTTTCGTAGATTTTCACGGGTGTAGGTATGCTGGTATTGTTGTATTCGGGTGTTTTCCTGTGTAAGCATGAAATTGTTTTTGCAACGTTTCGGCAAGATCTCACTTGCCTGAAGCCTGAAGATGGCAAGTGAGACCTTGCCGAAACATAGCAAAAACAATTTCATGCTTACACCGGAAAACACCCGAATACAACAATACCAGCATATATATATATATTAATATGTGTGTTAGTTTTATGAGCTGATCAATAAATATTAAAATATTTATTAAAATATTAAAATATATAATATATATAATATTTATTATTATATTTTAATAAATATTTTAAAAATCACACAACGGAACTCATGGCTTTCTGTCTAGATGGTCTCTGGTGATGAGCCGAAAGGCAGAAAAGGAAACAGTATGCTTCCTCCCTTAATTGGGGCCCTAACAGAGTGTTGTGGAACAATTATAGATACTAATCCTCCTGTCTCAGCTGATGCAATAAGAGAACCTGGCTGGCTGAATGGCTAGGATAGCCCCCCGTTTCTCACTTTTTAAAAATAAATTATAATTTGGGAAGGTTTTTAACATGGGTTTTAGCACGGGTTAACTAATTTAATATATTTTAAATTGATATTTATTGTATTTTTGTGGTTTTAATAATGCCTGTGCGCCGCCCTGGGTCCTAACAAGGAGAAGGGCGGGGTATAAATTTAATAAAATAAAAATAAATAAATGAATAAAGACTCTTGCCTGATATGCAATACAGCCCCGGTATTCGAATCCCAGTAAGGGTATGGCTAGCTGATGAGAGCTAAAAAGCTCGAAATAGATCTATACTAGTCTCCCTGATTTATTTATTGATCAGCTCATAAAACTAACACACACACATATTACAGTGACAGAATCTTGCAACTCTGAACGGGCCTCTCCTTCTCTGTTTTTAAGGAGAGAACTAGGGCGGGTCAAGGATTTGCTCTCTCAAATTCCACTCTTTCTTTGAATTCATATTTATCTGACCATTGCTTTGCCCGTGGTCCTCCTTCCTGTTCCTCAGGGTTAGTCTCACAGCCCACCACAAATCTACAGGTGAGGTCATTTTTCTGGCTTATTTTTGAGGCACGGCATTGTGACGCAGTAATTTCCCTCTTAACTTTGGCCTCTGGGACAGAAGGGAAAACATATTGTTGGCCATGTGGAAAGAGCCCTCAGAGACACACCTAAGCATCTGTTCCTAATCATGATACTCAATTTTTAAAAAAACAAATGGCACTGTAAATGACAAATCCCAGCTTTTCCTACTTGTTGCACACAAATGCACAAATGACAACGCGTTCCCTCCCTCCTCTCCCTCCCACCCCGTCCTCTTGTAGCCGCTTGTGCTTCCACAAAGAAGAAAGACTGGCCTTGCAAAGCTGTTCAATATCCAGACGAAGCCGGAATGTCACAGCATCCCTTTAGGCATTGAAATCGGATGGTGGCAGAGGCCAGAGCTGTGTTGTATTGAGTTTTCTCTCTTAATAAGCTGCTAAAGCTGCTGGAAGGAGCTCCTAACAAATCCACCAGGACCCGAGGAGATGTTTGTGGATCCTAAAATTAGACTAAGGAGTTGAATTGTTCCTCTGCTTCTTTTTAAAGATGCGGGCTTCAATCGATGCCTGAGTGGGTTACAATCTTCCCAGGTTAAAGGTGCCATAAATTCTACCAATTAGGGAGAATCAGCGCCTCTCTCTGAAGCTCCGTGTAATCAGGCAGGTGGACGCTCCATGGTGCCACCGGAGGGGGAAAGAGACTGAGTCATCTGCTGCCAGCTCACCTGGGAACCTATCACAATACGGTGGCCTAAAAAAAGAAGCCTCTTTGCAGCAAGCCCTCATTTGTCAAGGGGAGGGGGAAGTCTCTGTGGGGAGAGGAAGAGCAACCCTGCCTAAAAGGAGCAAAAGGAAAGCGGATCAAGCAGGATTTGTGTTAGCTACGCAGCGTTTCCGGTAACTCATCAGAAGCGACAATACGCTGCTCTTTAGTTGAGCTTCTTTTGGCAAATGCTACTTCAACTACCCCGTCTCTTAAGGTTCATCCATATTTATATTTAAAAGGCCTTTTAAAGGATCCCTTTCTACTTCTGCCTTCAGAAGTTCTTATTACTTATTGTCCTGTTAATGAAGGCAGTGCATATTTTCCCTCCCCACAAAAAGCTTTAAAATCTGGGAAGGTTCAGAATCGGTGATTTCAGAAAAAAAAAAAAGCAGGCTTCCCGAGGCGTGAATGCTAAACGTGCCACTTTCTCCTTGAGGGAGCCTGCAAATCTGCCAGGTGTTGAACTATACAATAACAGTTCTGCATTTTTGTTTCCTGGTGTGGTTCCCCCCCCCTCCAAACTTTATCTGGAAGCAAAGCACAGAAAAAATGAAAATGTCCCTATTTGCAAATCAGTGTGGGGAAATTGGGCTAAACTAGATGTTATGCAGGTGGATTAAGGACCCCAGTCTTCCATTTGCTGAATGGGAATAGAAGAAGAGGGAAGGTAGGTAGAGAGGAAGCAGAGACACTCACCGGGCAGAAGGTCAAAGCGGGTAAGCTGGCTGCTACACCACTGAAGCTGCAAAGAAGTGGAATAATGCATGTAAAAAAAGCAATGTATGTGTGGTTGTAGCCACCATTTTTGGGTGGTGGTGGTGGTGGTGGTATCCTTGGCAAGAAAATTGCTTTGTTACTCCACCCTTTGAATACCAGATGTTAGGTATTCAAATACCACTAGAAAGTCTATCCCTTCATATCCCATAGACTAGGGGACTATGCTGGTTCAGGAATTGTGGGAGTTGAAGTTCACAAGTCATCAAGGGCCCATGGTTCCCTACCTCTGCTGTAGACCGATAGGAACATTTTTTTTCTTCCAGCAGCAATTGTGTTTCCTACTTCCTGACTTCCCACTGCTGATGGTTGCTCAAGCATTAAATCAAATCTAGTAGGATAGTAGGATCTGGTTGCAATGGGAAAGAAAGTAAAATCCAGAAAAAAGGAAGTCTATGGAGATTCTCAGTCATCCAGGTCATGGTTGTCCCAAAGGTGCTTTTTCAAGAGGCAACTGGACTTTCTGGGGTTTTTTTTGAAGATGTTTCGCTTCTCCTCCAAGAAGCTTCTTCAGCTCTGCTCCAAGCTTCTTGGATGAGAAGCAAAACGTCTTCAAAGGAAAACAAGAAAGTCCAGTTGCCTTTTGAAAAAGCACCTTTGGAACAGACAAAAGAGAGTTCTCCTTACTCAGCTCATATTCTTCCTTCCCTGATTCCACCTGCCTGTCCACAGAAGGGAAGGAAAAAAGGCATGCCATGTGGCTTATCGTTTAAGCTGAGTGTCCTTATGTGTCTCTATCCCAAGATGAGTCAAAAAGATTAGAGAAAGAAAATACAGAAACAGGAAGATTTCATTAGAATGTTCAGACAGTTGGGACCAGCAATTCCATTGCTAAGTGTTGAGATCACTTAGTGAAACATCACATGACTACACTGCTCAGCAACAGCAATTCCTATTGCTGTCATTAAGCATGCCCCATGCAGTCTTAGCTAAGCACCCTGATCCAAGCTATGCCATGCTTGGTCCTTCTCAGCTCCAAGCCTTCAAATGGATGTGAAGTGAGGACTAAATAAAACTGAAACTGAAAACTGACTACCTGTGGTTTGAATGTATCTGTTCTTGAACCTTGAAGCAAATGAATCTCCTATGATTTTATGCCTCTAACGTCTGGAGTGTTCACACTTTTCAAATTAAGGGTATTAGATGAAGAGCTGAACCAACTGGAGAACTTCCTTGAAGCAAGGGGTGGGGGAGAGTCTAAATATATTCAGTGAGCAAAATAGAGATAGCCAGGTGCAAATGATTAACAGCAAAATAACAGCAAAAAAACCCTGCACATTTGTGGGTTTTCTCTTACGTTTCAAAAGCTTTACTGGGATCCAGGGGTTGCAATAAAGTTGGAGAAATGAATAAAACTGCTATAAACTAGTAGGAGTTTGTGCAGTCCTTAGTGCTCTCTGAGCTTGTTTACTTGCAGACAATTCATTACTCAAGTAGGTATCTGTGAGTGAGTATAGGGTTTGGTCCCTGTTCATATTACTATAACTTGTCCTGCCTGATTTGGTATGGTTTTCTCCTCGGTAGTTCTACCTCTGGGGTATTGTTTTCTGATTAATGGTTTGTCTGGTGTTAATCCCTGCTTATCTGGATGTTGGCTGCTGAAGATAATGCGTCCTGGTCTTTTTGTTTCCTTCTTAGTTTTTTTATTGTCTTTTTTGAATAGGGTGTAAATACAGTGTGTAAATAAAAATGGTGTGCAAATATCTGTAAGCACACCAATCTCAGTGTACTAAGGACCCCACAGTTCAACTGTAAGTTACATATATTATCTTCTTTTAGTAGGAGCCTCCTAGAAGAAGTAGGAAGGTGCAAAGCCTATATTTGGGTCCTTGGCACCTATCACTGGAAAGAATTGGAACATTAAGGTTCCTAGATTTTAGGAAAGTTGAAGGTATTTGGAAATGAAAATATTCCAAAAGGAGGGAAACTATTCCATAATTTTTATCCCATCAAATCGGGAGGGAAGAGACTAACTTTCACTAAGGTCCTGCACTTGCAGACAAGGCAAAATTTCTTTTTCATATACTTTCTTTTAAATTCCAGAACTATAGTTGAGGCCTCTCTGCCTTTGCCTTGCTACACACACTCTTTGGCATACAAATAAAGGCTTTTGCACATTACTTGTACATAGGTAACCTTTACATTAGTCAGACAATATAAAACCAAGGCAAAGAAATCATAGAAACAATGGCAGAGGGAACCTCCTGATGAGATTTAGCGGTCAAAAGGTTGAGTTATTCACAGCAATCAGGGACATGGCTGGATACAACGCCAAATACTTATTGAGATATAGGCACTTAACAAAACACCTTGAGGAATGTAAATAGAAGAATAGGTACACCTGGTCAGGCAAAGGTCAGTCTTTGCTGCGCTCCATCGGAGAGGCTCAATCTCTTTGGTGGCAGGGAAAAGATTTAGTAAGACTGAGGCTGCATTGAAATGTCTTTGGAAAAGCAGGGAGGGAAATTGAAGGAGAGAGGAGTAAGAGGAAAGAAAATATGGAAATAAAGTTGTCTGTTTCTAAAACTCAAGATGGCCATGAGCAAAACAAGGGGAAATGAGACCGAGTCTTTTCTCTTAAAGCTGCAGTAGCAAAATGTAATAGATGGTTAAATAGAAATATAAAATTGTCATAGTATGTTTATGTTTATGTTTATTATTAAATTTGTATACCGCCCTTCTCCCTTGCGGGACTCAGGGCAGTGAACAGGCATCAATAAAAACATACAAAAGACATCGATACATAAAATACTTTAAAATAATATTAAATTGGGGCCCGTTCTAAAATCCAGAATAAAAACTCTTAAATAAAACCAATTAAACCAATTAAAAGCAACTACGCCAGGCCGGCCTCACGGAATAAATGCGTTTTCAAGGCCCGACGGAAGAGGCGCAGGTCAGTGGTCGTACATAGGTCGGGGGGTTAGGTCATTCCAGAGGGCAGGGGCTGCCACAGAGAAGGCTCTCCCCCTGGGGGTCACCAGACGGCATTGTTTGGCCGACGGCACCCTGAGGAGGCCTAGTCTGTGGGAGCGAACTGGTCAATGGGAGGTATTTGGTAGCAGGAGGCTGTCTTGCAAATAACCAGGACCCATGCCATGGAGCGCTTTGAAGATCGTTACTACCACCTTGAAGCGCACCCGGAAAGCCACAGGCAGCCAGTGTAGCTCGCGCAGGAGAGGTGTCATGTGGGAGCACCTTGAGGCTCCCAGAATCCCCTGCGCGGCCTCATTCTGCACTAACTGGAGCCTCCGGGTGGACCTCAAGGGCATCCCCATGTAGAGAGCATTGCAATAGTCCAGGTGGGAAATGACGAGGGCTTGAGTGACCGTGCGTAGAGCGTCATGATCCAGAAAGGGACGCAACTGGCGAATCAAGCGAACCTGATAAAAAGCCCCCCTAGCCACGGCTGTCATGTGATCATCTAATGACAGCCGAGAGTCCAGGAGGACACCCAAGTTGCGAGCCCTCTCTGTGGGGGCCAGTGATTCACCCCCAATAGCCAGCGATGGTACCATATGAGTAAGGGAGATAAAAGATAAAACATTCAAGTTAAGGAATTCAAGCTAAGGAATCAGTTTGGCCTAGTGGTGAAGCAAAGGTGGGTTCCTACTGGTTCGGACTGGTTTGGCTAAGTAGGTAGTAACTTGACTGGCCATGTCCTCGAACTGGTTTTATCGGTGGCACCATAGGCGCCGCCATCTTGGTTTTTTTACTACTGCAATTTTTTAACTACTGCGCATGCATGGGAAGCGCGTCCCTGAGCAAACCAGCAGTAACAGAAGCCGGAATCCACCCCTGTGGTGAAGGCACCAACCAGGAGACCGCAAATTCTAGTTCCATCTTGTGGATGAAAGGCGACGGGTTGACTTTGGACCAATCACTCTCTCTCACCTCAACCCACCTCACAGGGTTGTTTTTTGTGGGGAAAATAGAAAGGACAAGAGGTATTTTCTATGTTCACCAGCTTCAGTTACTTATAAAGTAATCACGTGTGATCACGCTCTAATAAAACAGATAAACTCTGCATTGGGAAAGGAATAATAATTTCAGGATTAACTAGTGGACACTGTGAGAAAAAAACAGAGCTATCTAAGAATTCCATTGTCTTGGTGATGGACCAAAGCTCAATGAGCTTTCCCGTTTGAGATCTCAGTTTACAAACTCACAACTATTCATCACCTACCTGCATCCACCACACTTCCCCTGGCAGACAAATTGGCTCATCTGGAATGTCCATGGAAGAGAAGTCCAGATGGCAAAAGGCCAAAGAATCTCAGGATGGCCTTTGCAGCTGTTAATGAAGTCCAAGGTGCAAATCCACCCCCTCCCTAGGAGGCCTCCTGCTCTCTTTCATCTTTCCTCAGACAATAGTTCACTTTTAAGCCCAGGGGAGGCAGGATTGTATCCAGTTCAGAAGCTGTATATTTCTTTGGACCTGCTGTTGCAGTCTGTTGCCTTGATCAGCATCAAGGCAACCTGAGAGAGCTCTGAGGGGGAAGAAGGAATGCAGCTGTCAGAGAGAGAGAGGGAGAGAGAGAGAGAGAGAGAGAGAGAGAGAGAGAGAGAGAGAGAGAGAGAGAGAGAGAGAGAGAGAGAGAAGGGAGGGAGGGAGGGAGGGGGGGGGGAGAGAGAGAGAGAGAGAGAGAGAGAGAAAATCATCCATCAGCCCTCTGATGGAGAGTCAAGAGTCCCCAGGCATGGAGGTGGCTAATGAGGAAGAGGAGGAACAGCAGGGCCCAGTGCCTGATGCACGAATGCAGAAGGCAGAGGAGAGCAGTAGAATTCTGTGGGCTGATCCTTGGGATGGAAGAGTCACCCCTGCTAGGAAACTCCCACCCTAGCTCTAAGGATAAAAGGCAGGGGGTGGAAATGAATAAATGTAATACAACACAATACAATAGCAGAGTTGGAAGGGACCTTGGAGGTCATCTAGTCCAACTCCCTGCCTAGGCAGGAAACCCTATACCATTTCAGACAAATGGCTATCCAACATCTTCTTAAAGACTTGCAGTGTTGGGGCATTCACAACTTCTGGAGGCAAGCTATTCCACTGATTAATTGTCCTAACTGTCAGGAAATTTCTCCTCAGTTCTAAGTTGCTTCTCTCCTTGATTAGTTTCCACCCATTGCTTCTTGTTCTGCCCTCAGGTGCCTTGGAGAATAGTTTGACTCCCTCTTCTTTGTGGCAACCCCTGAGATATTGGAACACTGCTATCATGTTTCCCCTAATCCTTCTTTTTATTAAACTAGACATACCCAGCTCCTGCAACCGTTCTTCATATGTTTTAGTCTCCAGTCCCCTAATCATCTTTGTTTCTCTTCTCTGCACTCTTTCTAGAGTCTCCACGTCTTTTCTACATTGTGGTGACCAAAACTGAATGCAGTATTCCAAGTGTGGCCTTGGAATGTGGCAGACAACTATTCATCTCCCTGTCAGACAGACTTGTTAGCTGGTGTTGAGAGAGAAACTTTTTGCGGGGGCTGCTGGCGCTCCCAATTAAAGGAATCCTTGATTTAAATACAGAGGTTTTGTCGTGTTTAGGTAGCTGGGTCAGAACACCTGCTCAGTTACCTGGATTGTTTGCAGAGAAAGCTACAACCACCAGGATACTGTTTGCTCTTTCCCAGTTGTGTTGTTTCTTAATTTATATTGTATTAACATTCTGGGACTACCTTTATTCTAGTTCATTTTCCCCCCAGACATTTTGAAGGCTATTTTTGGCAGAAAGCTGGGTGATAAGTTCAATAAGTAAATAACACAGTTTCCAAAACAATTTCCAACCAACCATCCATCCAGCAGCAGAGAAGAGCTCCTTTCAAATTGTGCTATGCCTGCAGTTGCTTACAATCATTTTGCTCTGCAATTAGTGGCCAAACAATCCTAAATTAGCAATTCACCAGCAATTTCAAGGGTTTAATCTTCAATGCTTTACATCTCGACTGATGCTGGATTCATAGAGCTCATTAACTGCCATTTGATCTTACATGCAAATGAGCTTCTAATACATTTCTTTTAGAGTAATTGAAAATAATGATGCCTGTATGCTAGTAGCCTTACGCCATAAATGTGTGTTTGTAATGTCAAGACCAAGAAGAAAAATCTTAAAAATATTTTTTCCAGTATCTTCCCCCCACCCCCAGTCACACACAAGATACCGTATGTTCCTTTAAAGACACCCACATATTTCTTCAAAGTCAGACTGATCTGTTCCTCAAGCTGCAGAAAGATAACAAGAATTGTCAAAGATCTGAGGGGAATAATATTGTATGAAAAATTACTTTGGAAAGCTCACCATTTTAATTGAAACTCTCCTGGAAATGCAACAGTTCCTATATAGACATTATATTAATGTGTTAAATGTTTTTTTAAAGGAATGATTAATAATTAATTAAGAGACCAGGATGGATCCATTTCGGACTTCTTAGTCCTCGTCAGCTGGCCATACTTTCCTACAGGGATTTGAACTGGTGCTCTCCAGCATTCGAAGCAGGCTTCTCTATGCCTTGAGCTAACCAGCTTCCCTGATTACATCATCCTTTCCACAGGACTTTATAGATGAAGATACTATGTTACAGCTTCCTGCTAGGCCTGTTTAAGGGAGGAGACAAACTTGTCATCCTTCTCTGTCTTTCGACTCCTCTTTGAGATCATCCAGACAGAGACCTATTAAATTGCTGCTGTCTTTTTTAGATATGTGTTAAATGTTTTTTTAAAGGAATGATTAATAATTAATTAAGAGACCAGGATGGATCCATTTCGGACTTCTTAGTCCTCGTCAGCTGGCCATACTTTCCTACAGGGATTTGAACTGGTGCTCTCCAGCATTCGAAGCAGGCTTCTCTATGCCTTGAGCTAACCAGCTTCCCTGATTACATCATCCTTTCCACAGGACTTTATAGATGAAGATACTATGTTACAGCTTCCTGCTAGGCCTGTTTAAGGGAGGAGACAAACATTATATTAATGTTTCTCAACGTTGGCGACTTTAAGTCCTGTGGACTTCAACTCCCAGAATTCCCCAGCCAGCTGTGCTGGCTGGGGGATTCTGGGAGTTGAAGTCCACAGGACTTAAAGTCACCAACGTTGACAAACACTGCATTATATAAAAGACATTCTTTGGCTATTACAAAAAGGGAATAAATGCATATGCATGATATATGGATATTTCCAAGCACTTTTCAAAATCAAACCAATGAACGAATGAATTGCATATATTCAGTCAATTACAGATAGGATAAATATAACATAATTACTAGAAGCACATGCCAATGGCAAACAAAACAATAGCAATTGCACTTAGACTTATATACCGCTTTACAGTGTTGTACAGCCCTCACTAAGCGGTTTACAGAGTCAGCATATTGCCCCCAACAATCTGGGTCCTCATTTTACCCACGTCAGAAGGATGGAAGGCAGGGACAACCCTATGCCACTCAGAATCGAACTCCCGGAGTGATCCAATAGGTCTTGTACTTAAAAGTTCTTTTCAAAGTGGATTGCTAGGGCAATGAATGATGATGGGTGTTGCCATAGCAATGATGTACAGTAGATAGTTCCTGAATGATGTGTCTTCAATCTGATACTTCCAGTTGGGTATCACTTGACTATTAAGCAGACCACATAACTGTTCTGCCCCCACCGATGGACACAAGCTTGGCTGCTTGCCACTATCTCTTTGGCTGCTTGCCACTATCTCCTTGACTGCGAGCCCTAATTCACGTAACAAAGACATAGATTTTACAGACATGACTGACCAGAATTTGCAAGAAGTTGTCATCAATGTTGTTCCCTGCAAATGACCCCTCCCCACAGCCTTCCTTATAAACTCTCTTGGGAGGGGCCATTCATTAACCAGCTGATTCTAATTCAGGGCCTCTGAGCTTGCTTCTTATGTAACTGTTGCCTCCTTTTCTCAGCCCTGCGTAATCTAGCATCAGGGACAAACTGGCCCTGATCCTCTCCACTGCTCCATGACCCAGGCGCCTCCTGGTGGCCAACCAGGCTCTCTGCTTCCTCAAGGTCTCCCTCCTCCTCCTCCAGGGCAGACTCATAGGACTCCTCACTAGAAGAGTTCATCAGCAGCTCATCTGGAGCCGGCTGGGCCACAACACATAACTATGTATCAAACTACATAATTAATAATAATAATAATAATAATAATAATAATAATAATAATAATAATAATAATAATAATAATAATAAAAAACTTTAATTTATAGACTGCTCCCTCTCCCCCAGGGGACTCGGAGCGGTGCACAGGGAAGATAAAAGACAATAAATATACATATACAAATATACATACATAATTAAAAGGCAAATTAAACATTATTCCTGTGCTAAAATTCCCAATTAGATGTTTACCTTCAGACTTGCAAGAATCTGTTAAGGTAGTCTTACAGTAAAGTAGAATTACGGTATTTTTCAGAGTATAAGACGCACTGGAGTATAAGACCACCAAGATTTTGAAGAGGTAAATTTAAAAAAAAAGTTTTTGCATTCTGTAGGTTTCCCAAACCCTCTGCCTGCCTCATTTTTTATGAAAAAAAATGCAGAGAGTTTGAGAGGCCTGCAAAGTTATCCTGGGGGCTTGGGGGGAGGCAAAAATGAGCAAAAAAGAGCTTGCTTTTTTTTTTTTTTTTGCAAAAACAGGCCCATTTTGTTTTGCAAAAAACAGGGCATGGATAGGCTTTGGGAAGCTTGTAGGGTGCTCCTGGGGCTGGGGGCCCCTCAAAAAGGAGCAAAAAAATGGCCCATTGTTCGCTTGGTTTTGCCCTCCCCAGCCTCCAGAAGCACTTTTCAGGCCTCCCAAACCCTCTGCACATCTATTTTTGCGAAGTGGGCAGGGTTTCGGGAGACCAAAAATGCTGTATTCAGTGTATAAGACACACCCAGATTTTCACCCTCTTTTTTGGGGGGAAAAGGTGCGTCTTATACTCCGAAAAATACGGTAGCTCATCTAGTCGTGCTTCTGATCTGGTTTACCTGGGATGGCCAACATCAATCTTGCAAGTGTGAAAATACAGACTTCCCACTGTCATTTCTTTATCTATTAGGGCAGGTCGTTCCTATGACTTTTTCTCTGACTGGGGGAAAGAAAGCCACTGGGGGCTCCTGCCTCTCTTCTCGGATTGTTTCCTAGAGGGCAACTCTTCTCCTCTTTCCCCAAGGTATCCACAGAGTCCACCACACCTGGGAACTCTCCTGACTTAACCTGGTGACAAAGCATGCCATGCCTGGCTAGCCCATCATACAGTACTCCCCACCATCTACAACAGGGGTGAAATCTACTTACCTTCGCTATTGGTTCCCAAATGTGAGTGCATGTGCCATCTCCACACATGAGCAGGACCTTCCACACATCTATAGAGCATCAAAAATAAATGTGATGATGTCCGGGGGGGGGGCATAGCCTGCTACCAAGCGCACCTGCAAAGGTAAGTAGAACAGCAAGGAGCGGAAAATCAGCTGTGCCACGTGATTTAGATTAGCTAGAAAGCAGGAAATCCTGCTTTCTAGCTAATATAAACTGCGTATCACAGCTGATTGTTGAAAATACCAGTTCACCCGAACCGGTAGCATTTTTCTTACTACTGGTCCAGGTGAACTGGTAGCATTTTTTACTTGCTGTCAGGCTTGCTTCTTCCATTACTCAAGAAAGACCACACTTAAGCACATTTCAAATGATTAAGGTTACTTTTACAGAATAAGAAAGGACAGCAGCGAAAGTTAAGCAAGGAGTGACTACTTTAGGCGCGAAGCATACATATCAAGGCATAAGCCAAACCCAATAACCCCCACAGTAGTGTCCAATGCAATATCATCCACGATGTCAGATGGGCAACACATCCAGAGTGGTCATCAGAATGGAATGTGATACCGTTGGGCCTAGCGATATCACCACCTAGCTCCATCTTCCTCCAGCACACATAATGAACACAGCCCCCCACCCTCCCCGTTTCCATGGCAGCCAAGCATGCAGTAAAGCGAAGGCTGACACTTGCGGTTTGGGTGAACCGGTCCAAACTGGTAGCATTTCACCCCTGATCTACGGCCTATTGCTCTTTGAGTCAGTGGCAGAAGACAGAACTTCTCCATCTGCCTCTTCTACTGGCACTGCCCCATTTTCACGTTCTTCAGCAGGGCCTGGTGAGCTCCCTTTGGCAAATGAGACCCTGGTGTCTTTCCATGCTCACCAGATGATCCCAAGGAGAGGAACCAGGCACTTGACATGGGTGGGGGGGGACTTGGAGCAGAGACAGTTTGCTCAGTTTGCTGGAGGAGAATGAGGTCCTTGCTTCTTTTTTGGGTATATATTTTTATTTATAAGCATTTTTGAATACAGTGTATGTCAGTTACACAAAGACCAGAATAAAAAAACATTCATGGTAGATATTAACACATATAACTCATAACAGTTACTATAATATGATAACACTTGTATTAAATATAATTGTAATAGTATAACCAAATAATTTAAACTAGGTTTTCTTCTATTTTAGACTATTTACATTTTGTAGATTATCATACTTATAGTTGAAAACCATCTCTATTTTAATACAGACATTCATAGTCTTTTTTCCTTTAATTCAGTGTTTCTCAAACTTGTCAACTTGAAGATGTCTGGATTTCAACTCCCAGAATTCCCCAGCCAGCGAATTCCAAGGTTGAGAAACACTGCTCTAATTCCTACCCATTGTCTCTAGCCATTCATAAAAACTGTTCCATATCTGGTAACGTTCTGAGTCTTCTTTATCTTTTAATTATAAAAGTTAACCTATCCATTTCAGCACATAAGCTTTTTCCGAATTACTTCCTCATCTGGCGGAGTGTTTTCATTTTTCCAGTATTTGGAAAATATGAACCTTGCTGCTATCAGTATATGTAAAACTAAATATGTGGTCCCTTTATCATAACCTTTTGGTATTATTTCCAACAGATAAAATTCCAGCTTCGAATCTATATTATGTTTAGTTATCTCTTCCAGCCAATTGTGTAATTTCTCCCAATATTTTCTTCCAATGAGGTCCTTGCTTAACAACAACTCTGCAGACCTTGTAACTTGAGGTTACCAGAACTGCTATTACTAAGTGGCATAGTCCCGCTATGTTTTGCTTACTGACTACTTTGCTTAGTGACAGAAATCCTAGTCCCAACCAGCTTTGTAACCCAAGGACCTCCTGTAGTAATCAAAATCACTGGTTAGAGGCTTTGCATAGTTAAGTATTGTCAAATAAATACTTGAATCGTGAACATTGTTTCATTTCTGTGAACACATCAAACCGCATACAATTACTCCCCCCTCCTGAGTAATTAAAGAAAAGGATTTTTCGCCCCCAAATTCAATATTTCCCATTTGTAATTAATTTCTTGAAATCCCTTCTGTAATCATTCCATTTTAAATGAGCATTTGTATTAGCATAAAACCTAAATTGTTTAATTAGGTGATAATCTATTCAAATAACAGATGAATACATTTTGGGGGAGGGATAACTTTATAATCTTTATGGGAAACAAACACCTTTTGAGATGTACATTTGAGGAAAAGGATTTGGGGAAGAAGTCTATGGTGTTAACAGAGCCAGTGATAAAGAGAGCAGATAGAAGAGGGCTAGGATGTCAGGGAGGATTCTAGGGAGGGTAAAAGCATCAGGGAAGAAAGCTGCAGGCATTGGGGGAGGTCCGGATAGTTATGCTTTATGTTGCACTTCCAAAAAGGTAAAGGAGCCAAATGCTCCAGAAAGAGAATTGGGTGTGTCTGCCAAATGAGCTTTGAAGAAGAGGAATGGGCCAGGAGAATTACTCCAGCAGAACGCAACAGCATCTCTCCCAGAAAGAACATGGGTGGTGACAGAGAGACCAAACTTCAGGAGAACTTGACTGGGTGATTTGACGGGGAAGGGGAGCACCAAAAGAGCCACCAAATTCAGACTGGTGCCAGCAACAGAGATACTGAGCCAAATGGGAAATGGATAGTTGATGATGCTGTCCAGGAACAATACCCAAATAGGGAAGAAGGTGAAGATGTCTAGCTAAAGAGAGTTTCAACAGCCATTTAGCCCAGTGGTTCCCAAAGTGGCCATTACCACTCCCTGGGGGGGGGGATGGCTTAGGGGGGCGGTAAGAGGCAAGAGGGCTGGCAGGGGAGCAGTAAGAGGCATGGAGGGGGCGGCAGAGGAGTGCTGGAAGTGCTTCCCCTCTAGCGAGCCATTTAGATTAGAACCATTCACTCGCTCTCCCCCGCCCATCTGGAAGCCGCTTGATTGCTCACTCCCCACCCATCTGCACTATGCTAGCCCTGCCCCCTGGTCACTCATTGGCTGGATCACCAATCGCCCCGCCTAGCTCAGCTCAGCTCAGGTCTCTATCTTTACCTCCTTCCCTCTACACTGGCTCTGTTAGTAAGCAAGAGAGTAAATTGGTTTCAGGATCCAATTTGGATTGCTCACCAGAGGTTTAGTTCGGAGGATGGACTTCAGTATGAGTCCAAAAGCTCAGAAGATTAAACCTCTGGTCCTGGTGACTGACCCAGATTGGATCCTGCAACATTATCCTGGGGACCTGTATATTTGCCTTCTGTTGTGAGAGTAAGTTGATTTATTCATTTATTGATTGGGTGTACAATAGACTCAAAGAAATTTCATCATGTGATCTAGAACATGGAGACATTCCAGATATGATAGAAGGTGGGAATCTCGGTTTCCATAGGATAAAGACAAGAAAATAAATTTGTGATATTTAAGCACTGCATTTTTGTTTTAATATTGGGCAAGATAAAATGACCCTTCCTATCTCTCGCTCTCCTGTTGTATCTTTTTAGCCTTTCTAGAATCCTAGTAAACAGGGTAGACTAGCGAAGGTAAGGGAATAAGAAATGATATTAAATTACATATGGGTTGGCGGAAATACCATCCCAAGGAGTTTTGAAATATACACCAACAACAATAGAAAAGAAAGGAAGAATGAAAGGAAGATGGGGGAAAGAAGAAAGAGGTAAGGAGAGGAGGATGGAAGGGAGAGGAAGAGAAGGAGAGATGGTAGGAAGGGGAAGAGGAAGAGTAGGAGAAAGGGAAGGGAAGAAGGAAGGGGAAGCAGAGGAGGAAGGAAGAAATTAGAGAAGGGAGGGAGGGAGAAAAGAAAGGGAAAACAAGGTGGTGTTACAACAGGAGGAAGGGATGCAAAGCAACCCAAACTGTATCTTATAACCTATTAAATGAAATAACAAATGTATAAGAATGATAAATGTAAAGAAGAATAACAATCATTTGAATGTATACTTAAAATGTAAGAGAATAAAAATAAAAAATTCTTTGAGAAAGAAAAAGAATCCTAGTAAACATCTTATATGAAACCTGAAAGGCATATGGAGACAAGCAAGAATATTTTTGGAGTCATATCACCTGAGGAACAGTCAAGAACAGGGCTGCAGGATTTTTAAAGCACATCCTGCTTTGTGTATAAAGTTCTGGAAAATGCTAGGTAGATTATTTTTTTTTAGCCGACGCCTCTCTGCTACTCTCTGAATATCCTTCAACAAAAATAAGTGATGACTAGGGACTCATATTATGCTACATATGTATATACTTCATACATATGTATGATATGAAAATGATATCCCAGATGATATGATATTATATTAGTCTTGAAAAGGTTTTTTGTTGTAGCTTTGGTTGAGAGAGCACTGGGTAAAAGAGCTGTGATTAGACATTCTTAAGATCATTGAGGACTTTATATAATCTTGGCCTACGGCATGCGTTAGTATTTGAGAAGAACCAGTATTTGCTGTAGATCAGGGGTCTCCAAACTTTGCAACTTTAAGTCTGAAGGACTTCAGTTCCTAAACTTCTCCAGCCAGCTTTGCTGATTAGACATTCGTGATTAGACATTCTTAAGATCATTCAGGACTTTATATAATCTTGGCCTACGGCATGCGTTAGTATTTGAGAAGAACCAGTATTTACTGTAGATCAGGGGTCTCCAAACTTTGCAACTTTAAGTCTGAAGGACTTCAGACTTAAAGTTGCAAAGGTTGGAGACCCCTGCTGTAGATCACACACAGTGAAAAGCACCAGGAACAATATTTTAAAGGGGTTCGTTCAAATCCACCCAACCACGTTTCAGATTTGAGGTATTTCTAAGCTTAGGAGCATTTATTTTTAAAATTCGGTTTGGAGACATCCAAAATTGTATGGACGTTGAGAAGAAGTGGAATGGAAGTGGAATGTTGCCAAGGCAATATTGCCAGGGTCTTTCTCTTCTATTTTGGTGGTAGAAATTAATGTCTGGGAGATCTTATGCAAACCTTTTGCATTCTTCACTCTACTCCGCATGGCAGCTTGCATAAAATACACATACACAACATATACACATAGAAGAATAGAATAGAATAGAATATTTATTTCTATAACCGCGTCCTCTCCCCGAGGGGACTCGGAGCGGTGCACAGGGAGAAATTAAAACAACATAAAATATATACATACATAAATACAATAAAAACAAATTAAATCTAACTATCCCTGCACTAAAATTCCCATTTTAAAATTAATATTTCCTAACCCCTGAGGTAGAGACTAACCTAGGCCGGCCAAGCAGAAAAAGTGAGTTTTTAATTTCTGACGGAAGGAGCGGAGGTCCGCAGTTGTTCTAATGTCGGGGGGAAGGTCGTTCCAGAGGGCTGGGCCCACCACAGAGAAGGCCCTTCCCCTGGGCGTCGCCCGCTGACAAAGTCTAGTGGATGGCACCCGGAGAAGTCCCTCTCTGTGGGAGCGAATCGGCCGGGAGGATGTATGGGGCAGAATCCGATCCCGCAGATAGCTAGGTCCCGAGCCATGGAGCGCTTTAAAGATGAGAACTAACACCTTGAAGCGCACCCGAAAGACGACAGGTAGCCAGTGCAGCTCGCGCAAGAGCGGTGTTACATGGGTATACCTTCCGGTACCCATTATTGCTTGCGCGGCTGCATTCTGGACCAGCTGAAGTCTTCGGGTGCACCTCAAGGGGAGCCCCATGTAGAGAGAGTTACAATAGTCCAGTCGGACTATTCCACATGCATGGACATATACACGCTCAGTCATTACAAAGAGGAGTAATTCAGTCTTGTTTGCTGTTTCCTTTCTGAAATTGGCATAATACTTCATTTTTAACATGAATACAGTGATCCCTCGTTTTTCGCGGCTTCATGTTTCGTGGCTTCAGTGCGTCGCGGGTTTTTCAAAAATACAGAATAGAAAAAAAATGCATTGGTAGGAGGCAAGCGCCCCCTAGTGCTTGCTTTAAACGATGTCCACCAACTCAAGTTTCCGGTATAGTGTATTGCGAATCCTACTTCGCGGTTTTTCAGTTTTCGCGGAAGGTTCCGGTCCCCATTAACTGCGAAAAACGAGGGATTACTGTATATCACAAAGGAAAGCAGGAAGAACAGGAATAGAGGCTTTCCTTTCTTTCTCCCTTCCCCCTTCCCTTCCTGTCCCTCTGGGACAAACCTTCCAGATAATATTCTTCTTTTCCCTTCCCTTCTTTTGATCCTCTGGGACAAACCCTCCAGATAATATTCTTCCCTTCCCTTCCTTTTCCCTTTCCTTCTTTTGATCCTCTGGGACAAACCCTCCAGATAATATTATTCCCTTCTCTTCCCTTTCCCTTCCCTTCTTTTGATCCTCTGGGGACAAACCTTCCAGATATAATATCCTTTAAAAAACACCCCAGTTTATTTTTAACTACAGGGAATCCCTACCAGATCCCGTAAATATGTAACTCAAGAATTAAATTAGCCAGCAGCTATCTTAAGCAAATAACCTACAAGGAAAATTGTGTTTTCAACCTGGCCAGCTGATGGCTGGTTTTCTCCAGGCTTAAGAGAGAAATTAAAGAGAGGCCCGTGCATTACTCTCTCATTTCAAATCCTCTGGAGCAGATAAACATTATCATGAAACTGGCCAAGGATGAAATTTAAATAAGTAGTGATTGGAAATGATGACAGCAAGAATTCCCGACCCACAAAAACAGACAAATTAGTTTAATTAACTGCAAATCTTGGAGTACAAAGATATGGGGGAGTTATTTAGTTTGTGCAAAGGATTCTCAATATTTCTGTAAAGAGATTAGGCAAAAAACACTGCCGTATAATTACTCTTTTTCAAAAAAAAAAAAAGGAGGAAAAAATAAGTTAGAATTACCCATTTTTTCTCATTTTGAGCTTCTGTCACTTTATAATTCCACTGCAGTGTACAGAGTTATTCCATTTGTCTTGTGCTGGCTAGCAGTGGTAAATCTTTCTCTGCTGAACCTCTTTAGAGCAAAATTCTGCTTGCGGCAAAACCTCATATGTGACAGACAGCCATGGGAAAGAAATTATGAATCCTTCCCTAAACTTGCATTGGGCATAACTCAGTGGTGCTATTCAGCCGGTTCTATCTGGTTTGGGTGAACTGGTAGCGGCTGGGTGGGAGACTCCGCCCACCTGCCCAGACATCATCACGTCGCATTTTTGACGCTCTGCGCATGTGCAGAAGGTCCTGTGCATGCACGGAGGTGATGCGTGCAAGCAAAGCAACTGTGCACATGAGCACACTCACATTTGCAAATCGGTAGCAAAGGTAAGTGAATATCACCCCTGGCATAATCCAGTCTTTGAGATTTCTTCTGTGCCAAAAGACTGCTGTGTGTAGACATTGTAACACAGATGAAACACGTAAAAAGAGCATTTCCTACTGTATTTGCTAGAAATCTACTGTACACCTGTAAAATTTAAACCCCATTGTTCCTTGCAAGACTCTTCCAGTTAGGCTTTTATTAACTTTATGTCACTTTTTGCTTTTTCAGGGTTTCCTGAAATATACTGAGAAAGTTGCTAGTTTAGTTCCCTTTCTTTCTGGTGTAGCGATAAAGGTCATATTGGAAAGGTTGAAAGTGAAGGGTGAAAAGAACATTTGGCCATGTTCTGTGTTACTGAGGGATGTAAGTAGGAGAGATGAGGAATGTGTAATTTTCCTGACTGCTAAACTACGATTTTCAGTATTCTTCATCCCTAGGGTTGCTGGGGCTGCTATAAGTTACTGTTCACCAATGTCTAGAGCAGTTTGTCAACCGTGTCAACTTGAAGATGTCAGGACTTCAACTCCCAGAATTCCCCAGCCAGCATTCGTTGGCTGGGGAATTCTGGGAGTTGAAGTCCAGACATCTTCAAGTTGACAAGGTTGAGAAACACTGGTCTAGAGAGTCACAAATTTCCCAGCACTGGTTTGTTTTCATAGCATCCAGTAATCATGAGCCCTATAATAAAAATGATAAACAAGAATTGCCTAGGTAATATCCAGTTCTCCATAGTTATCTTCACAGAGTAATAATACCATGTTTTCCCCAAAATAAGACAGGGTCTTATTTTCTTTTGACCCCCAAAACAAGCACTTGATCTTATTTTTGGGGAAGTCTTATCATTTTTGAGGTGCAGGAGGTGGTGAGCGTGGTCACCTCATGGCTGCTGCTTGTTGCAATATTTTTGATGAAGGCTTATTTTCAGGGGAGGGCTTATTTTAGTGCATGTGCTAAAAAGCCTGATGGGCTTATTATCCATGGAGGTCTTATTTTCGGGGAAACAGGGTAAAGCATGTTTATTATAATAAAGGAGGCTGTTTTGTTTTTATTATATTTTATTCATTTAGGGCTCAAATAAAAGGTGGAATTGCCATATTTTTGGAGTATAAGATGCACCTTTACCCCCCCCCTAAAGGATGAAAATCTGGGTGCATCTTATACAGTGAATACAGCATTTTTGGCCTTTTGAAACCCTGCCCCCTTTGCAAAAATGGGTTTGGGAGGCTTGCAAAAAACGGGTGGTTTTTGGATCATTTTTGGCTCCCGTAACCCCCAGGAGCCTCTACAAGCCTCCCAAAGCTTTGCATGCCCCCTTTTCTGCAAAAAACAGCCTGTTTTTGTGAAAAACGAGCATTTTTTTGCTTGCTTTTGGCCCCCGCAGCCCCCAAGAGCACTCTACAAGCCTCCCCAAGCTTTTGCATGCACCCCCCTCCATTGTTTTGCAAAAAATGAGGTGTGCTCCTGGGAACTGCTGCGTCTTATAGTCTGAAAAATATGGTACCATATTTTTTGGAGTATAAGATGCACCAGAGTATAAGACGCACCAAGATTTTGAAGAGGCAAATTAAAAAAAAAAGTTTTTATACTCTGCAGACCTCCCTAAAACAGCTTATTTTTCATGAAAATGGTCCTGTTTTTAGTCAAAAAAAGGCCATGAATAGTCTTTAGGAGGCTTGTAGAGTGCTCCTGGCAGCTGAGGGGGGGGGCAAAAACAAGCAAAAATCAGCCCATTTTTTTGCTCATTTCTGCCTTCCCCAGCCCCCAGGAGCCTTCTGGAAGCCTCCTAAAGGCTATGCATGGCCAGTTTTGCAAAGGGGGGCGGGGTTTCAGGAGGCCAAAAATGCTATATTCAATGTATAAGATGCACCTAGATTTTCACCCTCTTTTTTGAGGGAAAAAGGTGCGTTTTATACTCTGAAAGTATTAAAACAATTGCAAATTCTTTCCAGTACTGAAAGTCATGGATAGTGCAAGCTAAGGAACATTTAACTTCAGTTCCATGTATCCAATAATGTATAGATAATCCTCAATTTACAACAGTTTACAGTTTATTGGATTTGTATACCGCTCCTGTCTCCAGATGGACTCAGGGCGGTGCACAGGGAATTAAGAATACCACGATAACAACAATGAATACAATACAGTAATAAAATAAGATTAAATTAGAGTAGCCTGTGCTAAAAATTAAGCTAGAAATATTGAAATCTCAACCAATCCACTAAAAATATCCCCAGTTCTAAAATCTAAGCTAAAATATAGACTAAAATCTAACTCTAGGCTAGGCCAGCTAGGTGGAACAAGTGCGTTTTTAATGAGCGGCGAAAAAGGCGAAGCTCCGTGATGGTACGAAGTTCAGGGGGTAGGCCATTCCAGAGGGTCGGACCCACCACAGAGAAGGCCCTTCCCCTGGGTGCCGCCAGCCGGCATTGACCAGCTGACGGCACCCTGAGGAGGCCCTCCCTGTGGGAGCGGACCGGTCGAAGGGAGGTATGTGGTAGGAGACGGTCCTGCAAATAGATGGTCCAGTTCATTTAATGACCATTTGGAGTTAACAACGGCACTGACAAAAGTGATTTATGACTATTTTTCACACTTTACAACCATTGCAGCCTTCCATCAAAATTCGGACACTTGGCAATTGGTTCCTATTTATGACTATTGAAGTGTCCCACCGTCATGTGTTTCCCTGACAAGCAAATCCAATGGGGAAGTCAGGTTCACTTAACAACCAGATTACTCACTTAACAGCTGCAGTGATACACTTAACAACTGTGGCAAGAAAGGTTGTAAAATGGGGCAAAATTGACTTAACATCTCATTTAGCAACAGAAATTTGGAACCCCATCGTGGCCGTATTTCGAGGGCTACCTGTGTTCTGAAGATTCACATAATGGAAACAACACGCATTTATACTTTCATCCCGTTTTTGAGCCTAATTTTCTTCATCTGCACATTGGAGGAGCACTAAAGCCGATGGCAGCTCGATGTCAACATTTTATAACCCATACATGTTTTTATATTTATTTCCCCTTATTAGGGATAGTGATTTCAATTTTGCATTTATGGAACTGAAAGTCATTTCTGCCCTCATTTGATATAACAGGCTATAAATGTTTAGGAATGTATAAACCTGGCTCTCAATTGAGCATTGTGATATTTGGATGTAGCAGCATTATCAACCTGCATAAACACAAAAAGATTTCACTTTTATTTTCTTGTGGAATTTTCTGCAACATATATGTTTGGTTTGTAGTTTTGGAGGCACAATTTGGAAAGCTGCATTTGAATCTTCTAGACCAGTGTCGGCACACCTTTTCGGCACCAAGTGCTGAAATGGGAGCATGCATGCATGCATATCAGGAACTGGAAAACCAGGTGGCTGGAGCACGCATGCTGGAAATCGGAAGAACAGCCGCCCGGCTACTCTTCCGGTTTCTGCATGCTCTCTGGCCACCTGGTTTTCCAGTTTCTGGCACACACGTGCGTGCAAAGACCAGCTGGCAGGTGCGCATGTGCACACTGGAAACCAGAAGAGCAGCTGCTTAGTGCCAAAAAGGTTTGCCAATATTGATCTAGAAGATTCAACCAGAAGACCAGGTGGCTGATGTGCATGCAAGCCCGGAACCCGGAAAAGCAGCCACTCGGCATGCACATGTTTCTGATATTCCTGCACATGTTTCCAGTTTCTGGCACTCCCACATGTGCAAAGACCAGCTGGCACGCGCCCCAGAACCCAGAAGAGCTCGCGTGCCCGGAGAGATGGCTCTGCGACAGTTCTAGACTGAGAAGTACCAACTAGCTTAAAAAAAATTGGAGCTTGAACAAAATTATCTCGCATGCTGTTCATTGTATTGCAATAAGTATTTGTAATTGTAAATGTTATTCTGCAATTCCATATTGTCCTAAAGTTGAAGTTAAAAATGTTGTATTATGAATATATTTAAAGAAAAGTTTACTGTTTTAAAATTTAGAAAATATGTTTTTTTCTTTTAGGTTAAAAATATATAAAAGAATATAGTGAATTTTGTTAATATAAATTATGACAGTCTATAAAGATTAATGAGCAAGCAGAAATATGTATTATTTCCCACAGCAAGCAAAAGCTGATATGGTTAAATTGATTCCTTAATCCAAAGAAATGTATATATTTAATTTTGTTTCTATTTGGAAATTGCTTCCAGATTTTGTGCTTGTGATGGAGATAAAATGAAACTTTGCTTTTGTTTTTGCTTTTTGTTTCTGGCTTAATTTGGGGACTGAAATTTCCATTTTATACCTACCAGAAACTCTTCTGTGGAAGAAATCTTTCCACCAGCAGTAAAATCCTCTGCCCTAGCAGCTGTAAAAAGTTGCTCCTTGTTTATTCCACCAGACTTGATCAAGATATCTTCAAAAAAAACATAAGAGCTAATGGTTAAGGTTAAAAAGTTGGAGGCTGTAAATTCTGGTCCTGCCTTAGCCATAAAAGCCAGCTGGGTAACCTTGGGCCAGTCACTGTCTCTCACCCCAATCCTCTTTACGGGATTCCTGTTGTGGGAAAAATAAGAAGGAAGAGTATTGGATACATTCCACCATCCTGAGTTATTTGTAAAAATAATAAAGGCAGCATACATACATATTTTTGTTGTTGTCATGTCTGACCCATCACAGCCCCATGGACAACACTTCTCCAGGCCTTCCTGTCCTCTACCATCCTCTGGAGTCCATTCAAGCTCATGCCTACTACTTCGGTGACTCCATCCAGCCACCTCATTCTCTGTTGTCCCATTCTTCTTTTGCTCTCAATCTTTCCCAGCATTAGGCTCTTCTCCAGCAAGTCCTTCTTTCTCATTAGGTGGCCAAAGTAGTTTCATCTTCAGGATCTGGGGCTTCCCAAGAGCAATCAGGATAGATCTCCTCTAGGACTGACTGGTTTGATCGCCTTGCAGTCCAAGGGACTTGCAGGAGTCTTCTCCAGCACCATAGTTCAAAGGCCTCTATTCTTTGGTGCTCAGCCTTTCTTATGGTCCAAATGCAACTGGGAAAACTGTAGCCTTGACTATACGCACTTTTGTTGGCAGGGTGATGTCTCTGCTTTTTAGTATGTTGCCTAGATTTGCCATAACTTTCTTCCCCAGGAGGAAGCATCTTTTAATTTCTTGGCTGCAGTCCCCATCTGCAATGATCTTGGAGCCCAGGAAAATAAAATCTGTCACTACCTCCATTTCTTCCACATCTATTTGCCAGGAATTGAGAGAGGCGGATGCCATGATCTTAGTTTTCTTAATGTTGAGTTTCAAGCCAACTTTTTCACTCTCCTTCACCTGCATCAAGAGGCTCTTTAGTTTCTTCTTCACTTTATGCCATTAGAGTGGTATCATCTGCACATCTGAGGTTGTTGATATTTCTCCCGGCAATCTTAATTATAACTTTAGATTCATCTAGCCCCACCTTTCTCATGATGTGCTCTGCGTATAAGTTAAATAGGCAGGGTAACATACATATATACTGTATATGTACAAATAAATAATACTGTCTAATACAAGAAAGAGCAATTGAGAGAACTACACTGGGTAAGATCTTTGAAGTTATAAAATGCTGTTAATGTACTCTACATGAGTAGTCTACCACACCTCCAGTGAGATGGCTGCTAAGGTCAACTTTTCTAGAGGAAAAAAGGTGATTCCTATGATGCCATCACAGCCTGTTTTATCAATAGGCTTGTTTTCAAAGGCCTCAACTCACTGCACAAACCTGCTTTTGTGAGTTTCAGGACAACCCACAGCCCAACAAAGACCATGGCCATACTGTTGGGTTGCATTTGTTTAAATGCCCCATTGAGTCTTGATCTTTCTCTCCCCCTCCTCCAGACTCCCTCCGGCAGGTTATGTTAATGTCACATTGGGCCAGAATACGACAGCGATGGTGATGTGGGCTTTGGACCTCAAGAAGGCATTTGAACTCTTTTCTTCTTTCATCCGACTGTTGATTATTAAAATGTTGCAAGTCCCAGTGCGGGATGGTCTCATTGTGCTGAACTGCTGAAGGCCAAATTGGACTTATCTAATGGTGGGTGACAAAAAAAGAAGACGGAAGAATCTACCGTAGCCGTTTCTCTTCCTTGGTCCCACTTCCATTTGTTTTCACACTGTGAGAAAGAAACGATGCAAGAGGCTCGAAGGAGCCTGGCTTGAGGCTGATGCTACAGTTTTACGTCCTCGTGGAGGGATACGCTGAAGCCTTCTGGATGATGTGGAGCTCCCCGGTGTCCAGATGCTGCTCAAGCAGAGTGCACCAGCTGTCTTCCCAACTGGTGATCGAGGATCTCCCGGATAAAGGCAATCGGATGCAAATCTGCCGTGAAAATGAAAAGCTGGCCGTGTGCAGCCGCCTTTCTCCAATTACTTTCTCAGCTGATGGGGGGGATGAGGCTTCCAGCCGGGATCAGGAAAAATGCACCGGGGAAGTCCTGTTGCCAATCCAAAGCCCTCCCAAGGAGAGCTTTCCTCTCCCTTTTAGGCTAATTAAACAGCATCTTCATGGTCTAGAAAATGTGCAGCATTCCCCTACTATTTTTTTTTTAAATGAGAACAAGTGGCAAATCAGGATGAGATTTTATGCTTTGATTAGAAGGGAAATGGAGGTTCCTCGCTGTCTATTTATTTGAAAAGTTTTATCATTTTGGCTTGTATCGATGCTCTGACCTATGCATTCACTTTTCTTTTACAGTTGTAGCATCTATGCGACATCTGACACATGATGAAACTCCTACATATGAGCTGGAAGACACCAAATTTTGCAATTTTTTAATCTTCCAAAGACAAATATAATGTGTCAGTTTCTCTAATGTAAAAAAAAATGTAAATGTAAATTTTATTTGTAGCCCGCTCTCTCTCCCCAGAGGGACTCGAGGCGGGGCACAGGAGAATTAAAAACAATAAACACAAACAAAGTACAAAATTTAAAATCACAATTAAACATGTCCTGCGCTAAAAACATCTATAAAAACTAAAAACTGTCCCTAAAACCCCTTAACACTATAACTAATTAAAATTACCCTAGGCCAGCCAAATGGAAGAAATGAGTTTTTAAAAGCTGTCGGAAGGAGCGAAGGTCAGTGGTCGTTCTGATTTCGGGGGGAAGGTCATTCCAGAGGGTCGGGCCCGCCACAGAGAAGGCCCTTCCCCTGGACGTCGCCCGCTGGCACAGCCTAGAGGACGGCACCCGGAGAAGTCCCTCTCTGTGGGAGCGAATCGGTCGCAGGGATGTATGAGGCAGAATGCGATCCCGCAGATAGCTAGGTCCCGTGCCATGGAGCGCTTTAAAGATAGTAACTAACACCTTGAAGCGCACCCGAAAGACGACAGGCAGCCAGTGCAGCTCGCACAGGAGCGGTGTTACATGGGAGAACCTAGAGGCTCCCATAACTGCCCGCGCGGCTGCATTCTGGACTAGCTGAAGCCTTCGGGTGCACCTCAAGGGGAGCCCCATGTAGAGAGAGTTGCAATAGTCCAGCCGGGATGTCACGAGGGCATGAGTGACTGTGCAAAGGGCACCCCGATCCAATAGGGGACGCAACTGGCGGACCAGGCGAACCTGGTAAAACGCCCAGGTTTTTCTCTTTCTCTTTCTCTTTCTCTTCCCAGGAGGCAGGCAGAGAGTCTTCTCAAGTTTGCTATAACCTGAAGCCTGCTGAATTGCATGTCAGCTTTTATGTAGTTATAGTTTAGAATTTATTAAATTTGTATACCGCCCTTCTCCCTTGCGGGACTCAGGGCGGTGAATTATGTAGTATGCAGTCTGCTACACCTATTGGACTGCAAATCCATAATCCCCTGCCTATTCTGATGAATACTGGGATGTATAGTCTAACACTGTAGTTCCCAGAGATGTGTGGACTTCAACTTGTATTTTTAAAAATCAATACTTTTAAATCAATACAAAGAAACATTTCTAGAATACTTAGCAATGATCTTGTTGGCTGGGGAATTCTGGGAACTGAAGTCCACACATCCCGAAATTTGCCATGGTCTAACATATTTTAAGGATTCCTAGCTGGAAGAAAGGTTGGTCAGGGGTGTCAAATTAGTGGCTCGTGGGCCAGATGTGTCATGCACTGGCCACGCCCATGTCTGGTTTAGCAAAGGGGGGGGGGAAGTCACAATATGTCACGTGACACCACAGTAACACACAAGTTTGACACCCCTGGCTTAAGTTTTCAACTTTCTTAATTTCTAAAGTGGAAGCAACTAGCACCAGCTTATATTTATACTACAACCTGTTTAGTTAGAAGTACGGAGGTTTATTTCATGTAAGTGTACAGGACCACGATGAAACCTGACATTTCTTAAGTTTTTATGAGTTGATTTTGAGGGGGGGGGGGGGGAAACGCATAGTGCCAGGGCTCTACTGCAGTCAACAAACATGGAAGAGGGATTTGCAGCCAAGTCACTGAGAAATGAGGAAAGTTGCTTGGTTTAGCCATAGCCAGAGGTGATATTCAGCCAGTTTGGACTGGTTCGCCCAAACCGATAATGGAACCTGCTCACCCTCCCAGGTCTACGCTGTTCTATTTAGGCACGTTTTCAACCCAAAGCACATGCGTGGAAGGCTAAGTGCATGAGAGAATGAGTGGATGTAGCACATGTGTGCGAAGCACGCCTGCATACATGCTCACATTTGCAAACTGGTAGGGAAAGCAAGCTATACCCCTGGCCATAGCATTTGGCCATCTAGATCAGGGGTTCCCAAACTTGGCAACTTTAAGACTTGGCTGGAAAATTCTGGGAGTTGAAGTCCACAAGTCTTAAAGTTGCCAAGTTTGGGAACCCCTGATCTAGATGAATGCTCATGTACTGACTGAAGTTCTTTCGGGCAAAAGTATTTTTCAGCCATCCCTGTAGATACCAGGAAGTGGAGAAATCCTTTGAGCCTTGAATAATGGGTCTTCTACTATCTGCCCCTAACTGAGCATCGTGGCCCAGATAATGGCTGCAAAATTTTATGCCTTTGCAAATAGCAACATAGTGAGAATCAGAATGTAGGCCAGTATGTTGTATTTGTGTATTTTTTAAAGGAACAGGCCAAAATTATCATCCCAAAATTGGGAAGGGGAAAAGTTGAGAAGAAGCCTAAATCTTTTTTTTTTAAAAAAAAGATTTTTTTAAAAAAACACCTGTCTGAATGGCTTGCTAAAATAATACGCTAAATTTGTCAGCAAAATTCTATCCCAAGGAATCCATAGCGATGCTTTGGAAGCCAAATTCCCAAAGAAATAATAATGGGGCTCTTTGAAAATGGATGTGTATAAGCATAAAAACAGATAAAAGAAAAAAGAAATATGCAGTCATACAGTATTATATTTAAATGTAAGACCTTATCCCCACCACTCTCCATTTTTCGATACAAGAGTGTGTACGTGAGTGTCACAGTGAAGTCTCTCTTTCCCTCTTCCTCTCCCTCTCTCTCCCTCCCTCCTTCCCTTCCTCTCCCTCTCCCTCTCCCTTCCTTCCTCCCTCTTTCCCTCCCTCCCTCTCTCTCCCTTTCTCTCCCTCCCTCCTTCCCTCCCTCCCCCTCCCTCTCTCTCTCCCTCCTTCCCTTCTTCCCTCTCCCTCCCTCTCCCTCCCTCTTTCCCTCCCTCCCTCTCCCTCCCTCTTTCCCTCTCTCCCTCTCCTTCCCTCCCTCCCTCTCCCTGTCTCTCCCTGCCCGTTCTGATTAATGACCCAGATTTCCTCTTCTCCTCTCTTTGGCATTACCACAGCTGGAGAAGCTGCCCTTTGGAAATGGCCTACCTGTTCCCCAAATGGCTGTTTATCCATCATGAAGGACATCCAAAAGGACCCAAATGATTTAAATGAACTTCTATCGTAAATTGAGACAGGAAGACCTTGGATTCAGGCCTGAAAGAACCACCATAAAAATTAAGCCAGCCCTTGCTAGTGTGTTCCTCACTATTTTTTTTCCTTATAAATGTCAGAAGTGTACCTTAATTAATACTGAATTGCTATCAGCGTTGTGCAAAGGGTCAAGTGGTATTTTAAAGGTTTTGACATTAACCAGTTTCCAGTCTTTGTGGATCTCATTCGTGTCCTCATTCTCCTATTTCATTCACCATTGATCCTTGTGACATTAACTTATCCTCCTGGAGGTTTGTTTCCCGTTTTAGCTCTGTACCTTTTAAAAGAGGTTTCCTCCTGGCCAGTGATAAAATCAACGCACAATGGTCATGATTTGGTGGGAAATAGAAGTCAAGGGAAGCTACTGTTATTTTTTCCAAAGAATTTTTTATGTTTTTATTCTCTTACATACCGTTTTAAGTATACAGTCACATGATTCTTCTTCTTTACATTTATCATTCTTATACATTTATTATTTCATTTAATAGGTTATAACAGTGATGGCTAACCTTTTTTGGCTCGCGTGCCAAAAGCAGGGGGGAGCGTAGGGGGGTGGGCGTGCCACATCCACAATGCTATGTGCATGACCCCCCCTGCTTTTGGCATGCTTTTTTGCCCTCCCAAGTCTCCAGAGGCTTTGTAGGAGCCCGGGGAGGGTGAAAACAGCCTCCCCCCCACCTCCAGAGGCTTAGGGAGCTTCCCTGAAGCCTCCAGAGGGTGAAAAATGGCCTCAAAAGAAGGTCTAAATCAGCTGGCCAGCGCACACAAGCGTGCTGGTGCTGACAGGGCAACGCCTCGCGTGCCCTAAGAAATGGTTCCGCGAGCCCCCTGTGGCACCCGTGCCATAGGTTCGCCATCATGGGGTTATAAGATACAGTTTGGGTTGCTTTATATACCATCCCTTCCTCCTTTTGTAACACCAACTTCTTTTCCCTTTCTTTTCTCCCTTCCTCCCTTCTCTACTTCCTCCCTTCCTCCTCTCCTTCCCCTTCCTTCTTCCCTTCCCTTTCTCCTACTCCTACTCTTCCTCTTCCCCTTCCTACCCTTTCTCCTTCTCTTCCTCTCCCTTCCATCGTCCTCTCCTTACCTCTTTCTTCTTTCTTCCATCTTCCTTTCATTCTCCCCTCCTCTCCCTTTCTTTTTCTATTGTTGTCGGTGTATGTTTCAAAACTCAGTTATGTTTCCTTGGGATGTTATTTCCACCAACCCAAATATAATTTAGTATCATTTTAATTAATTTAATTCAATTTATTTAGATTTATAGAACCGCCCTTCTCCATCGAAATGGACTCAGGGCGGTGCACAGGAAATTAAAATCGATAAATAACAATAAATACAGAAGAATTAAGAATAACTTAAACTAAAGTCCTGTGCTAAAAATCCCAATTAAAATTCTAAAATACATTTACTCATTGGCTAAGCTAGGCCGGCTAGATGGAACAGATAAGTCTTAAGTGAATGGCGAAAGAGGGAAAGGTCTGTGATGGTCCAAAGTTCGGGGAGTAGGTTGTTCCAGAGGGATGGCCCAGCCACTGAGAAGGCCCTCCCCCTGGGCACCGCTAGCCGGCATTGGCCGGCGGATGGTACCCTGAGGAGGCCCTCCATATGGGATCGGATCGGACGGAGAGAGGTATGCGGCAGGAGACAGTCCTGCAAATAACTAGGCCCTGTGCCATGGAGCGATTTAAAGATGGTAACAAGCACCTTGAAGCGCACCCGGAAGGCCACCGGCAGCCAGTGCAGCTCGCGCAGGAGAGGTGTTACATGGGAACTTCGAGATGCTCCCAGGATCCCCCGCGCGGCTGCATTCTGTACTAGCTGGAGCCACCGGATGCACCTCAAGGGGAGCCCCATGTAGAGAGCGTTTCAGTAGTCTAGGCGGGATGTAACGAGGACGTTTCTTAATCACTTACCTTTGCTAGTCTACCCTAGTTATGTTTGCCCCCCTTTTATATCTCACTCTTGAATATATACTTATAAAGCTACTGTTTCATATAGTATGACGTGGGAGCATAGACACTCAATATGAGTTATTGGGGTGACAGTCTATCCCACTTCTCAATGCAACTATTTACATATTTCATTCAACTTTATAATTCTGTGTTATAGATAATGTGAAACTGAAAAATAATCCTGACATCAGGAATGTATAAGTAGAAACAGATTTATGATAATAGATTCCGAACAAGAACTTGGCATGTTACCCAAGTCAAAGTTATGTGTAGCCTCAATTTAACAGACCCCTCATTGAGCAGACTTCAAATACAACTGAAAATTTTTTTGTCTGGGTTTCCCCTGAAATAATGAACAAATTTGCTGTAGTTAAGTTTATGTTACGCTAGGCAACCTGCCACCCTCTGGATCATTGTTTCAGGGAGATTTCCTTACCAGATTCCTCAATGCGATCAGCAGTGCCAGAACTTCTAATGGGCTGGAAAAGTCCTTAAAATTCAAAGTGATATTCAAAGATGTATCTGCCTTGAAAGTAGCCGAGGTTGAACTGCATAGACGTTGACTGCAGGAAATCTTCAATGACATTTTTATTATTATTTATCTATTTGAATCCTATGTTTGTTATTATTTTTACAAATAATTCAATGCAGCAAACATATCTAATATCATCCTCCTATTTTCCCCACGAAACCAACCCTGTGAGGTTGGTTAGTCCAAGAGAGAATGACTGGCCCAAGGTCACCCAGCTGGCTTTCATGGCTAAACTGGGATTTGAACCCAATCTCTCAATTACTAGCTTGGTGCCTTAACCATTATTCCAAATGGGCTCTGTCAACTTACATACACCACCCTCAAAGAGAGAGCGAGAGGTCACCAGTAGCCCTGATGATGTCTGCTCCAGCTTATCCAGGCCTGAAAGAGAAGGCAGAAAATGATCAAGCCTTGGCCAGATTGTTTTCCTCCTTTTCTTCAGTTGTTGGGTGACCAACAAGCTCTCAAACTAACTAGACCTGTGGTTCCCAACCTTTTTTTGGCCATGCCCCACCTAAGCATCTCTAAAATCCTGATTGCCATCCCCTCTCCGGTGACATATAATTCTTACTTTACTCAAAAAGTGAACTCTACTCATGCGGAGGAAGCCTAAAAGGCCATTAACTTGGTTTAAACAAAGTTCAAATTGCCCTCAATAAAAATCGAATTGCTCCCCTGTGGGGCCTGGGTCCCACATTGGGAACCACTGAACTAGACTCATCTACAGGGATATGAGAAGAAAATCCAAGATGGTGGTTTGGTCTATGCCGTTGACTGAAACCCTGCCTGTTTTAAGGCCTGTTGTACGTGAAGAGAGTAGGATCTGAACCATATAGTGTCTTTTTCTCTCATGGGCCTGAAGATGATCTTGAAACTAGCCTCTTCCTCTTATGAAAAGCTGAGAAGAAAGTCTGAACTGTTGAGTTCCTTCCCCTAAAGCAGGAGTGCCAAACTCGTGGCCCAAAGGCTGGATGCGTCAACACTGGCCACGCCCATGCCCCATTTTAGCGAAGGGGAAAAAGTCACGATACATCACGTGAGACAACATGAGTTTGACACCCCTGCGCTTAAGGAATGGAGCCACAAAGTCCACCCAAAAAATATTATTTACATAAACCAAAACGAGGCAAACACATAGCAAACTAGTTTTTCACGGCTTTACAATGCTACAGTTTAGAAGGATAAATCAGCACAGCTTCTCAGCATTGTAAGAAAATCAGTGAGAGAGAGAGGGGGGGGGGGAGGGAGGGAGGGAGAAGGAGAATATGCAGGCAATACAGGAAGCTGTCCTGTATAGGTAGTTCCCGACTTATGATCACAATTGAGCCCCAAATTTCTGTTGGTAAGCAAGACAGTTTTTGAGTTTTGCCCCATTTTACAAACTGTCTTGCCACAGTTCTTAAATGAATCACACCATCGGTAAGTTAAAACACGGTTGCTAAGTGAATTTGGCTTCTTCATTGACTCTGCTTGTCCGAAGGGCACAAAAGGGGGGGTCACATGACACCAGGACACTGCAACCGTCATAAATAAGAGTCAGTTGCCAAGCACCTGAATTTTGATCATGTGTCTAGGGAATGCTGCACCGGTTGTACATGTAAAACTGCTCATAAGTCACTTTTTTCAGTGCTGTTGTAACTTTGAATGATCACTAAAGATCAAGGGCTTCCTGTAATAGTAAAATATCTTCTCCTAGGGACAAATCCAGAGGTGGTATTCAGCAGGTTCTGACCAGTTCTGGAGAACCGGTAGGGGAAATTTTGAGTAGTTCAGAGAACTGGTAAATACCACCTCTGGCTGGCCCCGCCCCCATCTATTCTCTGCCTCCTGAGTCCCAGGTGATCGGGAGGAAATGGGGATTTTACAGTATCCTTTCCCTGCCACACCCACCAAGCCACACCCAACAAACCATGTCACACCCCACCAAACCACACCCCCCAGAACCATTGTAAAAAAAATGTGAATCTCACCACCGGACAAATCCAATTGCATTTGGCAGGTCTTGCTTCAGAGTAACCTTTCTGAAAACCTTTCTTGCAGCAAACTCATTCAAAAGGCTCCAGGTACCTTGAAGGCAGAAACACCAGAAGGTCCAGGACCCGAAGAATCTTCTCACAGGACATCTGGACATCTAAAAGTTTCTACTGGAAGTATAGGGAGAATGACAAAAAGAAGAGTTGCATGAAGGCTTTCTTTAATCTTGCACCTTAATGAGGTTTAGAAGAGTGCACTTCCCCACTGATCTGCCCTTACAGAAACCTGTCTCCTCTTAACCATCAAACACTTAAACTATTACAGTAGGTGGGAATTCTTAGAAGCCTAAATGGAGGTTGGTTCAAATACCCTGAGGAAACATCCCTTTACATCAACCAGCTTCGCATCTGTTTTGTGTAAAAGATGTAGCATTCTATTTTTATTCAAGGGCAAACCAACCTTAAAAGTGCAGAATTATAGCTAAGATGGATGCAGGTACAGTATTGATAACTCCTGTTATCAGTAAAACTACCTTCACTAAGAAATCAATAATTACTCAAAGAAAAATGTGCTCTCACAAACTATGCTTATGACTTCTCCTGACTTGATTACCCTAAATTAAATGTCTTTACTTGTCACAGTGACCAACATTCGGTCCTGAACACGTATCAGACAAATGTAAATCATTCCAGTGACTGAAACAACAGCTTGTTAATTTGAACTAGTCAAAAGTCCACTTTTTTCAGATTAAAGTTCAACAGTAACATCTGCCCACTTCCCAAAACACATCAGGAATATGCAAATTAACCCAATGAGCAAAGTGCAGTCTCAAATTTAAGACCATAGCAAGGAGAAGCTATTTAAATGCCTTCCACTGGCATCATTACCTGACTGAAATGTTCATTATGGTGGATCTTGTTCAACCAAACCAATGAGATAATTTTAGGGGATAAAATCACAATGCCGTAGACTGTTATGGACATACATTATTCAGAAGACATTGGGGACATATATTTCTTTTCCTACCTGCTAAAAAGTAAATTGTGGGAATTCACAGTGTCCAGTTAAGACGTGAGTGTCCAATCTTAATAACTTTGAGACAGGGGTGGGTGGCTGCCAGCGTTGCTGCCAGTTCATGACCCGCACGCAATGTGTGCATGCACCCGACACGCGCTGTAAGCATGTGCACAATTTAATGTAAATTGTTCTGCGCGCATCTGCAGAACAATTTACAGTGAACTGTGCATGCGCAGTCACTAAAATCCAAAATGGTGGTGGCCAAGTGGCAGCGAGGCAATCAGTTTAGGGGCATGGCAGGTGTGGAACGCGACCAGTTCTGCGACCCAGGTCTGAATTCCACTACCGGTTCGGCTGAACCGGGGACGAACTGGCAGAAGCACACCTCTGCTTTGAGACCTGTGGCTATCAACTCCGAGAATGTGAATTCCACCAAGCATGACTGGCTGGGGAATTCTGGGAGTTAGAGTTCACAGTCTTAATGTTGCCAAAGTTGGACACCCTGCATAGGGCAGCTTAAGTCCCCACCTCCCCAAAAATCTGTCATACATTATGAAAGGAACTCCATAAACATAATCATAATCATAATCATAATCATGATCACGATCACGATCACGATCACGATCACGATCACGATCACAATCACAATCACAATCACAATCACAATAATAATTTATTATATTTATAAACCGCCCCCTCTCCCCAAAGGGACTCGGGGTGGTGTACAGGAAAATTAAAAAACCATCTAAAAACATACAATACACACAAATTAAAAGCGAATTAAACTACCCTGTACTAAAATTTAAAAACCATTAAAATTACCACCCATTAAAACCCAATAAACAATTTGAGAAAACAGACTGGGGCGAGAAGCGTAAATTAGGCCAAGCCGGCCTGATGAAACAAATAGGTTTTTACTTTTTGGTGGAAGGCGCGAAGGTCTGTAGTCGTTCTAATATCTGGGGGTAGGTCATTCCAGAGGGTTGGGCCCATCACAGAGAAGGCCCTTACCCTGGGCGTCGCCCGCTGGCACTGCCTTGTGGACGGCACCCGGAGAAGTCCCTCTATGTGTGTGAGCGAATCGGCCAAAGGGATGTAATAAATTCCCTTTTCTTTTATGCAAACACGTTACAGTAGGAGAGCAAATAGTACTTTCCTTTCAATCACTTCCTTATACCAAATATATGTTTGTAGGCAGGACAGAAAGATTTAGGATTATTTCCTCACACTAAACAACTCTGTCATTGTGTATATCTGGTTAGTTCACCATAATGGGACAACATTTGAACCTGCTTTGGTCAAATAATAGGAAGAAGAGCCTGTTAGCAACTCTGGGTTCAGAACCAGTGTCATGACTCTGGTCCCTTAACCAGTGTTAGGAAAATAAATGCGGAATAGTATAATACACGGGACAGTAAAGAGATACGTTGCTTTAACCACAAACAAACTCTAAAACAGTGATAGTAGGAAAATAAATAGTCTTTACTTTGTAGCAACTAAAATACTTCTTCTGATCAGTGAGACTAACTTCTCAAAACAATAACAGTCCTTCACCCAATACAGAGTTATCTTACAGTGATGCAAAACAAATACTTCTTCAGTCTTCACAGCTTCAGCTCCTCAGCACAGGAATCAAAGGGAATCAAAAAGGGAATGAACTGTGATTCTGAGCTTGCTTATATGGTAGAGCTGAGAAGCACAGCCAATTAGAATTTAACACAGTTCTTAAAGCTACATAACTCCTTAAGAACATAGGCTCTCTCATTATGCCCAAGATTGTCGACCCAAGATAAGTCTGAATATCCTAACAGAGCCGCATATTCCAAAATTGGGCATAATGAGAGATCATGGTTCCTTCAAAACATGATCTTGTTTAAATCTTCTGTCGTCTGTCTTTCCTGGACAAAAGAAAAAGGAAAAAAAAAAGGAAGACAGGAGAATGACATGAAAACTCTAAATTCAGGTCTGTTCTTTTTGTTTTCTGTGTATGAAACAAACTGGATCTAAGGTGGGGAGGTGGTGGACAAAGACATTAGAACAGGGGTGGGCAAACTTTGCAACTTTAAGTCTGAAGGACTTCAGCTCCCAGACTTCTCCAGCCAGCAAAGCTGGCTGGAGAAGTCTGGGAGCTGAAGTCCTTCAGACTTAAAGTTGCAAAGTTTGCCCACCCCTGCATTAGAACATGTGAAATTCTATTACTGATACTAATATTTCATAGTTTGTTCAATTACAGTTAGCAAAGATATGTGTTTCCTTGCCAAGCAAACAAGATGACACTGGAAACCTCCCTCCCACCCCCCCTTAATTGTTTTTTTTTTAATCAGGAAATTTTTAAGAAGCATCCGTTACCACTTTTGTCTAGGTTCCTCACTATTAAATAAATAATAAGCAGCTTTGAGCTTTTTGGGATAGCATTAATGCATTAATTGCTTAGTTTAGCACTGCATATTTATGACTTCGCTCCATCGGCGCCTGCATCAGACTGCAGAATTAGCTCATATCAGCTGCCCAAAGCCCCCCGTTTATTTAAATCGCTCTTTTTTGTTTCCTTCTGAAAAGGATTGGCACCAAATGAAAGTGACTGCAGGAAGTTGCCTGCCCTTGTGGAGGGATTTCTTTCTTTTATTTTGGGAAGGCCATTCCATAGCCCTTCTTGATTTAAAGCCATAAGAGAAAAGCAATTAGAAGTTTGTGCTCCTAATTATGTTCTAATTAGAAAGTTTAATGGAAGTATCTAAATGAAGATATATGAGGCCTTTAAATGAAAGAACTGATGACCAAGTAGCTAGTTAAAAAAAGAGAAAGAAAGATAATCCTTAATATTTTATGCTAGTGTGGTAAGAAACCAGACCTTCAAAAAAGAAAATGTGGCAAATTTTCCAAATGAACTATTCTGAGGAATAAGTCTGAAATCCTGACTGTGTTTCTAACCTGCGTCAGTATATATACCATGCCCTATACTGAGTGTCAATACTTCCATTAGGAAAACATTTACTCTAAAGTCCAATAAAAAGATAATACTAATAACAATAACAATAAACACCCCCATTGCCTCTACACAATGGAGCGTTTGTTAGTCAGACATAACTGCTGGAAGGCAGAATATCATTTCTGGCATATGAATAATATAATCCAGTTTGACAAATCTTATCTTCCAGTTCAGCACCAGTTTATATTTCTCTAACAGCTTTTTATATCCCATTTCTGATATGAAATTCTTCCTCCTTTCATGAGCCGTGCCACAATTTAGCTCTCACAGTTGGGTGCCGTCATTGCCTATGTGAAATTATTATTGGAGTCAATTAGCTTTCGACTGGCTACGACTCCGTGAATGTTGCCCTGAAGTGAAGGAGGTAATAAGTTATTTCCAGGAATCTGCCTAAAATCTGCGAGGCTGATTTACATATCAGATGCTCTGCTGTTGGGTTCGGCTCTGATGAGGTGAAAAGGTAATGGCTGAATGCAGCATGATACGGAAGCGGTGTTTTCAGATCTCGGAGTCTTCGGAAAAGTGTATCTCATAGAAAAACAAGGTCGTTGCCTCAATACAGTTAGCCTTTTCACAATAGACTATTCTGACATTGATTGTGTTCCACAAGGGACAATGGAAAGGATTGGGAATAGTTATATAGGACAAAAGAAGAAGAAGAGACCCACTAACTGTCTTTAACTATCTCAAAAGCTGCCATGCAGAAGACAGAACAGCTGGTACTCTCTAAGGTTTCAAGGAGAAATGCAATTGCTAATACTTTAGGAAAGCAGATTTTGGCTAAACGGTATAGACATTTTCAAATGGATAAGGCTGTTTGACACTGCGATTTCCTAGAGTCCCAGCCAAGAGAAATAGACTGGATTAAATCTACACTACAAAATTCAAGGCTACCTTTTTTTTCTAAAACCCCGTAATCCTGCATATTGCCCTATTTAGAAAAGTAAGTGAAATAAATCCATAAAACTAAAATGCATGAACATTGAAGAACTATATTAAAATCATTGTTTCTTATATTTCTGCCCTTTATGCCTCCTGTTGTTGATGTGTGTGTGTGTGTGTGTGTGTGGAGGGGGGGAGGTGGATTGATGTGTGTGTGTGTGTGTGTGGAGGGGGGGAGGTGGAAAGCCTACTTAAATAAGCCTCTAGTGAGAGATACAAGAAGGTACCTCTTATTGGCATGCAGAACTACAGTGATCGCTGGGCTCCTGGCCAAAAGAACGCCAAAGAGCCTCAAACTCATCAAGGTTACAGACTATATACTGTACAAAATGTTGTATGGAAATGGTAAAAAAAATACCCAACCCACAATGTAAATCATACTGTGACTTTTATAACCGGAACATAATATCTGAGAATACTATGGGGTGACCTTACTAAGGCCATCAAAGCACTTTTCCATTATAGGGGCAGATATTGGACTTAATACTGATTACACATGGTAGTTGACATAATAACATTGGTTGTGCCCCTATACTGCTTCCTTTCATTTCAAATGAAAGTCAGTGGTCTGGTTTGTATTAATCAGAATAATCAATCAGAGTAGAGCTGGAAGGGATCTTGGAGGTGTTCTAGTCCAACCCCCTGCTCAAGCAGAAGACCCTCTGATGAAGCACCCACAGCTTCTGAAGGCAAACTGTTCCAAATGGTTAATTGCCTTCACTGTTAGGAAATTTCTCCTTAATTCCAGGTTGTTTTTCTCCTTGACTAGTTTTCATCCATTGTTCCTTTTCTTGCCTACAGGTAAATAGGTTGATCCCCTCCAGGATTCCATCAGTCACTACTGCTTGTTTGCTCATGGGTGCACGTATGCCAGTTCACTTGTGGGCAATGCAATAAAAATTGTTCTACGCATGCGCAGAAGCAAAAAACAAAATGGTGGCGCAATAGGCGATAGAGAACCAGTTTGGGGGCAGGACAGGTCTGGGTCACTGCCAGTTTCAGTGACCCAGGCCTCCAAACAACTACCAGCCAAACTGGTTCAAACTGGTAGGAACCCACCACTCCCCTCCTCTTTGTGGCAACCTCTCAAATACTGGAATATCTGTGTCCCCCTGTCATTTCAGAGACATTGGATGGCTTTGGTTTGCTTGCTCCATTCTCTTCAGTGTTTCCCCTCAAGCTTATGCTATGTACCAGTTGTTATATATGATATTAACCTCCCCCCCCCCCCCCCATTCCGCCAGTGGAGAAATTCAATTATGTTACTACTGTTTTTGTGGGTGTGGCTTGGCGGGCTTGGCAGGGGAAGGATACTGCAAAATCCCCATTCCCTCCCCACTCTGGGGCCAGCCAGAAGTGGTATTTGCTGGTTCTCCAAACTACTCAAAATTTCCGCTATGGGTTCTCCAGAACCTGCCAGAACCTGCTGAATTTCACCCCTGCATTCTGTCATTTCTCTCCCCACCTCTTCAGATAGGATGGAGGGAGGCTGGTTTGGTAATTTGCAGATCAGTTTTGGAGGTGATGGTCCACGGGGACTGGTCAACGTGGCTTGCAATAGGTATTGCAAACACAACAACAAGCCCCATAGCAGGAGGTTTCACATATTACACAGGCATAGAGTAGCTTCCTGATGACAAAACAAAGAGTCCAAGCAGAAGGAGATCTTTCATCTTTTATCCATGTCCATATGGAGGAGAAGTTATGTGTATTTGATAGAAGATCAATAGTTTTTTCTAAACCCTGAGCTTTGCTATTTTCCTCTAAGTTGTGTGTCACCATACTAATTGTGTAATAGTATCATTCAGATGTGAATTTTTAAATGTATATTTATTTATTTCCTTCCTTTATTATTCTTCACATATAATTCAAGGTGGGGAACATACCCAAAACACGTTCCTCCTTCTATTTTCCACATAACAACAACCCTGTGAGGTAGACTGAGCTGAGAGAGCGTGACTGGTCAAAAGTTCCCCATCTGGGCAAGGTAAGACTAGAACTCATGATCTCTCTCTCTCTCTAACCTGGCCATCCACCTTGCTATCTTTCAGAAAAAAAAATGTACAAATCTGAATTTTCGACAGGCCAGAGATCAAGATGATTTCTGATTATGTCTGGGGAATGATGGGTGAATGGTATTTAACAATACCAATACCATGAAAAGAAGGACTAGGGGAGACATGATAGCAGTGTTCCAATATCTCAGGGGTTGCCACAAAGAAGAGGGAGTCAAACTATTCTCCAAGGCACCTGAGGGCAGAACAAGAAGCAGTGGTGGAAACTGATCAAGGAGAGAAGCAACTTAGAACTGAGGAGAAATTTCCTGACAGTTAGAACAATTAGTCAGTGGAACAGATTGCTTCCAGAAGTTGCGAATGCCCCAACACTGGAAGTCTTTAAGAAGATGTTGGATAGCCATTTGTCTGAAACGGTATAGGGCTTCCTGCCTAGGCAGGGGTGTGGACTAGACGACCTCCAAGGTCCTTTCCAACTTTGCTATTGTATTGTATTGTATTGTATTGTATTGTATTGTATTGTATTGTATTGTATTGTATTGTATTGTGTTGTGTTGTGTTGTGTTGTGTTGTGTTGTGTTGTATTGTATATATTTCCCCCATGTGCTAAATTTGTGTATTTCTATGCTCTTCTGACTTGGCATGCCATCTAAAGTGTTTGATTTGGCAGCTGATAAATCTAAATAAAAAATAATCATTGAATTCCTTTACATATCCGTATTTCCCCCCTTGCTCACATGAAAAACTTTTTTACAAAAGAAACTCTTTTTTATGCTCTAGCAGTTTGTTCCGCAGCTTGTATCGCTGTGGGCACCACTTCAAATCCTCTTTAATGCTTCCAATTACTTAATTTGTTCTGCTTTGATTGGCCACTAAATAAATTCAGACAGGCCCATCTATACAAGAGCTGAATAGTTTATGCCATCAATCAAGGGTTGGGGGAGGGGGGGTTGTGTGTTTCCATTTTATGGGATACTCCCTACTGGTCACTACTTGGTAGCTGCATCCATGACTGCACACATATTGGACGGTGGATTAAACTAGTTAACAGGCTAGATAGATTATCAACATTAACACAACTGGTTTTTTTTTTCTTCAAGCACCGAGCAGAATCAAAGTCATTCATTATACAAAACAATTAAGCTCATTCTTTCAGCTTAAACTTTGCTAGTTTTTTCCCCCTCCTTCTTTCTTCTAGTAGAAAAAAAGGTGATTTTTAATTGAAGCATTTATCTTTCCTCAAGAGGGTAATATAAACACAGAATCCTGGCCATTACTGGTCCCAGCATTTTTTACCCATATAGCTCTAGTAAAATAGTCATTGTGGCTAAATGTGGGAAATTCCTACAGAGAAGATATTATATAATAAAATAACTTAGACTGTCTTTTTAGGTTAAACCTTTGCTAAAACCTTCCATCATGTAAGAATCCCAGTTAAAAAGAAGACCACCATAAAATGTAACAAACTCAACAGCAATATCAAGGTAGAAGCAAAGCGGTTATAAAAACCAATAATACGGACACTGCAGCAAAACACCCAATAGCACTGTCTGAAGTCCAACAGCATATAAACAATGTGATATTCTTACAAGAGCCTACTGTCATTTCCCTCCTGCAACCTCCCAATCTTCTTAAAACCTTCTCCAATGGGTGGAAGGCTCTTGGGGAGAAGGCATCAACCATGGAACAATTTGCTCAGTTAAATGAGTGGCTCAGTATTATTAAAATTAAAAAAATAATTCATCACTGTATAAATGTTTTTATAAAAATGCCTCAACTTCTCATATCTCGGACTAGCATGACTAATCTTTTTTTTTATATTGAAAAAGTTTTATTGAGTTTACATTTTTTGTGGGGTAGGGTAAGGGTTACATAGAAATTTTGAGAGTGGTCACGTCAAAGTCGTCGGCTCCTCCGGAACCTCAAATTACATTATTAAAAAGAAAGAAAAGAAACATTTCACATAACACTACAAGCTGGGAGCAAGTACATATTCCTAAATTTTTCAGTTATATACTGTCAGTCAATTGCAAAAATCCAGATTACAAATATCATACAATATTACTCAAAAGAAAAACCAGGGCAAAGTTATTTTTTAGATCTAAGTCTCTTGGCAATTGTATCTTCCCCCTTCTCCCCCGGGCCCCCAGCGGGCGGGGCCATGGCTCCCCCTGCCCCCCCTGGATCTTCTCCCAGGACAGAGGAATGTTTTTTAAGAAAGGCTTCCGCCTCAGCAACTGTTTTAATCTTTACTCTACCTCCTTCCCAGAACACCAGCATCCCTTCGGGTATCACCCACTTGAACCAGATCCCATGATCAAACAATGTTTTAGACAAGAAGGAAAATTTCCTTCTGGCTTCTCTAATTTTTCTTGGAATCTGCTTCAAGATGGTAATCTCCTTTTGTTGGTAAATCATAGGACTCCCTCTTTGCGCCTTCAAGATTTCCTCTCTGGTTGACCTTCTAACAAATTTTACATGTATCTCTCTGGGTACTTCATTCATCCTAGCATATGCAGAATTTATTCTGTAGACTAGGTCAATGTCCCCTCTGATCTCATCTTTAGGTTTATGTAAATAGTCTGCAATAATTGTACTCATAAGATCAGGGAGACATTCACCATCCATCTCAGAAACATTCTGGAATCTCAAAAAATATGTCATCCTTTCCAAATCAATCCTAGTCACATGCGCATTTATTTCCACAACCTCATTAGAAACATTTTTAATCTCTCCCTTAGCCCCCTCCAGCCCCCCTTTCAATTCTTCATTCTTCTGTGTATTCTCAAGCACTTGTTTTCGAGTGTCCAATAATTCCTTTTTAAAGTTGACATTTTCTGCCCTCTGAGCCTTAATTTCTGATACCAAATTTTGTATAACAGTTTCAAGGGCAGTCATTCTTTGTTCAAGGCTTGCGAGCGTTGCTTCTTGTGCCATGTTTAGCTATTAAAATCTGTGCCAGTAAAATGGCGTTTTTAGGGTGGGGCTGGTAAGGCAGATCAGGAGTCCAAAGTTCTCAAAGTTGTTCAGCTGCAAAATTCAGAAGCCAACAGAGAAACGCTTTTCCAACTCCATAGGTATAATAACGAAGGCAATCCAGAAAGGAAAACAAAAATCCAAAAAAAGAAAATTCTTCATCAATAATTAGAGGAAGTCCAAGTCGCAAAGAGACACTGGTAATTTTCCATAGGTCATAGTCAGTCGGGGACAAAGAGAAGCCATTTTCCGCCCAAACTCAGAGCCCGAGGGAGAAAGCGGTTAAAAAGCAAAAAAGAAACTGTTTCAGCCAGACCTCGAGACATAATTGCAAACAAGCCACAAAGTACTTTCCCTTGTTAAAGACCATCCAGATTAAAAGTTTCCGATTCCTCACAACGAGGCATTTCCGAGTGCCGCTTTTAGTCCAAGGGTTTTTTTTTAGAAACAAACGCCCCCCTCCAGTCCCTTTCAGCCCGGCTGACAGTACACAAAAAAAAGTTTTAAACGCTCACTCTCCGCTCGCAGCTGAGGTCCCGAAAAGCCTCCCGACTCTTCCGATCTTCTCTCTTCATGGAATTAAATGGTGCCGCCAACCTTTGGCGAAGGGAAGACCCCCCGCAGCATGTCCTCTTCCGCCTAAGCTGAGGAGCAGGGTCGCTCTCCCCACTGCCGCGGGGGGGGGGCTTCCCTGTCGAGCCGGCTTTACGGGAGAAGCCCCAAACAAGGGGCTTCTCACCCCCGTGGGGGGGCAGGAAAAGGATCAAAGCGGCGAGCGAACCCTAAGTTCGCCCGTCGCCGCCGGAGCCGGAACCGGAAGTCTAGCATGACTAATCTTAACCTGATTTGTATATCTTTCTTCTTTTCTGCTCCTCAGTCACATGTATATATTAATACATTCACATAAATCATGATCGGTTTGTACAATTTATCTAAATAAAACACGTCATTATCACACATAGCAAGCATTCTAGGGTTAAAAAAAGATTAGAGTCCTTCAGTAGCTTGCATCATTATATTTATTCCCAGAGTAACAATAAACCAATACGAATCCCTTTGAAATGGAGAAGCAAACAGGATGAAGGATTTGAAGTCAAGGATTTACCTCTGAGAACACATCCGGAAAGATATCTCTGACAGGATGAACTGCCATGATTGAGACTGTAGATTCTCTCTCTCTCTCTCTCTCTCTCTCTCTCTCTCTCTCTCTCTCTCTCTCTCTCTCTCTCTCTCTCTCTCTCTCTCTCTCTCTCTCTCTCTCTCTCTCTCTCCCCCTCCCTCCCTCCCTCCCTCCCTCCCTCTCTCTCTCTCTCTCTCTCACACACACACACACACACACACTATATCTAGTCCAGTGGTGGGTTCCTACCGGTTTCGAGTGGTTTGGTCCTGCCACGCCCCTGAACTGGTTTTCCCACCAGCACCATAGGCTCCACCATCTTGTTTTTTTCTTCTGTGCATGCACAGAGCAATTTTTGTTCTACAACGCATGCGCTTGGGGCATATTCCTGAGGGAACTGGCAGTAGTCTGTGCCGGAACCCACCCCTGATTTAGTCCTTTTCTTAGTCCTCCTTTCTTGCTTATGTAATTCAAGTTGCAATTGCTTGATAACAAAGAGTTAAAATCTCTTGCACCCGATATACATGACTTTGTTCCTCTTTATTCTGTGTTGGGGCAATTATAACTTTGGTGAACAAGGTATTATTATATATGTCCTTTTCCTCTTAACAATCAACGAAAGAGATAAAATTGCATGCTCAGTTATCCTGTAATTTCTTAAGTTCATCTTAGAGTGGTGTTTTTGAAGGACTTGGAAATATATTTAAATAGAATTGACTAATCGCTTAAAATATTAGGTGACATGCTTTAATCAATTGGAATTCCTCTTAATTACCCGTCACATTTTAGATGTTCTTGGCCTTTCATAAAAATCACCTGCTGGATTTCTTTTACAGATTTGCTGCTCCTATTCACGTATCTTTGCGAGTGTCTTTACATTAGTTGGACCCAGGAGATTCCTTGCAACATAATCCAACAGACTATAGCGCTGGCTTGTTCTTCATCAATCTTCTTGCTTTTATTCTCTCTTCTTCTTCTTTTTTTTTTAAACTCCCCAAGGCAAGCTAATGTTTTGCTTTTTGCAGAAAGAATAATTGCAACCAGCCTCCCTTCCATAGAAGACCTGCATATTGTGTAGGATCAGAGGAGGACTGAGAAGGATACCTGCATACCCCTCACATCCTGGACACAAACTGTTTCAACTCCTTCCCTTGGGATGGCACTATAGAGCATTGTATGCCAAGACAACTAGACATAGGGGCAGTTTTTCCTTTGTGCCATTATGCGGCTGAACACCTAATTCTCACAGTTGACAACCTATAGTAGTGATGGCTAACCATTTTTTGGCTCGCGTGCCAAAAGCAGGAGGAGCGCAGGGGAGTCGTGCGTGGGCATGCCACACCCATAATGCTATGTCCATGACCCCCTGCTTTTGGTGTGCTTTTTTCGCCCTCCCCAAGCTCCAGAGGCTTTCTAGGAGCCTGGGGAGGGTGGAAACAGCCTCTCCCCCACCTCCAGAGGCTTCGGGACCTTCCCTGAAGCCTCCAGAGGGTGAAAAATGGCCTCAAAAGAAGGCCTAAATCAGCTGGCCAGCACACACATGCACGCTGGAGCTGACAGGGCAATGCCTCGCGTGCCCTAAGAAATGGTTCCATGTGCCACCTGTGGCACCTGTGCCATAGGTTCGCCATCATGGACCTATAGCGACTACTAGGTTCAGTCTAATGTGTATGTATATTAACCCAAAGGATGGGGCTATAGTATATTTATCTGTTTTATTACTTATTTCCTCCTTCTATTGGTTGCACATTTTTAGTATTATTATTATTTCTATGTTTTGCAAGTGCACCAAGAGTTTCTGTACCGTAGACAAATTCCTTGTGTCTGACCATACTTGACCAAATAAAATATTGTGTTCTGTGTGTTGGATTGGGTTGGGTTGGGTTGCATTCTGTTCTGTTCTGTTCTGTCCTATTCCTATTCCTATTCCTATTCCTATTCCTATTCCTATTCCTATTCCTATTCCTATTCCTATTCCTATTCCTATTCCTATTCCTATTCCTATTCCTATTCCTATTCCTATTCCTATTCCTATTCTATTCTACTGTGCCCTCCATAATGTAGTCATTTCTGAGTAAAATTCTAAATAAAGCTCAGGTTTTCCATTCCTTGGGAGGAAACACAACTCCTCATCCCTCTGGATCATCAATGTTCATTTGAAAGATTTCCTATTTAGATTAAGAATAATTCAGAATGATTTGTTTCCTTTTAAAAGGTCTGCTTCTCCTGTTTACCCATTATCCAAATGTTCTTCTTGCCCTTCTTCACCACAACTTCTAAGTTAAGGTAATGTTTGGGTTCCTTTCACTAGGTGAGTCTGGTTTTGAACTGAACAGTGTTTGAGTTGAGGGCCTAAATGGTCCCTAAAACTTCTTCTTTTGCTAAATTTCTTATTTCTTCCACTCCATAGCTGTTCTTTGCACATCACATTTTTACCCACATTTTCTGTTGGATATTAGCCACTTCCAGTTACTATTGATCCTTTTTGATCTCAAGTCTGCCACTTGTAGAGGCCTGGTGGACTGGTCCAGTATTTAACCTTTAGACCAGGGGTAGTCAACCTTTTTATACCTACCACCCACTTTTGTATCTCTGTTAGTAGTAAAATTTTCTAACCGCCCACCAATTCCACAATAATGGTGATTTATAAAACAGGGAAGTCAATTAAATTAAAAAAGGAAAGTGCTTCAGTATCGGACAAAACCCCTACCACCCACCATGAAAGCTGGAACGCCCACTAGTGGGCGGTAGGGACCAGGTTGACTACCACTGCTCTAGACTATATGCTGGTTTGTTTTTCAATTATGTCTGCCACTCCTGTATAAGGAAAACTAAGGCTAATGCTATACTGGTAACATTTTTTACATGTTTTCTTGATTATCCTCACTGAATCTCATGGAAAATATATTGCTATAGAAATACTTTTCAAAGGAAAAAACTGGGTGAGATCTGCTCATGGCTGGGCTGCATTGAATTTCATGATGAGATAGCCAAGATGTGCGATGGCCGGTCTTACATTGTATGATTTTCTCTCCAGCCTTGGTGACTATCCACACTTCGAGTAAATTGAAGGAGATAATCATCAATGAATGTCATACACAGAACTGTTTTGAATCAGGAAATGTGGTCAGGCAGATATAAAAAAACCAGAGATTGTGCATTAGCTTATCCAGGAGTTCATCCACTTCTGTTTTTTCAGAACTTGCCCTAGCTAGCTTCAGAGCCTGTTTCATCTAGTGGTTAACACAAGGGTGGGGAATAATAATAATAATAATAATAATGATGATGATGATGATGATGATGATAATGATGATAATGATAATAATGATAATAATGATAATGATAATAACAACAACAACAATAATAATCTTTATTGTCATTGTACTAAAATCTCAATAAAATTGGTTTTAACTTCACTGGTGCAAAATTATAACAGAAACAAAAAAAAGAGAGAAAAGAAAAAAAGAAAAAAACTAGCATGTGCATGGAGTGATTGTGGTTGAATTTAAAAGTCTCACAGCCCAAGGATAGAAGCTATCTTTAAACCTGTTTGTTCAGCTGGCTATGATGGTCCTTTTATGACGTGGACATAATTCATTTAACAACTGTGGCAAGATAGTTTGCAAAATGGGGCAACACTCATTTAACAACTGTCATACTTAGCAACAGAAATGTTGGGCTCAAATGTGGTCATAAGTCCAGGACTACCTCTACACAGCATCTTCCTTAAATGTGTTGCCTGCGTATTCCAACCCCGTCTCTCTCTCTTCTCTCTCTGTGTCTGTATGTGTGTTGTGTATTTTGGGTGGTGTGACTCCATGGTGGAATTTAAAAAAAAAACCTATATCACTGAAGAAGAAAACCTAAAGTCAAAAGTCCACTGGCGTCCTGAGCAAAATGAGCCACAATCAATGAAGCAACTCTTGGTATTCAAGAAAGCCACTGAACTGATGAAGTCTGATATAAGGGGAAAGAGCTCATCTATACATAGTGCTGGTGCATTCTGGGAAGACAGCAGAAGCTGTAGTAAACAGTGGTGGGGTTGGATTCTCTCTGACCAGTCAGCAATATGATCAGTGTGGGTTCCTACCAGTTAGGCCGAACCGGTAGTGGTTTGGTGGCAGTGGTGGGTTTCTGCAGGCTCGCACCTACTCGCGAGAGCCGGTTGGTGAAATTTAGAGAACCGGTGAGAGGGGGTTCCACCGGCGTACCTGGAAGTAAATCTGGCCCGCCGCTGCCAGTGACCCAACGGGAAGGAAAGGAAGGAAGAAAGGAAAGAAAGAAAGAAAGAAAGAAAGAAGGAAAGAAAGAAAGAAAGAAAGAAAGAAAGAAAGAAAGAAAGAAAGAAAGAAAGAAAGAAAGAAAGAAAGAATTTATCATCACAACTGAGTCCAAAATTTTGGTTGCTAAGCAAGAGCATTGTTAAATGAGTTTCACCACATTTTAAAAGGTGGCCACCCCCACCCTGTTACATGACTGCCAAGCCACGCCCACAAAATAGGCCACACCTACAGAGTAGGTTCTAAAATTTTTTGAAACCCACCACTGTTTGGTGGCCTGGGTTGCTGAAACCGGTATTGACCCAGGCCTGCCATGCCCCCAAACCGGTTCTCCTGGGTGACGCTGTCGGTGTTGCCACCTTGTTTTTTAGGCATTTAATTGCACTGAGCATGCGCACAAAGCGCACAAAGCCCGCACATGAGCGAACCTGCAGTAGTGCCTGCCGGAACCCACCCCTAGATATGATCCCATGAAGCTTATCTGTGCATGCCTCAGGGCATTCTGGGAAGAGAACAGAAGTCACCATGACTTGCAGTGAAGTTGAACTTTGGATGGCATATTCAACTGGGCAAGACTACTGTTACTGTAGCTTTCATTTGTGTATGTGTGTTTTTTTATAAATAGCTGTTATGTTTCCCCATTTCTTTTCAAGGACAAATTTTCCAAAACCAGGCCGTTCTCAGATGCCTTTATGTGATTTATACCCTACCTTTACATTGCACAACTGGTGTAAGATAATGTTTTCCTCTATTTCTCTTTGTGAGGAGGGCTGGCATCTGAGAACAGACATTAAAAGTGAAATCAGTAATAGAAATCTTGCCTGGTTGAATATGCCAAGTCATGGTGACTTCTGTTCCCTTCCCAGAATGCCCTTAGGCATACACAGATGATGTTCATGTTCATATTGCTGGCTTTCAGCCTAAATTGGTCAGAGAGAATCCAACCCCACTTCTCTTCCCAGCAGCTTCTGCTCTCTTCCCAGAATGCACCAGGCATATGTAGATGAGCTCTTTTCCCTCACATGAGACTTCATCACTTCAGTGGCTTTCTTGGACACCAAGAATTGCTTGTTGCAATGTCGTACACGAGACTTTTTTGAATCAGGAAATGTGGTCAGACAGAGACAAAAAAAAGCAGCGATGTATGCTTATTTTTCAACAGCAATCAAAGCCCATCAAAACAAAAACCCCAAGCACCTAGATTATCTTGAAACCGAGATGGAGAAACCGAAGCTACTTTCAACGGAGAAAGAAAATCATAGGTAGCATGGAGAACTTGGCACTACAATAATTCAAACATTTGAGAAAAGCAGATTGTGGCGAATTCCTTCAAGTGGTGCCTGTTTCCCACAGACAGTGCATCAGCTGTTGGAGCAGAAAAGCACTTCGTCCTTTGAATGCAGATTCTGCTCCTGTGTTTGGGAAATGAATACTTACTAAAGGCTTGAATTTGAAGTGAGACTTTTTACACTACGAGGCTAGAATGTATCCTGTACATTCTTACAGCACCCACCCTTTTCCGAAAGATTAAGGTCCAAGCAGCTTTAGAAAAACATTAATCTGTTGGCGATTCCTCAGAACTACTGTGACTTAGAGCAGGGGTCCCCAACCTTTGGAACTTTAAGTCTGAAGCAGACTTCAGCTTTGCTGGCTGGAGAATTCTGGAAGCTGAAGTCCTTCAGACTTAAAGTTGCAAAGGTTGGGGACCCCTGACTTAGAGTACTAGGATTGCCTTGTTGAAATGATCCATCTATTTTTTTATGCTGTCTTTATATCCCACCTTTTATTACTAAGCAACTCAAGGTGGTGGGCAGACCTAATATTCCTCCCTTCTTCTATTTTCTCCACAATAAGAGTGGCTGCCCCAAACTCACCGTCTCCTGGTTACTAGGCCAGCAGCTTAACCACTACACCAGGGGTGAAATCTTCTTACCTTCCCTACCGCTTTGCAAATGTGAGCACGCAGGACCTTCTCTGCATGCGACAAACACAGACGTGATGACATCCAGGTGGGTGGGCAGAGCCTGCTACTGAGAGCACCTGCAAAGGTAAGTAGAACAGGGGGTGGTGGATTCCGCTATGCCATGCGATTTAGATTAGCTAGATTTATGCTATTTATATTAGCTAGAAAGCAGGAAATCGTGCTTTTACTACTGTTTTGGGTGAACCGGTCTGAACTGGTAGCATTTCTCCCCTGCACTACACCAAACTGACTCTCAATGTTTAGTACTGAAAAGCAAAAGGTGTCTGAAATAAAACAAGCAACATGCTGAAACAGGAGACCAGTTCATTCACTTTCCTCCATTTACAAATGGAGTGGGGAGTGGGGAAACAATTGCTGGACATCCATGCGTATTTCCCCCCAAAGACTTGCATAAATCTTTGGATTTGGGATCCTTGCTTGGGGCACGATTGTTCGCAGAAGCACACAACAAGTTGCTTTTGGGACACGAAGGAGTTCGAGCCGGTTCGTTCTTTGACTTTGATTGCCCTTTGAGTTGGTTCTACGGAAGCTTTTCCGTGGCTCCTTTGGGGCTCTAATCACAAGCCATCACTTTCGTCTCGGAAAATAACAAGTGGAACTGCAGAGCCGCTTATTCTGCACTGACAAAATGTCAAGAAAATATAAACAGATGTTTGGAATGGTCCCCAGTGGCCCAAGGGGAAAGGATGAAGAGTTCAGTAATCAGTTTTCCCAACCTTCTCCCTGTCCACCTACAACCTGAAACAGGGGCGCTATTGTTGACTTGTTTCATTCTGCTTTATTAACTCTGCCGGGGAGATCTCTGTCCCACTGCTGGCAGGAAGATGATGGAGAATCTGAAAATTATTTTAGGCAGAGTCGTGCTGTGTTGTATGCCACGATAAGCTAAGTACACATTTAGAAATAGTAGTGAGAATTCTTTCCCTTTCTCTCGGCTGTTGATAAAACAATGGCACACCAGGGCACAATGAGCTGCGTTATTACATTCTTTATTGCACCAAGTTAGTCGGCAGATTTGGGCTGTCAGTACACAGCTTTTATGCTAATTTTCAAAGTTCTTACTTGGAATACAATGATTTAATTGGCCCCGCCGAGTAAGGGCATGGACGCTAGTGAGATTTTGCCATTAAATGTAGTAATTTCATGTGTGAAGGGATGGAGAATGATCCAAGATGCTCGATCGAAGGGGAATCTCTATAGAACAGAAGTGCAAACTTTGGGTTTCCTTATTTGGGGGACTGTGACAGAGCCGGATTTAGGTATCAACTAAGCAAACTACAGCTCAGGGTCTCACGGTCTGCTGCTGTGGCCTAGAGGTGGAGCTCTCGCCTCACAATCAGGAGGTTGTGAGTTCGATCCTAAGGTCCCTTCCAACTCCATTAATCTGTGAAAGTCTCTCAACATTTCAGCCCCCCCCCTTTGTTATATTTTGGTTATTAGTTCATATATGAACTAATAAATTAATCCCTCCTCATTAAATTAAGCTTAAATTAAATTAAGCTTGGATGTCCTTCATTCGTTGGTTAAAATAAGCTTTTGTTCTGCGTGTATTCATGTCCTTCTCTACCACATCATGGTCTCATTACTCAGATTGGGCATGTTTTTGCCAAATTCAGTTATGTATGATTTTATTTTGGGTTAAGTTTTGCCTGATAGAGGCTTTCAGCAGTTTAAGGCCTCACCATGTCTGAATTCAACTCTTTCTTCAGCCCTCTTAATTATTTTGAAGTGGGCCTCAGTTAAGAGCTTCAATGTAAGGCTAAAATGAGGCATATTCCAGTCCAATTATATATATATATATATAATTGGATGGTTAAAGGCTCCTTCCTGATATGCAATACAGCCCCGGTTCGAATCCCAGTAAGAGTATGACTAGCTGATGAGAGCTAAAAAGCTTGAAATAGATCTATCCTAGTCTCTCTGATTTATTTATTGATCAGCTCATAAAAACTAACATACACACACACACACACACACACACTTACTTTGTTCCACAAAGTATATACTTATCCTCCTGTCTCAGCTGAGCAGGAAGAGAACCTGGTGGCTCAAGTGGTAAGGCATTTGCCTAGCATGTAATACAGCCCCGGTTCGAATCCCAGTAAGGGTATGGCTATCTGATGAGAGCTAAAAAGCTCGAAATAGATCTATACTAGTCTCCCTGACTTATTTATTGATCAGCTCAAAAACGTAACACACACACACACACACACACACACAAAACCCCTCTTCCACAAAATTCATGTCATGTATTTCTACCCACTTTGAAACCTTCAAAGTTCAGGTAGCCCTCAACTTACAACCATTCATTTAGGGACCATTTGAAGTTATAATCCCCCCTGAAAAAAACGAATTATGATATTTTTTTTCACATTACGACTGTTCTAGCATCTCTGGGATCACATGATCCAAGTTGGGATGCTTGGCAATTGGCATGTATTTATGACGGTTGCAGTGTCCTGGGGTCATGTGATCAGCTTTTGAGAACTTCTAACAAAGTCCCTGGGGAAGGCAGATTGACTTAACCGTGTTACTAATTTAACAACTAAAGTGATTCATTTAACAACCGTGGCAAGGAAGATCGGAAAATGAAGCAGAAGCACTCACTTTTGCTTAGCGATGGAAAGTTTGGGCTTAATTGTGGTCATAAGTTGAGGACTACTTGTAGCCTTTGGCTATCAAAAATTTGCCGAAGTAGCTCTTAAGTTTCTTCTCCCATTTAGCCTGGGAATTAAAACCTTGAAAATGCTACCATTCCTCTTTTGCTAAAATCTTTAACGCAGAACTAGCTTTATTTTTCAGTGGGTGTCAGAAGCCCCGTCCTTCCGAAGGACCTGATTTGCTTGCCACAAAGAAGCTTATGCATCCAGAAGTGGGGAAAACATGAGAGAAAGAGAGGACTGACTTTCTTCTGTTTCAGTTGTATCTGAACCTTGTTTGATGGCTCTGTGCTGCATTTGTTTTGCCCAGTAATAATCCTCTCTTTGATGTTGAAAGGCAATCACAAAAACATTACTTTTAAGTGGATGAGGTGATTGCAATCAGATCCATTTCAGATATATAGAGCTTCTTTTACTACTTTCTGGCTTTGGTGATGTATGATTGCTTTTCCATTTGCCTCAAATTGGTCAGGAGTTTGATTGATTTAATTGAACTTATGACTAACCTCAAATTCTTTATTCCAGCCTTTCCTTTAAGGCCTTTGGTACTCAGACTGCTCTGGTGCAAGTGTGGCCAGCAGGAAACAGGGAATGGAAAACACAATAGAAATCAGACTGAGATCAAACCATGGCTTTTGGTGACTGATCCAAGGCAGAACTCAAGAGAAAATCTGGAGCAAAGGTATCCAGTCCTGGCAACTTTAAGACTTGTGGACCTCATCTCCAAAAATTCCCCAGCCAACATGGCTGACTGGGGAATTCTGGGAGTTAAAGTCCCCAGGTCTTGCCAAAGTTGGACACCCCTGTTTAAGGGTATCCTAGGACAGAGCAACAGGGAGTCTAGAGAAGACGAATCAAGAGCCCAGGCCAATCTCAATCCATCCACCTTGTTCCAGAATTTTAAAATAGACTTCTGACGCAACTTCTCCAACCCTTCAGTGAATAAACCAGGGTCTTCCTGGCAAGTAACTGTCATTCGTATCAGTGATGGTATGCTGCCAGTTTGCAGTGGTTCAGGCGAATTGCTAGTGGCGGTGGTGTGAGGCTCTGCCCACCCACTTAGATGTTATCAAGGCAAGTCTACATATGCGCAGAAGGTTCTGTGCATGCCCAGACATGCTGCGTGCGAGCTCCCGCTACCAGTAGTGAAGAAAATAGAATACCATTACTGTTCTGACCCCCCTTTCTCTGACTAATTACAAGACTGGCTGCTTGCCTGAATGACTCTTGGCTGCTTGCCTGAATGACTCTGAACAGCTATGAAGCTTCTTCACTCGACTAGACACAAACCTGAATCTCAACACGAATACACCCGAACCTAGAGATCACACGTTGTTCTCTGCAAGGACTTTCTTAGCAAAGACTTCCTTTTAAACCCTCTTGGGAGGGGCCAGTCATTAGACAGCTGGGACTAATTCAACTCCTCTGCATTCGCTTCTGCTGCAATTGAAGCCTTCTTCTTTCAGCCCTTCTCAATCGAGCATCAGGGACAAACTGGCCTTGATCCTCCCCACTACTCCAAGACCCAGGTGCCTCCTGATGACCAGCCGGGCTCTCTGCTCTCTCAAGGTTGCCCTCCTCCTCCAGAGCAGACTCATAGGACTCCTCACTAGAGGAGTCCATCAGCAGCTCATCCGGAGCCGGCTGGGCCACAACACATTACTATTCTGGTATATCTCCTCATAAGGAGGTCTGTTTCTCAGACAAGTATTTTGTTATGGATCCTAAATGGAAAACTGCCCCTGTTCCATGAATTAGCTGGCCTTTGAGTCTTAATCTTCTGATTTAGCTGTAGGGCTATGACGTTTGCAAAAAGCTGAAATGTTCTAACTCAGGGGTCTCCAACCTTTGCAACTTTAAGTCTGAAGGACTTCAGGTCCCAGAAATCTCTAGCCAGCAAAGCTGGCTGGAGAATTCTGGGAGTTGAAGTACTTCAGACTTAAAGTTGCAAAGGTTGGAGACCCCTGTTCTAACTCATTAATGGATCTTCTCACAGTCAACCATTCCTCTGAAATATCTTAATTTGAGGGCTAGGGTTTATCCTCAACCATGAATCTCTCAATTGAAGACATGACACCCTCTCTCATCTAAGTGCGCCACTGCCGTTTATTGCTACCAGAAAAACTAAAATGCTCCACTTAAATAAAGCATCAGTGTGAGAGTATAAAATGTATCCATCGGATGATTCTCTCTTTCCTGACAGGGAGAAATGCACCCAAAGTTAGATAAAGTGGCTGAGCTCCTGATGGCTTTTAACTCCCAGAAATCACATTTAGGAAGAAATAATATTTTTCACACCTTCTGCTAAGAATACCCAAAGGCAACAGGCAAAAATAAGAAATCAGCTGCTTTCGGAAGGCGAAAGGAAGGGGGATACTCGAGTCGTTCCACAGGAGGGCATACCAATTCAGAGGGTCGTGGGGAGGGGCAGGACCGAGGGGAGACAATTTTCATCCTCCCGGTTGGTGGCATGTAGCCGTTGGTTGCAAACGGTTGGGTGCCACAACCCCCGCAGGCTAGGTGGCCAGGGAATACAGAGCCAGGGTCTGCGGCTGATGTTTTGCAACACCAGGTCCGTTGTCAACAAAGCCCCCCTCATTAGTGACCTTGTGTCAGAGGGGGAGCCGGACCTGGTAGGAATTGCGGAAACCTGGTTGGGCCACGAGGGAGGACTTCCCCTCGTTGAAATGTGCCCAACAGGCTACCGCGCATTTCATCAGCCGCGGGCCCTAGGCAGGGGTGGTGGGGTAGCGGTCATTATTAAGGAAGGCCTTGAGCGGCCATGGACCTGAGAGAGACCATTGTGCCTCAGACTACCAGCTGTGAGTCCCTCTGCGTGAAGTGGGGCCTAGGGAGGCAGTTGGGCTTGCTGGTTGTATACCTGGCTCCCCGCTATGTAGCAGCAGCCCTGCCCGAGCTCCTGGAGGTGATCGCTACGGTGGCAGGTGAGACCCCCAGACTTATAGTCATGGGGGACTTTAACCTGCCATCGTTGGGCGAATCATCCGTGGTAGCTCGGGAGTTCATGGCTTCCATGACGGCCATGGACCTGATCCAAGTAATTCAGGGCCCCACCCACGAGGGTGGACATACGCCGGATCTCATCTTTGTCTCGGGCCAATGGAAGAGTGATCTGGGTACAGGGGACATAGTCATCACACCCTTGTCATGGTCAGACCACTCACTTCTCCGGCTCGACTTTCCGACCGCTGCTCCCCTCCGCGGGGAGGCGGAACCAGAGTTACCAATCTGGTACCGCCCCAGGCACTTGATGGACCCTGATGGGTTCCAGACAGCGCTTGGGCCATTTCCTGTATCCCTGACCCGCGCCCCGATGGAGGACCTCACGGCCGCATGGAATAGTGCGGCCGTGGGAGCCTTAGATCGGGTCGCGCCCTTGCGGCCTCTCTTGCGGCGGCGAACCACCCTGGCTCCTTGGTTTACTGAGGAGCTGCGGGTGATGAAACGCCGCAAGAGATGCCTAGAGAGTAGATGGAGGTCTAGCCGCTCTGAATCTGACCGGACACAGGTAAGAGCCCATTTACGGACTTACATTGTGGCGCTGAGGGTGGCCAAACGTCATCATTGTGCCACTCTCATAGCATCCGCAGAAAACCGCCCTGCCGCCCTGTTTAGGGTGACCCGTGCCCTCCTTCAACAGAGGGAGCGGGAAGCCCCGCTACAGGGTAGAGCAGAGGAATTTGTGACTTTTCTGCAGGAGAAAACCGCCCAGATACAGAGTGAGCTAGCCCCCATTCATGGCCCAGTGGGATGCCACGAGAGAGATCTTGTTTGGGAGGAGTTTGACCCCGTTACTTCCGAGGATATGGACAGGCTACGTGGGCGACTGCGAGCCACCACATGTTTATTGGACCCATGCCCCTCCTGGCTTGTACTGGCATCCTGGGAGGTGACACGAGGCTGGCTCCAAGAGGTTGTCAACGCATCCTTGAGTGAGGGTTCCTTGCCTGCCTCCCTAAAAGAGGCGATGGTGAGGCCCCTCCTCAAGAAGCCCTCTTTGGACCCAGCTCTTTTAAACAACTACCGTCCAGTCTCCAACCTTCCCTTTTTGGTGAAGGTTGTCGAGAGTGTGGTGGCACAACAGTTTCCCCGTAACCTGGAGGAAGTTGACTATCTAGATCCGCGCCAGTCCGGCTTTCGGCCCGGGCATAGCACCGAGACGGCATTGGTCGCGTTGGTAGATGATCTCTGGAGGGCCAGAGATGGGGGATGTTCCTCCATCCTGGTCCTATTAGACCTCTCGGCGGCTTTCGATACCATCGACCATGGTATCCTATTGCATCGGCTGGGGGGGTTGGGGATGGGAGGCACCGTTTTACGGTGGTTCTCCTCCTACCTCTCTGGCCGATCGCAATTTGTGCGGGCAGGAGAGCAGAAGTCGACCCCGAGACCCCTCACATGTGGGGTGCCTCAGGGGTCGGTCCTCTCGCCTCTCCTGTTTAATGCATACATGAAGCCGCTGGGTGAGATCATCCGTGGTTTTGGGGTAGAGTACCACCTGTACGCTGATGACACCCAGCTGTACATATCTACCCCAAACCACCCCAACGATGCCGTAGCGGTGATGTGCCAGTGCCTGGAAGCCGTGCGGATCTGGATGGGAAGTAACGGACTTAGGCTCAACCCGACCAAGACCGAGTGGCTGTGGTTTCCGGCTGCCCGATTCAACCAGCTCTCTCCAACGCTGGCCATAGGGGGCGAACATCTTGCCCCTGTGGATGGGGCGCGCAATTTGGGTGTCCTCCTGGATACCCGGCTGTCTATGGAAGAGCAAGTGACAGCCGTGGCCAGGAGGGCGTTTTACCAGGTTCGCCTGGTTCGCCAATTGCGCCCCCTATTGGATAGGGACGCCCTTCGCACAGTCACTCATGCCCTCGTGACATCCCGACTGGACTACTGTAACTCTCTCTACATGGGGCTCCCCTTGAGGTGCACCCGGAGGCTTCAGTTAGTTCAGAATGCAGCCGCGCGAGCAATTATGGGGACCACCAGGTTTACCCACGTTACACCGCTCTTGCGCGAGCTGCACTGGCTACCTGTCGTCTTCCGGGTGCGCTTCAAGGTGCTAATTATCATCTTCAAAGCGCTCCATGGCTCGGGACCTAGCTATCTGCGAGATCGGATCCTGCCCCATACATCCTCACGACCGATTCGCTCCCACAGAGAGGGACTTCTCCGGGTGCCGTCCACTAGACTTTGTCAGCGGGCGACGCCCAGGGGAAGGGCTCTCTCTGTGGCGGGCCCGGCCCTCTGGAACGACCTTCCCCCTGACATCAGAACGACCACTGACCTCCGCTCCTTCCGTACGAAATTGAAGACCTATTTCTTTCGACTGGCCGGCCTTGAATAATTCTCTCTGTCTATTGATTCCAAATGCATTTTAATGGGTTCTTAATCATTTTTAGCACGGGTAACATTGTTTAATTATGTTTTAAAGTATGTATTTTGTATTTATTGTATATTGTTTTTAGTTTCTCCTGTGCACCGCCCCGGGTCCCTGTGGGGAGGGGGTGCGGTCAATAAATCCGAATTTGAATTTGAATAAAAAGAAAAAAGAAAAGCCCTTTTTCATTACTGTAGCATCCCATTTCCCCCAAACGTGGGAAGGTGGAGCAGTTATTTCAGATGACATAAGTGACCTGCAAAAATGTCTATAGCCACTAGATGGCAGCATCTAGCGATTAAAAAAAACTATCTAGTCATTTTCCAGATTTTTGGAATCAAAGTACAATAGCCCTAGAATTATAGTTGTGAAGATAATGGATTCCTAATTTGGGAACGAACTTATTTTCTGTATTATTTCTTTTATGTGGAAAAGCCAGTGCAAACTGAAAAAGCAACATGTGCTATGTTATCGGAGTTTAGGTACTTTGTTTAGGGCCATTGATTTTTGAAATGTCTTAATGGTCAGCAGGCATAGTCTTTAAATAAAAGCTAATGATTAAACTACCAGTAGTACCGTCTAATGGGACGCAGTGGCTAAGACGCTGAGATTGTCGATCAGAAAGATCGGCAGTTCGGCAGTTTGAATCCCTAGTGCTTCATAACAGAGTGAGTTCCTGTTAGTTGTCCCAGCTTCTGCCAACCTAGCAGTTCGAAAGCATGTAAAAAATGCAAGTAGAAAAACAGGAACCACCTTTGGTGGGAAGGTAACAGCGTTCCGTGTGCCTTTGGCATTTAGTCATGCCAGCTACATGACCATGGAGACGTCTTCGGACAGCACTGGCTCTTCAGCTTTGAAACTGAGATGGGCACTACCCCCTAGAGTCGGGAATGACTAGCACATATGTGTGAGGGGAACCTTTACCATTGAGTTGGCAAATCACAGTCATTCTCTGGAACCAAATGATCACTTGGTCTCATTTCTTTGGAAGTAAACACCATAGAACCCAATAGAAAGTGAACCCTATTCATGGTTATTATACAGGAAGTGAAAGGGGAGGTAGTAAACCCAGCTCCCTCTCACCTGTGCCTGACCATTTCAGGTTGTACTTCTTGGGAGAAGATCTGCAATATTTTTGGAAGCATCGGCCACTGTGGCAAAATGATTCTTTGACTTGTATTTTTTAAAAAACCTGTTGGACCACGAGAGGCCCTGAGACTAGAGATAGCAAGCAAGGAATGTCTGTAATTGTTCTTTTTGCCTTTGCTCTGATTTCCACTGTTTGGAAGATCAATATACCCAAAGTTTGCCCTTCATTCTGTTCCTATAGGAGGAACCCCTCCCTCCCTCCCTCCCTCCCTCCCTCCCTCCCTCCCTCCCTCCCTCCCTCACTTCGTCCCATCCATCTGTTTCTGGATAATTCCAAAGTGACAAGGATGCTTCAGCTCTGCTAAATATGGTTCCCACTGAATGAACTGGATTATTTCTGTCTTTTTTTACAGTCACCTTCCTACCCATTGCTGAAAGAAAAATCCAGTCCGGTTCCTAGCCAGGTCTCTGTTTATTTGATTGACAGCAGCATGTGACCGCAGCATGTTTCTGGGCTGACTGACCAAAAGACTGGTTGAGTGGATGGATTTTTATAGGGTTCTGGGGTTGGAGATGCTCCAGGAGGTTGTGCAATGTGGGAGCCTTGTGTCTTTTATTATTATAATCCTATTATCTCCTGTCCTTGGAATTTGGGTGGGGGAATGTAAATTCTTAATCCCATCAGCTCCCGTCAGCTCCAGCCTCCTGTTGGAGCTCTGGCTAAAGGCATTTTGTTTATGAATAGATTGGCCCATTCTTTCTGAATGGATACAAAATCTGCATTCCCAAAGACCAGTCTCTCCCACTTGAAGCTGTTTTTCTATGGCAGGAAGACTGGGGCTGTTTTCTGTCTTTGTTAAGGTTCTTCTCCATTTCTCCTTTGGGGAAATATAATATTCTGTCTCTTTTAATATTCCCCAAATTATTTCATTCTCTGGGGGTGGATAGGTTCCCACACCACTGTGCCCAGGAAAACATATACTTCTATTTTTATCCTTTGAGAGAGGAGAAGAATCTCAAGGGAGCAGCAGGTAGTTAAGAAGACATTTTTGAGCATTTCAATTGTTTAGGTAGACACTGAGGTTTTCTAAAATGTACAAAGGAGGCTTCATGATTTGGACCAGCTGCCCCTTTTTATGCTCCTCACCCTGTTTGTGCAAGAACAGCTGGAGCATTGCATAACATCTTAGTCAAAGTGCTTAGAATGGATCAAGGTAGAAGTAGGTGTGCAGATCAGAAGGCCAGGCCAGGTGTGAAGAAGACAATGTTCCTGTTATGCAACTGCTTCTTTGCATTGTGGTCTAATTGGTGTTTATTGTCAGCAGTGGGGGAGATTTACCTGGATTTGACTATCCCTTACGTTTCTCACATGCAATGGAATTAATTGCATGTATTTACGGAAACCTTAAGTTTTCTCTAGAAACTCACCATGACTCACCGCATTTTTCTTTCTCCATCACAGCCCTCCAAAGCAGTTTGGGACAAGACAGAAGGAGCAGACTCCAAGGTTGAGTGAGGGCTTGAACATGGGTTTCCTGAGCCTTAAGTCTACTACCTTCAACACTGCCCTGCCCTGGCATCCAAGGACAGTTCAGTATGTAGAGGAAGATATCTATTGTTCTGACCTAGGCTTCACAAAATCACGAAGCAGACTCCTTGACCCAACAAAAACCCTTTTTATTAAGCTAATGTGAAGTCCTCTCATTCGTCTCCAGGAAAGTCCCGGCAAACAGTCTTTCAAGGGTGAATTTACAACCACAGACCTTACCAGGCTTGGAGAGCTGCCAAGCTGATATCTACCAAATGCAACGCTGTACAACAAAATACTTGGCAAGGAGTCTCTGAGAGTCATGAACAATTAAACACATGAATTAAACAAACATATTGTCTCCTGCAAACTCCATTCTCCTTCTGCTCCTCTTTATTCCCTATGGGAGGGGCCATTCACCATCCACCTGTGCTTTTACTCCTGAGTTGAGCTTTGTTCCTTGGCTGTTCCCTTATCGTGGCAGCTCTGCGCATGCACACACTGGGAACAGGCTCCGACTGTTCTTCTGCCCCATTGATGTCCGACTCCAAAGGCAGCTGATAACTGTCAGATTGCCCTGGCCCCATCTCTGCCTCTGATGCAGAGCACTCATCAGAGGCTTCCCCAGACTCCAGAACTGGCCTGTGTTCCTCCCCAACCTCCTCACTGTCTGGGTCTGCCACCAGCTCTGCTGGCTGCTGGCGGGCCACAACATCTATAGTCTATCCTAAAATGCTGGATGTGGGTGCACATTCTCCCAGAGGTACTTTTGTTCCACCACACCTTCTTCTACCTAGGAATGGGTGAAACACTGAGGATTCTTGATCGTTCCCAAATTTCCTCCCTAACGGTGGTGAGAGCTTTTGAGTGCCTTCTTCCTTTTCTTCAAACAACTCTTCCTCAGGGAAAGGGTTATCATTATTATATTATATTATATTTATTGGATTTCTATACCGCCCTCTCTCCCAACATGGGACTCAGGGCGGTGCACAGGAACTATAAAATATAAAAAGTACAGACAATCAAAATAATTAAAACTAGAATTAAATAGAATTTGGCCCGTGCTAACAACATAATTAAAACCCAACTAAAATGATAAAATAGCTATATCAGCTATGCCAGGCCGGCCACATGAAAGAAGTATGTTTTTAATGCCCGACAGAAGAGGCGAAGGTCTGTGATTGTACGGAGGTCGGGGGGCAGGTCGTTCCAGAGGGCAGGGCTTGCCACAGAGAAGGCTCTTCCCCTGGGAGTCGCCAGCCGGCATTGTCCAACGGACGGCACCCTAAGGAGGCCCTCCCTGTGGGAGCGGACTGGTCGAATAGAGGTATGTGGTAGGAGGCGGTCCTGCAAGTAACCAGGTCCTAAGTGTTCTGTTCGCAGAACAAATGTGGGTGCCGAATAACTGAGGCTCAGGCAGAGGAATAAATGGCTAACACGTTTATTCCTAACGAACGGCAACAAGTAACTTCAGCTCTCTGACAGGCAACAGCTGCGGCTGCCGTCTGACAGCTCGCTTTTATAGCGAGCTGTCAGATGGCTCCGCCAATCCGCTGGCTGCATGAACCCCGCCAAAACTGGTAACTGCTGCGCAGGCGCAGCTCATGACAGCTTAGAACACAACACTCCTTCCCACCACGTTTGCGCATGCGTAATCTTGGAGGTACGCCGGCCGGTGCCTGACTCTTCTGGAGCGCCGTAACTCAGGCCCGGCTTCCGCGGCTGGTGGAAAAACTTCGCTCCCTGCTCCGGCTGGGCCCCTGTCACAGGATGATGACCGATTGGATCCGCATTTGCAGGTAAGGTGCCGGCCGCCGGTTCTGGGCGAGTTTCGCTGTCTTCCCCGCTCTCGCTGTGGCTTCTTCGTCTGGGTTCTGGGTGCCCCTGCGCCCTCGAGTCGGACGGTGACGGCCCACGTCTCGTTCGTAGCTGGTCGCAATGCCGGCGCCAAATGCGCCCGTCGGCAACTGTCACCGTGTAAGAGCAGGGTCCAGTTTGATCAATGACGGTGCCCGGCAACCAGAGGGGATAACCATCATAATTCCGGACATACACTCATTCCCCGGGGCTAAAACTACGGGCCGCTCCGGAGGAGTCGATGGGTTTGTCTTGCGAGTAGGAGGGGTGTAGCCTATCTAGGCACGTCCGGAGTCTCCTTCCCATGAGGAGCTCGGCAGGACTCCTGTTGGTGGAAGGGCACGGGGTAGAGTGATGGGTAAGGAGGAACGTATCAATGCGGTCCGGCCAACTAGCGGGTCCCATTCTAGCTAGTGCCTCCTTGGCCGAGCGCACCATGCGTTTGGCCAAACCATTAGAGGTGGCATGATACGGGGCAATGAGGGCGTGTCGGATGCCCAACGAAGCTAGAAAACCCTCAAAGGCAGCGGAGGTTAACTGGGGCCCGTTATCTGAAACGAGCACGTCGGGCAGCCCATGTGTGGCGAATAAATGCCTTAGCGCCTGTATTACGGCATCGGAAGTGGTGGATGTCATTTTAATAACCTCCAGCCATTTGGAATAGGCGTCCACCACGACTAAAAAAACCTGGCCCTGGAAGGGGCCAGCAAAATCAATATGCACGCGAGCCCATGGAGCTGAAGGCCGTTCCCATTCCCTGGGCGTCACTTTGGGGGGCATGGGGCGGGACTCCTGACATTGGGGACACGAGGCCACCCAGTCGGCTATGTCTTGGTTGAGCTTAGGCCACCACACGGAACTGCGCCCCAGGGCTTTCATTCGTACGATGCCTGGGTGGCTACAGTGAAGAGTTTTTAACACCGCAGGCTGTAGAGGTGGAGGGACAATGACCCTATGGCCCCATAGTAGGCAACCGCTCTGAGCGGAGAGTTCTGCCAGACGATTCTTAAAAGGCTGGAACTTGGCCGGTAAAGGATCCCTAGGCCAACCCCGTTTAACCCAATCTAACACCCGACAAATTACCTTATCCTTGGCCGATTGCCGGGCAATGTCAGCAGCCGATATAGGCAGGTCGAGCTCTGAGATCAGGAATACCGCAGAAGCAGGGGCTGGATCTTCGAGCTCCTCGGGCAAGGGGCAGCGACTGAGAGCGTCCGCATGGGAAATTTGCTTCCCTGGGCGGTGGAGAAGGATGTACTGGTATGCTGCGAGGAAAACGGTCCATCGGGTCATCCTTGGTGATAAGACTTGAGGCGTTTGCTTGTCCCCTGCTAGCAGTCCTAGCAGCGGCTTGTGATCAGTAATTATTTGAAATTCGCGGCCGTAAAGGTAGTGGTGGAATCGCTTTATGCCGGCCACCACTGCCAGCGCTTCTTTGTCGATCTGCCCATACAGTCTTTCGGCAGAGGAAAGTGTTCTTGAGAAGTAAGCCACGGGGACTTCAGACCCATTTGGTAGCCGATGGCAGAGGACCGCACCCACTCCATAGGGAGAAGCGTCGCAGGCTAGGACAAGAGGCAGGTTCTCGTTGTATTGGGAAAGGACCGCGTTGGAGACCAGTAACTGTTTGACAGCCCTGAAAGCTGAATCCTCCCGGCGGCCCCAATGCCAGGCCGCAGATTTGTTCAACAGCCTGTGCAAAGGTTCGGCCACTGAAGCCTTATGAGGCAAGAATAAGGCATAGAAATTAAGGAGACCTAGGAAGGCTTGAAGTTCCTGCTTTGTCTTAGGGGTAGGAGCATCTAAAATCGCCCTGGATTTCTCCTTCGTTGGGTGCAGGTCGGTAGCGTCCACCAAGTAGCCGAGAAATTCGACCTGAGGAACTGCTATCTGGCATTTTTCGCGTTTGACCTTGAGTCCGGCGGAGTCGAAACGGGTTAGGACTGCGCGGATGCGTGACATCAATTCTGGGGTGGATTTAGCTGAGATGAGGACGTCATCGAAATATGGGATGACGCCCTCTAGTCCATGTAGCAGCCTTTCCATTAAACTTTGGAACAACCCCGGGGCGATGCTGACCCCAAATTGTAGTCTTCGGCACTTGAACGCTCCTCGATGGGTAATAATTGTTTGGGCTTCCGCGGCCTCATCGTTGACCAGCAATTGCTGGTACGCTTGGGCTAAGTCCAATTTGGCGAATACGGAGCCCTCACCCAAAGTGTGCAGCAGATGGTGAATGACAGGAACAGGGTAGGCATTGGCAGGTAGGGCACGGTTCAAGGAGCACTTGTAATTGGCGCAGATCCTCACACTGCCATCCGGCTTCACGGGCACCACGATTGGGGTCTCCCAACGTGCGTGGTCCACAGGCTCCAGGACCCCTTCCGCGATTAGACGGTCTAATTCGGCATCTACCTTTGGTTTGAGGGCGAGAGGAACCCTGCGAGGTTTTAAACGGACCGGCTGCACCAGAGGGTCGATGTTGAAAGACACGGCCGTGCCTTTGTAGGTGCCCAGCTTCCCGTCGAACACAGCAGGAAACTCACTGACGAGTGTGTCGAATTCGGCGGCCTGGAGGTGATGAATGCCTTCTATTCGGAGACCTAGGGCATCAAACCAGTCCAGCCCCAAGAGACTAGGCAAGGCTCCATCTACCACAGTCACTGGGAGCCACCCCTTGAATTTCTTAAACTGGACAGTCACCGTTCGTGAGCCTATGACGGGAATACGGTTTCCCTGATAGTCTCGCAATGTCATCTTGCAGCCGGGAATACCACGCTTAGACAGCTGGGGCAGCAGTCTTTTGATGGTGCTCCACGATATAATGGACGTGGCCAACCCGGTGTCGACCTCCATGGTGCACGGCAGTCCTTCAATTGACACAGTCACGTTTATCTTCTGTTTGAGGGAATGACAAGAACGTACAGATTGTACGTCTGAGAGGACTTGATCTGAGGATCCTTGTGAATAATCGTTATCCACATAATGTTCCTTTCTATTTGTCCGCCTTCTGCTGTCATAGTGGTCGGTGAGAGTACTCAAGGGCTGAGGAGCACGGCAAACCTTGGCGATGTGCCCTCTTCGGCCGCAACGCTGGCAGAACGCCTGTTTAAATTTGCATTCAGCTCTAGGATGGCTGCTACCGCAACCCATGCAAACAGGTCTGCCCGTGCTACGGCCTTTGGGCCAGCTCTTTTTCTTTTTCGCCTCATTAAGGCGGTTAACTTCCTTCTCCTCACCGGACTCGGATCCTGTGCTCACTTCCTCTCGGTGCACAGAGAATCCTTCAGCTCCCCTGGGTAACACCAATGTGGCTTGATTTGCAAGTTCTGAGGCGCGCGCCTCAGCCAAGGCTGATTCAAAGGTGAGGTCAGCTTTTGCTAGTAGCCGTCGCTGTAACTTTAGGTCTTTCAGACCGCACACCAGTCTGTCTAGCAGAGCGTCATCCAGATTCTTAAAATCGCAGTGGAGGGCTGCCTTTCTTAGAGCGGCCACGTACTGATGCACTGATTCGCCTTCAGCCTGATTCCGCCTATGGAAAGCGTGCCTGTGGGCTATCTTCGGAGGCGAAGGCGCATAGTGGCTTTTTAGTTTCGCCATTAACTGCTCCCATGGTACCGCTTTAATGGCTAGCGGGGCCGCGAGGGCCTGCGCGGTCTCGAAAACTTCCGAGCCGCACACGGAGAGTAATTGGGCGCAACGCCATTCTTCATTTCCCTCAGCAAGGTTGTGGGGGCCCAGGCCGGAGCAGGGAGCGAAGTTTTTCCACCAGCCGCGGAAGCCGGGCCTGAGTTACGGCGCTCCAGAAGAGTCAGGCGCCGGCCGGCGTACCTCCAAGATTACGCATGCGCAAACGTGGTGGGAAGGAGTGTTGTGTTCTAAGCTGTCATGAGCTGCGCCTCGTTCGTTAGGAATAAACGTGTTAGCCATTTATTCCTCTGCCTGAGCCTCAGTTATTCGGCACCCACATTTGTCGCCAGTGTTCTGTTCGCAGAACAAATGTGGGTGCCGAATAACTGAGGCTCAGGCAGAGGAATAAATGGCTAACACGTTTATTCCTAACGAACGGCAACAAGTAACTTCAGCTCTCTGACAGGCAATAGCTGCGGCTGCCGTCTGACAGCTCGCTTTTATAGCGAGCTGTCAGATGGCTCCGCCAATCCGCTGGCTGCATGAACCCCGCCAAAACTGGTAACTGCTGTGCAGGCGCAGCTCATGACAGCTTAGAACACAACACTAAGCCATGGAGCGCTTTAAAGATGGTCACTAAAACCTTGAAACGCAACCGGAAGGCTACAGGGAGCCAGTGCAGCTCGCGCAGGAGAGGTGTTACATGGGAGTATCTTGAAACTCCCAAGATCCCCCGCGCGGCTGCATTCTGCACTAACTGGAGCCTCCGGGTGCACCTCAAGGGGAGCCCCATGTAGAGAGCATTACAGTATTAAACTCGTTTAAGCCTGTAATGTGGACACACAAGAGAGCTCCGGGAGCATTGTGTTTGGAAGTGATCAAACAGTTAAAAGCATCGGTGAGAAAGCTGAGGCATAAGCACATTCCTTAATTGTTTTTTCCTTCCGGATCAATAAAGGCTGGGGGATCCTTGATGTAAGGCCTCCCTGGGCTTGGAATAAAATGTAGGTATATTGACGAAAGGAGTAAAGGGCTAGAGCGTACACGCAGCTTGTCGGGCTACCATATCTCACTCTTTGACTTAGTGTACATTCAGACTGCTTGATTTCAAGGGGCCTCTGCAGAGAACTGAAGCATAACTTTGGCTGTCTGCAAGCTTCACTCGCTTGACAAACCTGTTCTTCTTGTGAGTTTAGCCCCCCCAGGCACCTGCTAGGAAAACAAAGTGATTTAAAGGAAAGAGTGTCAGGATTGCTCAGTCACCGCACCTGAATTTGGATCCCAGATATTGAAAAATGGACTGACTAAGGTTTTAGGGGGGACTTATGAAAAAAAAAAACCCATGCCGCATGGACTGATAGGTTCTCCTGTCAAGTGAGACTTCTTTTGAAAATCCAGCTGCAAGGTTGGGATGCCTCGCTTTTGTGTTTCAGTTTTAATTTGTCTGAAGCACAACTTGCCATTGTTTAAGTGTTGCCTCTTTCTTCCTATGGAATTTGGGGAGAAAAAGTGGAAGGGAATGGGGGAGGGAGAAGACTTACTCCATCTGCAGTCTACTTAATTAATAATTCTCCTTAGAAGTTGATTTGGAGTGGCTCAAAGAACATTAGCTGGTAAGAAATTAGATGGAAGAATATAAATTGAAAGAAAGGTGACTAGGGATTTTCTCTGTTTTTTAAATACCTGTAGATGCACCAGTCACCTGGGAAATGACAATTATTCACACAAAGCAGAAATAAGCTGTTTCCCCAGACTAATCATCACTGGTTGACTAACTTAAGGCCCCAAGAAATTAAGGGAAAGTATGTTTTACTAAGACAGATTTTTAATATACCTAATCACATTTAAATGCACGTACCACTTGCTTCCATTGCTTTGCATTAATAGTTACAATAGCAACATGAATAGAAAATTGGGTAGCCATAGCATGCATGTGAATGCATCGATGTCTTTAAACGTATCATAACTGGTAGTAGACATCTCTGTACAAGTAGCCATTACTACTATCACCTTTTGATTTTTATGCTGAACAGTAGTACTCTGGCATAAGCTTTGGTATAGTCTTTAAAAACTACCAACTTTCCTGTTTCAGATTTCAAATACTGACTCACACATAGTTGCTGTGGTAACTCATAGTTCACTCAAGGTCAAAAAAATAACCACAATCAAAGCATCCAAACCAAAACAGAGTCCCTGACAGGCTTGCCTGAATGATTTACTTTTAAAAGGAATATGCAAAAGAATAGTCCAAAATCAGTCCAAAGCTGAGAGCCAGGTCAGGGTTGTCAGCCAGTCTAAAGGTCAAAGATTTAAGATTTCTTACATGAACAGGAATACTAGTAATATCATGTAAGAGTTGGAAATCGGGCATTGTTTTCAGTAAAGAGAAGGTAAGTCAGGGTTGCTTCTTAAATCAAGCTGCAGCCAGCTGTCACTAATCAAGATATTTACTCCCTTGCTTTGCAAGGTGCATTAAATAACATCTCTGCTCTACTGTCTACTTGTCAGGCACAGGAACTATAGGGTTTAGCTATCTCATTTGACTGTTCCAGCTGCCTGTTTTTTACCAGCTTCATGTGATTCTTGGCTTGGTGTCTCTTGAGACTGCTATTCCACAGGTTCAGCTGAAGCAGCTTCCTCAGAATCAGATTCAGAGGCTGAGTCCTGGGCCTAGGCCACAATACCAGCAAAGATATTGATGGTCTGTCTATTTAATTGTATTGGCCTTCTTCTCCTTCTCCTTCTCCCCTGCCCCACTCTTTTACTGCTTTGGTGCTGAGGGAAATGTCAGTCATAAATTGGCATGTGATATTCACAATTAGACACTCAGATAATATGTCAATGGTCTTTTCTGAACTGATACTGAAATCATAAACCCACTTCTCAATAATATACTAAAACAATTTTCTTAGAATGAATTTTTTTAAAAAAGGACAGGTAGAGATAAACACCAACATGCATATATAAATATATACATATATGTTTTCTGAGGTTTTCGCGGGTGTTTGTATGTAGGTCTTTGGTTGTTCGGGTTTTCTCCCGCGTAGAATTGGAAGTATCTTCACGACGTTTCGATGAAATCTCATTCATCATCTTCAGGCTGGTGCTTCGGGCTTGGTGCTTCCAGGAGATTGCTCCTGGAAGCACCAAGCCCGAAGCACCAGCCTGAAGATGATGAATGAGATTTCATCGAAACGTCGTGAAGATACTTCCAATTCTACGCGGGAGAAAACCCGAACAACCAAAGACCTACGTATACATATATATAAACACACTAAGATACAAATTAAAAATATGGATTGCAGCTAGCCAAATCTCTATACAAATTATCGGAATTAAAATGAACAGAATTAAAATGTCACTGTTTTGCTGATGTTAGGACCCAAACCAGGAATAACACACAGCAATTCTTCCAAGCTGAATTCTTTATTGTTTCACACTTACGTACAGAAAAAAATCTTGACAGACCGAGGATGGCATCTATCTATCTGCATCTAGATTGTGAATTCTTAGGAAGGCCTTGTCTTCATCCTCTTTCTCTCATATCCAGACTGAGTTGCCTTTTACTTCTCTGACACACAACCCTCCCCTTTCTGGCATCCACCTCCATGCTACACTCCATCACACCTGCTAAAAATCTTGAATATTTCTGGCTAGCCATGTTGTTCTGTAGGCACATGAAGTCTACCACACATGAGGAAAACTCTAATTCTGTAACATGGCACACCCACCTGCCCATTAAAAATCCAATAATCTTTATGAAACAAATTTGGGCATGCCTGAAAGGATGTTCCTATATATTTGCTTTAATTTCTCCCCTTTGTCCAGTTTGCATTTCTCACTGTAGATCCACCTGGCTAACCAATAAACCAACCTGCTCCTTCCTTAGAAGTTCTCTACTGTGGCTGCAACTCGGTCCAGGAAAGATCATAATACAGTTGGAAATTGGGGGTAGTGAAGACAAAATGGCCCCAAAGCAAGGTGGGGTTTAGGTTGGTTAGTGATACCTGACACCAGTGGTGGAATTCAAATTTTTTTACTACTGGTTCTGTGAATGTGGCTTGGTGGGTGTGGCCAGGGGGGCGTTTTATCAGGTACGCTTGATTCGCCAGTTGCGCCCCTTACTGGACCGGGCTGCCCTCCACACAGTCACTCAAGCACTCGTGACGTCCCGGCTGGACTACTGTAACGCTCTCTACATGGGGCTCCCCTTGAGGTGCACTCGAAGGTTGCAGTTAGTCCAGAATGCAGCCGCGCGGGTGATTACGGGAGCCACAAGGCAATCCCATATAACACCACTCCGGCGTGAGCTGCACTGGCTACCTGTGGCCTTTCGGGTGCGCTTCAAGGTGTTGATGACCATCTTTAAAGCGCTCCATGGCTTGGGGCCTAGCTACATACGAGACCACCTCCTGCCCCATACATCCCTTCGACCGATCCGCTCCCACAGAGAGGGCCTTCTCCGGGTGCCGTCGGCCGGGCAATGCCGGTTGGTGACACCCAGGGGAAGAGCCTTCTCTGTGGCGGGCCCCACCCTCTGGAACGACCTGCCCCCTGAACTACGCACCATCTCGGACCTCCGCCTGTTCCCCCAGCACCTTAAAATGCTGTTGTTCCAACAAGCCGGCCTAGTATAACCCCCGACACTGAGTTTTAACACTGTAAATTTTAATTAGAGCTTTTAAAATGGGTTTTAGCACGGGATCATTATTTAATAGTTTTTTAATACGAGTATTTATATGTATGTATTGTTTTAAATTGCCTGTGTGCCCCCCTGGGTCCTTTTCTAGGAGAAGAGCGGGGTATAAATTGGAAAAATAAATAAATAAAATCTCCATTCCCTCCCCATTCCAGGGGACGTTTACTGCAAAATCCCCATTTCCTTCTGATCAGCTGGGACTCAGGAGGCAGAGAATAGATGGGGGCGGGGCCAGCCAGAGGTAGTATTTACTGGCACTCCAAACTACTCAAAATTTCCGCTACTGGTTCTCCAGAACTGATCAGAACCTGCTGAATATCACCCCTGTCTGACACAATGATTTGTAATGTGCAAAGTTTGTGCTGTAACTATGTAAAATGTGTGGCCTCACCTGCCTTCCATGCTCAAACAAAGCAAAACAAAATCCTGAAACAATTGAAAATATCAAATGTGAACAGAATAGATTTTCCTGGAAAATTATAGAGACTTTCTGCCCGCCTTGTATTATCTTTAAACCAAGTGTTTACTTTTGACTAGATTGTGCCATTATTTCTGAGTGATGATGTCCTACGGATCCACGGACTTGCCTTCTTATATATTTATATGAGAGTGTTAAAAGTTTAAACCTCACTGAGACAAATTGGAATAATACAAATGTGAGATTCTGGCATTAGGACAGGGAACGAGGCTCCTGCTTTGCATTCCTTGTTGAATCGGAGCTATTGAGTCTTCCTCTGATGTGAAATAGAAATACTACCATTTTTATACAAAGGTCGGAAAGGTGACTAAGTGGAACTGAAAAGGCATTATGTTCTGTCAATTTCTGCCACCCACTTGCGGAACACCTGACATGGAGAGCTGACCCCTTTCTGCACAAAAATTCATTTCTCTGTGACTGCTTTAAGGACAGGTGTTCAGGCAATATGTTTAAAGTTGTAGCGTGATACGTTGTGCTTGTTGAATGCTGCTATGGGAAAGGCTGCATTGTTTGAGCATTAGAGAGAAATTCCAGTTGTGGAACTGCCTAGGAGATATTTAGAAGTGCTTCAGGGACACGACTGCCTTGAGAAACGTCTTAGGAAATGGCGCTAATGAAACAGAAGACACACACTGACAGATCTTCCCAGCATCGCCCATAGCAATGGCCGTAGCACTTAGACTTATATACCGCTTCACAGTGCTTTTACAGCCCTCTCTAAGTGGTTTACAGTGTCAGCATATTGCCCCCAGCCTTGAAAATATTTCCTTCCTTCCTTCCTTCCTTCCTTCCTTCCTTCCTTCCTTCCTTCCTTCCTTCCTTCCTTCCTTCCTTCCTTCTTTTCTTCCTTCCTTCCTTCCTTCCTTCCCTCCCTCTATTCCTTTTCTTCCCTCCCTCCCTTCCCAGGTACTGACAGAAAACAATTGGCCGTACTTGCAAATCCACAGGACAAAGATTGGTTTTCTTTTTAAGTTATATACATGGCCACATTTTGATGCAATGCAATAACCCAAAACATGTGGCTGGCTCCTCAATCATCAATTATTTCCAGCATATTGCATTATATTGCTTACTACATCCTACTGAACAATAACTACGTTATGGAAATTGATACACAACATGTGTTATGTATGTGAATGACTTAGTGTTGTGTCCTCAAGCCTACGTCCCAGACAACTCGTCTGGTAACCTGTGAGTCACCGCATTCCGGAGCTGAGCCAGCAGCTGCAGTGATTAACAGAGACAAGCTGTCTGGAATCTGCCCGGGAAAATACTTACAATGTTGCAAGTGCTTGTCAGCAGTTCCTGCTTAAGTAAATCTATATAAGAGGCTCCTGACAAGAAACCTTGCCAGTTGAATCTTGTGTGTGTTGTAAATAGTGTGAATAAACGTTCCTGTTGTTTGACCATGCCTGAGTCGGAATCCTTTGTCTGATCTAACACTTAGGTCCGTGGTTGTGAAGCCCTCTCTGTGGGCACGCACGTCGGCCACCTAGTCTTTGGGTTTCTGGTGCTACAGTGCTCCGGTGTGCACATTTTGGCCAAAAAGGTTCGCTATCACTGACTTAAGTGATAAGTAGAATTCTGAGCCCCTATTCCTCCCTTTGAATCACAAAACTCCTCTTCTGTCATATTTCCTAAGAGTATATGATGCCATGATCTGCTCCTACCTTATCCTATCATGATTGGCAACACATATGTTGAATGGTAGAATATCCAGATATTGCATGGCATGTTCCCATCGGCCGATGATCTATTTCTCCTTATCTATATAAATAAAAATGTAACTATGAGTTTGTTCAAAACAGGTAATCTCCGAAAGTACTGCACCGATCGCTTCCAAATTTTCCCATGACATTCCTTTCAAATACGGCACCAATGATATATATATAGATTGTGTAAATGTCACACCTGTGCCAGGTACACTCAACGGAAATGTAAAAAATGTAAAAAAATGTAAAAAATGTAGGTAGATACAGAGAGAGCAGTGGACCACTGTATTATGTCATCCTTTATGACATAAAATACTCTGTCCATAAGATTCAAGGACAAATACAGTAGGTAGGTAGGTAGGTAGGTAGGTAGGTAGGTAGGTAGGTAGGTAGGTAGAGGGATAGAGAAAGAGAGGGAGAAATACAGTAGGTAGGTAGGTTGGGGGTTATACGGTGGTTGTGTGTATGTGTTTGGTGTGCAGGTGTAGATCTACACACAGAGTGCTTGGCCATTTAACCAGACTGGGCCACAGCAACGCATGGCCAGGAACGGCTACTAGAGAATAACAGAGTGAGTAATCTGTTTCGGTGCCTTCAGAATAAACTGCATATTCTTGTTTTGTACATATGTGTTTCCTAATAATATCCTAAAGAAATCTTACAGCTCTTACTTTGAACATTATTCCTATTCCTATTATTATTATTCTAAAAGAGTTTGCTCTTGTACTCATATCTAAGTAAATTAACATCTAGGTTCCTTCATGAATCCTCCCAGGGCCATTCCTATCCGTAATCTTATTGATTACCTTGCTTTGTTACATTAGAGCTGTTTGTCTTTCATTTTCAATTTCCTACTGTACTTGTTCTTTCAAAGAAGTGGAAGAGAGAGAAGAGAAAAGCAGGAAGACCTACTGGCTAATGAATTGGAAACTACCATTCTCTTCCACTCCACTTTCTTTTTTCCATGTCTTCCATTGCTCGACATTTCATGAAAAATGGACAACTGGCAGGAGACTTAGAATCTGGCCCTTTTGAAGTCCTGGCTGCACATGAAGATATATGTGAAGCTTCCCTGCAGAAGATCTAGCCAGGATATTTTCATATGTTCCTAACTATGTTTGTATATTTGACAGTCATATCTAAGGAAAAACATCTAAGTGGGAGAGAGAGAGAGAGAGAGAGGGAGGGAGGGAGGGAGGGAGGGAGGGAGGGAGAGAGAGAGAGAGAGAGAGAGAGAGAGAGAGAGAGAGAGAGAGAGAGAGAGAGAGAGAGAGAGAGAGAGAGAGAGAATGAGAATCTACAGTCTCAATCATGGCAGTTCATCCTGTCAGAGATATCTTTCCGGATGTGTTCTCAGAGGTAAATCCTTGACTTCAAATCCTTCATCCTGTTTGCTTCTCCATTTCAAAGGGATTCGTATTGGTTTATTGTTACTCTGGGAATAAATATAATGATGCAAGCTACTGAAGAACTCTAATCTTTTTCTAACCCTAGAATGCTTGCTATGTAGATAGATTTAGATAGATTTTATTTTTCTATACCGCGTCCTCTCCCCAGGGGGACTCGGAGCGGTGCACAGGGAAAATTAAAACAGCATAAAATATATACATAAATAAATACAATAAAAACAAATTAAATCAACTGTCCCTGTACTAAAATCCCCATTTTAAAATTAACATTCCCTAACCCCTGAGGTAGAGACTAACCTAGGCCGGCCAAGCAGAAAAAGTGAGTTTTTAATTTCTGACGGAAGGAGCGGAGGTCCGTAGTTGTTCTAATGTCGGGGGGAAGGTCGTTCCAGAGGGCTGGGCCCGCCCATGTGTGATAATGACGTATTTTATTTAGATAAATTGTACAAACCGATCATGATTTATGTGAATGTATTAATATATACATGTGACTGAGGAGCAGAAAAGAAGAAAGATATACAAATCAGGTTTTCAGGATACTTTTAGTCTTTTCCCCCCCCGAAACTCTACCTTCCTCCCTTCTCCCTCCCTCCCTCCTTCCATTTTTCCATCCCTCCCTCCTTCCCTCCTTCCTTTCCCCCACTCTTCTTCCCTCCTTCCTTTTCTCCCTCTTTCCCTCCCTCCTTCTCCCCCTTCCTTCTTTTTCTCCCTCCCTCCTTCCTTTTCTCCCTCCTTCCCTCCTTTTCTCCCTCGTTCCTTCCTTTTCTCGCTCCCTCGCTCCTTCGCTCCCTTCCTTCTTCTCCTTCCTTCCACCATTTTGTTAGATTGTTCATTCAATACCGGAGCAGCCTTCTTGCAATTTCAGTACTGGTTTCATGCATGAGTTTATTACTGCTTATAGAAAATGAGACTCCTTCTTTAATGGTGCTTTACTCCATTATAGGATAAGAGGCATTTAACTGCTTACATCATGACAGAAGCGTTACCCAGTTGCTATAAAGTGGCCCGTGAAAAATACTGTTTGACCTGGGCGAAATTGCAACAAAAGTGTTTGAGAATTTGTTATACTTAGAAATGAGACTTGATTAGCATCCCCTAAGAGAGCGAAAAATAATCAACTGCGGGAACACTCTTGAGCAGAAAAAGGCCAGATAGAAAGTGCAAGTGGTAGAAAACTGTAAGGAATACAATTGAATACAAATGAGAATCATTACTGAATCTATTGCATGCTAATGATCTCCATTACCTGTGTCTGCAAACGTCACACCTACAGGCACCAGTGAGTAAATGAAGGTGATCTACAAGATCCTGATCTACCTAAAATGCCGTTAAGAAGCACCACATGGAGACAGCTTCAAAAGAAAACAGGGGAAACAGCTTGACTGGATCTAAGCCCATTATTTCTTTATCTCCACCGAGAGTTGGAACCGAGAAGCACGTTTTTGGCATTTTTAGAAAGAGGACACTGCATATGCACTATTGCCAAAGACAGCTTCCTTTAAAAATAATTCTGGAATCTGGTGTTTGGAGGGAGGATGGCTGTTTATTACATTTCTGCCAATGGAGGGCACCACATTTTAACTTAAGATCAGGACTTTGATTGGAAGCAGTGATATAGACATTTTCTCCATCACTAAGTTTCAGATCATTTCACTGTAATTTGCATGGATAAAATTTGGGTTTTAAATTGATTAACATCTCAGTTTAGTCCATGAGATACACATCTTTGTTTGAATTATGAATGTTCTTTCTGTTTTTTCTCTAATTTTGAAATGGAGTTAACCCCACATATTGCAGATGTCAGTGAAATCCTTCCTCTGGCCCAGAGTTAAGCCGTAAAATAGCCAGCACATCAATTACATCTTTAAACTTCTTCCATTTTGCAATCATCACCTCCTGGCAACATTCTTTCCTCTTTTTCTACTGGCCCCCTCAAGAGGGGAAAAATATAGTTATGTGTAATGCTCCAGTTACATTTATTTAGGATTAGAATGAAACAGTTTTCAGTTTGTGGTGTTGGCAAGTACCTTTGGTTTTCAAAGCTGACAGTGTCAGACATGAGTCAATTTAAGCATGATGGATGATTACAGGTAGTTTCTGCCACTCTAGCTAAAGAAAAAAGAGAGAGAGAGAACTTAACTCATTCTGTATTCCAAAACAGTCTGATGATATTGCAGCAGCTGGATCCAAAAAAGAAAAAAGGAAGACTAGAAAGCAAGCTATTAGTAAGTGTCAGACAAAGTTAGTGAAGCATTTTTATAACAGGCTGTTTCTGCAGTTTGGTTGATCTTTTAAAATCCCAAAAAAGTAATTTTTTAAAAGGAGCATTAAGAGCCAGGAGGCCATGCTACAGGCCGTGTGACAGGCTACATCTAAATCTTCAAATTTTTCTTAAGGCCTCATTGAAGCAATCATTTTGTGGAACACAAAAAACCACCTCCCTCCAATCAAGATGGCAGGCCTAGTTGGTTGATGTTGATGGGTGATTGATGGGGCAGATGTCCAGATTTATTAAACAAATCAAGCTTGGTTATCTCAGGTCCAGGTGGAGATGTGGATAGAAAAGCTGAGCTTAGTGTATAAAAAAAAACCAACACCATACAAAGAAGCATGTCAATGCTCCAAAAATAATATAGGAGGGCAGTCCCAAAGGTGCTTTTTCAAGAGGCAACTGGACTTTCTGGCTTTTTTTTTCCCATTGAAGAAGTTTCACTTCTCATCCAAGAAGCTTCTTTGACTCTGACTGAATGGTGGGAAATGGAAGGATTTATGGAAGGCTTAGCAAAGGGAGAAAAAAAATCCCTATACATCATGTGCCGCTGCTGTGACAACACAGGTTTGCCAGCCCTGTACTAGAGAGTAACCTGCAGGAGGGTCCTATCTGAAAAAATAGGTGTTTTGTAAGTGGTACAATCTCCTATGAAAGGGATTGTGATTGGGGGAATCTTCTCATAGCCTACAACGTCTTTCAAAAACCTGTAGAAATGTCCATCAATTTAGTATATCACAAGGAGTCTCATAGCCTATGCTATTTATGCAGGATAGAGATGGCATAGTTAAATAAATAAATAAGATTCTAAGCTGCTTCAGAATTGGCAGGAACACAAAGGTAAAGATCTCTTTAAAAAGTGTGGTCCTGAAAACAGATGCACCCTGTTTCAAGGAGACACATTAAAGATATATCTTATTTTTTGGAGTATAAGGCTTTTGGGGAGGAAAACAAGGAAAGAAAACCTGCCTTTGCCTCCCAATAATTTGCCTCCTTGCAGCAAACAGCAAACTATTTCAGTTTCAGTTTCAGTTTCAGCACAGCCTGATTAGCAGAAGTAGCTGATTGTCGGTTGAATCGGCCTCCTGACAATCAGCTATTTCAGGCTGCAGGGATTGCCATAACCCATTGCCACGTCTGTGCGCCCCACTTTTGGCCTCCGCATCCCATTTTCATTCTGGGCAGCAGGGATTGGAATGGGCAGAAAATGGGGGCACAGAGGCAGAAAACGGGGTACGCGGAGGCGGCAATAGGCGATGGCAATTCCTGCAGCCTGAAATAGCTGATCATCAGGAGGCTGATTCAACTGACAATCAGCTGCTTCTGCTAATCAGGTTGTGCTGAAACTGAAACTTAAATAGGCTGTTTGCTGTTTGCTGCAAGGAGGCAAATTGCTGGGAGGCAGTGGCCATAGTGTGGGAGCCGGCGGGTGGGTGGGGCTACATTCAGTGTATAAGACACCCCCAAATTTTTACCTTCTTTGGGGGAAAAAAGTGCGTCTAATACTCCAAAAAATACAGTAGCTACTTTCATGAGCCAATTCCTTAAAGCAGGTTGGATTTCCCCCCCAAACTAGTTCAGAGGCCTGAAAAAAGAGCCTTCTGCTTTAAAGAGGTGAGGTGCACATGGCATTGTCAAGCATTCCATCCAATTTCTCTTTGAAATGATGGACGTAGCGTTGAGTTGGCGAATCTCCCCTTTTTGTATATGTATGTGACATCATAGTGCACCTACTGCACAAAAGAGTCCCAACCTCTCTTCCCCTTACCAAATGCTGCTGAGCTGCATTAAATTGCCGCAGAGATAATTTAGCAATTTGGAGGCGCACCATATAACACCAAAGAAGCAATTGGTTCTGTTAAGGTGGATAATCTCAGGGACCATTTTTCAGTAACAAAACTGGGAAGCTAGAGATGCCCTTCTAAAGATGTCTCTGCACTCAGGAGAGCATTTATTTGGCACGCAAGAGAGGATTTTACCTTGTATCACTCCAGGCCATGGAGCGCCCTCCCTGAGGACTTCCCTCTGCTCTCCCGCCCTTAAACAGAATGCTCAAAACACATTTCCTTTGGCAGGTTTTTAATTGTTCATTCATGCTAGTATCTAGTGTATGTGTGTGTTTTTGTGTGCGGGTGCAAACTTTTTAATTTATATTTGCATTTTAGTTGGTGTTAGTGGCCATGAGCACTGTACCTGATTGACCAGAAACATACATGGGAATGAAATAAATGGAATGAAATGAAGTCACTTTTATCCTGCCTGTTTGCAAAATTCCTCTTTAATTCTGCCTATGTAATATAGAGAAGAAACTGAATCAAAGGTGGATTTCTAGGAGGGAGCTGAGAATTTAACACAGGAACGCATGCAGTCAGAAGATGCAACATGATTTCCAAAAGCGGGTAATCTCTAGTAGTCCTGCTTCCTGCACTTTAAGATTTCAATAAAATTGAAACACACTATTATTGTTAAGGTTACTGAGTGCCAGGAACCTCTTGCTCAACAGATACAGGTAGTCCTTGATTTATGACCACAATGGAGCCCATGATTTCTGTCGTAAGTTAAGGCACTCACATGATCTGATTTTACAACTTTTATTTTTTTGCAGGTGTTGAAAAGCAAATCAATGTATTCATTGTCAAGTAGCTCATCCTTTGGAATGACCTACTCCCGGAGCTTCGCATAATTCCTGACCTCCCGTCCTTCCGGCGCGCCCTAAAAAGCTGGCTTTTTCAGCAAGCCGGCCTGGCCAGAACAAAACAACTTATTAATTTTAATTCCAAATTTAATTCATTTTATATCATAATGTGTAAATTGTTAATTAATTGGATTCCTTATTTAATCTCTTTTTAACTTTTGTACTGTGTGTTTCTTATGTTGTACACCACCCTGGGTCCTTTGGGAGAAGGGCGGCATATAAATCCAATAAATCCAAATCCGAATCCTATGGGAGGTTTTATTTTTTAATTTTTTGCTAGTAACTGGCTGCAAATGCTGTAAAATGGCCAAAAGATCATAAATGAGACTGCAGAACACCGCAAGGGGCCACAAAATTGAGCTGATTGCCAAACACCCAAAACATGGTTGTATGACCATAGGGGTGTGTGTGTGTGTATCAGAACTCCAGAACTGGGGCGGGGGTCCGTTGTAACTTTGAATGATCTTTAACTGATCAGTCATTAAGGGAGGACTACCTATATCTGAGCTTAGAAAGTATAGCTTAGCCTTCCCCTCAATGGAAGCATCGGTTGTGTTCAGTGGTGGGATTCAGCCGGTTCGCACCTATTCGGGAGAACCGGTTGGTAACTTTCTAAGCAGTTCACAGAACCGATTGTTGGAAGAAATCTCATTGTGTTTACAGGGCTAATCCTGTAAGGAAGGCAGGAAGGAAACCTTCTGGTGTTGCTTCTAAACTCATCTTTATTGCCCTGCTGACAGAAACTGCCTCTCCGGTTAACACTTATGACATTGTCACAGCTAAGGCGAAGCGCCCATCGACGTGAGTGATGTTGAGTTGGCCACGCCCATGCAGTCACATGACCACCGAGCCACGCCTATCCATCTGGTCATTAGGGCAGAGAACCAGTTGTTAAATCATTTGAATCCCACCACTGGTTGTGTTGGACACTCTTCCCCAAATTCCCCTACCCTTTCAGCTGGGAAGTCTGGAAATCACATCTCAGCCTATCAAGAGGCCAACATGTAGAGAGGAGATTCTCTTCACTGCTGCAGATTGTCAGCCAGGGGTATAGACAGGGCTAGGTTCCTGCCTCATACATCCTCGCGGCCGATTCGCTCCCACAGAGAGGGACTTCTCCGGGTGCCGTCCACTAGACACTGTCAGCGGGCGACACCCAGGGGAAGGGCTATCTCTGTGGCGGGCCCGGCCCTCTGGAACGACCTCCCCCCCGATATCAGGACGACCACGGACCTCCGCTCCTTCCGTCTTAAATTAAAGACTCACTTTTTCTGTCTGGCCGGCCTAGGATGAGTCTCTCTGCCTCTGGGGTTTTATGGGGAATTAGTATTATTTAGTTTTAATGGGAATTTTAGCGCAGGTTATATTTAATTTGTTTTTAGAATTGTTGTATGTATTTGGTTTTTATTCTACCTGTGCACCGCCCCGAGTCCCTGTGGGGAGAGGGTGCGGTTTTATAAATTAAAATTATTATTATTATTATTATTAGGTAATGTGTTACCTGTCTATGGATATTCTCAGTCATCCAGGTCCTGGTTGTCCCTAAGGTGCTTTTCCAACAGGCAACTGGACTTGCTTGTTTTTTTTTCCATTGAAAATGTTTTGCTTTTCATTCAAGAAGCTTCTTCAGTTGTTTTGGTGACTTGTGTTATCTGCTGAAACAGCAGTTGAAATGTTTGGCTGAATGCTTTCAGAGTAGTTTTTATTTAATCAGAAGCTGAGCTTTCATGCACAGATGCAAACATTCAACTCTTGAGGCTGCTGCATTGCATCGTGCTTTCTGGCTACCCAAGTCAACTTTCCTTCCTTCCATCTTGGCAAAAGAGTTGCCTGAAGTTCCATATCTTTCAAATAAACATTGAGCTCTGTCTTCTTCCCTCTTACCACTGACACCTGGAACTAGACCCCCACCTCCAATTCTTAAAGTGCCCAAATAGAGTAGAAAGTATCAGAAGCATTAAAAAGTGCACATTTGGAGGAAATAATTCAACCTCTAAAGCTGCCCTGAGTTGGTTTATTTGAAAAGAATTTATTTGGATTTCCTGGGAATGTGAGATTTGTGCGGCTGCATTATCTTCGTTCCCACCTTCAGGTTTTCCTTAGAGCGAATTTGAATTATTGGCAATGTAAATTCTTAAATACAGACCGACAACTTCCCTGCAGGATTTGATAGCAAAATTGAGAGAGAGAAAAAAAATCTGTTTGAAAGACATAGGCATGATCTGGGAACAACTCAGCTTTTTGAAAGCAAAAGTGTTTGCAGGTTATTAGGAAAGAAAGGGACAATTTTGTTTGACGATGGCAGATTTGACAAAGCAAGTTTCATAGCAAAGATTTTCCCTAGGCCAGGGGTCTGCAAAGTCGGCTCTTTGAAGACTGGTGGACTTCAACTCCCAGAATTCACCAGCCAGCTATGCTGGCTGGGGAACTCTGGGAGTTGAAGTCCACCAGTCTTCAAAGAGCCGACTTTGCAGACCCCGGCCCTAGGCTAACAAATATTAGTACAGTTAGTCCTTGACCACAATTGAGGTTAAAAATTTTGTTGCTAAGTAAAACATTTGTTAAGGGAGTTTTGCCCCACTTTCTTGCCATAGTTGTTAAGCAGTTGTTAAGATAGTAACATGGTTGTTAAGTGAATCTGGCTTTCCCCACTGACTTGGCTTGTCACAAGGTCACAAAAGGTGATCACATGGCCCTGGGACAGTGCAATGGTAATAAAGGTGAGTCAGTTGCCTAGCACCTGAATTCTGATCATGTGATCATGGGGATCTGCAATGGTTATAAGTGTGAAAATGGTCATAGGTCACTTTCTTCAAGTGACCTTGTAACTTTGAACAGGTCACTAAATGAACTGTTGTAACTTGAGGACTACCTGTAGTAAAAGAGGCTTCAACTAATACAATACAAGTCTAGATCCACCAAGCAGAAAGACAATGTTCAAGTTGCCCAAAGGGCTGAAATATTTTATAGATGTTTTATCATAGACATTATGGAAAAACTATATCAGACTGAATATATTTCCAAGAACAGGCAATATTGCAATGAGTTAAAGAATAAGATACTAGAAACGTAAGTTTGAATGACTTTGACCAACAAGAAACAGGAGAAATGGTGGACATGCCAAGGAAAGTCTGAAAAAAAAGGAAGTCATTTCCTTCTCCAAAACCCAATTTCTATTTCCAGAAATGTAATGGAAAAATAATTACTTAAAAAAAAAAAAGATAACTAAACAACCAGCAATAGAAGAGCTTGGGTCTAAACTACAAAATTATTGAATATTAGAAGTAAAACATATTCTGTGATGGCATTTCGGTATTTAATGGGATTTCGGTGTCCTTCAACCATTTTTCAAAAGGCCTTTGGATCAGCTTTCAAGCAGATACCGCTAAGTGACATAAAAGTTTTTGAAAGTCCGTAACCAAGGGCAAACAGCATGGTTTCACATTAAGCAGCACGATAAGGTATCTTTTTATTTAATGTATGACATGACTGGTCTTGAAAGAGCTGGGGAACAAGCATGTAAGAATATTAAAAATTAAGTTTGAAACCCAAGATGCTGCAAGTACCAACGAAGTAAAATAAATGCAGTGACCAGGATCTAAGGACATGAACCATGTTATTAAGGGATGGAAATAAGCAACCACCTTCCCTCTCTCCATTACTGTTTTACTTTCTAGTCCTGCATGTGGACTTAAGGAAAGGAGAGCAAGGAATTATGGGAGATGGCCAGAACACCTAGGAAGTGCCATTTTACGTGTCATTTTTTAAAAAACAAGCAAACCGCATATGTCATATTTTTAAAAAATCAAAACTTTTGGGTGGTGGTGTGGCAGCCATATCCAACTTGAAAGTGCTTTTATGCTTCATCATAAAAAAGGGACTTTGTAATATCTCAGGTGATATTTGTGTTTCTGAAGCCAGAGATTCAGGATATGTGGGAATGAACTTAGGTTTACAAGCTTTATTAATAATTGAATCAAAATCGTCAGTCAGTCAGTCAGTCTGTCTCATGCATACAACTCAAAATCTAACCGCTGAGGTAAATTAAAAATTCCAGAAAAATCAATCAGGTTATTATCATATGTGGCAACTTGTTCCCCAGTTTTACTGTTATAACTTCCAATAAGGTTTGGGAACCTAGGTTTGATCTCTTTTGGAGAGGGGAGATTTCTAATAGCAAACAAAAAAACAACATGGATTTGTCAAAAACAGGTCATGCCAGACTAATTTTATTGCATTATTTGACAAAGTAACAAAATTACTGGACTAGAGGAATTACTGTCAATATAATTTACTTGGACTTCAGTAAGACTAAAGTAGACCATAACCTACTACTAGATAAAATAGAAAAATGTGGGTTAGACAGCATCACCACCAGATGGATTCGTAACTGGCTGACCAACCGCACTTAACATGTAGTCCTCAATGGAACTGCATCTACATGGAGGGAAGTATGCAGTAGAGTACCCCAAGGTTCTGTTTTAGGCCCAGTACTCTTCAACATCTTCATCAATGACTTAGACAAAGGGATAGATGGGGAACTCATCAAATTTTCAGGCACCAAGCTAGCAGGAATAGCCAACACTCTGGAAAATAGGTTTAAGATACAAGAGGATCTTGACAGACTTGAACGTTGGGCGCTATCTAACAAAATGAAATTCAATGGTGAAAAAAGTAATGTTCTACAGTTAAGCAAGAAAACCAAATACAAGGTATAGTATATGTAGTACCTTGCTCAATAGTAGTAACTGTGAGAATGATCTTGGAATCCTAGTGGACAACCATTTAAATATGAGCCAGCAGTGTACAGCAACTGCCAAAAAAGCCAACACAGTTCTAGGCTGCATAAATAGAGGGATAGACTCAAGATCACGTGAAGTGCTAATACCACTTTATAATGCTTTGGTAAGGCCACACTTGGAATACTGCATTCAGTTTTGGTCACCAATGTAAAAAAGATGTGGAGACTCTAGAAAGAGTGCAGAGAAGAGCAACAAAGATGATAAGGGGACTTGAAGCTAAAACATATGAAGAACGGTTGCAGGAACTGGGTATGTCTAGTTTAATGAAAAGAAGGACTGGGGGAGACATGATAGCAGTGTTCCAATATCTCAAGGATTGCCACAAAGAAGAGGGAGTCAAACTATTCTCCAAAGCACCTGAGGGCAGGACAAGAAGCAATGGGTGGAAACTAATCAAAGAGAGAAGCGACTTAGAACTGAGGAGAAATTTCCTGACAGTTAGAACAATTAATCAGTGGAACAGCTTGCCTCCAGAAATTATGAATGCTCCAAAACTGGAAGTTTTTAAGAAGATGTTGGATAGCCATTTGTTTGTAGGGTTTCCTGCCTAAGCAGGGGGTTGACTAGAAGACCTCCAAGATCCCTTCCAACTCTTATTCTGTATTGTTATATCATCTCATGTCTTCAAATAGGCACATCCTAGAACCTTTCTGTATTTATGACCTGCTTTGTAGGAGTCCCATGTATTTGATTTTCATATGTACACGTCCAACTACACCACAAATGCATATCACAAAATTACATAGGGAAACCATAATTTATCATGTAATGAACATTTGGGGGGCAGTATACTGGCATTGAAAAAATAGTGTATGTATTTAACTACATGATAATGTCTTTAGGTTTGGGATTTGGGCAGCTTGGTCACTTTTATTAGACATCAAGTATTTTCCCCTTGTTTTGCATTATAAGGAACTCTTTCTACTTAGTTTGTTATTCTTTTTCTACCTGGAAATGAGTTTAGTAAATTGCAAGTGGAATTAGTATGACTCTGAGGCCACCTCTTAAAGAATTCAGGGATTGAATGCGAGGCTGTTTTTGTTTTTTTTAAGTGCCACGAAATAACTAGCTTTTTATTCAATGGAACTCACGAGTGCTGGCTTGTGTCAGCTTGATGAATTATGTAAAACCCTATTTCCTTGTGTATTATTAATCACCCCAAACAAATGAAGGCATTCTAATTAATTTGTGATTTTTTTTTTTACTCACAAAGTTACCCAAACTAAAGCAGGAATAAACTCTCCACAAGCAAATACAAGGTTAGTGTTAGCAAACCATGGGTCAAATGAAAATAAACAATCCAAACATACGTACACATTCCCTCTCAGGAATATTTAGCTTATCTTTGCCAGAATGCTGCTCAGAGACATTTGGCTGAGACAAAGTTTGATAATTTGCATTTATTGTAGTCACCATCTAAATTCCCTCCTCTCTTCCACTTTTTGTCTTTCTTACCTTCCCTGCATTAGTGGTTTTGGTTTTTTTAATCTGACACGGTGGCTCAGTGGTTAAGATGCTGAGCTTGTTGATCAGAAAGGTCAGCAGTTCAGCAGTTCAAATCCCTAGCACCGCATAACTGAGTGAGCTCCCGTTACTTGTCCCAGCTTCTGCCATCCTAGCAGTTTGAAAGCATGTAAAAATGCAAGTGGAAAAATAGGAACCACCTTTGGTGGGAAGGTAACCAGTGTTCCATACGCCTTCGACATTTAGTCGTGCCAGCTACATGACCATAGAGACATTTTCGGACAGCGCTCGCCCTTCGGCTTTGAAATGGAGATGACCACTGCTTCCTAAAGTAAGGAACAATTAGCACATATATACGAGTGGAACCTTTAACTTTACCTTAGTCACAATATTGTTGCCTGCCACATCTGCATGCCAGAGGTGGACTTCTTCCTGATGTCAAAGCTCCAACTAACGAATTTAAGCAAATCAGAACCCTGAGACTTCTCAAAGGTTTTCTTTAAGGAGTGCATCATATTGGCACAGCTTCAATGGAAAACCAAATCTAAATCTTTTCTGTGGTTTCAGTATAATTAAACTAGGAAATAACCCCACCCCCAAGTGTCACAGGTCATGTTGGCCAATTGGGTTAATTGGTGGGCTCTTCAGGCACTCCTTCCCCAACCTTATCTGTTGCCAGTAGCAATGACCTTGGTTCTCATGAGAGAGCCCTTTGTTGTGCCTAATAAGGCATTCCAACCTTCTACCCCCCCTGTGTGGCTACTGAAGAACAAAGAGATGGCTGTGGCCAGGTTCTGTTGGAAGTCGGGACCTGAATCATCTGATAGACTTGGACATCTGAGAAGATGCAAGAGATGTTCCCTTAAAACAGCTGCCAGAGTGCTACAACTAGCCATAAAATACCGACTTACTGTGCGGGAAGACTGGCTGGGAGGATCATAGAGACACACCCTGGGTTGCAATACAAGCATGACTGCTTTGCGACCTATGCTGTGATGTTGCACTATGGCTCAAAGGGGCAGAACTTGTGCACCGTCACAATGTTGTTTTTTGTCATGCCGATGAAAAGCAACCAGAACCTCTGCACATTGCTGCTTTTTTATCCAAAAGCAACCAGGGACCTTTCTGTCATGCCAGCTTATCTTCCAAAGTACAGTGCAATTTACCTTTGCATTTCGGTAAATGCTTGTGGGGCCTGAGGGGGCCCAGAGGCATCCTTGCAAGTACAGGCTATGCTGGAGGTGGTGCCTCTGTTTGCAGCTATGCCCACTTCTCAATTCCTGAAATGTAGTTATTTGCTTTTTTAAATTAAAGGCCATTAAAAGCCAATTAAAATGAGAGGGGGAGGGCTCAGGCGGCTGATCCCTGCAAATCTCAGAGGGAGAAGTCACAATGGAACTTGTAACCCATTGCTTGCAAAATCAGTTAAGAGCTTCTTAAATGGCACTTAGCAAACCAAAGACAACACAAGTCACAGCAGGTCATCTGGTGCCTCCTTGCTTGACTCCTTCTACCAACACTGCCAGGGCCCATGAACATAGCAACAGCCAACACCCAACAAAATGACCCTGTGCATTGGCATTGTACTTGCAAACTTCCTTAGCTGCTTTTGCCCATTGTTAATCCAAGCGTCATGTCTATGCTGCATTTCTAGGTCAACTTTATTTAACTCTGCATCCTTCATCCTCAGACCTGAATGAATGCCAGCCACGAAAAGATGTACCATGCGATTCTGCAGATCAGATAAAATTGATTACAAACATGAAAATCATGAAAAGCTAGCTTTGATACAGGTAATTAAAAGACTTGATTAGAACAGCCATTTCAATATTCTTTGAAATATCAAAGGGAATTTTTGAGGAAAAAAATGTGCCAAGGATTACAGGCATAGTGATAATGCATCCTATCCTGTTTAAAAGATAAAGGTAAAGGTTCCTCGCACACATATGTGCTAGTCGTTCCTGACTCTAGGGGGCGGTGCTCAACTCCGTTTCAAAGCCGAAGCTGTCGAAAGATGTCTCCATGGCTGGCATGACTAAACGTCGAAGGCTCACGGAACACTGTTACCTTCCCACCAAAGGTGGTTCCTATTTTTCTACTTGCATTTTTACATGCTTTCAAACTGCTAGGTTGGCAGTAGCTGGGACAAGTTACAGGAGCTCACTCCATTATGGATGCTAGGGATTCAAACTGCCGAACAGCCGACCTTTCTGATCGATAACTCCGGATAAAAACTCTTAATGATGCTCTCTTCTTGCCCTTTTCATCAACAGTATTTTTCTTTTTTTTTCTTTTTCAGTATATGTGGCTACCTTGTCAGAATTTAAAATCTACATGGCTTGGAACTTGGTTACTTGAAGGATCATCTTTTTCCAAGATTGCCTACCCATCCAATTTAGTCTAGCAGATTGACCACGCTGCAGATCTCATCAGCCAAACTGGTGGGACTCGTGGGATGAGTCAACTTGCCATGGCCAATTTGTAGTGGCCAACTGACTACGACCAACTCACTATGGCTAACTCACTGCAAGAGAACTTGCACTGGCCAACTCGCTGCAGACCAACTGGCTGCAGGATAAGAGTTACACTAATATCAAAAAAAGGGTGGAATAGAATCATTAAAGAAAGGATGCAAAAAGGAGGGGCAAGATGAAATGTGAGTGACAAAAATTAAAATATTTTATTTAAATAATTAAATAGGATTGTTAAATTGTCCCGCAGCTATTGGACATAGCGAGTCGCAGCAAATTGTCCCATTCCTTTCTGCTGTAGCCCCTGCCGTGTGTAATATTCCCTCCTTGGAGACTAAAAAGGCCCTAAACCCTGTTGGTTTTTTGTAAGGCTGTAAAAATTTGGCTGTGCCTGTGGGTGTGGGGCTTGGAATGCATTAAGGGCCCTGTTTCTTGGCTTTACTCTTGGATACTTAAGTATCTCAGCTGCTGTATGTATTTATTTTTTGGACTTTTTTTGTTTTTAATCATTTTAACTGCTTTATAGTTTTTAGCATTGTAAACCACCTAGAGTTATTTGGCAGAGATTGGCAGCTATATAAACAGAATGAATGAATAAATAAACCCAAGTAACATCAGGTTTTTATCAGCACTGCTAAAATAAAAATGTACAACGATTAAACATATAACAAATAAAAGTAGAGAGGTTGGAACCTTTATTTATCACAGAAAACTGGCTCAAAATCTGGCAGTAAAGTATTTTTAATTCTAGACTGGAGTAAATAGAGATTATTAGAAATTTCCCAGTCTTCTTTATAATGCATTAATGAAGTTAGAGTTTTATGGAATATTTTGGAATGTTTTTTGCAAATTCTTTTTTAAAAATCTGGGTGAAGTCACTATTGTAGGTTTTCAACCGATTTGCCCTTCTTTATGTCTGTGCTCTCAGATGTGGCAATGTTGCTTGAGATCCAGGGGTGTAACCTGTCTCAAGTGAGTGGAAAACATAGGTAACCCTTGGAGTTATTTACTTTTTTTTTTCAAAAAAAAAAAGTCAGGAGGTAACCCACTAAGGGAAAAAATTGTAATGAAAAAAGCAAACAGTTCATAGAGTTTCAAACTTAGTAACCTTCTGTATTCTAAGCAAAAGCCTTAACCACTATGCTATTTTAGTATTGCTATTAAAAGGGGTTGCAGAAATATTATTGTGTGGAAGAAGCATTGGCTCAGTTAAAGCAGAGGTGGTATTCAGCAGGTTCTGACCAATTCTGGAGCCGGTAGCAGAAATTTTGAGTATTTCAGAGAACTGGTAAATACCACCTCTGACTGGCCCCGCTCTCAGCTGACTCCCAAGTCCCAGATGATCGTGAGGAAATGGGATTTTGCAGTAAACTTCCCCTGGAGTAGGGAGGGAATGGAGATTTTACAGTATCCTTCCCCTGCCATGCCCACCAAGCCATGCCCACCAAGTCCATGTAAAAGTAGTAAAACAGTTTTGAATCCCACCATTGAGATAAAAGGATTGTCTTTCCCTGAAGCACTCATGTTCAAATAGACAGGACCACTCAAGGCAACATTGCAAGGAAAAATGGACTTTTGAAGTGGAGCAGAGACCCATGCCTTGAGGTCTCTTTGTAGGTGAGCAAGGCATGCGCCGCCTGTTCCCCCCCCCCCTCCTCTAGGCCAGCCGGTCCGCAGAATTTTCTTTAAAATGAAGCCGGTCCCTGGTGCAAAAAAGGTTGGGGACCCCTGTTCTAGATTACCTGTACGGAGGAGCTCTAGAAAGGAAGGCCCTTCAAGAATAATTAAAATTATCCTCCTTTTCTGTGTTGTAATAAAAAGCTAAAAAGTAATATCAGGCACAAAGAACAAACTTGGTAATTCATTATTTTATGGTTGATGGAGTGTGTATGGACAATAGAAGTTTGTCTAGTGCAACTTTTTTTGAAGCTTCTCCTGGCATGTTAGTGACGGCCAATTATCTAGATTTCAGATTTCATATTCCAGTCCCAAATGCCTATTTATGCCCATTTGCAATCTGTTCTTTATCACACAGCTCCAATAAAGGCAACGGGACCATGCTAATTATTTTAATTGCAAAAGATCTTTTATAGCTTATTTGGTGATAAAGCTTGCTATACATAGCAGGCATACTTTTTGATCTATCTGCTGACACTGTTGTCTGTTAAGATAATTTAAGTGAACAGCAGAGATATTTCAAGAACTCTTACAGTCTTAAAATAAAACAGGTCACAGAAGTGCCTAAAGCAGAAGACACCTGGTTTGGGCACGGAGGAAATTGCTGTTTGGGATTTGAAATAACCCTTTGAACTCTTCCAGTTACGCTAATTTCTTTGCAGGGTCGACTTCACATGCCTCTTGAAGTGGTTTGCCACTTTCCAGGCTAGGTTTAAAAATTGTAGTTACCAATTTATAAAATGCTTTAAATGTTTGCTTATTTCTGGTTAGGTGTAACAAATTTGATTATTATCTCTGCTGTCGGAATTCTTTCTTTCTCTTTCTTTCTTTCTTTCTTTCTTTCTTTCTTTCTTTCTTTCTTTCTTTCTTTCTTTCTTTCTTTCTTTCTTCCTTCCTTCCTTCCTTCCCTCCCTCCCTCCCTCCCTCCCTCCCTCCCTCCCTCCCTCCCTTCTTTCTTTCTTTCTTTCTTTCTTTCTTTCTTTCTTTTCTCCATCCACTTTTGTATCTCTGTTAGTAGTAAAATTTTCTAACCGCCCACCGGTTGCACAGTAATGGTGATTTATAAAGTATGGAAGTCAATTAAATTAAAAAAGGAAAGTGTTTCAGTATCGGACAAAACCCCTACGGCCCACCATGAACCTGGAGCGCCCAGTAGTGGGCGTTAAGGACTAGGTTGACCATCACTGATATAGAGTAATGTACAAATACATTTCACCTACATTATATTATAACCTCCAGCTCCTGAATAATAATAAAAAACAGCTGTCATGCATACATTTGAACAGAAGATGTAGGGCTATATGGGGCTGATAATATATTGACAGTAAGGTATAAAACTAGAAACATGGTGCAACTGTGAGTGAAATCCCACATCCAAAAAACATCTAAGGTCTACACCAGGGGTCTCCAACCTTTGCAACTTTAAGTCTGAAGGACTTCAGCTCCCAGAATTCTCCAGCCAGCAAAGCTAATTCTCCAGCCAGCAAAGTATCCAAAGGCTACTCACATAAGTTCTGTTAGGTTAGGATGGAAGCAAGAAGAGCTGAATCTTTATCTCAGCTTTAAACTTTTTGGCATAGTAAAACTTCCATGTTCTAATAAATAATTTTCAGCATGCTAGGGGAAAAAAAAGAAAAAATTTATTTGGCTTATTGCAAGTCCATTAAACTTTTTCTACACCAGTGTCTCGTGTGTAAAATTTGATTATGTTTCACAATTTGTTCTTTATTAAAAGGCTGGTACCAGGCTGCTCTGATCTGCAGATTACTATGGCGTGCCTTGGAGATTGATCCTTATGATTACCTCCACAGTACAACAACAAAATAAGCATTCATCAGAGAACTACGTAAATGGCTGTCTCTCTACCACATCAGCCTGGATGTTTTCCAGGATGAATATTCGTAGCTGCTCAATTTGAAGGCATTTTATATTGCTGAAATTGTTTCTAATTGACAGGCATGATAGATTGCGTTTCATATAAATAACCAAACAATTCAAAAGAAAGTAATCAGCTGGGGTGCATAGTAAACTAGTTATGGGTAATGTCAATTACCAGTCTCGTATCTCTACATCACGGTATCAGTTTCCTTAAAAAGAAGACCGCAGCTCTTAACTGACTATTGATTATGTACTACAATTTATTTTCTTTGTTACAATTCGAGTACAATAAATATATTAAATAAAAACTGTGTGGGGGGAAATCAATAGTCAGAAGACAAGTCGCTGATCAAGTGGCAACATTTGCTTGAAATAATGAGACACGCACTACTTAGGAATTATTAAAGCAGCCAACTCCGCTGGGTTCCTCAGCAAGTTAAAAGATAAATCCATTCTCTCCATCTTTAGACTGGAATTTGCATCCCTCTGAGTAACAGTAAGAACAACAGGACCCACTGGTAACATCGGGGGAGCCAAAGGCTGGCTTAACACATAGTTTTAAGGCATAATGTGGTTTATTTGGTTGGGGTTTATCATGTGTGAATGCAAGCATTGTAGTCTGTATGCTGAGATTTATAGCTTAGTTTTTATTTGGGAAGTGGGCGATGTGGCTTGTGCAAGAAACTATACTTAAAACAAACCAAGCTTAGCACAATATTTGAACTCAACTGTTATAGAAGCACTGAATTGTGAGCAGGTAATATGAGCTTGATATTGGAGCCTTTTGCTCCGGAGAATTTTGAGCGGAGCATCAAATTTTACTGCCATACAGATGAATGACTTGATAAATCTTTCTATTGCTGGGAACTAAAGGCTATTTCTTAGATTACTGGTGCAGCTGGCTGCTACATTTGTCTGACTCAGTGCTATATTGGGCTGGAAATGTTTGCATTGAGAACTGTAGTATCTGTCTAGATGATTTGGGAATTGTCAACACAGGGCCACTGCCTGCTTCCCGAGAGAAACAACACTAATATGCAGAGAAACACATCATCAGTAGTCTCCACGCTGCAAGGTATTTTAGCTACAATCTCTCTGCTGTGGGAGTTGGGTATTGGTAAGTACACAATCAGAAAGCAAACAGTGACAGGTTATATATGAATTGATTGTCAGAAGGAAGAATGTAGAGATGTATCTTTCTCTGTGTTCCTCTGTCCTTGGAAACAAATCCACAGATAAGGACCTTTAGATCATAACAGGGTTCCATGCTACATTATGTGGGGCATTTTATGCACAAGGGTGTGACTGTGGCACCAGAATCCTTCATTAAGCACTGTTTGCCATCATTCTTAAGGCATAGCCTCTCCGCAAAGCTCACCTGATGATTGAGTCTGTCATATTTTTCCTGAGCTTGAAAAGGTCTGTTTTTTTCCTCTACTGAAACATTTTAGTTCTGGGATCATTAAAAAGTTCAGATCAACTCCTTTCCTGGAGGGAAGAATCAACTGTTCAAGGTTCAAGGTGATTTTTGCTCCCCCATCCCAGACTCTTTTCCTTGGCCCTTCAACTTTGTTGCAGCTTTGCATATCTTAGCCTTTGTTTCTATCATAATAATAATCTTTATTGTCATTGTACTAAAATTACAATGAAATCAGTGGTGGTATTCAAAATTCTTTAGTATGGGTTTGGTGGGCATGGCTTGGAGGGTGTGACGTGGCTTGGTGGCGTGGCTTGGTGAGTATGGCAGGGAAAGGATACTATAAAATCTCCATTTCTCTACATGGGGCTCCCCTTGAGGTGCACTCGAAGGCTGCAGTTGGTCCAGAATGCGGCCGCGCGGGTAATTATGGGTGCCGCAAGGCAGTCCCACATAACACCTCTCCTGCGTGAGTTGCACTGGCTACCTGTGGCCTTTCGGGTGTGCTTCAAGGTGCTGACGACCATCTTCAAAGCGCTCCATGGCTCGGGGCCTAGCTATATTCGCGACCGCCTCTTGCCCCATACATCCCTTCGACTGATCCGCTCCCACAGAGAGGGCCTTCTCAGGGTACCGTCGGCCGGGCAATGCCGGTTGGTGGTGTCCAGGGGAAGAGCCTTCTCTGTGGTGGGACCTGCCTTCTGAAACGACCTTCCCCCCGATCTACGCACCATTGTGGACCTCTGCCTTTTCCGCCAACGTCTTAAAACCTATTTATTCCAACAAGCCGGCCTAGCATAACCCTCTTTCTGATTTTTATAGGGATAATTTTTAAATTTTAGAGTGTTATTATTTTTAGCACAGGGAATTATTTAATTAGTTTTTAAAATTTTTATATTTTGTATTTTGTATGTTTTTAATGATGCCTGTGCGCCGCCCTGGGTCCTTTTTTAGGAGAAGGGCGGGGTATAAATTTAATAAAATAAATAAAAATAAAATAAATTTCCACCTCGCTCCAGGGGAAGGATACTGCAAAATCCCCATTTCCCCCCCAATCAGCTGGACTCTGGAGGCAGAAAATAGATGGGGCGGGGTCAGTCAGAGGTGGTATTTACTGGTTCTCCAAACTACTCAAAATTTCCACTACCGGTTCTCCCGGACTGGTCAGAACCTGCTGAATACCACCTCTGGTTTCTATCCTTTGTGGGTGGACATTTGTAGACTCTCTTCTTCCATCTCCATCCCTTTTCAAGTTCATCTGTAAAACTCCAAGCTAGGATTCAAAAGCGGTGCCCTTTTTCCTCTCTGTCACTTCGGGCTTTCTTTGCACATACTGTTGGATTAGACAAAGGATTCCGACTCAGGCATGGTCAAACAACAGGAACATTTATTCACAACTATTTACAATACACAAGAATCATTACTGGCAAGGTTTCCCTGTCTGACAGCTGCTTATATACAGCTTCAGGCGGGAAACCTTTTATTTATTTTATTTATTTATTTTATTACATTTATATCCCGCCCTTCTCCGCAAAGGACCCAGGGCGGCGCACAGGAAATTTAAAAAACATACAAAAATAGAACATAAATAATTTAAAATATATATTAAATCCCAAACCTGTGCTAAAACCAATTATTAATTAAAACCCAATTTAAAACTTTTCTACAGTCCCCATGGGAGGTTAGGCTAGGCCGGCTTGATGAAAAAAGTATGTCTTTAGACATTGGCGGAAGAGGCGGAGGTCGGTGATGGTCCGGAGTTCAGGGGGTAGGTCGTTCCAAAGGGCCGGGCCCGCCACAGAGAAGGCTCTTCCCCTGGGTGTCGCCAGTCGGCATTGTCCGGCCGACGGCACCCTGAGAAGGCCCTCTCTGTGGGAGCGTATCGGTCTAAGGGATGTATGGGGCACGAGACGGTCTCGCATATAACTAGGCCCCGAGCCATGGAGCGCTTTAAAGATGGTCGTCAAGACCTTGAAGCGCACCCGAAAGACCACAGGAAGCCAATGCAGCTCGCGCAGGATTGGTGTTATATGGGAGCTTTTGGTAGCTCCCGTAATTACCCGCGCGGCTGCGTTTTGGACTAGCTGTAGCTTTCGAGTGCACCTCAAGGGAAGCCCCATGTAGAGAGCATTACAGTAGTCGAGACGGGACGTCACAAGAGCTTGAATGACTGTGCGAAGGGCAGCCCGGTCCAGTAAGGGGCGCAATTGGCGCATCAGGCGTACCTGATGAAACGCCCCCCTGGCCACGGCTGCCACATGGTCCTCCAAGGACAGCCGGGAATCCAGGAGGACACCCAAATTGTGCGCCCTCTCCACGGGGGCCAATGTTTCGCCCCCAATGGCCAGAGTTGGAGTAATCTGGCTGAACCGGGGTGCCGGAAACCACAGCCACTCGGTCTTGGCAGGGTTGAGCTTGAGTTTGTTACCACCCATCCAGATCCGTACGGCCTCCAAACACCGGGACAGCACTTCGACGGCATCATTGGGATGGTCTGGGGTGGATATGTACAACTGAGTGTCATCAGCGTACAGATGGTATTCCACCCCAAAACCACGGATGATCTCACCCAGCGGCTTCATATATGTGTTGAAAAGGAGGGGTGAGAGGACCGACCCCTGAGGGACCCCACATAGGAGAGGCCTCGAGGTCGACCTCTGCCCTCCCGTCAACACATATTGCGACCGACCAGAGAGGTAAGATGAGAACCACCGCAGAACGGTGCCTCCCAGCCCCAACCCCCCCAGTCGGTGCAATAGGATACCATGGTCGATGGTATCGAAAGCCGCTGAGAGTTCTAACAGGACTAGGATAGAGGAATAACCTCTATCCCGCGCCCTCCAGAGATCATCAACCAACGCGACCAATGCCGTCTCGGTACTGTGACCAGGTCGGAAGCCGGACTGGCGCGGGTCTAGATAATCAACTTCCTCCAGGTGTCGCGGAAACTGTTGGGCTACCACACTCTCAACAACCTTCACCAGAAAGTGAAGGTTGGAGACCGGACGATAGTTCTCTAATAAAGCTGGGTCCAGGGACGGCTTCTTGAGGAGGGGCCTCACCACCGCCTCTTTCAAGATGGAAGGTAAGGACCCCTCACTCAAAGATGCGTTGACAATGCCCTGGAGCCAGCCTCGTGTCGTCTCCCAGGATGCCAGTACAAGCCAGGAGGGACACGGGTCCAATAAACATGTGGTCGCCCTAAGTTTCCTTGACAACCTGTCCATATCCTCGGTGGTAACAAAGTCAAACTCCTCCCAAGATGGAACCTCAAGACTAGTCTCGGACAGTCCCACAGGACCACCGTCGATGGAGGGTAGCTCATTCCGAATCCGAGTGATTTTCTCCTGCAGATAAATCCCAAATTCCTCTGCTCGCCCTTGTAGAGGGGCTTCCCGCGGCCTCTGGTGAAGGAGGGAGCGGGTCACCCCAAACAGGGCGGCAGGGCGGTTATCTGCGGATGCAATTAGGGTGGCACAATACTCACGTTTGGCCACCTTTATCGCCACTAAGTAAGCCCTAATATGGGTTCTCACTAGTGTTCGGTCAGCTTCGGAGCGAGAGGATCTCCATCTGCTCTCTAGGCATCTCTTGTGGCGTTTCATCCCCCGGAGCTCCTCAGTAAACCAAGGAGCCTGGGTGATTCGTCGCCGCGAGAGAGGCCGCAAGGGCGCAACTCGGTCCAAGGCCCCCGCGGCCGCACTTAACCATGCGGCCACTAGATCCTCAGTCGAGTCGCGGGGCAGGGTCACAGGAATTGGCCCAAGCTCCCTCTGGAACCTTTCCGGGTCCATTAGAAGCCTGGGGCGGAACCATATAGGAGTATCCGGTTCCGCCTCCCCGCGGTGAGATGAAGCGATTGGAAAGTCCAGCCGGAGGAGAGCGTGATCTGTCCATGACAAGGGAGTGATGACTAAATCCCCTATTCCCAGATCACAACTCCACTGTCCCGAGACAAAGATCATATCCAGCGTGTTTCCCCCCTCGTGAGTGGAGCCTAAAACTACCTGGGTCAGGTCCATGGCCGTCATGGAGGCCATGAACTCCCGAGCTGCTCCAGAGGCTTCGCCCGCCGACGGCAAGTTAAAATCCCCCATGACTACCAGTCTGGGGGTCTCAACTGCCGCCTCGGCTATCACCTCTAGGAGCTCGGGCAGGGCTGTTGTTGCATAGCGAGGAGCCAGGTATACAACTAACACGCCCAACTGCCTCCCTAGGCCCCATCTCACGCAGAGAGGTTCACATCCAGTTGTCTGAGGGACTGTGGTCTCCTTCGGCTCAAGACCTTCCTTTATGATAATCGCCACTCCCCCACCCCTCCCTAGGGCCCTAGGCTGATGGAAGGCACGGTAACCTGGTGGGCACATGTCCACGAGGGGTAGACCCCCTTCGTGACCCAACCAGGTTTCCGTTATACCCACCAGGTCCGGGTCCCCCTCTGACACCAGGTCATGAATGAGGGGGGCTTTCTGAACCACGGACCTGGCGTTGCACAGCATCAGCCTAGGGCCCCGGGTCTGTGATTCCTGCCCACCTAGTCTGCGATGGGAGGACGGAGAGTTGGAGCGCGTGACCGCCTGTGTCCAGCGGCCACAGTCTTCCAACCGATGACACCTATTCCGCCTCCCACCGCCCCTGCCCCTCCCTAAGACCAGACCGATGGAAAACGCCTCCGTGGAAACGCCCCCCCCTTCCCCTCCCTCCGTTACCCTTCTTCCGCCGGCCGGCCCACTCGTTTGCCGTTCCCTCCCAGGACTATTTCCCCCCCCCACCCTGGAACCCCCTAAAATCCGAATTAACGAGTTAAATAAAAAACCCCTTAATTTGCGCTTCGCCCACCTCTCAGGAGCTATCAGTCCATCCTCGAGGTGGGCCCGTGTTAGGCAGGGGGGCCAGGCCTGCGAGAGGGGAGCCTCCCGCAGGCAAAGGAGATCACACCTAGAATACACTGCTAAAAACATGGAGGTCATCCAACCCAGGGGCCATGGAGCAAGTTCACAATAGAGTTCAGGGCAAGTAAAGTGACAAGTGGTAAAATTGTGCAAATGGATTCAGTTCTAAAAAAGTAGAGGGAAAACCGTTCAGACAGTCAGACTTAGATCTTTCAGGTGGGGGGGGGATCACAGTTCAGTCTTAACACCACCCCATCCATCTGTCTTCTTCGGCAACACAGGTCTTAGTCCGCACTTAGTGCCGCACGACTAGATGGTCCCACGTGCGGCCTGATGAAAAATGCTGCCATGTGCTGCCACGGTTTACTCCCCAAGTCCAAGGCACACACTTTGAGGTGTTCCTGGGTCATCTTCGGCCACGATCCACCAACGGCCTGGCTGCATGGCTTCCTCATCCATAACAGTCCATCATTCTCCCTCTTCTTCCATCTCAGTGACCAACTCCTTCCCCACTCCTTCGCCACTTCCATCTCCTCCTCCTTCTTCCACCACTTTCCTTCTTTCCTTCTCCTCCTCCATTCCTCATTCCACACTCCACGCTCCATCCAATCTTCCTCTAACATCCTCTCACCTTCTCCGCTCCTCCAGCACCAGCTCCAACTCCATTCCATCAGCAATCCATCCACAAACAACAATCCATAAAGCACACCAGCTGTCTCCGCCTCCAGCCTCCAGCCTCAGGTCGGGTGGGATCAGGTGAAAAACAACGCAGGTCGGGATTGGGTTATTGGGCCGCAAGGCCCAGCGCAGGCCTTGCGGCCTGATGGTAATCCTCCCGACCCGACATGGCCCGGCAAGTCTGTTTCTTCCGCGTCCCGGCTTCGCGGCCTGCTTCCTACCTCCAGCCGCGCCGGGACGCTCCGGGACGCTCCGGGACGCTCCAGGCCGCAAAGGCCGATTCGGGCCCGCTCTGCCCTGCTCTTCATCCTGTCGTCACTCCCAGGGCTCGCTCTTCATTTCCGAGCGGCCCGGAATGGCGGCAGGGGTGTCCTCTTGCTGGGCCAGCCCTCGGAGATGACCAACGAGGGCTGGCAACGTCCTCCTGGGTACAAACGACCCCCTAGCTTCAAGCCGCGCTTCGCGGCGCGACCTCCATTTCGCGCATGCGCAAGTTGCAACATTGTATCTATTTTCTAGACAGAATCCGGCCAGCCGCGTCTTAGCCAATCAGACGCGGCTGCCGGCTCCGTTCCGGAATGCGGTGACTCAGAGTTTACCAGACTTGCTGGCACGGTCGTAGACCTGAGGACTTAACACATACATGCTCACCTCCTTGACTGCAAGTCATTTTGAATAGCTTATCACCGTGTCAGTGCACATGTTGACAGACAACATTTAAAAACCATGTTTGCTTAGTGAGGAGGAAACCAATCGCGAAGGAGTGGTAAGAGACAGCTTTGTGTTGACTCAGTGAGCAAGGAGGAAAGTCAAGAATTTTGGGCATAACAGAAGGAAACAAAGCTCAAGAGGACAATGATCACACTGGTGAAGTTTTTACTGTATTAAATATTTGCTTTTTTAGCCACAACAGCCTGGAAAGGAATATATTTGGATTGTTTAAATAACTCTTTTGTGACTATAATTCTTTTTTTTTTTAATGTACAACATGTTTGCCAGGAATCATATGGGATCATGTTGTAGCTTGCGGCCTAGTTGGACCTATTTAGAAAGTTAGTTTGTGACTTTTCTAATATATTGGAAAATTTTACGATTTAATATAGTAAATAGGGACCTCTGTTTTCAGTTTTGAAGTTGATAGCTCTATTAATAATTACAGGCAGTCCTAGATTTATGACCAGTCACTTATTGGCTGCACAGTGGACCCCCCTCCCCTCCAAACCTACTTATGACCAAGTCACACGTACCATAGGTTCGCCATCACGGGCCTAGGTGCTTTAAACTTCAGAGGTGCCCAGAAGCTTGAAGTCTTTAAGAGATGAAGTACCGGAGGTAAAATGACCAATTCAATGTTATATGGTGTTACAAATAGAATGAAAGGGGTGCAGTGGCTCAGTGGCTAAGACGCTGAGCTTGTTGATCAGAAAGGTTGAGAGTTAAACGGTTCAAATCCCTAGCACTGCGTAATGGAGTGAGCTCCTGTTACTTGTCCCAGCGTCTGCCAACCTAGCAGTTCGAAAGCATGTGAAAATGCATGTAGAAAAATAGGAACCACATTTGGTGGGAAGGTAACAGCGTTCCGTGCACCTTTGGGGTTTAGTCTTGCCAGCCACATGACCACGGAAATGTCTTTTAGACAACACTGGCTCTTCGGCTTTGAAACGGAGATGAGCACTTCCCTCTAGACTCGGAAATGACTAGCACATATGTGCGAGGGGAACTTTTCCCTTTCCCTATAGCATTATTTACATATATAAAATTTGGAACAAAGAATTGGAATATGCAATCTTGAAAAATCAATGGTAATTTAATAAAATGTAAAATATACTTCTAATGATTTAAGAATTAAGTTCATTCATGACAAGAAAATATATTATCTTTATTAGATCAATCAAAGAGTGCTTCAAAGAGATAGGCCATCATATTATTTCATGCTAGTTTTATAAGAAGTTTGACCCAGATCATATGATTTGGTCTTCTCCAAAGATACTGTAGTTAGGTTTTGATTTGAAATCATAACATGTTGATACAACTTTGGAAAGACATATGATAAAGATATAAGTACGATCTTATGGTCAAAATATGGATTTTGTTATTTTATGAAAATCATTGGTCTACCATGGAGTATAATATAACAAGAATAATCTTATATGGGGTAACTGGAAAGAAACATATCCTTTTGATATTAAAATATGGGTTGAGGATATGAACCTGGTACATATTTTTCAAAAGTCTGTATTCTAAAAGTAGAAGATGAATTAATATATTTGTACATGATCTAGATTTAATATAAACTTAAGCATGGATTTAATCCCACATTGATACTAAATAGATACCATATGGATTTACTTCTTTATTCTTTCTTCCTCTTTCTTTTAGATTTAATTTATTTTAATCACTAAAATGTATGTAGATTTTTTTTAAAAAAATGTCTAACTTCTACTGTATTTGTATTTCACTGTGGCATTATTTGTATTTCACTGTGGCATTATTTTTTTTAATTGGTTAATGTTTTTTTTCTGAGAAACTCATTATTCAAAACCTTATTTTACACTTGTAGTCATATTGTATGTAAAAAGATTGTTTTACAAACCCTAGAAATAACTTGTATAGATGTTCTTGCATTATTTTTGAAAAGGAATTTCAAAAGCAGCTTTTAAGCACCTGATTCTTTTACTAGACAGACAGATCGCTCTTGGGTATGTGAATTATTCAAAAATGAACAATGTATATATATTCTCCTAAGGTCTACCCAGGAAAAAGAAATGAAGATTTTCTTCTTTCCTTTTCTTCTATGATTTTCCTTCCTTTGGTTGCGAATGAAACAAAAGTTTGCGTGCTGCCAAACACGCTCTCCAGCTGTGACTGTTTGCTGGGGAAATAGGAAAGTAATGGGTCATGAATGTTCCCCCATTCCCCTGATACAGATTCACAATTGGGAAAAATGCTTAAAAGAGCACCTCAGTCCTATCTCTAGGGTTATCAGAGCACTGAGTCTGAAGAGGCAAGATTTGGTAAGTGTCTAAACTGAATTAGAACGTTGCTTCACATCCGCTCCCACAGAGTGGGCCTCCTCAGGGTGCCGTCTATACAATACAATACAATACAATATAATAGCGGAAGGGACCTTAGAGGTCTTCTAGTACAACGCCCTGCGTGGGCAGGAACCTTATACCATTTCAGACAAATGGCTATCTAACATCTTTTTAAAGACTTCCAGGATTGGGGCATTCACAACTTCTGGAGGCAAGCTGTTCCAGAGGTTAATTGTTCTAACTGTCAGGAAATTTCTCCTTAGTTCTAAGTTGCTTCTCTCCTTGATTAGTTTCCACCCATTGCTTCTTGTCCTGCCCCCAGGTGCCTTGGAGAATAGTTTGACTCCCTCTTCTTTGTGGCACCCTCTGAGATATCGGAATACTGCTATCATGTTTCCCCTGGTCCTTCTCTTCATCAAACTAGACATACCCAGCTCCTGAAACCGTTCTTCATATGTTTTAGTCTCCAGTTCCCTAATCATCTTGGTTGCTCTTCTCTGCACTCTTTCCAGAGTCTCCACGTCTTTTCTACATTGTGGTGACCAAAACTGTATGCAGTATTCCAAGTGTGACCTTACTAAGGCACTATACAGTGGCATTAACACTTCACGTGATCTAGATTCTATCCCTCTGTTCATGCAGCCTAGAACTGTGTTGGCTTTTTTGGCAGCTGCTGCATATTGCTGGCTCATATTTAAATGGTTGTCCACTAGGATTCCTAGATCCCTCTCACAGTTGCTACTATTGAGCAAGGTACCACCTATACTGTATTTGTGCATTTTGTTTTTCTTGCCTAAATGTAGAACCTTACTTTTTTCACAACTGAATTTCATTTTATTAGATAGTGCCCAATGTTCAAGTTTGTCTAGATTCTTCTGTATCTTAAGCCTATCTTCTGGAGTGTTGGCTATTCCTGCCAGCTTGGTGTCGTCTGCAAATTTCCCCATTTATCCCCTCATCCAAATCATTGATGAAGATGTTAAAGAGTACTGGGCCTAAAACAGAGCCTTGGGGGACTCCACTGCATACTTCCTTCCATGTAGATGCAGTTCCATTGAGGACTACACGTTGAGTGCGGTTGGTCAGCCAGTTGCGAATCCATTTGGTGGTGGTGCTGTCTAACCCACAATTTCCTACTTTATCTAATAGTAGGTTATGGTCTACTTTATCAAATGCCTTACTGAAGTCCAAGTAAATTATTGTATTGTATTGTATTGTATTGTATTGTATTGTATTGTATTGTATTGTATTGTATTGTATTGTATTGTATAGTTTTGGTCGCCACGATGTAGAAAAGATGCGGAGAATCTAGAAAGAGTGCAGAGAAGAGCAAGAAAGAGGATTAAGGGACTAGAGACGAAAACATATGAAGAACGGTTGCAGGAACTGGGCATGTCTAGTTTAATGTAAAGAAGGACCAGGGGAGACATGATAGCAGTCTTCCAATATCTCAGAGGCTGCCACAAAGAAGAGGGAGTCAAGCTATTCTCCAAGGCACCTGAGGGCAGAACAAGAAGCAATGGGTGGAAACTAATCAAGGAGAGAAGCAACTTAGAACTGAGGAGAAATTTCCTGACAGTGAGAACAATTAATCAGTGGAACAGCTTCCCTCCAGAAGTTGTGAATGCCCCAACACTGGAAGTCTTCAAGAAGATGTTGGATAGCCATTTGTGTGAAACGGTATAGAGCTTCCTGCCTAGGCAGGGAGTTGGACTAGATGACCTCCAAGGTCCCTTCCAACTCTGCTATTGTATTGTATTGGCCGTGTTATTTGCTGCTTCAAAGAGATTGGCCATCATATTATTTCATGCTAGTTTTATAAGAAGTTTGCCGGACAATGCTGGCGGGCGGCCCCCAGGGGGAGAGCCTTCTCTGTGGCAGGCCCTTCCCTGTGGAACGACCTGCCCCCCGACCTTCGTACCATCACGGACCTACGCCTCTTCCACCGGACACTAAAAACACATCTATTTTATGCGGCCGGCCTGGCATAGTTTTGATGGTATAGTTTTAATTGATTTTAATAAGGCTTTAACTAAAATTTTAGCACAGACCTTTAAATTTAATCTATTTTAAATTGCTTTTTGTATGTACTGTTTTTTATGATTTCTGTGCACCGCCCTGAGTCCTTTTGGAGAAATAGGGCAGTATATATATAAATAAATAAATAAATAAATAAATAAATAAATAAATAAATAAATAAATAAATAAATAAATGGATGGATGGATGGATGGATGGATGGATGGATGGATGGATGGATGAATGAATGAATGAATGAATGAATGAATGAATAAATAAATAAATAAATAAATAAATAAATACATAAATTCATTGGGATTGAATCAGATTATCCATTCTTGCAGGGGAAAACAATCTCAAAAATTCAAGCTGCGTGTAGAATATAGTCTCCTATGAATATATCCAGTTTGAATCACAGAATGTTTTTAAAAATATCTTGAACTATAATATTTGTTGATCAAATTTATATATCGCCCATCTCCAGTGACTCCGAGTGGCTTACGGTAAGATCATAAATGTTAACATAAAACAACTAAAAGGTTAAAAACATTAAAACATTGAGCAGTGAAAGTCAAAGTGTTATGATATAAGTAAGTATGCATGAATTTCAGAGAATAAACATGACACCATTTAGTAGGATTTACTTTTCTTAGCTTTGCTACATTTTACTGGTGGTTTCTGTTTTTCATATTTGTTTTCTTACTAGATTAGAGTTTGGAAGAGTATGACCACTTTTGGAGAAGCTAGAACTTTAGGAGTTAATACTTATTTAAATATTATTCATACACCTTGAATATTGCAAATTTTCCATTCTATTATCCATTTTCCTTTAAGATAAAAGTTGAATAGGTTACAAATATTATTTATGTTAAATCTACTAACACTTAGCATACATGCAGTGTACAGTCCTAACTTGTGTGATGAGAGAAAAATTTATATTACAATGATATTGTCATTTATCTTCCACTATAGGCATAAATTAGCTTTCATTCCTCAGCTGTTTTTACTGTAACTTCTGCTAAGAAAGCTACAGACAAAGAGAAACATCCTGGACACTTCTGGACATTTTCGTTAATCCCATAATTTATTCCTAGCTTGATTTGTATTATTTTTTATCCCTCACAAACTTTATTCACTGTGTAGGAACATAAGTTACAGATGATGGAAAAATCTTTATTTTATGCTCGGGTTTTCTGGTGGAATCTGGCAGTGAGTTGAGGGCAGGAATAAAATGGCTATGTAGCCTTGAGTTCCTTGTGAAGAGCAAGAGGCTATTGAAAGATTCTGCCTAAAACTTTGCTGTAACTTCTGCTAACAAGGCAATGGACAAATGTAGTAGTTATGGAATATAACTATAGTGGACATATCTAGTAATTATGCAGTTGTGCTTTAGTCTGGCAAGATTCTTATCTATAGGCAAGCAGCAATAAACATACCAGTCCCACAAACTCCCGGCTGTCTATGGAGGACCATGTGGCAGCTGTGGCTAGGGGGGCGTTTCATCAGGTACACATGATGCGCCAATTGCGCCCCTTACTGGACCGGGCTGCCCTCTGCACAGTCATTCAAGCACTCGTGACATCCCGACTCGACTACTGCAATGCTCTCTACATGGGGCTTCCCTTGATGTGCACTCGAAAGCTACAGTTAGTCCAGAATGCAGCCGCACGGGTGATCACGGGAGCCCCGAGACACTCCCATGTAACACCAATCCTGCGCGAGCTGCACTGGCTTCCTTGGTCTTTCGGGTGCACTTCAAGGTTCTGACGACCATCTTTAAAGCGCTCCATATGTCGGGGCCTAGTTATATGCGAGACCGTCTCTTGCCCCATACATCAGTCCGGCCGATCCGCTCCCACAGAGAGGGCCTTCTCAGGCTGCCGTTGGCCGGGCAATGCCGACTGGCAACACCTAGGGGAAGAGCCTTCTCTGTGGTGGGCCCTGCCCTTTGGAACGACCTACCCTCTGAATTGCGTACCATCTCGGACCTCCGCCTCTTCCGCCAGTGTCTAAAGACACATCTCTTTCAGCAAGCCGGCCTAGCCTAACCTCCCATCGGGGCTATTTGAGATAGTTTTAAACTGGGGATTTTAATTTGGATTTTAGCATAGGATTGTAATTTAATATGTTTTTAAATTCTGTATTTTATTGTTTTGTATGTTTTTAAATTCCTTTGCGCCGCCCTGGGCCTTTCGTGGAGAAGGGCGGGATATAAATTTGATTTAAAAAAAAAGTCTAGTCAGCTGATTGTCTGGCTCCTTACAATTGATATTGAGTTTTAGGGAGGATCTCTATTCAGCTCCTTCCTCCCCAAAGGTATTCAAGGATTTTTAGTCATTTGCCTCCTTCCACTCAACTCACTGCCAGAGTCTGTGGTGGCCCCATTGGAAGCCAGTTCGGAGGAGGAGAAGGTGGAGCTGGAACTGAGACCATTTGATGGGGATGGCGTGTCTCCCCAGGAATGTCCAGATAGCCCAGGGACTGAGGATGATGCAGTCCCGGCCCATTGGAGAATGTGATCAACATGGTGGAAAGCACCTGCCCTAACAAAGGCGGTGGAGGACCAGTTGCCGATGGTCAGCAGTGGTGGAAGGCAACATCACCCCAATGAGTAATGGCTGCCTCTCCTGCCTGATCTGTGAGCATAGAGACTGGAGGAGATGGAAGCACAGAAGAGATCTGAGAGGCTGTTTGTGAGGAAGCAGCCCGTGCTCCTCACAAGGAACATATGCTTGGGCTGATTTAGCCAAATGCAGGGGGAAGGTGTGTTTTTTGGGAACAACCATTTGCTGTGGGGTCCACTTTCCTGGCCTTCATTAAACTCTGCTTTGTGGATTTCGGATCATATTTTAGCCTTGTGGATCTCAGATCTTGCTTTGTGAACTCTTAACCTTGTTTGTGGACGTTTGACTTCTTCCTTGCCTTGTGGATTGGCTCTGGTGACTTTTGGACCTAGTTTGTGGGACCAGTTGGCACTGACTTCGTGTGGCTGGTTTCAGAGAAAAATGGGGCGGAGTTTTACCGGCACCCTTGGAGAGCCATCTGCTGTGGTATAGCTGTGCAATAAACAGAATTTATTGGTACCTGCACCTGCCAGTGTCACCAAGGTCAGAACAGATTCCACCACAGGTTTCAATACATTTAATTTGTGAAGCAATTCCAAATCAGCTGGGAGATTGACACATTTTCCTGTTTCTGATTATTTAAGACACAGACATAGATGATTTCATTGGATTATTCCTCTCCCCTTCATTTCCCTATTCCCCCTGAATGAAAACCAGAATGGATGAACTCACAGCAGGGAAGGAGGAGGAACGGAAAGCAGGCAAGGAGATGGAAAAGTCAGACGATGTGAGTGAATCCATTGCCACACTGCTGGATGAACCTCATTATTTATCTTCTTAATTAATGCAAAATGTTACTGAGTGGATCATCTTAGCTTCCCCACCTTCTCATTTTTGACTGGAGCTATTTCACCCACCCACCCCTCACTCTTTTCTCTCTGTCCTTTATTAGAGCAATTCTGTTCAGCTCTTATCTGGGCTTCTTCAGATCCTCTTTGTTCCTATCTTTGCCTCCAGCACTGATTTCATGGCTGAGCTATGCCATGTTTTCTGCTTCTTCTGCTTATTCACATTCAATTCTCCCTCCTTCTCACCACCACCACCGCAAAAAGACTTAATTTTTTAATGCTCTAAAATTTTCCATTTCTCTTTCAATCAAATTCAAGAGATTTTGTTTAATACATATTTGTGGGCCTCTTTTGAGACATTAGATTTCTTGTGCCAACATGTACAGGCAAGGAAAGCAAGGTCTATTTCCAGGTGTGCTATTCCATTATGTATGTATGTATGTATGTATGTATGTATGTATGTATGTATGTATGTATGTATGTATGTATGTAATATCTGTATATTGTTGAACTATACTATATACATATTGTTGAACAATATACATGTACGTGTACAAACACAAACACACACACACACTGTAGGACTTAATGGCTAATATTGTTTTCTGAACTGACACTGGAAGTCAATGGAGGGCCTAAGAATCTGTCACACAGAGCAAGCTATAGATCATATATTTATTGTTGTTTCTGGGGCTGTTGTTCTTCCCACCTGTCTGCCTAAAAACTCAGTTTGTGTACATGGAGATTTCCCCTCATCTTGTCCCCATAAATATAATCTACAGTATGAGGTTAGTTAGGCTAGGAAATAGTGACTGAGCCAATGTCTCTCTGGGACAAGACAGTCAAGTGGAGACTTGGACCTAGTCATTTTGGTCTAGTCCAACATCTCATCATCATTGAGTACTAGATCTGCCTTGACAATTGCAGAGATACTTCACATTTCAAATATAAAAAGAGAATGGTTTCTTATATGTACACAGCAGAAGTGAAATTCAGCAGGTTCTGACAGGCTCTGGAGAACTGGTAGTGGAAATTTTCAGTAGTTTGGAGAACCAGCAAATGTCACCTCTGGCTGGCCCCAGAGTGGGGTGGGAATGGAGATTTTGGAGTATCCTTCTCCTGGAGTGGGATGGGAATGGAGATTTTGCAGTATCCTTCCCCTGCCACCCCCACCAAGCTATGGCCAACACGCCCACCAAGCCATGCCCACAGAACTGGTAGTAAAAAAAATGAATTTCACCACTGGCACACAGGGGGTATGTTTCCCCCTTTCCCCTCCAAAGTGCTACCTCTTTTTTCAACTCCTTCCAGTTTCCCCATGTTGCTACTGCAGTTCTTACTTCTAAGCTTCATTTCTCCTGGACTTAAAACAACAACGAGACTTGAAAGAAAACATTTAAATAGTTGAGCATGGGCAGAAAAGTCCCTGAGTTTATTGGGGAAAGGTTGCCTGGGGATTTCCAGTTGTCAGAAGCAGTTTGCTGTGAATTTGGAACCATCAACATATGTCACTTTGGTAGGATACTACTTGTAGGAGTGCTTGCTCTCAATCTGCTCATCTATTAGATTTGCAAAATTCAAATTTAATACAAAAGACACCACGCATCTTCATCACTCTCTTCTCACATGGAAAATGATTTTGTAATAGCCTACCTTCACAGTGTTAACTGCTTGGGAAAGTGGGGAGCGGGAAGCAATATTATTCTTTCAAACCTCAGTAGCCTAATCAGAAAGGACTTAGCTGAGCTTCAACAGATTATGGCTTTATGGTTTGCTCAAAGATTATTGGTCCAAAACTAGATATCTGTATAATATGAAGAAAACCCATTTGACAATATGAAAAAAATATCTGTTTGAAATCTGAGGGCCTTCTCAATTTGTCCTGGAATCTATCCTCCCCCAGCCTGATATAGTGGGTAGAAGCAATGATTTTGAGGAACAGGAAGAAGAGCTGCCATGAAGACAACAATCAGATAAAATAAACTTGAGTCCAGGGCAAAAATATAACCTAAGAAAGCCTAAAGTGTAGCACATTCAGATGTACAAGAGTCCATTACTATATCTTTACTATTAAAGTAGCACTGATCCACATGGCATTGGTTTCCTAGTCTGATCTACCCCAAAGGGCTAACCCTTCTCAATGATAGAGCACAAAACTCAAAACTTCAATCAATATTGTACTCCATATTTATTTTCTTCCTTTGTCACCCAGTTTATTTGTGCTGAAGAAATTAAAAAAAAATACTGTAGAGGCAGAGGGAATGGCCTTGAAGCAAGAATAGCTACCAATGCTGAGGGAAAGTCAGTGGGCCAAGGTCACTCAGCTGGCTTTGTGCCTAAGGAAAAACTAGAATTTTTGAGTCTTAACTACTAAACCAAACCGGCTCATCAATGTATGTGTTTAAATCCAAACTTTTCTGATATTTCTTTTTACAAGTTCACTAAACATGATTAAATGACCCTTCCATGATATTTCCACCAGAAATTTGAAGTGACCTTTTACATCCTGGCTAATTTTTTTTAGGATTCATAATATACCAATAGTATTTCAATTTTTAGAAATTCTCAATGTGAATTTCAATCCTTTCTACCACATATTTCCCATTGTGCCAACAATTTTATGTCAAAATGATTAGCTCATTTTAATATACACTCTTTCACTTATTAAATCCTACATTTCAAATTTCAGTTTTATACAATTTTATACAATTATATATAAATGCAATTATATGCATTTATATATAATTCAACTTCAAATGTTGTTCAATTCCAAATGTCCTTTTATCAATTTTAAATCTCCCAACTGTGCTTACAAAAACCATTGAAAATTAAACTCCTCTGCAATTGTTCTCTTCATTTCATCTTATAGTCTCCAATTTCTTGTTTCAACAACCTTTGATAGGTTAACCATAACCATGCGGTTTCTTTCCTCTAAAATACTTCTTGTACTGACAGCCATAAAGAGACTTTTAGGCACAGTCTGGGTTTATACCGATTCAATATTTTCAATGCAGTACTTTTGACATAATGTTTTCTAAAATCTTAACCGTAACTTTATTTTAGTTTCTCTTCTAATTCTACAATTGTTTTATTTCTCAGTAGCATCCACTCTTTCATCCAAATCAAACAGCTGGTTGCAAAATACAGTTTTAAATCAGGAAATCCCAATCCTCCTCATACCTTTTCATCTTGGAGAGCTTTATATTCAACCCTTGGCTTTTCCCCATGCCACTCAAACCTAGATATATCTTTCTGCCATTATTTAAATGGTGGATTGATTCTCAAATTAGGTATTCTCTGAAAACAAAAGAAAACATCATGTTAGGTTATACGGTCATTTTTAGAACAGAGATTCTTCCCAATAGTGAAAGTTGTAATTTCTCCAATCTTAATATGTCCTTAATATTTCATTCCATGTCATAACATAATTGTTTTGAAGTAACATACAGTTCATATTAATCATACTAGTATCCAAGTATTTTATTTTTTTCTCAATATTAAAACCTCCTATCCCTTTTTAGACCCCACAGGATCTTCCAACAGCAATTGCGGGCTGGATTTCATGGGGCTTGGTGAAGTCCGCTATTTTCCAAGGTGTTCTCACCTGACGTCAACCGGAAATCTAATTAGTGTTTGTTTCTTTAAATATTTGTCAAACTTTACCAGAAAAACTTTACATGATTTAGAATAATATTGATGGATTTTTTTTGTATCTTTGAATTGTTGATTAATATTGTTTCCATATTGTACATTTTTTATTTTTTTATTTTCTCAATTTTTATAACACCATTTCCCTGGATTATCTGCAAATTCAGAATTCTTTTGTTTTGCAGTTTTACTTCAGTTTCTTTTTACTGCTAATCTGGACAATTTCCAGTGGAAGAATTCAGGTAAATCTCCTTTTCCAATGCCACTGTAACTTCAAATGGTTGCTAAGCAAGCAGACAGTAAACAGGAACTATCTGTAGTTGATCTTCCACAATTTGGATTGGGTCTAAAAAGGGATAGGAGAGAAAGTTACCTATGTGCAACAAATAATATTTACACAGATATAGTGGCAGAGGATCCTAATTCAGATTCAGAAGCTTTCATCTCATATTTTTATACTTTTTAAAATTGCTGAAACATGTAAGTTACAGAGCCTTAAAAATCGACTGAACTAGATTCTGTTCATAATTTCAAGCCTTTTTTTTTTGGCAGTCATATGGGCTGGAAAGATTTCTTTTCTTTCAAAACAAAGACTGGAATATCGCACCTAATGCAAATTATGGGCTCTGTTCTACTCATAATCGGAGAACACAGAATCCTGCTTTTTAGGCACTACTTTGGGGGTTAAGTAATTAACAAGAAAGACCTTCTATGTCAGGCACTCAGCATGATACACTTTTTCTTGTAATCTTTGAAATGTATTCTGATTCAAAATGTAATGGCCTCAAGCTGAGCATTTATTCTCAGTATGTGATTCCTCTTCTAATAGGCCATTAATTTCAAAAGGCCCCCAACTACTTGAAAAATTCATTTAACCATAGTAAAACTGTGAAAGATACCTTTTATATGACATTAGAATTTTCATTCTGTATTACCTTTTCCAATGCCATTCAATTAAATTCACAAAACCACTATACAGCGCTGGATTTTTTTGAACTCTAGGGTAGAGATTAAAAAGGGATGAAACTAATTTGCTGCAACTGGTCAGCTGCTAGGTAGAAATCAACCACTCTTTATGCAGAGAATGAAACCTGAAGGACAGTACAAAATGCTCACTACGGAGAAACATATAATCCGGGATTTCTTTCTAGAGTTTAGATCTCAAATAGCAGGTCAGAATAATTCAGTAAAACCCAATGGCCTTTAAAAATGAGCTTCACAGGTCTGCCATCATCCCTACTTGAGTTTCAATCACTTCTCAAGTGAAAAATTACTCAGAAAGCCACTCCTCTTACTGCAGAAAAAATAAACAGAAGTAGTCAAATCAAAGCATCTGTGATCTAACTTAGTGGTCTCCAACCTTTCTGGCTTTGTGGACCGGTGTCCCATGTGAGCAGAGGGTGAGCATTCGCACATGCTGTATTTCTCGGATTATAAAATGCACCTGACTCTAAGATGCACCTAAATTTAGAAGAGGACAATGACAACAACAACAAAAAAGGTTTTGGCCTCTGTGTGCCACATTTTCAGCCCTTTTTTGGGAGTCTTTTATTGGCCCCTTTCCAGTCCTTTTTCTACCCATTTTGGGGCGTTTGGGCCCATTATGAGGGGGGGGGGGTTTGGCTCATTTTGAGGCCTTTTTCAGGCACCTTTCAAGACTTTTTGGGCACCTTTCAAGACTTTTTTGGCCCATTTTATTTATTTATTTATTTATTTAAATTTATATCCCGCCCTTCTCCACGAAGGACCCAGGGCGGCGCACAGGAAAATTTAAAAACATACAAAATACAATAAATATAATTTAAAAAACTATTAAATAACCTATCCTGCGCTAAAACCAAATTTTAAAAACCCAATTTAAAACTACCTAAAAGTCCCCATGGGAGGTTAGGCTAGGCCGGCTTGTTGAAACAAATATGTCTTAAGACATTGGCGGAAGAGGCGGAGGTCGGTGATGGTACGTAATTCAGGGGGTAGGTCATTCCAAAGGGCTGGGCCCGCCACAGAGAAGGCTCTTCCCCTGGGTGTCGCCAGTCGGCATTGTCCGGCCGACGGCACCCTGAGAAGGCCCTCTCTGTGGGAGCGTATCGGTCTAAGGGATGTATGGGGCAGGAGGCGGTCTCGCATATAACTAGGCCCCGAGCCATGGAGCGCTTTAAAGATAGTTGTCAGAACCTTGAAGCGCACTCGAAAAACCACAGGAAGCCAATGCAGCTCGCGCAGGATCGGTGTTATGTGGGAGCATCTAGTGGCTCCCATAATCACCCGCGCGGCTGCGTTTTGGACTAGCTGTAGCTTTCGAGTGCACCTCAAGGGAAGCCCCATGTAGAGAGCATTACAGTAGTCGAGTCGGGACGTCACGAGAGCTTGAGTGACTGTGCGAAGGGCAGCCCGGTCCAGTAAGGGGCGCAATTGGCGCATCAGGCGTACCTGATGAAACGCCCCCCTGGCCACGGCCGCCACATGGTCCTCCATGGACAGCCGGGAATCCAGGAGGACACCCAAATTGCGCGCCCTCTCCACGGGGGCCAGTGTTTCGCCCCCAATGGCCAGAGTTGGTGTAATCTGGCTGAACCGGGGTGCCGGAAACCACAGCCACTCAGTCTTGGCAGGGTTGAGCCTGAGTTTGTTACCACCCATCCAGATCCGTACGGCCTCCAAACACCGGGACAGCACTTCGGCGGCATCGTTGGGGTGGTTTGGGGTGGATATGTACAGCTGGGTGTCATCAGCGTACAGATGGTACTCCACCCCAAAACCACGGATGATCTCACCCAGCGGCTTCATATATGTGTTGAAAAGGAGGGGCGAGAGGACCGACCCCTGAGGAACCCCACATAAGAGAGGCCTCGAGGTCGACCTCTGCCCTCCCGTCAACACATATTGCGACCGACCAGAGAGGTAGGATGAGAACCACCGCAAAACGGTGCCTCCCAACCCCAACCCCCCCAGTCGGTGCAATAGGATACCATGGTCGATGGTATCAAAAGCCGCCGAGAGGTCTAATAGGACTAGGATAGAGGAATAACCTCTATCCCGCGCCCTCCAGAGATCATCAACCAACGCGACCAATGCCGTCTCGGTGCTGTGACCGGGTCGGAAGCCGGACTGGCGCGGGTCTAGATAATCAACTTCCTCCAGGTGTCGCGGAAACTGTTGGGCTACCACACTCTCGACAACCTTCACCAAAAAGTGAAGGTTGGAGACCGGACGATAGTTCTCTAATAAAGCTGGGTCCAGGGACGGCTTCTTGAGGAGGGGCCTCACTACCGCCTCTTTCAAGACGGCAGGCAAGGACCCCTCACTCAAAGATGCGTTGACAATGCCCTGGAGCCAGCCTCGTGTCGTCTCCCAGGATGCCAGTACAAGCCAGGAGGGACACGGGTCCAATAAACATGTGGTCGCCCTAAGTTTCCTTGACAACCTGTCCATATCCTCGGTGGTAACAAAGTCAAACTCCTCCCAAGAAGGAACCTCAAGACTAGTCTCGGACAGTCCCACAGGACCACTGTCGATGGAGGGTAGCTCATTCCGAATCCGAGTGATTTTCTCCTGCAGATAAATCCCAAATTCCTCTGCTCGCCCTTGCAGAGGGGCTTCCCGCGGCCTCTGATGAAGGAGGGAGCGGGTCACCCCAAACAGGGCGGCAGGGCGGTTATCTGCGGATGCAATAAGGGTGGCACAATACTCACGTTTGGCCACCCTTATCGCCACTAAGTAAGCCCTAATATGGGTTCTCACTAGTGTTCGGTCGGCTTCGGAGCGAGAGGATCTCCATCTGCTCTCTAGGCATCTCTTGTGGCGTTTCATCCCCCGAAGCTCCTCGGTAAACCAAGGAGCCTGGGTGATTCGCCGCCGCAAGAGAGGCCGCAAGGGCGCGACTCGGTCCAAGGCCCCCGCGGCCGCACTTAACCATGCGGCCACTAGGTCCTCAGTCGAGTCGCGGGGCAGGGTCACAGGAATTGGCCCAAGCTCCCTCTGGAACCTTTCCGGGTCCATTAGAAGCCTGGGGCGGAACCATATAGGAATATCCGGTTCCGCCTCCCCGCGGTGAGGTGTAGCGATTGGAAAGTCCAGCCGAAGGAGAGCGTGATCTGTCCATGACAAGGGAGTGATGGCTAGGTCCCCTATTCCCAGATCACAACTCCACTGTCCCGAGACAAAGATGAAATCCAGTGTGTTTCCTCCCTCGTGAGTGGGGCCTAAAACTACCTGGGTCAGGTCCATGGCCGTCATGGAGGCCATGAACTCCCGAGCTGCTCCAGAGGCTTCGCCTGCCGACGGCAAGTTAAAGTCCCCCATGACTACCAGTCTGGGGGTCTCAACTGCCGCCTCGGCTATCACCTCTAGGAGCTCGGGCAGGGCTGTTGTTGCATAGCGAGGAGCCAGGTATGCAACTAACACGCCCAACTGCCTCCCTAGGCCCCATCTCACGCAGAGAGATTCACACCCGGTTGTCTGAGGGACTGTGGTCTCCTTCGGTTCAAGACCTTCCTTTACGATAATCGCCACCCCCCCACCCCTCCCTAGGGCCCTTGGCTGATGGAAGGCACGGTAACCTGGTGGGCACATGTCCACGAGGGGCATACCCCCTTCGTGGTCCAAAAAATTTTTGAGGCTTTTTGGCCCATTTTTGAAGCTTTTTTTGGCTGATTTTTGAGGCTTTGGGGCCATTTTTGAGGGCTTTTTCCATCCATTTTTGAGGCTTTTTTCAGTCCATTTTTGAGCCTTTTTGGCCCATTTTTGAGGCTTTTTTCAGGCCATTAAAAAAAACAAAAACCCAAAGCCTCAAAAATGGGTCAAAAAAAAGCCTCAAAAATGGATGGAAAAAAAGGCCTGAATATGGGGCATGCAGAGGCCAAAAAATGGCGGATGACTGGGTGGGTCTTCGGCAATATTCAGTCTATAAGATGCATAGAAATTTTCACCTCCTTTGGGAGACAAAAAGGTGCGCCTTTTAGTCTGAAATATCATAGTTCAATTTGTGCATGCAGCATGCACATGTACCCATGAAATTGCACATGCACTTGCTCACTGCTGACTGTGCAAATGGAACTGCGCACATGTGCATGCTCACCCGATGCTTCTGAGATCCAGTTTTAAACAGGCTACGGATCCGTAATGGGCCATTGCCGGGGGATGGGGGGGGGGTTGGGGACCTGTAATTGCATCATCTGCTAAAGGATTTTATTTTCAAATATGAGTTTCTCTAATGCTTAAAGTCGTCGTCTGAAAGAAGAGCTTGGGAGATCTACTGTAAATGAAGGCTTATATTTTTTTGTAGGATGGAGAGATGGTCCTCCCAAATGAATGGGGCCAAATCAAAGATGCTGGGTCCAAAAGACAAGGTAGAACCTATTTTTTAAAAACAGGGATGGGCAATCTTTGCCTATCAAACTTCTCTCAGGGAAAGCCTCTTGCAGGACTCCTGCCAGTAATGATTGAACTGAAGCAAAAGATAATTAGATTCATGTCTCAATTTTTCTCTGTGTGTCTTTACTTTCTGAAATTCTTCTTCCAGAAAATAAAATAAATAAAGGTTGAATGCTTTTCTTTCTGCACGCATTTCTTTTTTAACTTTTCCCTTTTTTTGCAATGTGTAACTAAGGATTAATTCTTGACTACAGCCCTTTTAAATTACAATTTCATGCTCGCCTTGTTCAAACAGGGGAACGGTAGGTCGTCCTTCCTCTGTGAATGATTGGGAGTGAGGAACTAACTGAGGTCCTGAGGAGTGGAGTTCCTAGAAGGCAATGGGGAAATTCATTTTTTTTCCTACTGGTTCTGTGGGCATGGCTTGGTGGGCATGTCAGGGGAAGGATATTGCAAAATCTCCATTCCCATCCCACTCCTGGGCCAGTCAGAGGTAGTATTTGCTGGTTCTCCAAACTACTCAAAATTTCTGCTACAGGTTCTCCAGAACCTGTCAGAATCTGCTGAATTTCACCCCTGCTAGAAGGGAATTGCTGAGTTGAAAGACTCTATGGTCAGAATTTCTAGAGGCTAAATAACGACGTGATCTTTCCTATATGTCTAAGCAGGGGCAGCTCTGATAAAATGCAGAAATGGAAAGGTACCTTGAGTTGTCATAAGCATACAAGTATTTTAGCTAACACCCCCCTCCCCCCCAAAAAAACAGAATAAAGCTTTAAAGCAAACTGACTGGATTTGTCACCTTTTTTTTCCATTTGTGCTATTTCTCTTTTTTTCGCTCTATGATAGTAGAGATAGTAGCTCATGGGCTACTTTAAGCTGGAGAATTTTGGGAGTTGAAGTCCAGACAGCTTAAAATGGTCAAGATTGAGAAACACAGCTCTTTAATATGTAGATAGAGATCCAAATTAAAAAAAATTATAATGGGTCACACGATTTAAATGACCTTGTTGCATTTTAGATACTGATGAGCATCTTCTTTTAAAGTGCTACCACAATGATGACACATGGCTGCATCTCTTTTTTCCAGAGGTGGGTGTCACATAATGTGACAAATAGTTTACCCAGAACCAAAAATGTGAGTGTGCAGCATCAAATACACGGGGATTATATAGGACAGGATAGCACCATGGTGGGTGGGCAGAACCAGCCACTGGTCAGAACTACCAGCTTGCCCAAACTGGTCCAAACTGGCAACAGCCCACCTCTACTCTTTTTTCCTCAACCCTAACCCTAACCCTAACCCTAACCCTAACCCTAACCCTAACCCTAACCCTAACCCTAACCCTAACCCTAACCCTACCCAACCCTAACCCTAACCCCAACCCTAACCCTAACCCTAACATCTGGATCTATTTATTTCATCACCTGCGCCAGCTGTAGAAAGATACTTTATGTTGGAAAGCCACTATGACAATTTAGGAGAAGAAAAAGTATTGATAACCTCTACATTGGTTAATTTTGGGAGCCACTGACAATATTGTGAGTGTTAGGAATGGTTCCTGAGACTAAGGCTTGCCAAGAGATAGTAAATTCTTATGTCACAATTCATAAGACGATTTTCCAGGGATGGAAGAAGATTCCTTTTGACATGGAGTTGCCACCAAGATTTTGCTTCAAGCAACCAGTGCTGTGAATGTTAAAGTTTATCCTTAGGCCAAGCATCTGAGATTTGACAAATATTTCTTCATTGCAGAGACAGAGAAATGTTGGGAGTTTTCTTTTTGAATTAGTTTTCTCCAGAATATCCATGAAAATGAAAAGCTGTTTTCTGTTGCAATGCCTTCCTGGTATTTCTCTGTTCTGAATTGGTAATGCGGTCTCAGTGACATCGCAGTGTGCTTTATTTGCAGAGAGTGGTTATATTTTTATTGTAATAACCATCATTTGAATGTGTTTTCTCCTCTCTGATGGAATGTCCAAAAAGATTCTGTAATGGCTTGTGAATAGCATAAACATGCCAGCAAAAGGAATTTAAATTTAAATTTTCCATCTTTTGAAATTCTAATGACAGAAGAGAGAGTTTCTTTCTCAACAGAGATTATTTTGTTTGTCAAAAACAAAGCAAGTAAATAGCACTGGAAGAAGTTCATGCTTAAAGCTGATTGATATCTTTCTCTTACAACTCCTCTGAACCAGCAAAGGGATGTCCCACTTCATGGTGGACATGAATGCATGCCTGCCCCTACATGTCTGCCTGCAGAGCAACCAAGATGATTAGGGGACTGGAGGCTGAAACACATGAAGAACGTTTGCAATAACTGGGCATGGCTATTCTAGTGAAGAGAAGGACCAGGGGAGACATGATAGCAGGGCTCCAATACTTGAGGGGTTGCCACAGAGAGGAAGGGGTCAACCTATTTTTCAAAGCACCTGAAGGCCAGACAAGGAATAATGGATGGAAACTTATCAAGGAGAGATTCAACCTAGAAATGAGGAGAAATTTTCTGACAGGGAGAACAATCAACCAATGGAACAGCTTGCCTTCAGAAGTTGTGGGAGCTTCATCACTAAAAACTTTCAAGAAGAGACTGGACTGTCACCTGTCAGAAATGGTGTAGGGAAGGGGCCTTACAGTATTTCTCAAACTCAAGGCCCAGGGCACAGATCTGGCCCACTGGGTGCTTAGATCTGACCCACTGGGCCGTCCTGGAAACAGTGAACGACCGGCAAGGACTCCAGCATGAAACAAGAGGTTGGACTAGATCAGGGGTAGGCTGCTATGGGATCACTGAGTTCAGGAGAACCCGTAGTTAACATTATGGCCAATTCAGAGAACCTTCCAATCCCACCTCTGGCTGGCCTGAACAATGAGCTGGGCCTAGCAGTTAGCTAGATATCTAACTGATCCATCTTGTAGATATGTACATCTCTGTTTATCTGCTTCTATGTGTATGTGAATGGACACATCCGTTCAATCACTCCCCACAAAGGTAAGCACATCTGTAGCATTTTTCCCATTGCAGAAAGCCATCTTGTACTTCTTTTTACAAGCTTGACATTTTGGCTGCCAAATTTGTCTTGCTTCTCTTTGAGAGATGGAAATGAGTAAGACACTTCTTTCTTAATTGCACAATCAAAATAAATTATGGCCACAAACTGGAAGGCGTGGACAATTGCGGGTGCATTTTGGGTTCCGAGATAATGTCCAGGGGTAAATTGTTTTCATATAAATTGCATACTTAAATAATTGCTTTCAAAATGCCCATGTATTTCTTTGTGCAAAGGCCTCAATGTTTATAATCTTTTTTCCCCCCACTTCAAATAACCCAACCAGGAGGGAAAAATATCACAAGCTGCAGCAACAAATTAAATTGCCCAGTTACATATTAAAATGTTGCCCTAGGTGTATACTGGCTGTGCTCAGTCATCAGCTCTTTACCCAAAAATGGCAATAAATCTGGATGAGATCTTTACGTTCTGAATTGCTATTGGGTATCCAACTGAACAAATGTTCATTCCTCTCAAATTTCTGACAAGCTATGTTGAATTGTCTGCTTAATTTGAACATAATACAATATGTCTAATGGAGTTCTTCCTTTCCCCCCACCTTCCGAAGAAAATAAACACCTTCAAAGAAATAAATGACTTCGCTGACAGAAACACAACTCCTGCTGAGATTTTACATTGCAGGTACGCATGACTTGAATAACCGATAGGTGGGTTGCATCTGCAGATAATTCACATCGTATAACAAATCCAATCTATTTAATTTGTCTCAGCGAGTATGTCACGCAGTCAGTGGGCTACCTTAATGGTCTATATCTGAATCAAGTTTCTTAAACTTGGCCACTTAAGAAGTGTGGACTGCAACTCCCAGAATTCCCCAGGCCATCGTGCTGACTGGGGAAATGTTGGAATTGAAGAACACACATCTTAAAGTGGCGGAGGTGTCGAAATACTGCCATAGGGAAAGAGGAAAGGCATAACTTATATGAAAAGATACCTCTCCTTCAGGGAACCATAACAACTCTGTTGATGCCAGAAGAGAGGCTTCGGATCAGGAGCAGCAGCCTGGGAATCCCGAGGAGGCAGGGAAAAATAAAACCTGAAAGCAAATTTTTCTTTCTGTGGTTAGCATATGGAAACTGGGTGATTAAAATAAACCAAAGTGTTCAAATTAGAAAATTGGCATCCCACATCTTCAGATTTGCTGTCCAAATAGATAAATATTTGAGTTTCGCCTCCTGTCTGCTGCTTTGGTGCAACATCTCTAAACATTGTGTTATGCTGCCGCTCCAGACCGATCTGGCTGGCAGCATATATATAAGAAAGAAAGAAAGAAAGAAAGAAAGAAAGAAAGAAAGAAAGAAAGAAAGAGAGAGAGAGAGAGAGAGAGAGAGGGGGAGAAAGAGAGAAGATATTACATCTTACAGTATTCCAAAACCAACCTCATGCACAGATTTAGAAAGAAAGTTGCAGAAGGTTTCTTTCCTCTGTCTTTTCTCTTCTGCCCTGTTCTATTTGTTCCTTGAATTCCTCTCTGTAAGAGTGCGATCAACACACATATACACTAAGGAAAGCATCCATTTTCTGCTAAAGAGCAGCATGCTTTTGTTGGCTGGTTGGGGAATTCTGGGAGTTGAAGTCCATCCATCTCAAAAGCTGCCAAGATTGGGAAACGCTGCCGTAAGGTTTCTGCAGCTGCACCCAGCTGCTACCTTCACATTCTCCATTGTTGTTTTGCACAGCTAGCCTTGCCAAATAGATCCTGGCCCCTTAATACAGTCACTCAGCCAAATACTTCCTAGATTTAGTTCCTTAGGACTGTTAATGAAAACGTGTAAGTCAGGGGTGAAATGCTCTAAAGTCTGCTACCAGTTCGTTTCGTGTGCGCATGCATGGAGTATCAGCCTTTTCAGAGTCTGCAAAGGTAATTAGAACAGCAAGTGGGAGGGGAACAGCTGTGCTGCACGATTTATATTTGCTAGAAATCGCACAGCACAGCTGATTGTTGCACAGCTGATTGTCGGAATTGTTTTAAACTTTTTTAAAGCATTTTTTTACAATCGGTTCACCAGTAGTAAAGCATTTTGAAATGCTTAAAAAAAGTTTTTTAAAAAGTTCTGACGATCAGCTGGGCGACAATCAACTGTGCCACGTTATTTCTAATTAATATAAATCACACGGCACAGCTGATTGTTGCACAGCTGATTGTCAGAACTAGCGGTTTTCCCAAACCAGTAGCATTTTTTTTTACTACCGATTCACCTGAACTGGTAACATTTTTTATTAATGGTTTTGACTACTGTTTCGGGGGAACCAGCCCGAACCAGTAGCATTTCACCCCTGATGTGTTAATAATAATCAGCTCTCCATCATGGTCATAATGTGTAAGCGTAGAAACGCTACAATGTTGTCTGTGCAAATGTATGCAAGACTTGATTTTTGAGGGCTTCCTTTATCAAGAATGATGCTTTGGACCAACTGTCTTCACAACCTAGCATTAGTCAGAAGAGTTTCCAGCCCAAACCTTAATTCGGACCATTCTGAGTTGTCTCTCCTTAAGGTGTCCTCCAAAATGGTTCTATCGGGGTGGGTTCTGCCAGTTTGCTCATTTGCACACCACACGCTTGATGCGCAGTGCGTATGCATGCCCATTGTGATTTAAGTGGTTCTGCGCATGCACAGAACCAAAAAAACAAGATGGTGGCACTTATGGCACTGCCCGGACAACTGGTTCAGGGGTGTGGCAGGCCTGGATCATTGCCGGTTCCAGTGACCCAGGCCACCAAGCTACTACTAATTCAGCCGAACCGGTCCAAACCGGTAGGAACCCACCACTGGGTTCTATGATTCCCACTACTCAGATAATGGCTGCATATGGATCTCGATAGAATGTTTAATTAAAATTTCAACAGAGTTCTAGTTTCAGCTGATGTCAAGCTGCAAATTTCTGAAGCATAAAGCCGTTTCTGCCACAGTTAAGATTTCATTGATTGATTTTACACAGCATAAACTTGTCCTGCAGCAAAACGCCACATGGTCTGGATTTCATTGTCCAACTTTTTCTACAATCGCCTCTTTTAAAGGCAAAGTCACCTATTTCTCCAGCTGGCAGGATTCACTGACATCGTGGCTCGCAATTATATCTAAGAGCACAACTTGGCCCTTGTAGTGCACATTTTGCTATAATAGATGGATGTCAGTTTAACCTGGTATTTTGCTTTCAGATAAGGCTGTCCGGACCTAGAAGTACACAGTGACCCTGTTGTGACTCATTTGCCTTAAATGGTGTTGGTTTTCAGGAGCATCTAAATGTAGAAATCATTTATGGGTGAAAGACACATCATTCCAATGCTACATTGCCAAGCATTTAAAGTTATAGATGGGCTGCATTATTTCAGTCAGCTTTGTATGATAGAAAAAAACCCCCTTTAATCTACAGTTTCCACCCATAAGGAAACTATAAAGAAGAATATAGCTGCTTTAAAAATTATCAAATCAAATGTTTATTTGTATACCGCTCCCTCTCCCCGAAGGGACACGGGGTGGTGCACAGGGAATATAAAACATAAAAACATACAACAATATAAATATCTAAAATCAAATTAAATTACAATAACCCTGCACTAAAACCTAAAAACCTAAAACAATAAACCCCTAAAAACCCAATTAAAAATTTAAATATACAGACTGGAGGTAGCAAAGCTAGATTAGGCCAGGCTGGCCTGTTGGAAGAAATACGTTTTGAGCTTTCGGCGGAAGGAGCGGAGGTCCGGAGTTGTTCTGAGGTCGGGGGGTAAGTCGTTCCATAGGATAGGGCCCGCAACAGAGAAGGCCCTTCCCCTGGGAGTCACCCGCTGGCATTGCCTAGTGGACGGCACCCGGAGAAGTCCCTCTCTGTGCGAGCAAATCGGTCAAAGGGATGTATGGGGCAGGATGCGATCTCGCAGATAGCTAGGTCCTGTGCCATGGAGCGCTTTGAAGATGGTAATCAGCACCTTGAAGCGCACCCGAAAGACCACAGGCAGCCAATGCAGCTCGCGCAGGAGCAGTGTTATGTGGGAGTGCCTGGGGGCTCCCAGAATTGCCCGCGCGGCCGCATTTTGAACTAGCTGTAGTCTATTCTCTCTCTATTCTCTCTCTCTTTTATATCCAGTCTGTAAGGAAGTTATTTTTTGAGCAGGAGCTGCCCTCTAGAACAGGGGTCTCCAACCTTGGCAACTTTATGACTTGTGGACTTCAACTCCCAGAATTCTTCAGTCAAAGTTGCCAAGGTTGGAGGCCCCTGCTCTAGAACACCAAACCATCCAGATTAACGCACCCCTATCCTGCTTGCCTTTCATAGAGCACTGAAGATATAGAGATGCTCCAGGATCTGGACATGGAGGTTAAATTGCCTGTTGAGTGGTTTTTGTTGATGACTCTGTCTGGGTTTATCCTTTGGAACCATTATACACGTTTTACCCTTTGTTAATATTCGTTGTTACTGTTGTATAGTATCTTTGCGTTCCAAATCAGGGAATCTCCAAACTTGGCAACTTTAAGATCTGTAGTCTTCAATTCCCAGAATTCCTCAGCCAGACATGCTGAAAGGAAGATTCTGGGAGTTGAGGTCCATAAATTTTAAAGTTGCCAAGTTCAGAGGCCCCTATTCTAAAAATGCAAAGGCATTCTGTTGTGCTTCTTATACTATGAAGCATTCGTAAAGTGCAGAATTACCACACTGTAAGTACAGTCATAACTTTTCCATTTAGATTCAACAGCCTGCTGAATCAACATGGCATCAACATTCCTGTCACCTTGCTAACTGTTTGATGCAACAGTAACTAAGAGGCAACGGAATTCTGAATGGAAAGGGCTACTGGTACTGTAGAGATCATTTACACATCAGTGACCTCTTTCTTTGCTCACTTAAGGGGTAAACAATGCTGGCACTAAAGTTCCCAGCATCTACCAAAAAGTAAAGTGTCACAATGATGCATATGTATGATGATTTCTTGGTCTCCAGAGGTCCTTGCTTTGCATAGAGGCTAAAGGTTTGCTCTGCTATTAAACTCTGCCCCTTGCTTTGGGAAAGATATTCAAATGCCAGGACCTTGTCTACACCTGCAAAAAAATCATGCAGGACACAATCATATTGAAGAAATAAATGCTGGGTGGTATATAGCCAGGTGATACGCAGAATGTTGCTTGTGCGGTATGCGGCCATGAATATTATAACACATTAGTGTCAAACTGTTTTGTTCTCCTATTCCCCCTAGTCTGCTCCAGATAGCTCACAACAGAAATTTGTAACTAGGGAAGGAGCACTGGCATGCAACCCATCACTACAGAAAGAGCCACTGTGTTGGCTGAATAGCCTCGTTAAGGAATAGCGGCACATCACTCCTGATGAACAAGAACAATAGCAAGTACAGAAACCAAGCTGGTTTTTGGTAGGGAAGGCAATTTGTGAAGGGAAAGAATTTATGCTTTCGTCACCAGGTTGTGGAATTAGCTGGAGGGATGGTGGGAGAAAAATAAACATGGCGACCATGTTTAACCCTCAACGTGTTGCGTTTCTGAGAATTAGGAGTGCAGAAATCACTGGCAGTATGCCAATGATAGAAAGGCTGAGGTAGCCTGGGGAAACATGTCATATCTCTGTGGTTCTTTATAATGTGCCCCATGCCTTTCTGTTCATTAGAACATTTCTGATGGTGGATCAGACTATCGAGCGTGTTAGCTATGTACAAGCAGAGGTGGTATTCAGCAGGTTCTGACCAGTCCTGGAGAACTGGTAGTGGAAATTTTGAATAGTTTGGAGAATCGGTAAATACTACCTCTGACTGGCCCCACCCCCATCTATTCTCTGTCTCCAGAGTCCCAGCTGATCGGGGGGAGGGGGGAAATGGGGATGGGGATTTTGCAGTAAGCTTCCCCTGCTATGCCCACCACAGAACCGATAGTAAAAAAATTTGAATCGCTGTGTCCAAGGATTGATGTCATCTGATGGATTGCAATGTCCTTCATCTTTGCATTACCAGCATGAATTTTTACAGGTTTTTGTAGTTAGTTTTGCATTTTAAATTTTCTTGAAGTTTAGTAAATCTGCATTAAAAATGATGAAAGATTTTCAGCCTCTTTTTAGAGGAAAAAAGGTGCGTCTTATGCTCTGAAAAATATGGTAATACACATGGGGCATTTGCATTCTCAGAATGGCTTTCTGAGCAACATAGGATATTTCTGAATATATTTTTAAAAAGAGCTTTCCATGCATTACATGGAAATAGATAAATGAGGTCCATTTTAGGTTCATTTCTGCTCTCCCCAGCCCCCAGGAGCTCTCTGGAAGCCTCCATAAGGCTTCCATAAGGCACAGCTAGTTTGGTGAAGGGGGCGGGGTTCCAGGAGGCAAAAAAATGCTGTATTCGATGTATAAGACGCACCCAGATTTTCAGCCTCTTTTTAGACGAAAAAAGGTGCATCTTATACTCAGAAAAATACGGTACTTTCTGTTCGTATAAATGTAACAAATAGCAAATAAGGTCGAATTAGTAAGTGGACACAGTGGTTCAGTGGCTAAGATGCTGAGCTTGTTGATCAGAAAAGTCAACAGTTTGGCGATTCAAATCCCTAGCACCGCGTAATGGAGTGAGCTCCCATTACTTGTCCCAGCTTCTGCTAACCTAGCAGTTTAAAAGCATGTAAAAATTGCAAGTAGAAAAATAGGAATCACCTTGATGTGAAGGTAGCAGCGCTCTGTGTGCCTTCGGCATTTAGTCATGCCAGCCACATGACCACGGAGTTGTCTTTGGACAGTGGTGGCGCTTCGGCTTTGAAACAGAGATGCGCACCACCCCCTAGAGTTGGGAACGACCAGCACATATGTGCGAGGGGAAACTTTAATTTCCCTAAGTAAGTGCAATATGCATTTCCTTTACACAAAGATACCTTACCTATTATCTACACAAGTTTTGGGAAACGTCTTCAAGAGCAGAAAAATACGTTTCCAGGAAGAGCTGAATCTTGTTCATTTCTTTTCAGGTAGGACTTGCCTAAAACTTTTTTTTGGGGAGGGGTATGACTTGAAATACTTAGACAGTTTAGCTTAAGAGGATATAAGAATAAACATCAATGAGTAATAAAGTGAGATTAATCATCTATGGGGGAAAAGGCAGAGGCAGTTATCAGAGCTCAGAAGGAGAATATGAACACGATGCATTAACGGAGTCTGTCCCCAAACCATAGCAAACCTCTTTTGTACATATTTATCATTTATTTATTAAGTTCATATTTTTCCCTTTGAACTACCTAAAGTGCTCAAGGCAGCTAGCAGCAATAAAATATATTTTAAAAAGCAAATCAATGTAAAATGTACCCAGAAGATAAGGAATAAAGTACATCCACAAGTTAAAACTTACTTTAGTGAAGAAGTCAGTTTCAAAGCTGTTTGAATGAAACCATTTTTGCTTGTGGGTTATGAGACATGAGACGTGTAGAAAACCTCTCCTTCCCAATTTGTCAGGATGTTCCAGTGGGGGCAAGATTTGACCAGACTGCTCATAAGTCATTATTAAACACTAGAATCCATTTGAAAAAGTATTTGGCCTCCACCTATTCCATACTGTTTCATAACATTTGAGTGCTGGTCACACAGAACCTGGTATTAGGTTAACAGTTGTAATCTGAGAACCCAAAATTAATAGTTAATAAAAAACTAAAATTAATAGTTACAATGCTACAATGGGATGTAGGCTGCAGACTAGCACTTGGTACCGCAGTCATGAAGACCTTGGAAGATACATTTAAATACCATGATGTGTCTCTATCTATAAAGATTACAAAAATGCAAGCCAGGGTATTCACTGTGACGTTCTGCAGGAGCACAATTGGACTTTAAAGAAGTAGGATAGGGAGAATATGGATGCCTTTAAACTTTGTATTGGATAAGACTTCTGGGAATACTGTGGACATCTAAGAAAACAAAACAATGGATCAACAAAGAAATCAACCCAGAGTTCTCTTGAGACTCAAATTATCCTACTTTGGACACATTATGGAAAGATCTCTGGAAAAGGTGCAGTGCTTGGAAAGGTGGAAGGAAAGAGAAGAAGATGACCAGCAGCAAGATAGATGGACTCTAGCAGTGATGCAGACATCAGGGAGAGAGGGGGGGGGGAGGGTTGAAAAAACAGATTACGGATAGATCATCATGAAGAAAATCTATGTGGTTGCTAGGTGTTGAAAATGATTTGATGGTACATAATCAAAAAATATTAAGTAATACGAAATGGAAATGGGCTGGTCACATAGCGAGAAGAACTGATGGCAGGTGGACTGGATCCCACATGATAAAAAGTGTCCATGAAAGGGACCTAAAACAAGATGGATCAACGGCAACCACAAGTGTTGCAGGCCCAATTGGCAAAAGAAAGCTCAGGATCATATACCCAAAGGTGCTTTTTCAAGAGGCAACTGGACTGTCTGGATTTCTTTGAAGAAAAATGTCTTTCTTTGAAGATGTTTTGCTTCTTCTTCAGCTGAAGAAGCTTCTTGGATGAGAACCAAAACGTCTTCAAAGAAAAAACAGAAAGTCCAATTGCCTCTTGAAAATATACCATGCCCTGGATAACTGAGAATCTCCATAGACATTCAGGACCATTTAGGTTGGAAACATGCAAAAGAGGCCTTCATTCTGTAATGGGTAGACAATGGCTAAAATGATGATGATGATGATGATGATGATGATGGAGAAGGAGAAGGAGAAGGAGAAGGAGAAGGAGAAGGAGAAGAAGAAGAAGAAGAAGAAGAAGAAGAAGAAGAAGAAGAAGAAGAAGAAGAAGAAGAAGAAGAAGAAGAAGAAGAAGAAGAAGGATCAAGAAATAAATAAAATTTACACTCTAGTTCTGACTGGGGCAATTTAATCCCATCTAGATTTAAAGATGGAAAATCTTGGATTGGACAGCCAATCTCGGAACCCAAAGCCACTCAGTCTTAGTAAAGCTTAACCTGAGCCTCTTCCTCTCCACTGAGATATTAACAGGCCCAGGAGAGTAGAGCAAAATCACTTTATGGGCCAGAGCTGAGCTATGTAACTCTGCCTTTGCCATCAGACCATCCACCCTAGCCATAGCATTTAAATGTTAAGTTGTAGGGAGGAAACTGTCAGTAGTTGGGTTAGGCAAAAACCTAATGTAGAGTTAGGATTTAGCTGTCATTTTCCTCTTACAAGTAACACATGCTAGCATATGTTGTAGTACAAGCTCCAATGTGATTACATTGCAGTAGCTTCTACTGTGTGTTTGTGTTTGTGTGTGCGGATCGCTACTTTTCAGCTTCAGTTGGAGAGATCTGACTGTTGAGCGGTAGCTCCCGAGCGCTGAATTTAGTCCCAAACGTGCAGCAATTGCAAAAATAACATCATATACATTATTCAAGCAGCCCTTGATTAAACCTGAGTTTTGCTGGTGGTTGGCTTATAGAGCTGAATTGTCAGGGCAAGCAAACAATTGAAGACAGTAATTTAAGAAGCATCACAGATATTTCTGGGGGTGAAAGAGACACTAACAAGGTTGGGCAGATATTTAGAGCACTGAATCAGTAGCTGGAAATGTTCCAGTGTGGGTGTGTAACAGCAAATGTCACTGAACTCATTCAAATTGTGTTCACTCTCTTTCTGCTGGCTGCCTTCTCTCTCTCTTTCAGTAAAAAGAGCCTGAGCATCGAGCAGCAGAAGGTTGCTTAAAAGAGGTATGGTTTAAAAAAAAAATCCAATATCATAAAATTATTATTATAATACATAAACCAAAGGGTGGTGATAGTAGGGGATGGGGGAAACACAGGCATAAATACAGAATAAAATCCATGCAACAGACCACAAAACTAATATCAGAAGAGGGCTAAATAAAACAATCGGTCAGCAATCTCTTTTAAAAACTTGCTGTAGCAAGAGAAAAAGGAAACCATTTGTGGGAGGGAATTTCCAAGTGCTGGAGAATGTGCTCCCTGTGGTTACTGGTAGGAAGAGTCCCTCCTAGTCAGAACATACAATAGGCTTTGGCTGCAGATCAGGGGGATGCTGGACTTCAACATATAAGGCCTGCCCCATACATCCCTGCGGCTGATTCGCTCCCACAGAGAGGGGCTTCTCCCTCTCCACTAGGCTATGCCAGCGGGCAACGCCCAGGGGAAGGGCCTTCTCTGTGGCGGGCCCAGCCCTCTGGAACGACCTTCCCCCCGAAATTAGAACAACCACGGACCTCCGCTCCTTCCATCAAAAATTCATTACTCATTATTAAAAACCATTACAAAACAATATATACTATTAAAAACATATTAAATTAACTTAAAACCCGTGCTAAAAACCCTTTAAAACCCTAAAAAATTAAAATTTATAAATATAGTCAGAAACGGGGGGCTACGCTAGGCCGGCTTGTTGGAATAGGTACATCTTAAGGCGTTGGCGGAAGAGGTGGAGGTCCAAGGTAGTGCGAAGGTCAGGGGGTAGGTCGTTCCAGAGGGCCGGGCCCGCCACAGAGAAGGCCCTTCCCCTGGGTGTCGCCAACCGGCATTGCCTGGCCGACGGCACCCTGAAAAGGCGCTCTCTGTGGGAACGGATCGGACGAAGGGATGTATGGGGCAGAAGGTGGTCTCGTATATAGCTAGGCCCCGAGCCATGGAGCGATTTGAAGATGGTCGTCAACACCTTGAAGCGCACTCGAAAGGCCACAGGCAGCCAGTGCAGCTCACGCAGGAGAGGTGTTATGTGGGCTTGCCTTGGGGCACCCATAATCACCTGCGCGGCTGCATTCTGAACGAGCTGTAGCTTTCGAGTGCACCTCAAGGGGAGCCCCATGTAGAGAGCCCCATCATTAAACAACAAAATATAAAATGGGAAACCAAATTGGATAATTAAAAATAAGAAGAGGATTCCACTTAGGGAGGCAACTGGGCCTAAGTGCCTGTGGGAAAACCACTTTTCTAAAGGCAAACAAGAGTTGGGACCTGTTATATATCGATGACCTGTGTAAGGTTTGAGATGGCAACCATGCACCAAACCTGGCACTTTGTGACCTTTTGGCAGCTTTTGATACCATCCGTCACAGTGTCCATCTGAACCAACTCAAAAGGATATTTGATTGTGGTACGTATTAAGGACCGAGGGCAAGATTTTGTGATGTTTCTCCTCCTTCTTCCAGAATCAGTTCTTGAAGGTGTTGGTAAAGAAGGGAAGGCCCCTACTTTGAAAAGAAGCTTCAAGTCTCTGTGTCCTCCCCACTCCTACTAACTCCTACCTAAACCCTCTGTGAAAGGCCATCTACAGGCATGGGGTGAGATGTCATCAAAATGATGATGATGTTCTGTTGTCCATCTCCAATCCTGGTCAATCAAGTGATGCTACAAAATGTAGATGCAATTAGTGCACAAAATGGACCTGCGGAAAAGCATCTACAATAAATTATGGCTGTTATTTGCTCTTCAAGAGGAACCATGAGTCTAGAGCAGGGGTCCCCAACCTTGACAACTTTTACACTTGTGGACTTCAACTCCTAGAATTCTCCAGCCAGCTATGCTGGCTGGAGAATTCTGGGAGTTGAAGTCCACAAGTCTTAAAGTTGTCAAGTTTGAAGACCTGCAGTCTAGAGGACCCCCAAATTCCACATGAGGTCTGTCAAGGCAATGTAAAGAACCAAAGAAGGAAAATCTCTGCATTGTACAATCCACCACAGCCATAGAAGGGCTGAATTTTTGCCAGTTTCCCCCCATCAAGAACCCTAGAGCCCATAGACACTGAGACTGAATCTAAAGGGCCTATGGTTGACATGTAAAACTATTATCCCATATTGATGATAGCTAATTCTGTTCAAACAAATGGCCTTATCTATCATTCTCAAATAGATGTTAAACAAGAACAGGAAGATAACCCAACCTTTAGGAACCTAACAAAGCAAGGTAAATCTACCCTCTACCTTGATCAACTCAAGTGATACCAGCTCCAGAGGAAGGAGAAACACAATCATAAGAGTGTTTGTCCCACTATTAACCCCACAGCCAGTTTATAAGGACACTATGAGTGATGCTATCAAAGATTATTAAGAGTTCAAGGAGCACCAGAATGGCTGTACTTCCTCCATCCTGGTGCCATCACAGGTCACCAGCAAGTGTGATCTGTGCTGACTTCATATTATGCACATATCTAAAAGAAACCCAGGCAATCTGTTTCATTAAGAAGACTTTAAAGCTTGACATGACAGCTTCTCCACAACCTTCACTGTTTAAAATCTATCCATGCCAAATATTTTGCAGGTATGTATAATTCACATTAAATGATTGCTGGAGAAATATAGTACATTCCTGAGTTTTTCAATTACACCCAGCCCTTGATATTCTTCATTGTCCCTCAAGCTTTCTAAAACATAGTTGAAGGACATTTGCTCTTTTAATCCCCTCTTTTTTATATAATTGAATTGGTTTCATGTTCAATACCCCAAAGTGTTGAGATTGTATCTTGTTCACCCAGTTTTAGAGACCCGTTGTGACATGCTGTAGATGCCTCTTTGCATGGAAGAGTGGAGATTTCCAATCAACTCTTGTTACAAAGATACATTTTTTTTCCAGGGAATCAAATTCTGCTAAAGTATTTCTTGAATCTAACTTAGCATTTTCTGTACTTCTATTAAAATGAGCAAGCAGGCATGAATTTGCAAGACCGAAGGACAATTTGCTGAGTTCTGAGTCGCAAAGCAAGAAATTCCTCTAGCTACATATAGTATTTGCTACATGAGGATGACTTAATTGAAGCAGCCTGAGGTCTGTTTTGAACATATGCTTCTGATTTGGGAACATTTGCTTATTTATTGGAAGAGGACTCTATGCTGAAGCCAGATGTTCGGCTGCAGGGGACATTTTGAAGAGCATCTGGTGATATTCCAGCAAGGCCCTTCCATAAGGCCAAGACATCTCATACCCCACAGATTCTTTATTCTGAACCCAGCTGTCTTCTGCTTCAGAGCAAGTTGTCATCACATTTTCCTACACAATCAGAAGAGTTTTATTGTGGAGGTGTAAGAAACAGGATATCATCCTTCTTCCCTGCAGTTGTGAGAAATTCTGGAAGTTTTGTGTCTTAGTCTTCTTTTGAAAGAAGCCATAGATAAATTGATGGCATTGTGTAACTTTAGTTTTATGTGTGAATTGATTTCAGTTTAAGCATTTCAAAAGGCAAATCAACTTGGGCCCTTCATAAAAAAGGCAACTAGAACCTTAAACATCTGAGGTAGCCCTGGGTAATGCACTGAGGCAAAACAATAAAACCATTAATACAAAATGGTACAACAAAAACGAAATGCTAAACGTAATAAAATAGCTTTACATTTTATTTTTTTATTTTATTTTTTTATTTTTAAAATTTATACCCCGCCCTTCTCCTTGTTAGGACCCAGGGCGGCGCACAGGCATTATTAAAACCACAAAAATACAATAAATATCAATTTAAAATATATTAAATTAGTTAACCCGTGCTAAAACCCATGTTAAAAACCTTCCCAAGTTATAATTTATTTTTAAAAAGTCAGAAACGGGGGGCTATCCTAGGCCGGCTTGTTGAAATAAATACGTCTTAAGACGTTGGCGGAAGAGGCGGAGGTCCGAGATAGTGCGAAGGTCGGGGGGTAGGTCGTTCCAGAGGGCCGTGCCCGCCACAGAGAAGGCCCTTCCCCTGGGTGTCGCCAACCGGCATTGCCCCGCCGACGGCACCCGGAGAAGGCCCTCTCTGTGGGAGCGGATCGGACGAAGGGATGTATGGGGCAGGAGGCGGTCTCGTATATAGCTAGGCCCCGAGCCATGGAGCGATTTAAAGATGGTTGTCAACACCTTGAAGCGCACTCGAAAGGCCACAGGCAGCCAGTGCAGCTCGCGCAGGAGAGATGTTACGTGGGTTTGCCTTGAGGCACCCATAATCACCCGCGCGGCCGCATTCTGTACTAACTGTAGCTTTCGAGTGCACCTCAAGGGGAGCCCCATGTAGAGAGCGTTGCAGTAATCCAGCCGGGATGTCACAAGCGCTTGAGTGACTGTGCGAAGGGCTCCCCGGTCCAGTAAGGGGCGCAACTGGCGTATCAGGCGTACCTGATAGAACGCCCCCCTGGCCACGGCCGCCACATGGTCCTCCATGGACAGCCGGGAATCCAGGAGGACGCCCAAGTTGCGCGCCCTCTCCACGGGGGCCAGTTGTTCACCCCCAATGGCCAGTGTTGGACTTAACTGGCTGAACCGGGGTGCCGGAAACCACAGCCACTCGGTCTTGGACGGGTTGAGTTTGAGTTTGTTACTACCCATCCAGATCCGTATGGCCTCAAGACACCGGGACAGCACTTCGACGGCATCGTTGGGGTGGTTTGGGGTGGATATGTACAACTGAGTGTCATCAGCGTACAGATGGTATTCCACCCCAAAACCACGGATGATCTCGCCCAGCGGCTTCATATAGGTGTTGAACAGAAGGGGAGAGAGGACCGACCCCTGAGGGACCCCACATATGAGGGGCCTCGGGGACGACCTCTGCCCTCCTACCAACACCCATTGCGACCGACCAGAGAGGTAGGATGAGAACCACCGTAGAACGGTGCCTCCCAGCCCCAACCCCCCCAATCGGTGCAATAAGATACTATGGTCGATGGTATCAAAAGCCGCTGAGAGGTCTAATAGGACAAGGATAGAGGAACAACCTCTATCCCGTGCCCTCCAGAGATCATCAACCAACGCGACCAATGCCGTCTCGGTGCTGTGACCGGGCTGGAAGCCGGACTGGCGCGGGTCTAGATAATCAACTTCCTCCAGATGTCAGGGAAACTGTTGAGCCACCACACTCTCAACAACCTTCACTAAAAAGTGAAGGTTGGAGACGGGACGATAGTTCTCTAATAAAGCTGGGTCCAGGGATGGCTTCTTGAGGAGGGGCCTCACCACCGCCTCTTTCAAAACGGTGGGCAAGTACCCCTCACTCAGAGATGAATTCACAATACCCTGGAGCCAGCCTCGTGTCACCTCCCAGGATGCCAGTACAAGCCAGGAGGGGCACGGGTCCAATAAACATGTGGTGGCTCTAAGGTTCCTCCGCAACCTGTCCATATCCTCGGTAGTAACAAAGTCGAACTCCTCCCAAGGTGTTATCTCAAGACCAGCACCGGACGCCCCGACTGGGCCACTAGTGGAGGGCAACTCGTTCCGAATCTGAGTGATTTTGTCCTGCAGAAATACTCCAAATTCCTCTGCTCGACCCTGCAGAGGGGCTTCCCGCGGCCTCAAATGAAGGAGGGAGCGGGTCACCCCAAACAGGGCGGCAGGGCGGTTTTCCGCGGACGCGATAAGGGTGGCACAATACTCACGTTTGGCCACTCTTAGCGCCACTAAGTAAGTCCTAATATGGTCTCTCACTAGTGTTCGGTCAGCTTCGGATCGAGAAGATCTCCACCTACTCTCTAGGCGTCTCTTGCGGCGTTTCATCTCCCGAAGCTCCTCGGTAAACCAAGGAGCCTGGGTGACTCGACGCCACATGAGAGGCCGCAAGGGCGCGACTCGGTCCAAGGCCCCCGTGGCCGCACTATACCACGCGGCCACTAGGTCCTCAGTCGAGCCGCGGGGCAGGGATACAGGTACTGGCCCAAGCTCCCTCTGGAACCTTTCCGGGTCCATCAGGCGCCTGGGGCGGAACCAACTTGGTGTTTCCGGTTCCGCCTCCCCGCGGTGAGGTGTGACGGTTGGAAAGTCTATCCGAAGGAGAGAGTGATCTGTCCATGACAAGGGTAAGATGACTAAATCCCCTGTTCCAAGATCACTAATCCAGTGTCCAGAGACAAAAATCAGATCCAGCGTGTGTCCTCCCTCGTGAGTAGGGCCCTGAACTACTTGGGTCAGGTCCATGGCCGTCATGGAAGCCATGAACTCCCGAGCTGCCTCGGATGTTTCGCCCGCCGATGGCAGGTTAAAGTCCCCCATGACTATAAGTCTGGGGGTCTCCACCGCCATCGCGGCGATCACCTCGAGTAGCTCGGGCAGGGCTGCTGTTACATAGCGGGGAGCCAGGTATACAAGCAGCAAGCCCAACTGCCTCCCTAGGCCCCATTTCACGAAGAGGGACTCACAGCCGGTCGTCTGAGGCACAGTGGTCTCCTTCGGCTCCAGACTTTCCTTAACAATAACCGCCACCCCCCCACCCCTGCCTAGGGCCCTAGGCCGATGAAATGCACGGTAGCCTGGTGGGCACATTTCCACGAGGGGTAAACCCCCCTCGGGGCCCAACCAGGTCTCCGTAATTCCCACCAGGTCTGGGTCCCCCTCTGACACAAGGTCATTTATGAGGGGGGCTTTGTTCACCACGGACCTGGCGTTGCAGAACATCAGCCTGGGGCCCCGGCTCTGTAGCCCCTGACCGCCTAGCCCACGAGTGGAGTACAGGGGGTTGGGGCAAGCGACCACTCGTAACCAGCGACCACGAGCCTCCAACCCACGATGGACATCCTGTCTCCCACCGCCCCTGCCCCTCCCCAAGACCAATCGAATGGGACGGCCCTCAACAGAGACAACCCCCAATCCCCCCTCCCTAGTGGACCCCTCCTTTATCCTACTTCCGCCAGCCGGCCCTATATCTTGACCCCCCCCTGACTGGATGAGCCCTCCCCCCACCCCAGAACCCCTTAAAAGCCGAATTAAAAATTTGTTTAAAAACCCCCTAAGTTTGCGCTGCGCCCACCTCTCTGGATCAATCAGTCCATCCTCGAGGTGGGCCCGTGTTAGACCCGGGGGCCAGGCCTGCGAGAGGGGAGACTCCCGCAGGCAAAGAAGGTCTAACCTTGAATACGCTAGCATTCCCAGGCCACACTGGCTATAAAAGGAGGAACGCTAAAGATGGTAAACATGCTTAAGATGGTAAAACGCATTAGATTATACAACAGCAAGCCCGACTAAAGTGGCGACAGTGCAGATCGAAAATATATACAGGACGGACGGGTAGGAAGATATTTAAAAAACACATGGGATGGAGAGGTCTTTTCCAGGGGGAGGGGAGGGGGGACATAAAGATGAATCATAGTACGTATAGATGGTAAAAGTTAGTGGATTTGTGCCTAGTTGTTCATAAGGAGGTAGAATGGACCAAAAGTCCTCCATGAGTCCATATCTCTTTCTCTGGCACACCACTCCAGGCTCCTCTCCAGCTGTCGGCCTGGTTCCACTCCGGCCCGTGCCGGGACAACGCCAGTGCCGGGGCCATTTCAGGCCGCCCAACCACTCCCCGCCACTCAACAGAGATCTTCTACCGGGCTGTGCGGCCGCGCCAGGGCCACGGTGGGACCGCGCCAATGCCGGGCCGTTCCAGGCCTCCTCGCTGCTCGCCATCGCTCACCGCAGCCCCTCCGCCGCAGATCTTCAGCCGCTCAGCGCAGCCGCGCCGGGGCAACGCCACCGCCAATGTTCCAGGCCGATTCCGAGTCGCTCTGCCACTCGCCACTCGTCCGGCCGTTCCAAGCCTCACCCCTGCCGCTTACCGCCACTTGCCGCGACCCCCCATGGCCTCAGGTCTTCCGTCGCTCACCGCAGTCTCTTCACTGGACTGCAGGGCGAGCTACGAGGCCGCTTCGGGGCCGCTTCAGGGCCACGCTCCAAGGGCCACGCTCCAAAGCCACGCCAGCCGCTTCAGGCCGCTTCAGGCCGCTCCGCTCCACGCCGCTCGCCCAAACTCGCCAAGCTCTCCCACCTCCGCCGTCACACCCTCCAACATCAAACTCACCCGGTGTGACGGCGGGCTGTCTCACTTGCTGGGCCGACCCTCAAAGCTGGTCACAGAGGGTCGGCAGCGTCCTCCCAGGCCATCCAAAGCCTACCGGGAGCTCCCGCATTCAAAAGCCAGCGCCATTCCTCGCGCACTATCTCTTCCCTGGCTATTTTAAGCTAAATAGCCAGGGAAGAGATAGTGATCAAAGGCTAGCAAGCCAGTAATTGAGATGTTTAACAGTTAGCTTTTCCATTAGTCTTCAACAAGCCTTGAATTGGCAGAAACTGTACATTTTTTACCTCATCTTGCCTCTTTGGCCTCCATTCTCAACCACTGCAGTTACCTGTCTTCTCTCCTTAATAAGAGGTAACATAGCTTGACAGATTTAGCGAAACTTGAGGTTGATCTCGGAGAGGGGAAATTACCGCATCTATAGATGACCTTAGCCCACCTCACTTATGGGCTCCGTGCTTGCTTGTTTGCTTGCATGTCAGAAGCACTGAGGCACTTCTGGGCTGAAAGGGGGAACCAGGTTAGGGACTCCTTCGGTATCCCTGTTAAATTGCCCACCGGTGGTAGCTATCTACCATAGTTTTTGGACTGTAAGATGCACTGGTGTATAAGATGCAAAAAGATTTTGAAGATGTAAGTAAGAAAAAAACGTTTTTGTCCTCCCTGGCCCCCAGGAGCACCATTCAGGCTTCAGCAGGCTGGGGCAAGGCAAAAACGCCCCTGGTTTTGTAGAAAATGGGCCGTTTTTCATAAAAATGGAGGTGTTTTTGCCTTCCCCCAGCCCTACTGAAGCCTGCAGAGTGCTTCTGGGGGCTGGGGGAAGGCAAAAACACCTCTATTTTTGTGAAAAACAGCTCGTTTTCCCCCTATTTTTCACAAAAATGGGATGTGGGGCGGTGCTTCAGGAGGCCAAAAATGGTTGTATTTGGTGTATAAGATGCACCAACATTTCCACACTCTTTTAGGGGGGAAACAGTGTGTCTTTTAAAAATACAGGATTTACTTTGCCCACTTCAGAACTTTTGGTTGTCAGGAGGTGGAGTGAATGATGGGAACTTGCGTTATCACACAGCACACTTGGGTTTCAAACCCAGACTTGCTGATTGTCAACCCAGTGCCCTAACCTTGGACTCTGCGCAAGCTATGAAGAGCATTGCTTGGACACAGTAGGAAAAAAATGTAATTAGGTGAAAGTGTAAAAAAAAGACATTAAAATGTCAGGGTTCTCTCCTGAGGATAAGGGGTGGGGGGGTGGGGAATCCCAAATGCCATGGGAGAATGCATGGTGGATGGTGTAATGTAAACAAAATATTCATTTTGAGCAGTAGCAGAATGTCTAGGAAAATGGCCATTGTAGATTTTATTGTTTTTCATTCTCTCTCTCTGTCTACACATTATTTTCTAAAGAACAAGGAAAATCAATTGCGTCTCTGAATGGAATAATGGTATGGATGCTGTAGCTATCCTTCTACATCTGTAATGGGGCTATTAATGATTGTGGAAATTGATAGTGACAGAGAGAGTCAGACCAAACACTTGTAATGTCATGAGTCTGGCAACAACAGCAACAGCAACAAAATCTCTTCCCCCCTCCCGCCTTAATCTGTTATTGTGATACTGTTAACTCTCCTGTTTAATTCAAGCCAGCATTTAAAATTATGCTCTGCAAGGAAGCAAATATCTGCTTCCTGTCTGCATTGCTTAGGACAGTGATGGCCAACCTATGGCACGTGCGCCACAGGTGGCATGCGGAGCCATTCGGCAGGGCATGCGAGGCGTTGCCCTGTCAGCTGGCCAGCATGCATGTACGTGCTGGCCAGCTGATTCAGCCATTTTTAAAGCCATTTTTCGCCCTCCCCAGGCTTTATAGGAGCCTGGGGAGGGTGAAAACAGCCCTCCAGAGGCTTTAGGGAAGCTCCTGAAGCCCCCGGAGGGCCTCCGGGGGGCTGTTTTCACCCTCTCCAGGCTCCTATAAAGCCTCTGGAGCCTGAGGAGGGCAAAAAAAGCATGTAAAAAATGGGGGAAGCGCCTATCATGCATTGGAGGGGCGCACTGCATTATGGGTGCGGCACGCTGGCGCACAACCCTCCTGCGCTCCCCCCTCTTACGGCACGCGAGCCTAAAAAGGTTCGCCATCGCTGGCTTAGGATATACCAAACTCAATCTCGTCCACTGTGTGGGAGATATAGGAGGAAGAGGAGGAGGAGGAGGAGGAGGAGGAGGAGGAGGAGGAGGAGGAGGAGGAAACAGAGAAAGAGAAGGAAACACGTGAAGCTAGATTGCAGATACAGTTAATTAGATTTGTTTTCTTTTTCCTTCATGGTGTGAACCAGACTGGTAGATTTGGAGCCTTATCCAACTTGTTTGTTTTTCATTTCCTTCCTGTTCTATTTCAAGGCAGGGATTCATTTTGCCTCCTAGGCTTCGACAAAGCAGTATTTAAAAGACAGGTCAAGTGGTGCAAATGACCCTATTGGTTTACTACCAGGCTGAGAGAACCATTATGGTGCAAGAAGAGATAAAAGGGCGCCCCTCAAGTTCTGGGCACACGAGATGTTGACACAGAGGCATCTGCCAGGCTCTTGTGGCTATGGAAATTTGGGTACCAAAGTTTAATTTGCTACCCCACCTGCAGCTATAACCACAGATGTTTGACTAATGTGCTCCTCTAATTGGGAATGGCTTTCTTGCTTAAGAACAGCTTGAATCTCTTTTTCTCTTTCACTGACCTCTTTCTTTGACCCTTAATCTTCTCCATTCGGTAGACGGGCTTCCAATTGGATGTATCTACCTATGGATCCAACTTCTGGGGTATTTCATTTCTCAACTAATAAGGGAAGAGGGGCAACAGAACCTGGTGCTGTGGGGACGGTCCCAAGTTGTGCCTTCCTCAACTTCTCTAGTTCCTCTTCTATTCAGCTGCTGCTAGGAAAAGTTAGAATGGCAGGAAGAGGAGCTCAGAACAGATCTGGAGAGCTAAAAGAGCAGAATTTCTTCCTTCCTCTCTGTTTTCCACAAGAAAGAAAAGGCATAAGTAATAAAAAAACATATCAGGATCTTCCTTCTGTCATGGGAATTGTATTCTGCTGCAGACGGTTTCCAAAGAAGGGCCAGCTTTCTACAGAGTATTTTTGTAGGAAGTTAGCACCCACCTCTCTCATAGAAAAATGAAATATTCTAGGAAATATTAAAAAGGCAGAATATTATATTTTCCTGGATGAGAAAAGAAGAAACATGTTTTGAAGACAAAGCAGCTTCCTGCAACTCTCTCTACCCTCCCTCAGCTCCAGGGTGATGGGATTAAGACATGGCCTCTTTACATAGTAGGATTAGCCCTCCAACCATCTCACCACAGGGCACCTGGGAAGATTACATCATCCAGCAAGGCTCAGCCAAGCCTGGGACTCATTACAGCCTACAGAGTTGCTCCTGCATGGCCCCATGGGAGTCTGACAACCAATCAGAATACAAGCTCAAATTCAAAAATCCAGAGAACGTATAAAACTCAGGTACTCTCAGCATCTCTTCCCTTTTTTTTCTTCTTCAACCAACATCTTCAAGGCATGTAATTCCTGTCCACCATTAAAACCTTTCCAAGCAACTTCCATGGATCCAGTGTCTTTTTCCCAACGTGGAACTGAACCCAGATGGACATTTCTTCCAAACACTTGTAACATCCTGGTTCATTAACACTGCAACAATCTGGATGCTGTCCATTTTAATTTGGTCAAATCTGATTTTGGACACATTCAAAACTTTGTTTCATGGAATATCACTGAATATCAACACCAGATGCCAGCACAGAAATTTAGAGACAAACCTTCTGGATTGTTGCAGCACAGATCTGGGTGCCTTAATATTAACAACAGTAAACTGGTTAGACTCTTTGGACTGTCTTGTACTTCTTTGGGCCACTTCAGCTTAGATGAAGTTTATTTCGATATCATGATCAGAAGACACATTTTCCTCTCAAACAATGTCCTGTGAATTCCAGGGAAAGTCTTATGCTTATCAATAATAATAGAAATAAAATAAAAATAAAGGCAAGGGCAGGAAGTGCAAAATATTGCAAAAATTGCTGTTAAAATTTCATTTATTTATTTAATTTTTTTATACCGCCCTACTCCCGAAGAACTCAGGGCGGTGTACAGCCAGAATAAAACACAGATATACAAAAGTTAAAACAATTTAAAAACATATTAAATAATTTGGCCCATAATAAAAATTAAAAACCAACAAACCCAATTAAGATTAATAAAATTCATATTTACACCAGCCCGGCTTGTTGAAAAAGAAATTTTAAGAGCACGGTGGAAGGTGCGTAGGTCAGCGATAATTCATAACTCCAGGGGCAATTTGTTTCAGAGGACAGGTGCTGCCATGGAAAAGGCTCTCCCCCTGGGTGTTGCCAGTTGACATTGTTTAGCCGACGGCACCATGAGGAGACCCTCTCTATGGGAGCATACTGTGTGAATGTCTGAAAATTAGCCTGGAGAGTACTTGTTCTTTGGAAATGGTTGGTGCTTTAGTGAATTTAAACTCATGATGGATAACACAAAAACTCTGTCTTAGTGTTCTTGTTCAGTTACCTTTTTCCTTTGCCAACTTTCATCCAATTCTGTTCCTTTCCTTTTCTGGTCAGCTACCCCTTTCATTCCACTTCTCTATCCTTGTTTTCCTTCTTCTCTTTTGCTGTTTCTGCTAGAAGATGAGAGGAAGATGTGCACGTCCTTATATTTTTCTGGATATGACAGAGCATTTGATATCTGAAGTGGTGTGTGAATTAATTTTGCAAATAGGCTATTTTGCTTCCCCCCCCAGGCTATTTATTTTATTGTTCTGACCTTATTTTAAAACAGACGTTTGCTTCTGCGGATATGTGTGTGTGTGTTCTCTTACTCATTCTTACCACACACCTGATCACAAAAGCGATAGGGGCCCAAGGAAGATCTGCAGAAGTGTTTACTGCTGGAGAGGAACAAGAATATGGACATTGTACACAGATGTACATATTTGTTCCCTTGAAGGACTCTATTACATTCATGGCCATCCACCTTCTGAAGAAATTGTTATATGCCGTTTGACAATCTCTGGTGCACAATTTCAATTAGTTTAAGGTTTAAACTTTTGTGGTACATATCTCTCTCTCTCTCTCTCTCTCTCTCTCTCTCTCTCTCTCTCTCTCTCTCTCTCTCTCTCTCTCTCTCTCTCTCTCTCTCTCTCTCTCTCTCTGTGTGTGTTCATGTACATATAGAAGAACAAAGGGATGTTTTTCCCTTTCCAAGAAAAGGAAAGATATATTTTTCTGCTCTGATATTACTAGCTTTGAATCCTATTACTTACTGCAGAATAATCAAATCACTGCTGCAGTCATTTGGGCACAGTAATTAGATGTGCAACTATCTCAGCCCTTCCCCTTTCCCTTGAAAGCTTTCCTCTCTAGCATACGTTTATTGCATAGCTACCACAGTTGTTGCATGTTTGTTTCTCAAGCACAAAGGCTATTAAGCACTCTTAAGCACAAACAGAGAAAGAAGGGAGAGAGCCAAAGACTTGAAAAAGAGAATTCTAGAATTCGTTTCATGCAGATGTGTTGCAGCTCCATTAAAAATGTCTTTCTAGATTGTGTGGCATCTTTTTGCAGACCACTTAAATATAATCCAGACATTGGCTAATCCTGTGCTTTAATCACTAATAATTAGAAAAGGAAAGTTTCACATTCTTTCTTCTGCACTTTCCTCACCCACAAATTGTCCCATCTTTCTATTGCTTTCTACTCATTCATTAATTTTCTTTCTTTCTTTTTTACTCCCATCACCTATTTTGACCCTTGTCCCAGTCTAGGATTAGCCAATATTTATTTTTAGGGCTAAAAATCAGAAACTTTTGAGTTCTAGTCCCACCATAGGCAGGTCACTTTGGATCAGTCTCTCTCTCTCTCTCTCTCTCTCTCTCTCTCTCTCTCTCTCTCTCTCTCTCTCTCTCTCTCTCTCTCTCTCTCTCTCTCTCTCTCTCTCTCTCTCTCTCTCTCTCTCTCTCTCTCTCTCTCTCTCTCTCTCTCTCTCTCTCTCTCTCTCTCTCTCTCTCTCTCTCTCTCTCCCCTCTCTCTCTCCAACCTACTTCACAGAGTTGTTCTGCAGAAAACAGGAGGAGAAAGGAATACTAGATATGTTCCAGTGTTGGGTTTCAATTTTTTTTAGAACCTACTCTGTAGGTGTGGCCTATTTTGTGGGCGTGGCTTGGCAGTCAGTGACAGGGTGGGAGTGGCCACCTTTTAAAATGTGGTGAAACTCATTTAACAACGCTCTTGCTTAGCAACCAAAATTTTGGACTCAATTGTGATGATAAATTCTTTCTTTCTTTCTTTCTTTCTTTCTTTCTTTCTTTCTTTCTTTCTTTCTTTCTTTCTTTCTTTCTTTCTTTCTTTCTTTCTTTCTTTCCTTCCTTCCTTCCTTCCTTCCTTCCTTCCTTTCCTTTCCTTTCCGTTGGGTCACTGGCAGCGGTGGCCCAGATTTACTTCCAGGTCCACCGGTGGAACCCCCTCTCACCGGTTCTCTAAATTTCACCAACCGGCTCTCGCGAGTAGGTGCGAGCCTGCAGAAACCCACCACTGCTATGTTCTCTGCCTTTTATTTATAAAAAAAATTATAAAAATAATAAAGGAGAGAAAATAAATACATTTCTATACACTTCACAAAATGACTGTTTGTGTAGTACATGTTTTTACTGAGCTGTAGACCCTGACCAGAATTCAGCCTATGAAATAGCAATAGTACTTAGACTTATATACTGCTTCACAATGCTTTACAGCCCTCTCTAAGCAGTTTTACAGAGTCAGCATATTGGCCCCAACAATCTGGGTCCTCATTTTACCAACCTTGGAAAGCTGGAAGGCTGAGTCAACCTTGAGCCAGCGAGATTTGAACTGCTAAACTGAAGCTAGCAGTCAGCTGAAGCAGCCTGCAGTACTGCATTCTAATCATTGTGCTACCTTGGCTCTAGAAGTAGTAGATGTTCCATGTTCCATGTTCATGTTGGTCAATAAATGATTAAAAAGTATAATTTCCTTGTTTTAACAAAAAAATATGCCCATTCCGAATAGAATTTTTTTTGCTGTTTTGAATGAAAAAACAACAACCCTGCATGTCTTAATTAAGTGAAATACAATGAGGAAATGCATCATCAATATTTTTAATAATCAAATCATGTTTGTTTGTTTTTCTGTCAGGAGAAAAGTAAACCAAAATACTTTTTGGTTTGGTTTTCTCCTGTCAGAAAAACAAAATTTTCTTTGCCATGTTCCTGCCCAAAGTCAAGAAATGAACTCACCCACAATCTCTCTGCCTAATTTTTTTTTTAAATCCCGAGAATCATATGAAGTGACTCCAAAGAAACAGTCAACTCTCCCTGGCCCCAAAAACCCTTTAATTAATCTATTGGGTAGCCAAGATGATGAGGGATGGAATCTCTCTTTGTGGGATAGATCAAGAAAGAAAACCACGAAGGCTCAATGACCCGTTTTCTTTTTGTTGCTTGAAACAAATGCAGTTTGAATTGCACTGCTGCCTCTTCCTGGGAGCGTGACCTTTTGAAAAAGAAAATTCTCTCTTGCCAAACCAAAATCTTTTGGCGTTCCCTTCAACTCTATTTGTTTAGCCACTTGGAGGTTTTCTAACAGGGGTGGCTCTTTGGTGCACTTTATCTAACTTTCTCTACGGCCGGAGTTTCACTGTAGAATTATTAATAGCATTAATGGACACAGTAGGTGGCACTCTTACCTCTAAACATGACTTAAAGTGACAAAAATCCCCTCTTGCTTTATTGTAGCTCAGGCAAGAGAGAGAGTGAGACAGAAAGCCAGAGAAAATGCATCCTATTATGATAAAACAAGAGCAATTGTTGCAGAATGCTCCTGATCAGATCCTTGAATTAGCCGTTGTTATCTTCCTTCTTTCCAAACATCTCTTGATTTCATTCCCTCACAACAAGGTTTTCAAGGGAGAAGCTTGTATAAAGATGTACTGTGATTCTGTGCTTGAAAGCGACTATTAAAACCTCGGGTTTTGTGGTGATGAGACATTAATGTGCCTTTCTTGGTGCTAGTGTCCTGCCTTCAAAACAATTGTACATTATACGGTTTTGTGGCATGCAAAGTTGCTGGTATTTGGGGTACTCAGTACCAACCTCTGCACAGTCACATTTGTAATACTATGTACCCTTTGCACATTGCTACTAAGAATCCCATTTGTTGTGTATCAGCTGGTCTAACCAATATATATATATATTTACCAACAACATGCGAAGCATGGTCTCAGTGCTCCCTTGCATAGTTCAACCTCCAATAAAACCATTGCAGGCTTCATATATGCATGTTTAAGAGTATAATATCAAATAGTTTCAAATTACAATATTGAACAGTAATTTAGACCTACAAATGAGACATTGGATTACTATGATGCAGTTGGAACCAATTTTGAAGCTCCAGTTGATCCAGAATGTGGCAGTGAAACCACTGGTGGATTCCACTGTTGCAGAGTAATACATCCTAACATCACTGCACTTGTATTGGAGATCAATTATCTTCTGGGCCAAAGTCAATGTTCTGCTTATGTCTTACAAACTACTATGTAGAGTATTACTAGATCAGATCAGACACTACCTTGCCAGAAATTAATCTGCTCATCTAGTGACACCATCTCAAGAAGGCCTGCTTAGAGTCTCTCTTTTGTAAGGTCTTAACTGAAGACCTTACACAGCAAGATCCAATTGAGTCTAATCCTTTATTTCTTCTGCCTAAAAGACAGAATCTTGCCAAACTGGAGTTATAATCTTCTAACCTAGTAAATATCTCCTGAAAGATTCTAGGGTACCTTGAACCTCTTCCTTCTCTCCCATCCAGTTGTGGGCTGTGCAGTTTCTTAATTCTGGCTTCTCTTTGGGAAAGTTCTGTGTTGCCAAAATTCCCTCCACTTCCACACTGCTTCTCCAGGTGTCCATACAATCACATGTCTACCAGGAGTGACAGTGACGTATCAGGTCTTTTCTATGGCAGTTGCCATATTTTGGACCTCTCCACCCCAGAAGTTCATAAAACTCTTTTCATCATGGCATTGAGAAGATTTCTGAAGACGGTTTTGTTTCACAGAACTTTCAACCTTACCAAAATGTCTCTGACACCCATCTAGGGGAGAGGGAAGGAATATATTTATTACAGTCTCTATTGTTTGTTTATTTTTTTTAAAATGTTAATGTTATACAATCACCCTTTTTGATTTGGTTGGGCTGGAAAAAGAAACAAATCCTACTCCATTAATCTCTTTTCACTCCATTTCAACTCAGAGATTTTCAATTAGTTTAGAAACATAGCAACATTACAACTTTGTAATATGATAATAGCATGTGTGTATATATGTAAAGAAGAGGAATCAAGTCATGGACATGCATGAGACAGTGTCACGTCAAAAACCCAGTTTCTGAGTGTTAACTAGGACTAGATCTGAGTATTAGTATAATTTATAGAACAGGCAAATAAGGAAGGATACTGTATATAGAATAAGCACATCTAAAATAAGACAGGAAACAATAAATCTCCAAATATCCAGGGTGTAATTGACAAAATCTACTAACCAATGCCCTTATCAGCCCAGATTTAGTAGTGCACACATAGCTGACTAACCCCTAATTAATAAATTAATAATCTCCTGAATCTATGTATTCAGCTCGGAAATGCTGGAGGCTGAAGCACCCAAATGAGGAATAAGATCAGAGCTTTAGATTAAACAAGCGTGCAAAATTTATTATCAAAGGAATAATAAAAAGCAACATACACATGAGCTTATTGAAATGGAATTTATACGTTACTATCTTATATCAATTTCACAGCCATTGCACTGCCTGCTAGTATAGTTCTGGAGTGAATTAGAAATGCTAATTTTAAATTCTAAAGCCTTTATTTGGGCCAGGTTATATGAAAGCAGGAAAAGATGAGAAATTCAGTCCACTTTTTTTATTATTAAGGAGGATCAACACTCAAGAGATCTTTTCATGAAAAGAGATAAAACCTTTCAGACATATATTATACAAATCTGCAAAAACAGAGAACAGGTAGAGGTTCCTCTTCACCATTCCCAGTAGCAAACATTAATATATGTTCATCAACCACATCCTGAAGTCTGTTTGTTGTTCATTTTTGAGTGACACCACTCCCTACAGCATAGTATCTTTCCCTATGCCAGTACTAAGATAGAAGACTAAGGTAGAAGAACGTGTGTACTAGTTGTTCCTGACTCTAGGGGGCGGTGCTCATTTCCATTTCAAAGCTGAAGAGCCAGTGTTGTCTGAAGATGTCTCCATGGTCATGTGGCCGGCATGACTAAACACCGAAGGCGCCCAGAACGTTGTTACCTTCCCACCAAAGGTGATTCCTATTTTTCAACTCGCATTTTTACATACTTTCGAACTGCTAGGTTGGCAGAAGCTAGGACAAGTAATGGGAGCTCACTCCGTTACGTGACACTAGGGATTCAAACCGCTGAACTGCCAATCTTTCGATCAACAAACTCAGTGTCTTAGCCACTGAGCCACCGTGTCCTTCTCTAAATAGAGAGTTTAGACATCTTTATTTCCCATTTGTATCCTGTCTAGTTTTTTTTCATAACCTTTTCCCCCCTTACCAAGAAATAAAAAGGAAATTATTTTAGAGAATAATTTCTCCAAGCTTTTGATTGATAAGACTGGAGTCTTCAAATGGAAGTAGTTTACTTCTCTCTTTAAAAAAAAATATCTTAAGATTGATTCACCTTCATTTTCTGAAAATTATTTATTTTAAAAGCTAGTATCAAAATTGTGTGCTACTGTATGAAGTTTTCCCTCTATTGATCCCTAGGCATATATTTATATTGAGCTGCATTTGCCTAAAATACACATATTGTGTACGCAATTTTTAGAAATGCATTTTTTACATTATTTTCACTAATACATGAATTTTCATGAGCATTGTGTCCTAATCTGTTTTCATAAACATATTTTGACCAGAGGACTGCATTATAGAAGTAACTGAAGAATGGCTTTTGAATGATAATTGAGTCTCGGTACTGGAAAAAAAATGAGGTGAAGTCACCCAGAAAACATATTTCTTCATTTCCTAATAATATCTAGAATTACCCCAAATCAACATACTCTCATTAATGCATTATTTCAATGCGTAACACAATATGCTAAATTCATACTCTTGAACAGACTCATAAGACCCCCAATATTCTAGCAGATAAAAGTGCAGTTTTCCCATGGTTCTAGTTTCATCACAAACAAATGATTTCCTCCAGACCAGTTGGGGTTTAAGAAGAAAAAGGGCAAAAAATAAAAAAATAATAATTTTAAATTGAACTTGTCTGAACCAAGAACTCAATTAAGAAGTATGAATTGAAAGCCTGTTGGTTTCTAAGGGACTTTAGACACAAATAATTAACTGAGCTAGGCAGATTGTCTAATCTGCAAATATCACTGAGACCCAAAATTGGTTTACCGTCACTTTAGCTGTCTAACCAAACCAATTGAGAGGGAATAATAAGCATGACATGGAACTGCCACAGGTTGAGATTTTGATTTTATTTAATGAGATTTTCTGGAGACCTCGAATTGAGTAGTAAATGATTATTAAGCCCAGTGGTGGGTTTCACATAATTTTACCACCGTTTCGCCACACACCAAAACTGTGAGCACGTGCGCGCCCTCCACACATGCACTTTGCTTGCATGCACGGTTTTCCATGTATGAGCTTTGCTCACGCCAGTGGATTGCATGGAAAATGTGTCTAAATAGGATGGCATAGTGTTGGATGGGGTCACCGCTACCGGTTTGCCTGAATTGGTCCAAACCAGCTGAATACCACCATTGATTAGGCCCTTTGTGAACATAACTCATAAGCCAGGTGAGGATATTCTTCTGTGTTATTGTAATATTGCCATCTTTAGGAGTGCTTATTAGCCAAGATCTCACCTGGAAAAACAACACGTCTCTGGTGATTGGAAAAGCTCAACAGAGACTTCATTTCCTTAGAGTCCTGCGGAAAAATCAGGTGGAACAATGGCTGATGATCTCTTTCTATCGATCCATCATAGAAAGTGTTCTCACATATTGTATCACAGTGTGGTATGCTGGTTTAACAGTTGCGGAGAGGAAGGCACTACAGAGAGTGATCAATTCGGCACAAGAAACCATCGGTTGCCCTCTGACATCACTGGATAACATCGCCAGATCTCGCTGCTTTAGCAGAGCAAGGAAGATTCTCAAAGATGATTCACACCCTGGTTGGTATCTCTTTGCCCTTCTACCATCAGGCGGAAGATATCAAAGTATAGCCAGCCGAACGAACAGGTTTAAAGGTAGCTTCTATCCATGGGCTGTGAGACTTTTACATTCAACCGCAATCACTCCATGCACATGCTAGTTTTTTCTTTTTTCTTTTCTCTCTTTTTTGTTTCTGTTATAATTTTGCACCAGTGAAGTTAAAACCAATTTCATTGTAATTTTTACAATGACAATAAAGATGATTATTATTGTTATTGTTATTGTTTGTTATTGTTATTGTTATTATTATTATTTATTGGGGATAGGGATTGTTTCCATTAGGTTTCCCAGTATATTTGCCACCATATGGAAATATTCAAATCCTTTTCTGTGACATACAGTATTTATGACATAACTGATTAGGAAACAATCAACTTGTTGTAATTTGGGTTGCCCTTCGGATTATCCAAGAAATTTAATAAAGCCAATTTAAGATTCCATAGAATGGAAGTTCTGATTTGTCGTATTTTAAAGAAAAATTCAGCCGCCCCCCTAATCCCCTGAACAACTTTACAAGAGAACCCACACATAAGATAAGCCTATTTCTTTGGATTCTTTTCTCCAACAGATGGGGTTTATCTGGAGTTTATCAGGTTGAATTTCCTTGGGGTTACTTACCATCTGTAACATACTTTCACTGAGCTCTCCCTACTTCAGGCTGAAATCAATTTCAATGGACTCTTATGCCAGACAAATAACATGAAGTTAAAGGTAAAGATGGAAAAGTAAACAGTAAAAGTAAAAGAGAACCATGGTGGCGCAGTGGTTGGAATGCAGTATTGCAGGCTAATTCTGGGGGCTGCCAGGAGTTTGATCCTCACCGCCTCAAGGTTGACTCAGGCTTCCATTCTTCTAAAGTCAGTAAAATGAGGACCCAGATTGCTGGGGCAATATGATGACTGCTTAGTAAGGGCTCTAATGCACTATAAAGCAATATATTTCATTCATTTATTTAATTTATTAGATTTCTATCCCGCCCTATCTCCCAAAAGAGGGACTCATATACGTATAAGTGCTATTGCTTTTTTATAACTGATTTCCAAATCGTTTTTAACCTATTCCAGAAGTTTGCCTTCTTGGTAATGCAAGGTTGTAAAATCTCCCATTTTCTTTATAAGTAGGTGAATTTAGACTAATCTCAAACTTAGTCATCCTATGCTTTTAGCTGCTTGTGTCCTAAATGGTGCAACTGTAGTCAAATGAAGAATTTAGTTATTTGAAACCATGAATGAACAGAATTTCCTAAAATTGTTTATAGTTGTTCTTCTATTTTAGGGAGATCCATTTCATGCATTTTTAAAATAATAAAGTCTTTCCCCAAACCTACAATATTTAATTTACATTTTATCTTGTCAAAGACATATAAAAGGATGAAAAATAATATTTAACTGATATTTGTTAAAACTGGTGAGAATGTGTACAAAAAACAAAATACTTTAAGGAAATTAATACAATCAGTACAATATCAGCAAATATATTTTATAGAGTGCCTCGCTAATTTCTAATCTTTGTACATCTCAATGTTCTAATAGTCCTTTCACACATTTTATGGCTAAAGATTCATTCTGATTGCAGTATGAGGCAGCAACGGTCCCATTGTGCGTTTGTTCATGAGACACCATGAGTTCAAGTCCTGATGTAGCCATGAAAGTCAGCTGGTAATTTTCTCTCAGCCCAATCCATCTCACAGGGTTGTTGTTGTGAAGAAAATAGGAAGAGGAAAGTGTGTTGGCTAAGTTTGCTTCCTTGAATTATTTATAAAAATAATAAAGGCAGGATACGAATTTTTTAAAAATAACATGAGATCACATGGCTAAGGAGAGGATGCATGTGCATGCTGCGTGCATTCATGTGGTGGAAGCCAGACCTCATTGCACCATACTGGTTGCAACGGGAATTCGGAACCCACCACTGGCTATAAATCACTTTTTCCAGGGCTGTTGTAACTTCAAACTGTCACTAAATGAATGGTTGTAAGTCAAGGACTACCTGTATTTCTTAACCTACACCCCCAATCTTATTGGAAGCTAGAAGAAAAGATTGCCAGGTAGGTCTTATATATTGATTGAAAAACGTTTTATTGATTTTAACATTTTTAAGAAGGAAAGGGGTAGGTAAGGCATTAGATAATATTTTAGAGCTTCCACGTCGGGTTTGGTGACCGCCTCCGAGTTTTCATACATGTTCCATTAGGAAATAATAAAAGGAAGGGGTACATACATTTTAAATCATAAATTTTCATATTATTTTATACATTCAACTAGTTTGTTCTAACATCCGTACAGGAATTACCATCATAAAAAAAGATAAAAAGTTATTTTTGCGATCTGAGCCTCTTTGCTATAGTCTCTTCCTCCTCCACCCCACCAGCAGGCGGACCCGTGGCTCCTCCCGTTCCCATCTCACCATCATCCAGGATTGAGGAATGTTTTTTAAGAAAATTCTCCGCCTCTTCTACTGTTTTGATTCTAACACTTCCTCCCTCCCAGAATACCAGCATCCCTTCAGGCATCAGCCACTTGAACCACACCCCCTTTTAAAATAATTTTTTAGTTAAGAAGGAATAATTCCTTCTTATATCTCATATTTTCTTTGGGATCTGCTTCAATATGGCCACCTCGTTTTGCTGATACATCAGAGGGCCCCCTCTTTGCGCTCTCAGTATCTCGTCTCTCATTGACCTTCTTATAAATTTAATATGTATCTCTTTGGGTACCTCATTTATTCTGGCAAATGCTGAATTAATTCTATAAATCAAATCAATGTCCCCCCAAATAAATTCCTTATCTTTCTTAATGTAATCCGCTAGCATAGTAGCCATCAACTCTTTTAAATTCTCATTAGGTAATTCTGGAACATTCTGAAATCTTAAAAAGAAAGACATACGTTCAAAATCAATTTTAGACATTTGACCAGTAATAGCTGTAATTTCTTTCTTAAAGGTCTTAAAATATTAAAATACATACCTACCCATGTATTTTGTTAAAGCATATATTATATCAAAATGCTTCTTCCAGTACATGTTTTCTCCCTCTACAGGTTTATGTCTTGTTTTCAGCAGTTCATATTCCACCATGAAAATATTCTGGTCTCTACTTTATCAGAGTTTGACTGATTTCACTGTTATTGGTATTACAGCAAAGACTTAGAGCCTTGTGGAACCTCTCATCATATTGAAAAAGTCCCCTGTTCTATTTTCATGGCATTACAAAGGATTGATTTATTTCGTCGTACCCGCTCTTCAAACAGAAAGAGGTTTTTTCTGGGTTAATAAAAATAAAATAGCCTCTGTGTTCAGATTTATAATCCAAAATAGCACAAGGATAGTAAGAGAGCTGGAAATTTAATAAACAAAACGAACAAATAAATTTTAAAAAATGGAAATCAAAAACAGTTCTTGATCAGGCTTCAAGGAGCCTCCAAAAATAACTTGGCTTCTTTCCTCAACATGGCTATGATGCACCTTCCAGGAAGAGGATTTGAACTTCTGAACCTCGTGGACCAATTGCAAGACAATAACTATACATGAAATGTTCTTCATATATTGAAGATCATCAACATGAGGTTATATAATGACTGTTGTGGAGCTGGTGGCAGACCCAGACATTGAGGAGATTGGGGAGAAACACAGGCCAGTTCTGGAGTCTGGGGAAGCCTCTGATGAGTGCTCTGCATTAGAGGCAGAGATAGGGCCAGGGCAATCTGACAGTTATCAGCTGCCTTTGGAGTCGGACATCAGTGGGGCAGAAGAGCAGCTGCAGCCTGTTCCCAGTGTGTGCATGCGCAGAGCTGCCACGATAAGGGAACAGCCAAGGAATAAAGGTCAACTCAGGAGTAAAGCCACAGGTGGATGGTGAATGGCCCCTCCCATAGGGAATAAAGAGGAGTAAAAGGGGAGTGGAGTTTGCAGGAGACAATTAGTTCAATTCATTAGGGTGAAGGTCTGTTCCTGACTTCTTGCCAAGTGTTTTCTTGTACAGCATTGCATTTGGAAGATATTGGTCTGGCAGCTCTCCAAGCCTGATAAAGGTCTATAGTTGTGAAATACCTTGAAAGACTGTTGGCTGGGACCTTGCTGGAGAGTAGTTCACTTTAATCTAAATAAAAGGGGTTTTATCAGGACGAGTAGTCGGCTTCATGATTTTTGGGAAGACCTAAGTCAGAACAGTGACTGCATCATAAGCACTGGCCACAAATGGATATACATAGCTCAGCTCTAAGAGTCCTTGAAATAGTGTTTTACCATTCTGTTATTCTTCCCTGAGCCATAGTGGACCACTGAAAATAAAATAAAATAGCCATTCATTTGAGATATATGTTTTGCATTTTCTAAATTTTGTCATGAGAAAGATGTTTTTGCTTGAAATATATCTATTCATATTGAAAATGTGCTTGGATTTTCTTCTCCCCTTTCTGTTCATTTGTGTCCTATTTTTGGAGAGTGTCTGGATTAGTCCCTGCAGTTGTCTGGGCAAGATTTTTCAGAAGAAGTTTGCCATTGCTTCCTTTCTGAGAGAAGGTGACTAACCCTTCATCACCCAGCTGGCTTCATCCCCAAATTGGGACTGGAATTTACAATCTCCCGGTTTCTAGCTTGATAGTTTAAGTCAGGGGTGTCCAAACTTGGGAACTTTAAGACTTGTGGACTTCAACTCCCAGAATTCCCCAGCCAGCCATGCTGGCTGGGGAATTCTAGGAGTTGAAGTCCACAAGTCTTAAAGCATGACTGATTGGGGAATTCTGGGAGTTGAAGTCCACAAGTCTTATAGTTCCCCAAATTTGGACACCCCTGGTTTAAGTAGATTACAACTATCTTGCATCTTTTATTATTTCTGAAAGTTTAGAGTCAACTGTTTACAGCAAAGATTAGTAATCTGGTGCTACCCATCCCATAAAGTTCAACCAAATACCCAATATATCAGGGATTAAGAGAATTATATTGTTGGGTGCAGAGGTAGGTTGCTGCCGGTTCAGCTGGATTGGGTGAACCAGTAGTAGTGCAGTGGTAGAAGGCTCCGCCCGCCCACCCATCATAAGCACACACAATCTCACAAGAGCGCACCCAAACCGGTAGTAAAAAAATTAGCAACCCACCTCTGGTTGAGTGGTGTGGTGAGCTACAGGTGAAGATGCTCGCCTCCAACTTGGAAGCTTGAGAGTTCAATCCTAGGTAGCAGCAGATGTTTCTCTATCAGGACACAAAGAGAAAATATCAGCTGTGAACTCTGTACAGGCATCAGGAAGAGCATCCAACCAGTAAACGCCCAGTCCTTGAATCCACCTCAATAAAAGGGATTATAGGGTTGTAAAAAGAAAAAAGAGAGAGAATTATATTGCAAGCGAGCAGTGAGTTATTGACTCTGAGTCCAACTCAATCAAGGATTGCATTGAGATATTCTAATGGGTAGACAAGTCCGTGCTGCTACATGAAGGTATTTATTGCATAGCTCTTCTGCCCAATCAATAAAAATTGAGTGGGAATTTCATGCTCACACTTGGGTTTCCAGCTACACTTTACTCTCAGATATTTAGGCCCTTTGTACTATCTCCCCAATGGATTATGCACTTTTTCAAACACTATTCCTTTAGTGAAACATGAAAGAGGTGTCACCGACTAAAGGTAGTAATGCACTACACACACACACACTTTTACTATTTTTCTACAATAGATTTTTCTTTCCAGTCTTTGAACTGCGTTTTTATTCTAACAACAAGGGAAATAGCCTACTTAATCAATAAGACATGGCAGGATAGAAGCTGCTTGCCCAAAACGGCTAGCTTCTACTTAATAGTCTAATGTAATTTACACATTGAGCATGACTGGAATAAAGTTATTTTATTTTTAAATGCTACTTTTTGACCAAAAAAAATTAACAGGATGGTGAAAAGACTCAGATGATCCTTTGTGTTCTCCTACAGCATTTCTTAGGCTATTTTAGCCAATCAGTTTATCATGCTTATTTTATCGTAGAGATTAAATGAATGTGTTACTACTATAAAAGCCGATTTCCTCTTAATAACATCCACTTAATCCCTTAGGAGTGACAATCATATCATTGCTAAAACCTCTAATGGGGTAACATTTAGCTTAATTAACATAGCAAGTGTCAAAACTTGGATGAAATAAAATGTATGTTGAAAATAATATTAAGAAGAGATAACTGAACTATTGCCATAACTGCAATTTAAGTAATTTACAGTTATTTGCAGAAATTGTCCACTGACAGTTATTTTCATGGCTTTTTCGTGCATCAGACACAAGTAAGCTTAGACCTACTGTCAAAATTAGCCATGTGACGTTCGTGAAAGATTAAAAACATGTGAGAAGACATTAAGAGGTAGATAGAGGTAGAGGAAGATAGATAGCTCTGCTCCTCTAACATCACTCAAGCCCTACTCATTTTGCCTCTGGGCTACTTCAACATGCTCTGTATGGGGCTATCTTTGAAGAGTATTTAGAAGCTGCAGGTGGCACAGAATGCAGCTATGCGGGCAATTCTTGGGGCTTCTACGGTGGATGATGTAACACATGTGCAGCCTGAAATGCACTCGTTGGCAGTTTCTGGGTCCAATTCAAGGTGTTGGTTATTACCCTTTAAAACACTTTATGGCACAGGTCCAAGGTACCTGAGGAACCGTCTCACTCCAATTTCATTGTTCCACCCCACCCACACCAGTGGAAGGGGAATGTTGCAGACTCCTTATGAGCCAAGGAATTTTGGCTGGTGGGGTGCAGGAAAAGAACCTTTTCTCCCATAGCTTCCACACTCTAGAACATTGTGTCCTTCAAGGTGAGATTTGCACCCACTCTCTTGGCCTTTCAGAAGGGTGCTAAAACCTGGATCTATTGATTGGCTTGAAGCCCTGATAGGGACATTCCATACTAGAGGTGGTCAGTATGGATTATGAGAAAATTCTATCTCCACCCACTGTATATTGTTTCCTCTCTTAGTCATCTTTATTCATTTCAATGCTAATATTTAATATTTTAAAGCTTTAAATGTTGTCTTTATCTTGTTGTAAGCCATCTAGAGTCACTTGATGGTAAGACAGATGGCATATAAATTTAATAAAGAAATAAAACATCATTGTAGGAAGATGCTTATTGACCCTACACAAGACCCTACACATCTTTGAATTTCTGGGGATATATGACTTGTAGTAGTTAAAGTGTAGGATTAGTATTGGGGGAGGCCATCAAAGTTCTTTTGGATATATTTCCAAAGGGGATATATATATGTGTGTGTGTATTAGTTTTATGAGCTGATCAATAAATAAATCAGGGAGACTAGTATACATCTATTTTGAGCTTTTTAGTTCTCATCAGCTAGCCATACCCTTACTGGGATTCGAACCGGGGCTGTATTGCATGTCAGGCAAGAGCTTTAGGCATTAAGCCAGCCAGGTTCTCTTATTGCATCAGCTGAGACAGGAGGATAAGTATTTTTTTTTCAAATTTATACCCCGCCCTTCTCCTAACAAGGATCCAGGGCGGCACACAGGCAATATTAAAAAACCATACATAAATACAAAAATACATTATTAAAAACTATTAAATTATATCCCGTACTAAAAACACTTATAAAACCTTATGAATTAAAATTTACCTGAATAAAAGTCAGAAACAGAGGGCTATGCTAGGCTGGCTTGTTGGAATAAATACGTTTTGAGACGCTGGCGGAAGAGGCGGAGGTCCGAGGTAGTGCGTAAATCGGGGAGTAGGTCGTTCCTGAGGGCTGGGCCTGCCACAGAGAAGGCCCTTCCCCTGGGCATCGCCAATCGGCATTGCCCGGCCGACGGTATCCGGAGAAAGCTCTCTCTGTGGGAGCGGATCAGTCGAAGGGATGTATGGGGCAGGAGGCGGTCTCGTATGTAGCTAGGCCCCGAGCCATGGAGCAATTTAAAGATGGTCGTCAGCACCTTGAAGCGCACCCAAAAGGCCACAGGTAGCCAGTGCAGCTCGTGCAGGAGAGATGTTATGTGGGATTGCCTTGAGGCACCCATAATCACCCGCACGGCTGCATTCTGGACTAACTGTAACCTTCGAGTGCGCCTCAAGGGGAGCCCCATGTAGAGAGTGTTACAGTAGTCCAGCCGGGATGTCACGAGAGCTTGAGTGACTGTGCGAAGGGCCACCCGGTCCAGTAAGGGGCGCAACTGGCGGAACAAGCGTACCTGATAGAATGCCCCCCTGGCCACGGCCGTCACATGGTCCTCCATGGACAGCCGGGAATCCAGGAGGACACCCAAGTTGTGCGCCCTCTCCACAGGGGCCATTTGTTCACCCCCAATGGCCAGTGTTGGATTTACCTGGCTGAACCGGGGTGCTGGAAACCACAACCACTCGGTCTTGGACGGGTTGAGCCTGAGTTTGTTACTACCCATCCAAACCCGTATGGCCTCCAGACACTGGGACAGCACCTCGATGGCATCGTTGGGGTGGTTTGGGGTGGATATGTACAACTGAGTGTCATCAGCGTACAAATGGTATTCCACCCCAAAACCACGGATGATCTCGTCCAGCGGCTTCATGTAGGTGTTGAACAGAAGTGGCGAGAGGACTGACCCCTGAGGAACCTCACATGTGCCGGGCCAACCTCTGCCCTCCTGCCAACACCCATTGCGACCGACCAGAGAGGTAGGACGAGAACCACCGTAAAACGGTGCCTCTCACCCCAACCCCCCCCAGTCGGTGCAATAAGATACCATGGTTGATGGTATCGAAAGCTGCTGAGAGGTCTAATAGGACTAGGATAGAGGAGCAACCTCTATCCCGTGCCCTCCAGAGATCATCCACCAACGCGACCAATGCCGTCTCAGTACTGTGACCGGGCCGGAAGCCGGACTGGCGTGGGTCTAGATAATCAACTTCCTCCAGGTGTCGAGGAAACTGTTGAGCCACCACACTCTCAATAACCTTCACTAAAAAGTGAAGGTTGGAGACGGGACGATAGTTCTCTAATAAAACTGGGTCCAGGGATGGCTTCTTGAGGAGGGGCCTCACCACCGCCTCTTTCAAGACGGTAGGCAAGGAACACTCACTCAGAGATGAATTCACAATGCCCTGGAGCCAGCCTCGTGTAACCTCCCAGGATGCCAGTACAAGCCAGGAGGGACACGGGTCCAATAAACATGTGGTGGCCCTAAGGCTCCTCAACAGCCTGTCCATATCCTCGGTAGTAACAAAGTCAAACTCCTCGCAAGATGTTGTCTCAAGACCAGCATCGGATACACCGACTGGACAACTTTCAGTGGAGGGCAACTTGTTCTGAATCTGAGTGATTTTATCCTGCAGATAGACTCCAAATTCCTCTGCTCGACCCTGCAAAGGGGCTTCCCGCGGCCTCTGATGAAGGAGGGAGCGGGTCACCCCAAACAGGGCAGCAGGGTGGTTATCCGCAGACGCGATAAGGGTGGCACAATACTCACGTTTAGTCACTCTTATTGCCACTAAGTAAGTCCTAATATGGTCTCTCACTAGTGTTCGTTCAGCTTTGGACCGAGAGGATCTCCACCTACTCTCTAGGCATTTCTTGCGGCGTTTCATCTCCCGCAGCGCCTCGGTAAACCAGGGAGCCTGGGTGATTCAATGCCACATGAGAGGCCGCAAGGGCACGACTTGGTCCAAGGCCCCCGTAGCCGCACTATACCATGCGGCCACTAGGTCCTAAGTCAAGTCGCAGGGCAAGGACACAGATATTGGCCCAAGCTCCCTCTGGAACCTTTCAGGGTCCATCAGGCGCCTGGGGCGGAACCATCTAGATATCTCTGGTTCCGCCTACCCGCGGTGGTGTGTGACAGTTGGAAAGTCCATCCGAAGGAGGGAGTGATCTGTCCATGACAAGGGTAAGATGGCTAAATCCCCTGTTCCAAGATCACTTCTCCACTGCCCAGACACAAAAATAAGATCCAGCATGTGTCCCCCCCTCGTGAGTGGGGCCCTGAACTACTTGGGTCAGGTCCATGGCTGTCATGGAAGCCATGAACTTCCGAGCTGCCTCGGATGTTTCACCCGCCAATGGCAGGTTAAAGTCCCCCATGACTACCAGTCTGGGGGTCTCCACCGCCATCTCGGCGATCACCTCGAGCAGCTCAGGCAGGGCTGCTGTTACATAGCGGGGAGCCAGGTATACAATCAGCAACTGCCTCCCTAGGCCCCACTTCATGTAGAGGGACTCACAGCCGGTCGTCTGTGGCACAGTGGTCTCCCTAGGATCGAGACCTTCCTTAACGATAACCGCCACCCCCCCACCCCTGCCTAGGGCCCGAGGCTGATGAAATGCACGGTAGCCTGGTGGGCACATTTCCATGAGGGGTAAACCCCCCTCAGGGCCCAACCAGGTCTCCGTAATTCCCACCAGGTCCGGGTCCCCCTCTGACACAAAGTCATTAATGAGGGAGGCTTTGTTCACCACGGACCTGGCGTTGCAGAACATCAGCCTGGGGCCCCGGCTCTGTAGTCCCTGACCGCCTAGCCCATGAGCGGAGCACAGGGGGTTGGGGCAAGTTACCACTCTTCCTTTTATTGTTCCACAACATCCTGTTAGGGCCTCAATTAAGGGAGGAAGCATACTGCTTTCCTCTTCTGCCTTTCGGCTCATCGGCTTATTTATTGATCAGCTCATAAAACTAACACACATATTAAAAAAATCACACAACGGAACTCATGGCTTTCTGTCTAGATGGTCTCTGGTGATGAGCCGAAAGGCAGAAGAGGAAAGCAGTATGCTTCCTCCCTTAATTGGGGCCCTAGCAGGGTGTTGTGGTGTAAGACACCCCTAATACTCTTCAGAGTATGTGTTGTGTTAAGATACAGCCTGTTGTGCCTTAAAATGGATTCTTCTGTACTGCTGTAAAATGGCTTCTACTGTACAGCACAGTGGAGTTGCCTTGGTAACACCTTCACAGTACTTCATGAGGGCTCTCTCTGGTAAGGGGAAAAATCCAAAATTAGAAATTACATTTGGTCCAGACATTTTCAACAAGGCTTTGATTATTTTTGAGGAGAAATGTACGGCCATGGTCAATAAAACATTACTGGGGGATTGGGAAAACACTTGTAACTAATTTAATTATCGCCAAAATCAGGGCTTTTCCTGTCTAATACAGGATTAAGATAAATAAATACCCGGGCAACAGCGGGTTATATGCTACTAACAATAAATATGAGGGAGAATCCTATATGGTTAGGATTGTAATTGTATGGAGACGTTTTTAGAGCACGGTATAGTTTCCTGCTGTATATATTTGCTTTCTCATGCATGAAGGGTAGTGTGGCTGCCAATGAAAATGCAGTAGAGGGAGAAAAATAATACAGCCATGCTCTTCCATCAACCCAAAAAGACAAAAGGAACAATAAAAGGAAGAATTGTTTGATTAGGGGAATAGATGTATGCTCAATACACTCTAGTATAATCAGCATATAATTAAAATAGATGTGAGCAACCTGTACCTATAGATCCACCTGTACTGTTTCCAAGCCTTGGAATGCGGCCACAAAGCCCTTATAAAATTTATTAGCTGTAAAAAATTCATAGAACTAGTCCTTCGCTAGCACATTGCTTCATTTATGTCCTTGGAAATGTTTTATATTGTGCAAGCAGAGAAAAGGACATATAAAACAAAGAAAGAAATCAGTGTAAGGAAGAATATATTCACCGGATACATATCAGCTCTACTTAATCCAAAAGACCATGATCCAGCCCCCATTCTGCTGCCAAACTGTGTGCAGCTATATTGTAATTTTTGGTTGATTTGAGTCTACTGTGACCTTGACATTATATCAATTCAGTCAAGGGTTGCATTGTCCATATCTCTCTATTGGTTTGGCTCATGTTTAATGTGTGGTCTACCAGAGCACCTGATTCATCTCACAAGTACTGTTATCAAACCAGGTACTTCCTATCTGTTATCTTTACGAATGTTCTTTTCCTAAGTACAAAAACGGATGTATTGCCATGGAATAGCTTTTTGTTGGCGAGGTACCAAAGTTCAAGTTCATCAACTTGGAGACTGTTCTCTGAAGAACACATTAGCATTATGTCATTTGAAAACTTGTTGAGAATCCTTTCTATTCCACCAGCAAAAGTCAAAGTTTACTAAAATGCTGAAGAACCCAAAAACACCTTACCATGCACCTCATTCCATGTTGACATTAATCCACTAAGGACCATGGGTTGGATACATTTGCTTAATCAACTAGTAGTGGACCTACATTGTTCCATTTTGTCAAGAAGGAAGCAATGGTCCACTTTATCAAATATCCTCTTGATCACAGGGGTCAAACTCGTGGTGTCACATTGCTGTCACATGACATTGCGGCTTTCCCCCCTTCACGGACCTGGGGTGGGCGTGGCCTGCACGTGACGCATCCGGTCCGTGGGCTGCCACCTCTGTTCTAGATATATTACACTTGCAGTATTCCATTACTAATCTAGTCTCTTCAACAAGATTTGCCTGGCATGATCTATTTTAAGATCTAGAAATCACCTTGTTCCTTTCTAACCTGTTACTTGATAATCTTTCTCAGGATTTTCTCAGGTATTAATATCTAGCTACTGCTGTTAAAATTTACATACAGTGTGACTTCCTCGGAACTCCAGGAGTTTTCAAAGATGAAGTCACTTTTTCTGAGATATAATCCATATAACCTTGGATACAGTTAACTTGATTTACATCATTTCATTTAGTGACCGTTCATTGTTACAATTGAAAAAAGTGACTTATGATCGTTTTTCATACTTACGTGTGAGCATCCCCAGGGTCATGTAATCAAAATTCAGATGCTTGGCAACTGGTTTCTATTTATAACGGTTGCCTAGGTGTCCTAGGGTCACGTGATCAACCTTTGTGAACTTCTGACAAGCAAAGTCAATGGGGAAGCCAGATTCGGTTAACAAATGGGTTATTAACTTAGCAACTGCAGTGATTCACTTAACAACTTTGGCAAGAAAAATTGTAAAATGGGGCAACTTAATAAATGTCTCACTTGGCACATAAATTTTGGGCTCAATTTTGGTTGTAAATCGAGGACTACCTATATTTGAATTTATTCAAAGAGGGATTGACGAATATTATTTTTTTTTGCCCTGGGAATTTTGGAGTGCGAATTGTGTTAGGAGTTTTCTGCTTCACAAACCCTACCAAAACCTAGCCCTGGCCACATCCATTTTTTTGAATGCCATCCCTTGCACAACAGAATGGCAGAGTTTGGCTGCCAGTCAAAACAATATTATCAACCCTTGCTATAGACACAAGACAGGCCAGTGTAAATGTCAATCAATTAATATTGCTAGAACACTATTGACAAAGAGTTAATTGGCCTTTTTTTTGTTGTTGTTGGCTACTGCTTTCCATTTAAAAAGGATCTGAACGAAAAAAGGCATTTTCTGCATTTCATCTTTAGGCATGAATTCTGATCTGTTAAATACTTAACTTAATGCCCATAAAAAGCATGTTCCAACAATTACATTTCTCTATAAAATATTTAGCTGACTTGGATGTGTTTGCTTATGAATTATGCAGCGTTGTATCTGGCTTTCTCTTTTCCACTGCTTTTTGACCCACTGGCTTCTGGCACTTTCAACCTGGCTATTCCTGGGGTAGCTATTCAATCAAGAGGCAAGGCCCCATTGTGTTTTTCAGTGTTCTGTGGTGTGAATCAGAGAAATTAATTCTTTAACTGGGACTGTGCCTTCAACAGGTGCTGCTTAAGTGGGCTCCAGTGTGCTGTAACGCAATGTAATATAATTCAGCAAGCAGCCTGAAGCCACTGATTCTGGGAATCATTGTTTTACTAACAAGGTGTTTGATGCTTTCTGGCTTAGCATGCCTCCCACCTTTTACTTACATTAATTAAGTGGATGGGAAATGTGGATGAGAAGGACGCTCGGGGGACAGAAGAGGTACTGTAGTTAAGGGGTATCCTTTGGTGCATTCAAAAATCCTTCCTGAAAACAACAGTCCCCAAAGGTAAGGTTAAGATGTTTGGTTGGACGTGGCTGTTAATAGCAATAGCACTGAGACTTATTTAACACTTCATAGTGCTTTTACAACCCTCTCTAAGTGGTTTACAGAGTCAGCATATTGCCTCCAACAATCTGGGTCCTCGTTTTACCCACCTCGGAAGGATGGAAGGCTGAGTCAGCCTTGAGCCGGTGAGATTTGAACTGCTGAATTGCAGCTAGCAGTCAGCTGAAGTAGCCTGCAGTACTACACTCCAACCACTGCGCCACCTCAGCTCTGTTTACTACACCTCGGTTAATGTGTTCTTTGATATATATACAGATCATCAGCCGCAAAAATTCTGAGCAATGGCTATGTTGACTGGGAAATTCTGGAGGTTGAATTCTGAAAGCATCTGGGCTGGAAGTGGTGCCTGCTGAATTAATAATCAACGGGAGAATGGGAATTCGGGTAATCACTAAGAGAGATAAATATTCTAAAAAGCCCCATGAATGCCACCTTTTATGGCTGCTTCCAACAGGCATCTCTTTGTGGTGTAGTGGGTGTTTGTATTCTAATAATATTGATAAAAACAATGATAAAAATCAAAATAAAGACAGCAACCTATACCCAACTGCACAATTAACCCTCCCAATAAAATGCACCATGCTGATATTCCTTTTATTTAATTCCCCTCATGAACAGATGTTGCCTGATAGGAGAAAAAAAAGGGGGGGGGGAAGCAGGTGATTACAGAGGCAACCTTGTAAAAAACCTCACTAAAATGCTGTGTGCAAGGCAAGCGGATTATTCCTTATACCAGGGGTGTCCAAACTTGGGAACTTTAAGACTTGTGGACTTCAACTTTAAGACTTGTGGACTTCAACTTCATAGCTGGCTGGGGAATTCTGGGAGTTGAAGTCCACAAGTCTTAAAGTTCCCATGTTTGGACACCCTTGCCTTATACAAAAGGAGCCATGAGGAAAGAATAAGGAAGAAGGCCGAGCACTGGCTGTTGGGTGAGTTTTTCTACTCTCCCCTTCCCCTCACTAGCTAGGCAGATGGCCTCTTTATCCTCCCATTTCTTCCCTGTCACCAGTCCAGGCAGCAATAGAGAACGCTCTAGTTTGGAATGAGATGGTGGCTGCATGGATGCAGCCTCAGTCTGAGCAATGTATTCCTTTAGAATTCATTTGATTTACTTTAAAAGCTCTTTTTTTTTGAGGCATTGTTCAGGGATCACTGGTTGTTCATCCGTTCTGCCATTCTTTCCAGCAACGTTTATTCCCTTCAGCTATTTTTTGAAAGCCCTGTGAGGTCGGCTAGACAAGAAGCACAACTAGAATATCTTTATTCTACCCTCCCCTCCCTCCCCTCTCCTTTCCCCTCCTCTCTCTTCCCCTCTCCCCTCCCCTCCTCTTCCTTCCCTTCTCCTCCCCTCCAATCTAAAGAGTGGCTTTCTGAAATATTTCCCACACTCTTCTTCCTTCTGTGGGTTGAGATATCTTTTCCACTTCTGCCTTCCCGTCAGCTGCTCTCCTCCTGTCTCCCAAGGTCATTCCCACATACCATTACATCTTCTTTCAACACCTTTCCAGAGAGCTTCTTCTTTTTTTTTTAAACTGCAGCCACAAGCTATCTTTTTCAGGATTGAAATCATTTACAAATTAGTTTTTCCAAAGAATCAGAATGGCAATTAGAGCAGGTCAAAAAAGCAATTCTCACAGCTATTGTAAAACACTGCTAATACCTTCTATGCCGATTTAATGGGAAATTATAACAGTAGACTGAAAATGGTGATTATTGTTTGACTCGGGTTTCTTGGTCTTGCTTTTTGGATGAATTGATTATTGTGCATCAAAATAGCAAATGCCTACCAAAAATAGAGAGCAATAGATAGTTCCAGTGCTCCTCACCCCTGCAGGTAATTGACAGGAGTCAAGGCTAGCTCACACACAATTCACTTATGGTGAAAACAGTGGTTAAAACGGCTGAACTTGTGTAATAGGAGATTTCATCTAAGCATATATTTAATAGATGTTTGGAAAGCTGCAAATTATCTTATCAATGCGTATGCAATATTTTTCTTTTTTACCTAATAAATAATGAAATGTATCTCAGGAAGAATTTGGCAGCAGATCACATCACTCAGTACAGCAGACGTTTGCCTGCAACAGGGCTCAAAAAAGAATCTTCTAAATACAGTGGTACCTCGGTTCACGAACTTAATTCGTGAACTGATTCTGTTCGCGATCCGAATTGGTCGTGAAGCGAGGCACAATTTCCCATAGGGTTCAATGTAAATCCGGTTAATCCATTCTGACCTTGTTTTTTGGTCGTGATTCTTGAACTGACTCTGTTCGCGAACAGAATTGGTCGTGAACAGAGGCACAGTTTCCCATAGGGTTCAATGTAAATCCGGTTAATCCATTCTGATCTTGTTTTTTGGTCGTGATTCTTGAACTGACTCTGTTCGCGAACAGAATACGTTCATAGATAAAATGTCCGTGGCTCTGGTTCGTGAAGCAAAACGGGGTTCGTGAATCCGAGCATTTTTATGAACTTTTCTGTTCGTGAAGCGAGGCGGAGTTCGTGAAGCGAGGCGGAGTTCGTGAAGCGAGGCGGAGTTCGTGAAGCGAGGCGGAGTTCGTGAAGCGGAACATTTTTTTACGAACTTTTCCGTTCGTGAATCGAAACGGTGTTCGTGAACCGGAGCACATTTTTTGGAAAATTTCTGTTCGTAAACAGAATTGGTCGTGAACAGAGGTGTTTGTGAACCGAGGTACCACTGTACAGTATTGGATCTCGAGATTTCACAATCCAGGAAAGACTGAAAACCATCCATTCCAGTAGACATATCTGAACAACCCAGAAACCAGATCCATAAAACAATAAAATAGCAAAATAATGGTTTTGTAATACAGTCTCTAATATTGTAAACTTATGGGCAATGTGGTCAGGATGGAAAACAAGATATTACAAGTCATTGTAGGAAGTAAAAGGTAAGTAAAAAAACAATTAGGTTATCTAGACTATGTATATATGTAAGTATTGTTTCCCTGAAAATAAGACCTCCCCATATAATAAGCCCAATCAGGCTTTTGAGTGCGTGCGCTAAAATAAGCCCTCCCCTGAAAATAATCCCTCTCCCAAAATATTGCAACACAGCTGTAGCCCTGAGGTGACCACGCTTGCTGCCTCCTGCATCTCAAAAATAATAAGACCTCCCTGAAAATAAGGCCAAGCGCTTATTTCAGGGGTCAAAAGAAATAAGATCCTGTCTTATTTTCGGGAAACACGGTACCTACATATATATGCATGTATGCCTTCAAGTCAGTCTTGACTCCTGGTAACTGCCTGGAGAAGTCCCTGCAATTTCCCCAGAAGTGCTTTTTCAAGAGGCAACTGGTATTTCTAGTTTTTCTTTGAAACGTTTGGATTCTTATCCAAGCAACTTCTTCAGCTCTGGCTGGATGGCGGAGAATGGAAGGGTTTATACTTCTTTATTTATATTTTATTTATATTAAATTTATATCCCGCCCTTCTCCAGAAGGACCCAGGGCGGCGCACAGGAATTAAAAACATACAAATATAACAATATAAAATTTAAAAAGATATTAAACTCCCAACCTGTGCTAAAATCAATTAAAATCAATTTAAAACTGTCTAAAAGCAGTCACAGCGGAAGGTTACGCTAGGCCGGCTTGATGGAAAAGGTGTGTCTTTAGACACTGGCGGAAGAGGCGGAGGTCAGAGATGGTGCGTAGTTCCGGGGGTAAGTCGTTCCACTTGCAGACAGCTGGACATTTGTATTCTTTTAGAAATTTGTTGAGGTCACGTGGCGGTTTAGCTGTGTCGTCAGCGTCATCTGAGTAGTACAAATGGATATGGATCCTTCTTGGAACTGTTGAAAGGACTGTTTTATAGACTGGAGATAGATGATGCCCTATCCCTTCCCCTCTTTTGAGAGAGGGCTGTTCAATTTTGACATAGATGGCCCCTTTGACCCCTCTTTCAAACCAGAGGTTCTCTCTGTGTTCAAAATTTGGACTTTGCTATCTTCAAAAGAATGGCCTTTGTTTTCTAAATGCAGATAGAGTGCTGAATCTTGTCCTGATAGGTTGGCTCTCTTGTGTTGTACCATGTGTTTATGAAGTGGTTGTTTTGTTTCCCCAACGTACAGATTTGCACATGGCTCACTGCATTGTACTGCATATACCAGCAATGGCGAACCTTTTTTGCCTCACATCCATAAGTGATGTGAGTTTGCACATGCGCAAGTATGGAGACCGATCTCTGAGCGCCGCGAAGGGGTCGAGGGCCGTTTTGGCCTGGGAGGACGTCGCCAGCCCTCATTAAACATCTAGGAGGGCTGGCCCAGCACGTAGATATGCCAGCCGCCACAAGGGGGCTATTTTTGGAGCCGGAGTTGTGGCGGCGAGGCAAAAAACCTTAGAGAGATGGGAGGGGCCCAGGTCGGCTTGGCGCGGCCTGGACGCATCAGTGAGGAAGCTAGGCAAGTGTTTCCAGGCCGTTGGGAGTCCGTTACAACAAACAATCGGACCGCGCGGCCCCCGCTCGACTCAGACAGCTTAAGTGAAGAAACCTGGTATGTCCGAAGATCGTGGAGAAGCTGAATCGGAGAAGAAAAGTAAGAGGAATAAATGGATGAGAGAGAGAGAGGCGTTAGAGAAAGAACGTTCCCAAAGAAAGATGTAAGGAGGTGCAGAGAGAAGCTGAAATGGAGAAGGAAAGACAGAGAGAGAGAGAGGCGGTTGAGAAAGAACGTTTCCAAGAAGGATGTAAAGAGGAGCTGAGAGGAGCTGAAATGGAGAAAGAAAGAAAGAGGAATAAGAGAAAGAGACAGAGAGAGGCATTGGAGAAAGAACGTTTCCAAGAAAGATGTAAAGAGGAGTTGAGATGAGCTGAAATGGAGAAGAAAAGTAAGAGGAATAAATGGATGAGAGAGAGAGAGGCGTTAGAGAAAGAACGTTTCCAAGAAAGATGTAAAGAGGAGCTGAGAGGAGCTGAAATGGAGAAAGAAAGAAAGAAAGAGGAATAAGAGAAAGAGACAGAGAGAGGCATTGGAGAAAGAACGTTTCCAAGAAAGATGCTACCCTATTCTAGATCTGAGCTCCTCTGCCTGCGAGAATGTCCCCCTCGCAGGTCTGGCCCCCTGAATTAACACGGACACACCTCGAGGATGGATTAATTAATCCTAAGAGGTGGGCGAAGCGCAGGCTCAGGGGATTCCTGTGTAAATTTCTAATTCGACTTTTAGGGGTTCCCAGGGAAGGGGGGTAGAAGGACCAATTAGGGGAACGCCAAGAGAGAAGGCCGGCAAAACGCGGAAGTGAAAAGACGAAGGGGAGTGAAGGGAGGGTCGGTTCCACTAGGGTATTTGCCATCAATACAGTCTTGGGGAGGGGCTTGATCATGGTTAGGGAAGGTCTTGAGCCAAAGGAGACCACAGTCCCTCAGACGACCGGGTGCGAATCCCTCCTTGTGAAGTGGGGCCTGGGGAAGCAGTTGGGCGTGTTAGTTGTATACCTGGCTCCTCGCTATGCAACAACAGCCCTGCCCATGCTGCTCGAGGTTATAGCCGGGGTGGCGGTTGAGACCCCCAGACTTGTAGTCATGGGGGACTTTAACCTGCCATCAGCAGGTGAAACCTCTGGTGTGGCTCGGGAGTTCATGGTTTCCATGACAGCCTTGGACCTGACCCAGGTAGTTCTAGGCCCTACTCATGAGGGTGGACACACCTTGGATCTCATCTTCGGTCTCGGGTCAGTGGAGTAGTGATCTGGGAATAGGGGATTTAGTCATCACACCCCTGTCATGGACAGATCACGCTCTCCTTCGGCTCGACTTTCTGACCGCTACACCTCACTGTGGGGAGGCGGAACCAAACATCCCTATATGGTTCCGCCCCAGACTCCTGATGGACCCGTTAAGGTTCCAGAAGCAGCTTGGGCCAATTCCTGTGGACTTGCTCCGCGACTCGGCTGAGGACCTAGTGACCGCATGGTTAAGTGCGGCCGCGGGGGCCTTGGACCGAGTCGCGCCCTTGCGGCCTCTCTTGCGGCGACGAGCCACCTGGGCCCCTTGGTTTACCGAGGAGCTCAGGGGGATGAAACGTCACAGGAGATGCCTAGAGAGCAGATGGAGATCATCTCGCTCTGAAGCCGACCGAACACTAGTAAGAGACCACATTAGGACCTACTTAGTGGCAATAAGGCTGGCCAAACGTGAGTATTGTGCCACACTTATTGCATCCGCAGATAACCGCCCTGCCGCTCTGTTTAGGGTGACCCGCTCCCTCCTCCAACAGAGGCCGCGGGAAGCCTCTTTGCAGGGTCGAGCAGAGGAATTTGGGATTTATCTGCAGGAGAAAATCAGTCGGATTCGGAGCGAGTTACCCTCCATCGTCAGTAGCCCAGTCGAGAGTGCCGAAGCAGCTCTTGTGACACCATTGTGGGAAGAGTTTGATTTTGTTACTACCAAAGATATGGACAAGTTTTCAAAGAGACTCAGGGCCACCACATGTTTACTAGACCCGTGTCCCTCCTGGCTTATACTGGAATCCTGGGAGACGACACGAGGCTGGCTTCAGGGCATTGTCAACGCATCTTTGAGTGAGGGGTCCTTACCTACCGTCTTGAAAGAGGCGGTGGTGAGGCCCCTCCTCAAGAAGCCGTCCCTGGATCCAGCATTATTAGAAAACTATCGTCCCGTCTCCAACCTCCACTTTCTAGTAAAGGTTGTTGAGAGTGTGGTGGCCCAACAGTTTCCGCGACACTTGGATGAAGTTGACTATCTAGATTCGCGCCAGTCCGGCTTCCGACCCGGGCACAGCACCGAGATGGCATTGGTCGCATTGGTCGATCATCTCTGGAGGGCACGGGATAGAGGATTTCCCTCTATCCTAGTCCTATTAGACCTCTCAGCGGCTTTTGATACCATCGACCATGGTATCCTATTACGCCGACTAGGGGGGTTGGGGCTGAGAGGCACCGTTTTGCGGTGGTTCGCATCCTACCTCTCTGGTCGGTCACAATATGTGTTGACAGGGGGGCAGAGGTCGACTTCGAGACCCCTCTTATGTGGGGTCCCTCAGGGGTCAGTCCTCTCACCCCTATTGTTTAACATATATATGAAGCCGCTGGGTGAGATCATCCGTGGTTTCGGGGTGGGATATCATCTGTACGCTGAAGATACCCAGCTGTACATATCCACCCCAGACTACCCCAATGATGCCGTTGAGGTTATGTCCCGGTGTTTAGAGGCCGTACGGATCTGGATGGGTTGTAACAAACTCAGGCTCAACCCGTCCAAGACTGAGTGGCTGTGGCTTCCGGCACCCCGTTTCAGCCAGATTATTCCAACTCTGGCCATTGGGGGCGAAACACCAGCCCCCGTGGAGAGGGCGCACAATTTGGGTGTCCTCCTGGACTCCCGGCTGACCATGGAGGACCATGGGGCGGCCGTGGCCAGGGGGGCGTTCCATCAGGTACGCCTGATACGCCAATTACTGGACCGGGGAGCCTTACGCACAGTCACCCAAGCACTCGTCACATCTCGACTTGACTATTGCAATGCTCTCTACATGAGGCTTCCCTTGAGATGCACCCGAAGACTACAGTTAGTCCAGAATGCGGCCGCGCGGATAATTACGGGAGCGCCCAAACACTCTCATATAACACCTGTCCTGCGCGAGCTCCACTGGCTTCCTGTGGTCTTTCGGGTGCGCTGCAAGGTCCTAACGACCATCTTCAAAGCGCTCCATGGCTCGGGGCCTAGCTATATGCAAGACCGCCTCCTGCCCCATACATCCCTGGGACCGACACGCTCCCACAGAGAGGGCCTCCTCAGGGTGCCGTCGGTCGGGCAATGTCGACTGGCGGCACCCAGGGGGGAGAGCCTCCTCTGTGGCAGGACCAGCCCTTAGGAACGACCTGCCCCCTGAAATCCGTACCATTCCTGACCTCCGCCTCTTCCGCAAATGTCTTAAGACTCACCTCTTCCAACTAGCCGGCCTTGCGTAACCCCAGCACCGCCAGTTGTAAATGGGGATTTTAAAATGGTCACAACACAGGCACCTAATATCTCTGTATTTATGTTTATTGATGTAATTCTTTGTTCGCCGCCCCGAGTCCCCTTGTGGTGAGATGGGAGCGGGTTATAAATGTGAAAAATAAATAAATAAAATAAATAAATAAATAAGTGGAGGGAGCGCAGGGGAGTCATGCATGGGCATGCTGCACCCATAATACAATGCGTGACACCCCCTCCCAGTGTGCACATGCGCACTACAGGCGTGACACCCCATTTTTTGCATGCTCTTTTCGCTCTCCCCGGGCTCCAGAGACTTTATAAATGGCTCGGGACCTAGCTATCTGCGGGATCGCATCCTGCCCCATACATCCCTTCGGCCGATTCGATCCCACAGAGAGGGACTTCTCCGGGTGGCATCCACTAGCCTATGCCAGCGGGCGGCGCCCAGGGGAAGGGTCTTCTCTGTGGCGGGCCCGACCCTCTGGAACGACCTTCCCCCCAAAATTAGAACAACTACGGACCTCCGCTCCTTCCGTCAAAAACTAAAAACTCACTTCTTCTGCCTGGCTGGCTTGGCTTAATCGACCCATTTACCTCAAGCTGAATATTCAAATTGTTTTATTAGGGATTTTTAGGGGTATTAGATTTTAGATAGTTGGGGATTTTAGCGCAGGGTCTAGGTTTAATTCATTTTAAATTTGTATTACAATGTCTGTTGGTTTTATATATGTATTTTTAATTCTCTGTGCACCGCCTCGAGTCCCTTTGGGGAGAGAGAGTGGTTTACAAATTAAATTATTATTATTATTATTTATAGGAGCCTGGGGAGGGCAAAAACAGCCTCCCCCCTCAGAGGACCTCTGGAGGCTTCAGTGACCTTTAGGAGGCTTCCCTGAAGCCTCTGGAGCACTCAAAACAACGCTCCAAGCAAATCGGATGTCAATTCCAGTTTTGTCGGCGCGTCATTTTGAGTGTTACCTGAGTGATCTTCAGGTAAGCCTCCTGAAGGTCGCTGAAGCCTCTGGAGGGCCTCTGGAGGGCCTCTGGAGGGCCTGGGGAGCCTCTGGAGCACTCAAAATGACACGCCAACGAAACCGGAAGTGATGTCCGATTTGCTTGGAGCGTCATTTTGAGCGGTGCAGAGGCTTAAGGGAAGCCTCCTGATGATTGCTGAAGCTTCCAGACCACTCAAAATGACGCTCCAAGCAAATAGGACATTACTTCTGGTTTCGGCGGCGTGTCATGTTGTGTGTTCGGAGGCTTCAGGGAAGTTCATGAAGCCTCCAAAGGGCCTCCGGTGTGTGTGTGTGTGTCAGGGGAGGCTCTTTTTGCCCTCCCCAGGCTCCTATAAAGCCTCTGGAGCCTGGGGATGCATGCGCGCTGGCCAACTAACAGGGCATTGTCTCGCGTGCCCTGACAAATGGCTCTGTGTGCCACTTGTGGCAGGCGTGCCATAGGTTCGCCATCACAGGCATATACCAAGTTGCTCAGTTTGTGTATGGGTGTATTCTCTGGTTTGAAATGTGCACATATGTTGTGCCTGATCCTCAAGATCCTTCTGAGCTTTACCAATATTCCAGCTATGTAGGAATGACAGTGTTGCTTCATTTATTGTTCTCTTCATTGTCTGTTATGGAGGAACTCCATGTAAGGTCTTTTTTTTTTTTTGAGATAAGATCAGGTCCACTTGGGATAACTGCACATTCTGAAGACTTCCTTGATGTGTTTTAGCTATTTTTCTTTTCCATCTTTGCTGGTAGGCAGGCCTTCAGCTCAGTGATGTAGGGTTCTGATCACTCCTATTTTGTGATATTGATCTCTGTATGTGGGTTTTCTGTAAACCTATATGTTCAGGCTTCTGTCTTTCTTAATGTGTACTGCACAGTCCAGGAAGGACTTTGACGTAGAAAGAAAAAACAGAAAGTCCAGTTGCCTCTTGAAAAAGCACCTTTGGGACAACCATGACCTGGGTGACTGACAATCTCTATAGACATTCCCCTACAGTTTTCTTGACACAATTTTGCAAATAGTTTGCCATTGACTGATTCCTAGGGCTCCTCAATTGGCTTTATGCCTAAGGCAGGAACAATCTCTCAGTTTCTAAACTGATGGCTTAACTACTACAGCAAACCATCTCTCAGACAGAATATGAGTTCTTAAAAATGAATCACTATTATGACTGCAGGCTTTCAGATAAGATAAAAAGTTTAATAAATATAAAAATGAGGGAAAATGCATCACAAATTAAAGCCAAACATGAATATTATTATATTTATCATTTGGGAAATGGTATGTCTCAAGAAAATATAAACAAAGAGACAGACTGAATATGCCACAACATTTTTCTGCATGAAGCAATGAAAATGCATTTCTCTATGCTTTGTTGGATCAAGGCAGGTATACTTCATTAACTTTTTTTTTTAAGTTTTGTATTCAACATTTCAGGAAGTCCCAATCATGTCAACATTTGCTAGCTTTTTAGAGACCCCATCTGGGATCCATCACTCTCAAAGTAATCAGCAGAGTTTGTTATTAAACTGATTAACATCTGAAAACTTCAAGAATTGCTTTAACATTCTGGCAGATAGCAACACACAATTGTAAAGAGAGTCTATGGGACTTCAAATTGTCCTTTCAAAGGTGACAAAAGCAAATACCTTCTGGAAATTAGTGGGTGGGCAGTCACTATGGGCAGATAGAGATAGTAGGAAATAGCATGCAGCATGAAAAAAGTGGGGGGGAAACCCCACTGCAGAATCCTGCATCCCTTGGCCATCCATTTCAGTTTTCGTGCCCCGATTAAAATTGTCATATGCTGGATCTTAAAATTTAGCAGGCCTGCTATAAGTTACTAAAAAGGCCACAGCTGTGTAAACTTCTGCGATTTCCCTTCTTGCCCAGTTTTCAGTATTTGTCCTTTCTCCTCCAGCTGGACTTGTCTGATTTTTTTTTTAATTCAGAAAAATTAAAATCCCCTGCAGTAGCTGCCATGGGCATTACAATATTATGTTTTCTTTATTAGTTGGCAAATGTGCAATTGGGTACTGAAAATAAAATGTGGAACTTAAATTGAGAGAAGACGGTTTTCGTTCCAAACAGTTTGATGCTGTTTACAAAGGCCTAGTAAATCAGATGGGGCTTTAAAACCCAGGACACGGGTTGGGAGCAGGCCAGAGACAGTCAAAAGGAAAGGCTTAGCATAGCTAAAAGAAATTCTGGAATCAGTTCTCACAAGATTTGGTGATAGCCAATTGCTGCTATTAAAAATTCATACAAATAATGAGGCTGTTACTGGCTATCACTCCTAAGTCCTTTTGCAAGATCAAAGGCAATATTCTACTTGCCTATATATTTTTAAAAGCAGGTTTTCTGATTGCGTGTCGATATGCGAACAGGGTTTGCTAAGCAATTGCTTTACTTTCTAGCTTAGAAGCATATCTAGCTCAGATATCAGTGTTAGCAACTCTGGGTTCAGAACCAGTGTTACAACTCTGGTCCCTTAACCAGTGTTAGCAAATTAATGCGGAATAGTGTAATTCACCGGACAGTAAAGAGATACGTTGCTGTAACCACCAACAAACTCTAAAACAGTGATAGTAAGAAAATAAATAGTCTTTACTTTGTAGCAACTAAAATGCTTCTTCCGATCAGTGATTCTAACTTCCAAAACAATCCTTCACCAAACAGAGTTTATCTTATAGTGATGCAAAACAAATCCTCCTTCTCCTTCTTCAGTCACAGCTCCTCAGCACAGGGAATCGAAAAGGAATCGAAAAGGGAATGAGCTGTGATTCTGAGCTTGCTTTATGGTAGAGCTGATAAATACAGCCAATCAGATTATAAGACAGTTCTTAAAGCTACATAACTCCTTAAGAACATAGGCTCATATATATTGTCAACCCAATATAAGGCTGAATATCCTAACAATGAGAAACTGATGTCAACTACTGCATATTAGGAGCAGGCAAATGTCATTTTTAGAAGAGAATATTTGTAAGGTTGACCTGGGAATCAGTTCTTTGTGCTCTCTGAGCTTGGTGGTTTTCTTCTAGATGTTTCATTATCAAAATAGGTAACATTATTAGTGCTTCCAAAGTTCACATTTCTTAGATCTATTTTGCTTTTCAGGTACTAAAGACATATTCTTCTGAGAATTATCCATTTAGATGACCAAGAGTATTTCTCAAACTTTTAAAAATATTTATCAATATTTTTAATAATCATTTTTAATCCCAGAACTCAAATCAATCAATCAATCAATCGATCGATCTATCTATCTATCTATCTATCTATCTATCTATCTATCTATCTATCTATCTATCTATCTATCTATCTATCTATCTATCTATCTATCTATCTATCTATCTATCTATCTATCTATCTATCTATCTATCTATCTATCTATCTATCTATCTATCTATCTATCCATCCATCCATCCATCCATCCATCCATCCATCCATCCATCCATCCATCCATCCATCCATCCATCCATCCATCCATCCATCCATCCATCCATCCATCCATCCATCCATCTATCTATCTATCTATCTATCTATCTATCTATCTATCTATCTACCCACCCACCTACCCACCTACCTACATATCCTTATATCCTGCCTTTGTTATTTTTTTTTAAAAAAAACTCTAAAAATAGGATGGCTCTATGCTGTCTTATTTAAGCACGTTTTTGAGGCTGGGCGCATGTGCAGAAAGTGTGCATGCAAGCAAAGTGCATGTGCGGAAGGCCGGGTGCATGTGTGCAAGGGTGTGTGCACGTGGAGCGAAAAAGTAGTAACAAAATATGAAACCCACTGCTGGTGGGTGGTATGTCAGCAACCCAGCCTCACAAACAAGCAAAGCCCTATCCACAGGATACAGGTAGCATGCAAAACCACATCCACTCCGGTGTGGTTTTGCATGCCTTTCCTCATAGAACTGATGCCTGGTGTCCAAAAGATTGGGGGTCACTGCACTAAACCAGGTGAAACTTTCTTCACCTCAACAGTTTCATTTAGATTATTTTCAACTTTTTTTTTTAACAATTTGGAACTGGAAATGCGTGCTGATCAGTCTCAAATTGCCAAAATCTGCTGTGTATCCCGAACGCCATCAATGTCTCTGACATCAGTTTCAGATGAATGAAAACCTCACTTGGTCATCTTATGAACCTTGTTCATTTCCATGGAAAATTTTGCCTGAAGCAAAATCCCCTTCCTCATAATGATAGTGCTAACTTGAATATTAGGCAATGTATATGATAGTCACTTAAATAATGTTAGGCAATCTGATATCACCATAGATCCATCTTGCAGGATCAGATTCATTTCAAATTACCTCTCAGGGGCCTTGTCTCTACTTTGTGGGATTCAGTCTAGGTTGGTTTTCCTATTATTTTACACATGTTCCCATTTTGGATGCTTCTTAATGATTTCTTTTAATTTGGTTGCAACTGTTCTCAAGAGGAAATTCAGCTTAAATGCATATATAACACATTGGCCTTATGAATGAAGGTGAATATATGTGTCTTTAGGATAAAGTTGCAGGATTGGTCTTCTTTATCAAAAGTGGCTGGTGAAAAATGAGATAGAAGGAAGATAGAGAAGAAACTAGGACAAAGATCCTTTGGAAAAGTCATCCATAAGAGATGAAATTGTGAGTGAAATGCTTGCAGAATCCTTGGGCTCTCCTCAATTGATGTGAGGATTTTAGTTCTCAGAATAGAACATAGAGATCTTTATTAAACAGTTTTATCACTCTGGCTTTGGTTTTATAATGAAACTGTATTATACTGGATAGTAGTTCTTTCTTCTCCCGTATGGTTGATGCAAATAGAACTGATCAATTTAGCTGGCCATTAATAAGTCTAATCTTTGAGAATTACAGATCAGATAGATTCATTTTGCAACTCAAATTAAGGAGAAAGTCTTTCCCCCCCCCTACAGTCTCTGTTCTTTCCACTCCAACACAGACTTCACTGAATTAAAAAAATATATGTGAAGTATCAACAAAGAAAAGTCAAGAGTATCATTCAATTTGGCAAGAAGATTCCTAAAAAGCTTTAGATCCCTTGGAGCCTTCAAACACAGAAAATAGCCTAGACCAGGGGTCTGCAAAGTCGACTCTTTTAAGACTGGTGGACTTCAACTCCCAGAATTCCCCAGCCAGCTGAATTCCCCAGCCAACCAGTCTTAAAAGAGTCGACTTTGCAGACCCCTGGCCTAGACCAACATTCTCCACCTGGAAAAAGTCTTGGTCAACTTCCCCAGAAATGCTGGACTACAATTCCCATCACAAGCTTATGAGGCTGGAAACTCTTGACTTCACAGACTTCTTCAAGTTGTGGAAGAAAAACAGGTTTGGAAGGGTGGGCCACCCTATTTGTAGCCCATCCAGAAATAACAGATTCATCTGGGTCTCTGCAGTAAATGCCTAGGTGGTTTGTACAATTTTCCACATATTAATTATGAATAGGACAAAGCTAAATGTCTCCACCCATCACTAATGTATTTCAGAGATTTTATTTAATGTTCTGTTACCTTCCAGGACCACATCCTCCCAAATGAAACACAAGGGTATGTTTTCTGAAGGATAGATTTTTAGTTTTGTAGAGTTATTGCTTTTCAGTCACGGCCCTTAGAGTTTATGAGTACATAAAATCATCATACCTGGTAATTATAGCTTGAAAATAAAGCCCCTATGAGAGTTCAAAGCATTTGGCCTGTGCCTTTCATCTGTGCTGTGACAATGCATTTTCAAATACATTTAGCAATTTAACTGCATCTCTTCATTATGCAGTCATACAGTTCATAACACAGCCATTGTTTAACAGAGAACTTATATTCCACCACTCCAAGAGAACAAATTGTGCTGACCCACCTCTACAAATAGCACACCCCACAACATTATTTTTCAAATGTGTCTTTCAACTAACATAGGTTTTATTGACCGAGCAGGCTTAGTAAGTTCCCTTTTTCTATGTGAAGCTAGTCTATATATTTTGGATCCAGAATAGAATTGAAACATACTTTCTCATTGACAGATCCATATATTTCCTTTCAAGATGGTCTGATATAATGAAAGGGTTTTTAGTTCTTCATGCAGGCCTAATGGAAAGCTATAAACCTGAAGGTATTTCATTGGGAAATACAGCGTTGTCAAGTTTCCATTTCCAGTATCTCCTAGTTCTGTGATGTCAACCTTATGGCATGCATGCCACAGGTGGCATGCAGCACCCTCTCTGTGGGCACGTGAGCTATCGCTCTAGTTCAGCTCCACCGTGCATACGTGCTTGCCTCCTACCAGCCAGCTGGTCATTGGGTTCCTGCCGCAAAAGCACGGGAACTACCTGTTAACTATATTTTCTTATACTAGATAGAAGTCAGGCTAAGTTGGTTGAGGTTGGACTGAAAGACCTCCAAGGTACCTTCCAAATTTGTTATTCTGTTATTCTGTTGAAGAAATTTATACATTGTGTGCCTACTTTTGCAAGGGGGAGAGGAGTTATTATCTTTGAAATATATTTATCACTATTCAGTTAGGAGGGATAATTCATGCATATGTCTGTTTTATTTTCTCTTTTTATGCACTTTTTGGTGTAATCTTGTTTGACTTTGTTTTGTTTTGTATTTTTCCCCTTTTTTGGCATTTGTTGTTTTGTACAAAATAAAAAATGATATATATATATTTTTAAAAAGGAGCTAATGTCTTACTGGAATAAGTTGTATACATTCCCTTATTTAATTTCTCTCTTGGATAGTTCCTCTGCCTTGGATACTTTCTTTGACATATTCTGTGTATATTTTCTATTTCTTTGTGGGTTTTTTGTTCCCTTTCTTTCCCTTTAACTCTTAAGGCTATAGGTGCATAACAAAGTGAATGTATAGCCAAATCAATCTGCACTTTTCATTTTTTTGAAGAGCTCTCAGTTGAGGGGGAAAGATGCTAAACAGGATTTCTGCTTTTTTTAAAAATAATGATTAAATACATTAGGTATTGAATATGGGGATCTTTAGACCAGAAGTATTAAACTCAAGGCCTGGGGGCCGAATCCAAACAATGGGGTGCTTGGATCTGGCCCATGGGACCACCCTGAAAACAGCAAAGGACCAGCGCATAGTGTCTCTGCCAGCAAAAATGGAGCTTGGGAGGGCTGCAAATGGACCTCTTGAACTCCATTTTCACTGGCAGAGAGTTGTAGGAGGCTGTCACAGCCAAAAACGGAACTCATGAGGGCTACAGGCAGCCCTCTCAAGCTCTATCTTCACTGGTAAAAGGTTGCAGGAGGCTGTCACAGCTGAAAACGGAGCTCGGGAGGCCTTTCACTTGCTCAGGCCACCACAAGTGCCCCTGATATGAATGACGTTGAGCTGGCCACACCCACCTTGGCCCTCTGAGGTCAAACACAATCCTGATGCAGCCCTCAATGAAATCGAGTTTGACACCCCTACTTTAGACTATTAGTCTCGGAGCTTTTACCCAGTGATCCAGTTCTAACACCACCACTGGTCAGGATTAAGGGTGGAAAAATAACAAGAAAAACAAAAATCCCAAAATGCATAAGTGCCTGATTAAAATTAGGTCATAAACATATGGTTTTAAGCTCAATTGGTCAGCATATCAGAGCTTTTTTTTCATTAAAAAAAGAACATTGATGCAATTTTTCTCCCTATAAGAACAAGCTAGAGCAGGGGTCCCCAACCTTTTTTGCACCAGGGACCGGTTTCATTTTAAAGAAAACTCTGCGGACCGGCTGAGTGGCTCAGCAGTCATGTGATTGGGTGGGCGTGGCCAATTTGGAAAATTTGAAACTCACTTAACAATGGTCTTGGTTAGCAACCAAACTTTTGGGCTCAATTGTGGTCATAAGTTCTCTCTCTCTCTCTTTCTTTTTCTTTCTTTCCTTCTGTCTTTCTTTCTTTCTCTCTTTCTCTCTCTCTCTTTCTTTCTCTGTCTCTTTCTTTCCTTCCCTCTTTCTTTCTCTTTCTCTCTCTTTATTTCTTTCTCTTTCTCTCTCTTTATTTCTTTCTTTCTCTCTCTCTTTCTTTCTTTCTTTCTCTCTCTCTTTCTCTCCCTCTTTCTCTCTTTCTTTCTCTCTCATTTTTTCTTTCTTTCCTTCTTTCTCTCTCTTTATTTCTTTCTCTTTTTCTCTTTCTCTTTCCCTCTTTCTCTCTCCCTCTCTTTCTTTCTCTTTCTTTCTCTTTCTGTCTCTTTTTCTTTCTTTCTCTCTCTTTCTCTCTTTCTTTTTCTCTTTCTTTGTCTCTTTCTTTCTCTTTTTCTCTGTCTGTCTTTCTTTCTCACTCTCTTACTTTCTCTCTCTCTCCCACTTTCTTTTTCTTTCTTTCTCTTTCTCTCTTTTTCTTTCTGTCTCTCTCTCCTTCGTCCGCCCATCTCTGTCACTCTGTGTGTGTGTGTGTCTGTCTGTCTGTCTCGCATTCAGGCACTTAATCACTCATTCTGTGCCTCTGTCTATCTTTCTCTCCCTCCCTCCCTCTGTGTGTGTGTGTGTGTGTGTGTGTCACACTCTCTGATTCCCTCCCACCCTGTCTCTCTCTGTGTCTATGCCTCTCTCTGTCGGTCTGTCGTCATCCCGTCCCGTCCCGTCCCCCCCCACCGCGGAGTCTCCTCAGTCTGGCTCGACTAGCTCACTAGCCTTAGCCTGCCCCGCCTGGGCGGCCGCTGCCGCGCTTGGTCCCTCGTGCGCTCGGTCAGGCTCTTTCCAGGAGCTGAGAAGGCTCCGTGGGGTGGGGGTGGGGGGGAGGAAACTCCGCAGCCCCTGGAAGAAGACGAGTGGCCGGTTGGGGAAGCTCTGGGGGGGCAGGGAGGAAGGGAATCCGCGGGCGGTAGGGAGGGCTGTTGCTGCGGCATGCAGGAGTCCCACCGTCGACAAAGGTGGAGGAAGAGGTGCACCCCAACCGCGTGAAAAGCCCCGCCTGCGCTCTCCCGCGCGCTCTGCCCAGGGGGCTGCCCCCTCCTCCCTCCTCCTCCTCTCTGGCCCTGCGGCCTGGCTCCTACCTAGCCACGGACCGGCACCGGTCCACGGCCCGGGGGTTGGGGACCCCTGAGCTAGAGGATAGGTCAGTGACAAAAACATGAATCATATATATCTGAAACTCTTGTATGCACATATAAGTACCAGCAATAACCAAATAAACTGTCTCTATGTCAACTAACTTTCTCCAGGGTACTTACCAATAAATTGCACTTTTAAATCTTCATGCTATCCTATCCCAAATTAAATTACTGTTCTATTTATAAAAGTGATGCCCACAAAAACATATACATATATAACGTATATGTCTGGATAATCTTTAATGGGTCACTGAGTTGAGAAAGAAAGGGGGGAAAAACCATTTACATCTAACAACCACCTTTGAAGAATGCTAATCTCAGGTCTCAGATATACAGTATAAGATCACAAATATATTAGGCTATTAACCTACACAGGAAAAACAAACTCTCCTTTCCCTTTAGATTATGACTGCTGTACAGCTCCTATCAGATTATATACTTTTAAAAATGATCTATTCCAAGGATTTTGCTTCCCTCCTCTAAAAAAATGAAACATTCAGAACCTGTAATATTTCTGCTTCAGATTTTAGTCATGAGGGGACATCAGTAAACCTGCTTTAATGGGCTTCTTTTGATTAAAATAATTTTATACAGTTTATAAATGCAAATATTAGGTGCAATAATAGGCACAATTATGGTTTTTAGATACAATTACTAGGTACACTTATTTGCCCTGTTTAACTTTGAAAGATGTAACATTTTTTTCTTGAAACCAGGTTATTAATCTCAATTTCATAATATTCTAAAAACGGATTAAATTTCACAACTATGAAACCAGATTGCCAAGGGCCATTAGGGAGATGGACTGGTTCGTCCCTTCTTCAAATATTTTTAGGCTGACTGGATATATGTGGAAATGATGGTCTTTGAGTGTGTGTTTGTGTGTGTGTGAAAGACTGTGTGTATGGTTTAACTTTACATGTAAAAGCAGAACTTGGAAATTAGATGGAGAAATTAGTGACAATTATATTTTCTTAACCTTTTACCATGTCTTTCTGCATAATAATCATCAAAACCAAAAAAACACAGCCCACTTTAAAACATTAAATTTGAATGCAAACAAGATTTAAAAAGGCACACCTAGGCTACACTCACACTACAAAAAACAAAGCAAGGCAAACCAAACCAAAAGGCATGGAAAAACAGAAGAAAGCATAATACTTCAGCTAAAAATGGGGGGTGGGAAATGAAATTTTGCAAGTTTTGATTAGGGTATCTAACTTGGAAAAAGAATGACTTCTATTGCCCAGGGATAATACCCATAGTGGGGCAAAGGGAAATAATGCAAAGTGCCCTTAAGTTACTAAAATGACATCAAGCAAAGAAATAGGTTTATAGTAGAGAATCAGAGTTGTGAATGAACTTAAGTTTTTGTAAATGAACAGAGGCCCTAACAGGATAAATATTCTCTTTTATCCTTGAGAGGGTAGAGTGTAACACAGTGGTAGTCAACCTGGTCCCTACTGCTCACTAGTGGGCATTCCAGCATTCATGGTGGGCGGTAGGGGTTTTGGCCAATACTGAAGCACTTTCCTTTTTAAAATTTAATTGACTTCCCTACTTTATAAATCACCATTACTGTGGAACTGGTGGGCGGTTAGAAAATATTAGTACTAACAGAGATACAAAAGTGGGCGGTAGGTATAAAAAGATTGACTACCCCTGATGTAACATAATCCACCTAGCTAATACGGTAAGAATCGCAAAGTTTCTCCCATGGGAAAAACAAGTTAAATACTCTTGCTCTAAACCCGGAAATGTTTTGCCTTTGTCAATAGATTATGTTTAACTCAAACTTGCCTTTCACTAGGAATAAAGAATAAATACGTTTTTACTTGCATGGTGGATTTGGTTCAATCTCAAAACTACCACTCTTAGATTTATAAATAGAGAGTATGTAGGACTATTTGTTCAATAATTTCACAACAGATTCAGCCATATGATCAACTGGGAAATTGACATCCTATATCAAGCCAAGTTTAAAAAATGCCAGAGAATTCCAAGAGGCCTGGCACTCAGAAAAAATTGGCCATCCATAGACACATAAAGGTAAATCACTTCTACACGCCACTTAAAAGAGATAATCAAAAAGTCCAAATGGAAACAACAACAAAAAAACACAAACCCCTTCTCACCTCAACATCCATATGAGCAGAGCTTAACACCAAGATTAACACTAGCCAATAATCAAGTAAACGACACCCCACCTGCATTGGAACTACCAATGTAGACAAATTAACAGTAAACAACAGTAAACAACAGCCTAACCAAGGAAACATCAAGAAAAGCCCACCAACACTGATAGGGCAAGCCACAAGTACATAAAAATAAGAGCAAACTCCCTCCCTTCTAGCACTGATTATATTACCTGGTTTGGTAATGAAACATCTTCAAGAAAACCACCAAGCTCAGAAAGCACCAAGGACCCCACAATTCAACCCCGATCTACAAATATTCTCTTCTCTTGGTACTATATTTTCTGCATTAGCTTCTTGAACTGCAAACTTTCATTACAGGGATTTCAATATATTCATTCCCGTATGCCAGAAAACACAGCACACTTAAATTTTGACCAAAAAGGTCAACCTTTAAGCTGTATAATAAATTATAATCTGGAAACATTTCAGATCTAGCATGGAAATATGATTTAGATTAATAATGTGACTAATGGTAAAGAATGCAAATGGCAGAGATCGGTTGATGTTGCATATTTGTACTATAGTTTGCTGCAAATGTAGTATAAAGCACAAGAATTGTATAGTATAAGAGTCACAAGTGCCTTACACATTGGAGAAGCAACGAAAAAACAAACAAACCTGCTGCTTTGATTGTTATTTCTTGGACAAACAGCTGAGTGAGGAGAAGCAGAGAGGAAAAAAGAAAGCAAATATACCTCACATTTTTGATGAAACTTATGTGAGTAGGTTTTAAAAGCTTGACTTGGAGATGTTCACCCCATTCCCTTGGGGCAACAAAGGTTGCAATGACCCCGAGGGTAGCAAAGCATGAGTAATAGCCATGACCAAACAAAACCTGGGAATTATGAGGTAAATCTGAGTCTCCTGATAGCTCTGTGCATTGTCATTGTTGTTTCACACCAGAATGAGAGTTCAGGACAAAATGTCACTTTCAGCTTTTGAATACATAGTAGAAATTGAAAGTAAGAGTCGTGGTGACATTTTAGCTGGGAGACCTTTTTCTTTCCCGTTTCCTGGCTATGGAAAAATAGAACGAACTGCAACAAAACCCTTTTCTCATTGTCATGAAGCAGGAAAGAAAGCCACAGAACCAAAATGCCACCGTGAAGCTAGTTTTCTATTATAGTTGTATTGAATATTTTGTTATTTTTACACAGGTAAGATAAGGTTAGCCATTTCTGAAAAGACTCCCTGGGGAAAAAAAAGAAAAAGACATGCAGTAGCTCCATCCTTGGTCTTATTTTTGAGCTATGAAGCTAAAATGATTAACTGAACAGCTCAATGACTTATTTATCTTGGATTAACAGGGTGGTCATTGGTCTTGTGTAAATCCAGACACGGGACAGAATTAGTTCAAGGTTAAGACTGCAATTAATATCCACCTGACATCCAGTAAAATAAGCTGAAGCACTCCGGCAAAGTATCTATCTGGCCAAGCTTTTGTTTGAGTTTGAGAACTCTTTGTAAGAATAATTTCTTTATTTCAATGGCAATGAAGCAGGGGTGGGCTTCAAAAATTTCAGCAATGGATTCTCTGCCCAGTTGCTGGGTAGGTGTGGCCATGGTGGGTGTGGTCTAGTTGGCCTTTTGCACCACGGTGGAGAGTGGGGCATTTCCTCCTTCCTCAGGCTCCGGAGGTTTTCCTTGAGCCTCTGGGAGGGTGAAAATCGCCTCCCATGGGCTGTGGAGGCCCTCCTGAGGCCGGAAATGGGCCAACTTCTGGCCTTCTGGAATTTCCAGAAGGCCTCCCTGAGCCTCCGCATGGGCCTTACACCTACCTCGCATCCAAAATGGTCTGCATGGAGAGTTCTGGGAAGGGTGGGGAGGAGTGGGGAGGGGTGGGGAGGGGTGGGGAGAGGTGGGGTGGGCCCGGCCAGCCAGGGATGGATTTGGACTTGACCATAACATTAGTTACAGGTTCTCCTGCACCCGGGAGAATCTGTAGCAGCCCACCGCTGCAACCAAGCGATTCTAGCATTATTTTAAAATGTATAAACCAGGTGGCTTTTCAAAACCAACTAAGAAGTCAGAGGCAAAATCTTCATTTGAAACTTCCTTGCCCACATTTTTCTCCCAACCATCTGTAAAATAATAGCAATACAACCCTTTGTATCACTGCTACTTTTATCTGAATAAAAGGTTCTAAACATATCAGGTTTTTTTTTAAAAAAAAGTGTATTTGGGGTTAGCGATTTTTCAAGACATTATTACAGACAGAAAGGCGGATGGATGGACAGACAGACACATGCACACTTTTAAAAAGGATTTGAAAACTGCCTGAGTTTACAAGACTCTGATAGATATATACCTTCTGCAATTGATGAGTCTATTTCTTTTTATACATCCGTGTCATGAATGCAATGCAAATGTAAAAAGAGACCTTTAATCACTTTTATTTTGATGCTATTCTTCCTCCACAGGGAGTTTGTAACCAAATATATTTTCCACATCTTATTTTTAAAGATCTGACAATATTTTAATCATCTAGCATTTTTATATCTATTAAAAGTTGTGGAGACAAACTTTGGAGGGTTTCAAAGAAGTTACTCTATCATTGATCTATATTGGTATCCAAATTACAGCAGTATGCTAAAATATTATTATTAAAGACAAATATACTGGCAAATTTCACTTCATGCATGTACAAATGTAGGATTTTTTCTGTGTTGGTAAATTGATGCAGATAAATACAAAGCAGATTACATTCTTAAATTGCTCTCTACCTTGGCAGATGCTAATAAAAATATTTCACATTGACTTTAAGTTATTTCATCCACCACATCATATTTTTAAAAATCAGACTGATCAACTTATATTTTATTCATGGTTTATTCACAGAAAGGTGCAACATCATAACACAAACCTTTGACTTAGATTTGATTTCAGAACACCAGTGTAGGGCTTACCATACACATGTATCGTTCCTTCTTTATCCTTCTTTATTACAAATGCCTATGATATTTTTGAGGTTGTTTTATAATCTAGACATTAATTCTTTGTGATCAATAAATACAAGAAAATGGGTTTGTATAAGCCGAAATAAATTATGATTATTTTCTTCTGCTTTCTCTTTAGAGGTAAGCAGTTTTTATGTCTGTGAGCTATGGGGAAAGTTAACTGCACTTCTAAAACATAAAGTTTAATTGGGGATAAATCTGCTCCAAGCACAACATTTTAAGAAAGACATTACATGACATCCTGGTATTCTTATCCCTAATAGAAGGGAGATTAATTAACTTTATCATAGTTTACGGGCATGATATTTTGAAATTTAAAAAGATCAGGAACACTGCCAAAGACAGGTTCTGTCTTTCAGAAATGGAGAAAAAGAAATCTTTGGAAAAAGAAAAAAAAAGATTATTTATATTTTGTCTTAGAGCCAAAGAAAAGGACTCCGTTAATCTTCTGTTTCTAAATTTACTCTAATAGCAGGGAATTTATAGATCTGAGATTGGCAGGCTGTTACTCCCTAAAATTTCAAATTCTCCAGTTCCTGCTCCAAACTCCTAAGGGAAAAAAAGGCACAATTAGACCTTGAGAGAAAGGCAACATGAAAGTAGTTGACAACATCTGTGGAAGATGTATTTCAGTAGCAGAATGCACTGGTTATTTTAAATCAATCCATTCTCTACTTTTCATGATCCAGCTTTTTGGATATGCAGTTAGTAAACTACCAAAGAATAGTAATCTTGTCTTCTTCTTTGCTTTCCCTTCTCGCTTTAGAATCTCTTTATGAATATTTTCAATTCGCTTCCTGCCTACCGTTCCATTTAGGACAATTTTCTGTTCATGTCTTTCATTTCCATCAGTCTTTTTCAGTACATTTATGTGATTCAAAATCATGCCAGCATTTTCATTTCTAACCAATATAGTTTCCACGACTTATGCTATAAATCATGATCTAATCTTCTATGGCCTAATCATAAATATTTAAATAATAAAAAAAAGCTTCAACAAACCTAGGCAAATCATTATGTAGTACTTGTGTTTGATTCTATGTTATGTATTGCTTTTATTTTCCAAAAAAAATTGAAAGCATCTGGCATGTGATCATCACCTTCTCAAGCAACGAAGAAAATATTTATGAATTATTTAATGCCATTAGTGGCTAAATACTAAACATAATTGACTAATATTTGCTAATTGTTATTTGACCATCTGTAGAGCAGCTTGCCATGAAAATATTTGTTGGAGTGTTGGAAATGTGAAAAATCAATCTGATACACGAGTTTTATAAATTACATGATTGCATCCATTTTATATTTTATTTTGAACCCATGTGCTTATGGAATTCATTCCTCCAACTTCTTAAAAAACATTTTTCTAAAGCATTTGAGCATTTTAATCTAGTTCCAACATTTTTTTTGACATTTAATATTGCATATCTTTTAAAGTTGTTTTAACAAGATGTATGTTGTACTTTTGTTTTGTTATGCAGATGTCTAGTTTCATGGAAAAGCTACCACCAGTGATGTACATATACAGTATAAGTAAAATAATGAAAAAGCATTTTAGAATTTTCAGCACGCACTTTTCTTGTCTGGATAGAAAAGGTAAAACTTCAGATTTTGAGATTGAATATCAAATGTTTGAAAGAAGTAGTATGGCTCCTCTGCCTACTCAGGTTTTATTGCATTACTCCTGGCTTATGAGTGACAACATTCTGAAAAGACAATGTGAAGAGCATAGTCTAGACCAGTGTTTTTCAAGCTTGGTGACTTTAAGTCCTATGGACTTCAACTCCCAGAATCCCTCAGCCAGCATAGCGGAATTCTGGGGAATTCTGGGAGTTGAAGTCCCCAGGACTTAAAGTCGCCAAGGTTGAGAAACACTGGTCTAGACCAATGGCTCACAACCTTTTGGTCACCAGAGACTGGTTCTGTGGAGAGGGGTTTTTCCGCAGACCAGAAGGGACGTGGTTTCATGTACTGCCTGTATCCTGTGGATAGAGCTTCACTTGTTTGCACGCCCCAGTTTCTGACATGCCGCAGTCTATGGACTGAGGGTTGGGGACCCCTGGTGTAGAACTCAGTAACAGAACAGAGCAAATCTGGAATCTCATTGGATCAAAAATTGATGGAAATTAGATCCTTAATTTTTCCAGAGCTAATGCTTTATCTATTCATTTGTATTCAAACTTAGTTGAGTCTACTAGCAATTATACAGTTAATTTGCTGAGCATTACTGATTTCCTTGCTTGTTCATGGTCTTGGTTGATATCAGAACTTTCAAGGGTCAAGGCCCCAGAGATGCTACTAAAATCCTTGCCTGTTACAGAGCTGATAGCAAATTGGAAGAAGAACATGGTAGTTGTTCTACCCCACATCATAGATGAGTGGGTTTAAGTGGCACTGATAATAATGCTACAGTAGGTCAAGTAACTAAGGTAGATCCTTGCCCCATTAATGGCTAGAGTAATCCAGATATTGCAAGACATTAGCAATTGTCCCATTCCATTTCTGTAAACATTGAAGATGTGTGTGCAATTACTAATTAAAATAAATAGATCAAAAATGGCATAAAATGTAGAACTTCTCATGAATGGAGAAAAGTATACTGAGTCTTCTTATATGAAATTATTTCTCTTTATAGTGTTCAACATTCCAGTCAAAGAGTGATGCAGGCCAGCAGACTGGAAATTTGGAGTCAAAGTATGTCTCCTTGGAATCACTAAGTCTCCCCTCCTCCCACATTTTTTCACAATACGTTAAAACTAAACTGTGATTGCCGTATTTTTCGGAGTATAAGACGCACCTTTTTTCCTCTAAAAAGAGGCTGAAAATCTGGGTGCATCTTATCGAATACAGCATTTTTGCCTCCTGAAACCCCGCCCCTTCACCAAAATGGCTATGTGCATACCCTTATGGAGCCTTCCAGAGAGCTCCTGGGGGCTGGGGAGGGCAGAAATGAGCAAAAACCAGGGCGTTTTTGCCCCCCCGCCCCCAGCAGAACTCTATAAGCCTCCATAAGGCTATGCATGCTGTTTTTTGACCAAAAAACGGGCCATTTTTCCTCGTTTTGGCCCCACCCCCACCCCCAGGAGCACTCTGCAAGCCTCCCCCCAAGGCTCTTCATGCCTTTTATTTGAAAAAAAATGGGCCCATTTTTGCGGAAAATGGGCCGCTTGGGGGAGGTTTGCACAGTGCAAAAAGGGTCTTTCCCCCGTTTCGGAAAGCTGTTTAATTAGAGTGATTGATGAGAATTACGTTGGTCAAGTACTGTGTCTGCAAAAACAAAGATTTGTTCCAAAGGTGGTCAGTGATTTCCTTCTCCAGCACATCGGTAAATACACTTGGAAACATCTACCTACCTACCTACCTACCTACCTACCTACCTACCTACCTACCTACCTACCTACTCTCTCACTCTCTTTATCCCTACCTATCTTCTCTCTCTCTCTCTCTCTTTCTCTCTCTATTTTTCTTTCTCTATCCCTCTACCTACCTATCTACACTCTCTCCCTACCTACCTACTGTATTTCTCTCTCTCTTCCCTCTATCTACCTACTCTCTCTCCCCCCCCCATCTATCTACTGTATTTCTCTCTATTTCTCTCTCTCTATCCTTCTACCTATCTACACACACTCTCTCTCCCCCTACCTACTTACTGTATTTCTCTCTCTTTCTCACCCTCTCTATCCCTCTATCTACCTACCTACTTTAAAAAAAAATTGCCTCTTCAAAATACTCTTCAAATATACTCTGGTGCGTCTTATACTCTGAAAAATACGGTATTCAACATTGTCCACTGCTATCTGCAGATCCCAAACTGTTTTAACAAGATATTCTCGATATGCTTGAAAATCTAGTGTCCACTGAGGACACCTCCACTTTATTGTTACTCAGGTCAGAGTTAGACAATAGCCAAGCATAGAGAACACACATCAATCATCTCTGTTTTAAACTGCTCAACTGCTGAATGTACTGTGCTCTTCAGTGATCTGTGAAACAACAAATATCTCTTCACAAAAAAAAGCAAATAAGTTCCTTGTTTTCGTCATTCCTATATACCTCCATAGCTGTGTATCATCTTTGTGCAGTTTGTGGCAATCTCAGTCTCATTTCCCATCCTATAAAAGTTACGACCACAACTGAGCACAAAATGTACATGGCTAAGTGAAAAATTTGTTAAGTAAGTTTTGCTCCATTTTATGATTTTTCTTGCCACTGCATTTTTCTTGCAGTTGTTAAATTAGTAACATGGTGGTTAAGTGAATCTGGTTTCCTCATTACTTTGCTTGTCAAAAGATTGCAAAAGATGATCACCTGGGACATGACAACCATCATAAAGATGAGTCAGTTGTCAAGCATAAATCATGTGACCATGGGAATGCATGCAACAGTCATGTGTCAAAATGGTCATAAATAACTTTTTTCAGTGCTGTTGACCTTCGAAGGGTCACTAAGTGAACTGTTGTAAGTTGAGGACTACCTATATTCTTTTCCTTCATTGTTCCGTTGCCCTCAATAAAATACAATGGACAATCCAAATCCAAACATTACAATAGTCATTTTTCTCCCCATGTAGTGATCAACAAGAAGAGCAAATGTTGATTTTGATTTTGTATGATGCAACAGTCTTCTTGAGCAGGGGTCTCCAACCTTTGCAACTTTAAGTCTGAAGGACTTCAGCTCCCAGACTTCTCCAGCTGGCTTTGCCATTCCAAATTTTGCAGTACAGTGACATTAACCAACAGGTTCTGTGCGAAGCATTCAAAAAGGTGCTTCAGAAAGTGGCTTAGAGCAAGCTAAGCAGTGGTGGGATTCAAATAATTTAACAACCAGTTCTCTGCCCTAATGACTGGCTGGGTGGCCATGTGACTGGGTGGGCATGGCCAACTTGATTGGTCTCACCCTTAGGAAATGTTTCCTTAGTCCAACTCATAATAAAGTAGCACTGTTCCAATATTTAGAATAGAATAGAATAACATAGATGGAAAGGACCTTGGAGGTCTTCTAGTCCAACCACCTGTATCATTTTAGACAAATAGTTATCCAATCTCTTCTTTAAAACTTCCAGTGTGGGAGCATTTACAACTTCTGGAGACAAGTTGTTCCACTGATTAATTGTTCTGTCAGGAAATTTGAGGGGCTCCTACAAAAAGGAAGGGGGCAATCTATTTTCCAAAGCACCAAAAGGCACAACAAAAAACAATGGATGGAAACTAACCAAAGAGAGAAGCAACCTAGGACTAAGCAGAACTTTCCTAAGGGAAATTTCCATCAACCAATGGAATAGCTTGCCTTCAGAAGTTGTGGGTGCTCCATCACACACAAGCAACACAGTTACAAGATAATTTGAAATCTTTACAGTCTAATACTGTAAGCTGAGTATTCTTCCTAGAGGTACTGAGGTTGCCATATTCTTTGGAAAGCTCAGTGAGTGCATCACTCAGGACAGAGAGATGGGCAGCATACAAATTTAATACATAAGTAAATAACAGGCAAAGAAAGTGGGAAAAGATTTTCCCAACAGCCTGCCATCCAGATGATGGAACTACCTCAAGGTTTCAAGGCAGTGATGTCAAACTCATGTCGTCACAGTGTCATCTTGTAACATATCAGGACTTTCCCCCCCTTTCGCTAAACCAGACAGGGGCGGGGCCAGCACATGATGCATCTGGCCCACTGGCTGCGAGCTTGACACCCCTGTTTCAAGGAGATGTCCTTTGTTCATTCCAAGTGATTCTTTCAATGTTAGGCAAGAGATAATTAACCTGCTTTACTCTTTTTTTATGAAGAAATTATACTCGGCTTTTATGTATTTTGACATCCAGCATGCTAATTTAAGAAATCTTTAGCTTAATTTTCTACCATACAGGTTGTTTGTTGAAGTTCTATCAAAGCCTACCTTTGGATTTTTAAATGTGTTTATTTTTACTTTAAACCTTCTTCTAGGCAGTTCCTGGCTTGACAATTAGATACACCTCCCTTTGAAGGTCTCCAGGTAGTGACTTAAACTCCTGACACAGGAGACCCAGGTGTAAATCTTCTCAGAGGTCAGCTGAAATCATTTCCTCAGAACAGTGCACTGGAGGCAGCTTCATTCATATTCCCTTGGAAAGAGATTTTGTTTCATTAAACTCTAGACTTGACTCTTTCTCAGAGAGGTCAGGGAAAATGCTACATGCAGCCCTTTCTCCTTCAGTAATGCCACCACTTGTTTGATTTATAGCAGCCGTTCCTTCATAAGCCACAAAAAGGCCCCGGAGAGACTTTCGCTTCCCGTGAAAAGCAAATGAAGACTGGATTCATGTGTTGGGAGCTGACTAGGTAAGAATACTCATGGAATTGAAGCAATTGGTCTTGGAAATCAATGAGACCATTAACATTTTACAGATGTAAATATTTTGTCAAATCATGGGAAGGCTGCATGGAATGTTTTTTTTTGGGTCTATAAATTTAAAAACAATTAAATACCTGATTTTGAGAAGATGGAGAGGTCACAGTAATGTTTTAGTATTTCTTGGAACAATCGACCATTTTTTCACCTTCTCAAGTTATATTTGGAGGAAAACCAGTCTTATCTGATTGAATATCAACTGTTCAAAAGTCAAAGGTCAAAAAAGGATTAATAAGATAAAATAAGATAGGCCTGCATTTACTGGTTAGAGCCTGTAATGCTCTTTTCCCAGTCCCATAGGGTTGGGACATAAAAACAACTATTAGAAGGGGAAGGAGGTATAGTAGAATCAGATTTGCAAGATTCTGTTATTATAGCTAATTTCAATGTCTTTTTAGCTCTCCTGTGGGATTAATTTCCTGATTTGATTTACCTGGTCAGCAGTTGTGGGATTCACTTACCTTTGCTACCAGTTTGCAAATGTGGGCTCACATGCGCAGAAGATTGCACATTACATCGGAGCGGGTGGGCAGAACCTCCAGCAGCTGCCGCTACCAGTTTGCACAAACCAGTAAGAACTGGCTGAAAATAGCCTCTGCTGGTCAGGCTGACACAGGACAGAACAAGTTATAACTGAAACTTGACCTTTTAGCAATGAAAGTAAATGCTTGCTTTATATCATAAGAACATAAGAACATAAGAATAGCCTTGTTGGAACAGGCCACAGCCCATCTGGTCCAGCATTCTGTCTCACACAGTGGCTCACCATTTGCTTCAGGGTATTCCCAAGCAGATGTCTTCACCTGCTTATGATTCCCTGCAAATGGCATTGAGAGATATCCTGCCTATCTCTCCAACCCGGAGGGTGTCCTTAGGCATCCATAATGATAGCCATGGATACCCTTGTTCTCCATGAACTCGTCTAATCCTTTCTTAAAGGTGTCGAGGCTGACAGCTGTCACCACTTCTTCTGGCAGGCAGTTCCATAGACCAGTGATTCTCTGGGTGAAAAAGTACTTACTTTATTTGTTTGAGGTCTAGCTTCCAAAAGTTTCATGGAGTGGCCCCTAGTTCTAGTGTTGTGCGATAGGGAAAGCAGTTTTTCCTTTTCTACTTTGTCCACACCATGCATGATTTTATAGACTTCAATCAGATCACCTCTCAGGCGTCATCGTTCTAGAGTGAAGAGGCCCAGCCGTTGTATACTATACCAGGTATAGTATTGTAATGTCACATTACAATACTATACCTGATCAAATCAAATCATAGAGTTCTAGGTTACCATATGTCTAAGCAATATACAACACTACTCCATTTCTTTTTACAAATTTTCCAATAAATTTGCCAGTATTACAGAACTTAATTTTGAATTTATACCAATAACATCTATGTTTTAGTTTTCCTGAAACATGCCCCTGAATAGTTGTTATAAGATGAAGCAGCTAGCTAGCAACTCCTTTTGTAGTTATATATTTTTTTCAATGTCACAAGTCTTAATTCCCTGCAGCCAAAGGTGGGATTCAGCCGTTTGGGTGAACTGGATGCTAGTTTTACATCTGGTTCACCGAACCAGTAGTTGCAAAGACTGTCTGGCCATGCCCATCTCACCCCACCGCTCCCAGGAGTCTCCACGCAGCCCGTCAAGATGTCATGAGGGTCTCTGAAGCCCAAGGGAGGCGTTTTCGCCTTCCTGGAGGCTCAAGGAAAACCTCTGGAGTCTGGGGAGGGTGAAACCTCCTGCCCATGTTGTAGGAGGCTGAAGGCCACACCCACCTGGCCACACCGACCCAGCAACTGGGCAGAGAACTGGTTGCTAAAAATTTTGAATCCCACCTCTGCCTACAGCCCTTGTAGTATTTTATCTATAAGTCATATCTTTTATGCATATAACTGACTAATCCTAAAGCCATATTTTTGGTTATATGTGGCAGAATTAAGTTTTATTCATCCTTCTTCATGAATAGCTGTTTCCTAAAAGGATTCCTTTACTAATCAGTATGTATGCCTCAGCTTCGAATCAAAGATTAGAACCGTTCAAAAGTTGAAATAAAAAAAGCTTTGATGTAGCAAATATTTTTGCAAAAAAACTCTGCTGTGTTGCTAGTTCCTTGGTTCCTCCAACGTGACCTGCTGTTTTGGTATAAAGTAGAAGCATCCTGACAAAAACAAAGGACATCTTTTAACATTGTACCTTGTTAGCCTGTTTTTTCTTAACCTATGACAACTACAAGGATAGCTTTGAAAAGAGGATTTCTCTTTAAGCCCTGCTGATTTTTACCTCCTTCAGCTGCTACTTGTTCTGAACATACTGGAACTTTTGTGATTTCAGGAGCCAAGGAGCAACCAGGCCTTATCAAGTCAAGTGATACTACTTCATAAGGCAAAAGTATCCAAAATTCCATCGTCCAAAGGAGAAATATTTGATGTGTTAACATTCCAGGTTTTAGCGAAGAATAAATGATTGTTACAGTTTATATGATTTTGGTAGTGTTTCAATGATTGATATTCTGAAGCCTGAAGTTTATTTTAAAGTGCCATGATCAGAATTGATTTTTTCATCAAAATGATGAAAAAAGTGTCATGCTATGACAAGAAAATCTCTGTCCTTTTTGAATGCTTGTATGATGTTACAACATACATACCAAAGAAGAAGTGGAGTTTGCTTGGTAATGGCATATCACTCTATGCCTTCCCTCCTGAGGGACACCTCAAGTTCAGATGCTACATCAGCTGATATTTTCTATATTAGCATACATATTAGTTGTATGAAATGCATTTGAATATTAATAGTTCGGGTTGGTAGTTAGGCTGTTGGTTTGAGCTCCGAGCTTCATGACTTGGTTGCAAATGTTTTGTCACCATTTGACAGTGGTGCAATTCAGCCGGTTCTATTCGGTTCAGGCGGACCGGTAGCAGTGGTGGTGGGAGGCTCTGCCCACCCACCCGAACATCATCGCATCCCATTTTTGACAGTCTGTGCATGCATGGAACGACCTGCACATGAGTGGAGGTGGCTCTCATTTGCGAACCGGTAGCGAAGGAAAGTTGATTTCATCCCTGCCATTCGAGGAGACATTGTCGGTGTGTTTTGAATTGTGCTCATCTGTCAGAACACAGGTTTTTTTAATACCTTTTTTATTCTCATAAAAAGGTATTTAAAAACCTGTGTTCTGACAGCTGAGCACAATTCAAAATGTACTGACAATGTCTCTTCGAATGGTGATAAAATGTTTGTAACCAAATTGCCAAGCTCGGAGCTCAAACCAACAGCCTAAATATTAGTTGTATGTTATACATTTAGCTTTCACCATACAGTTTTGTTCTTAATGTCACTCACTTTATCTTTCTCTCTCTCACTCATTCATTCATTATCAGCTAAGCTATTATTCTGCATTTAAACTGAGTTGTTTCCTGTGACTTCTCTGAGGAAATGTTAACACGGCTTTATTCCTGAAAGTTATTAACTTAGCTCTATTTTATATTCACATTCTACTTCCAGAGATAAGACAGCTTGCTTATTTTGTTACTAAATTCTTCAACATCCTGGCGTCAATCTCTTTATTTATTTAATAGATTTGTGGGCCTCTCACCAAACGCCTCTGGATAGCTTAACACCAAATCCCACAATAAAAAGGCAAATATGCTGAGGAGGAAATTCAGTCCAAAGCCTCATACATAACTGATGGTTGCTGGGGCCGTATCTCATCCTAACCTACAGAGTACAGAAACTGTCAGGTCTTCTGTATTTTCCTAAAAGCCAGCAAGGTTGGGGCTGTATTCAGAGGTAGTGCAATACTATTCCCAAAGTGTAGCAACCGAGAGATCATTTTGTTCTTTAGCTCAGCTGAGTTCTCAGATGCCTCCTCAAAAGTATGACCTCCTTGAATACACTCAAAATAAAAACCTGAGAATGTATTCTGGGCAGTTTTATCTCCAATCACATTTAAATAATAGAAGCATAAGCAAAGATCCTTTGCCAAGCGCTAAAACTCATGGTGAGGATCCTGGAATTGAAGTTGAACTAAATGTAGAATTCTAGAAATCTAGAACGCTTCTTATACATTCTTTTTTTAAAAATAGTTTATGTATGTATTAATAATTGTGAGTTCAATCCTAGGTAGAGGCAGATGTAGGGTCTCCTGCTTGGGTTGGACTAGATCATCTGCAAGGTCTCTTCCAACTCTGTTAATCTGTTATCTGTTATCTTCTTCTACATTCTTGCAGCCTGCTGTGCAATTGGGTGAATGCTTAAAAACTCATCCCCTTTCAGCAGGTTATGCTAACTAGAAGAACATTTGCGTTCCTAATTATTTTCTTCAGTGGGGAGAGAAGGGGCAAAGCATTATTTTTTCCCAAACACATTTTATAGGCATTTAATGCAACTGCAATCAGGGGGTTGTTTTATTTTCTTTTTTTTTTTAAATGAGCCATGAAACTTTGGGACCGATTAGGTTAAACATTTTAATAAATTAAAATAAGGTGTGAAAACTGCGTAAAACAGTACAAATGGCTTTTCTCCCCCTGTGCTATAGAAGTACTGAACGGCATTGAACAGTAAAAAGAGAAGGAAATTACAAAGGCAGAAATCTCTTTCAATGACCTTCTCGCTATGATTCCAGCTGATGTTCTCTTTCAAGTTATTATAATTAAGAGAGTACACATTAAAAGGTTTTCATTTGTGAGATGGATGGTGCGGTTTTACAACATGGTCAAATAATGTGCCCATTATGAATCTCGGATCCAGTGCCAACAAAAGTCTGCAACTTTTTCAGGCCCAGGAGCTGAAACAGCAGAGCGAAGGACACTTAATAACAATTTGGAATAAAAGCAGTACTATCTTTCTCCACTGGGGGTGCCTCATTTTAAAATCCTTAAACTGAGGGTTATACTAATCCTAGTTCTCTGTTCTGGAGGTCATTTTTCTGCCAGACAAAAGGACTGTAGATTTGTCGTAAGAAGAGGAGCTTAGCACTCACAGCAAAATACTGAAAGCAAATGGGTATCCAGAATATGGCTCTGCTTATGAAAAGATCATAAGGATCCTGTTCATTCAAGCCCTAGAATTTATTTGTTTTTTTTTAAATGAGATCCCCCCCCGCCACTCTGAAGTTTGGGTTCCTGAATTGGGATATTGATTTTAGTGAATTAGCACAGCCAGGAAAACATAGGATAAGGAAATAAATGTTTGTATGTAGGGAGCCAGGGAATAGAAATTAACCCCCCACCCCCAGAGTCTTAAAAAAGCCTTAACTGTGAATAATGCGCTAAGGGGTGGCATTACATTGCTGGAATAAATATTATAGTCTTATTATACTTCTTACCTTTAATCATGTAACTATTTTTTTTTCTGGGTCCCTTGCAACATCTCTCTTTCTACAAAATTTAATTGTAGTGGCTTAATGCTACTTTAATAACATTGTGACAATAGGAAATCATGTTCTGAATCTCTGGAAAAGAAGGAATTTATACAGAACCATGGCTACTTTGTGAACTTGTTTATCTGGTAAAAAGACACCCCCCCCCCCCAAAAAAAGAAGATCCTCTAAAGCAGACATAAAACGTTCGTGCAACATCAGAAGAAAGAAACAGGAGCACTAAAATCTGAATCTAACAAGCTGCTTGGATGCAGGATGGAAGGTAAAACAACAGCCGGTGTCAAGCTTATCACTGTGAAGACATAACGCTCACCCACATTGGAAAGGAAAGAAAGGGTCCACTGGACCTTTAGCGCAAAGAAAAATTGTTCAGTAATTTTAAAACATAAAGCCCTGTACAAGTCTATGGCCTCCAGCACTATTCCTGCGGTCTTTTGACAAGTACTGGGTACTGACTGTGAAGAGAGCAACACTGCTTGTTAAAATAAAAGGGTTATCCTAGTTTATCAGTTTGTGGTTCCTGAACATCTCTTACTGATCTGATCTTTATAAAATCGGTTGTTACCAATAATCCTAACTGTATTTATTTCAGTGAAGTAACTGGATGTCATATTTTTTTAAAATATGACAAAAGGACTCTGTGTGGTGTACAATCAAATATTAAAATATAAAAACAACACACAAATGTTAAATTTTTTTTAAAAAGGCAAAGGTACTTAAAACACTGGTAAAAATAAAATTGAAAGGTGAAGGGAGGGCTTCCACTGTGCCAGCCGGGCCCATAGTTGTTTATTTATTTATTTTTATTTTGTCAAACATGTACGAGATAACAGGTATAACTATAAACATGGACATGAACACAGGAAATGGGTATGAATAAATGGGGACAATAAGACAGGGACGGTAGGCACCCCCCCTTACAGACCTCTTAGAAAAGGGGTGAGGACCATGCTAGACAGTTTAAGGTTAAAGTTATGGGGGGTTGAGGATGTAACAACAGAGTCTGATAGTGCATTCCAGGCATTGACCACTCTGCTGCTGAAGTTGTATTTTCTGCAAACGAGTTTGGAGCGGTTTACCTTGAGTTTGTATCTATTGTTTGCCCGTGTATTACTGTGGTTGAAGCTGAAGTAGTCATTGACAGGTAGGACATTGTAGCAGACTATTTTGTGTACTACGCTTAGGTCAGACCTTAGTCAGAATAGTTCTAGGTTGTCCAAGCCCAAAATTTCAAGTCTGGTGGTATAAGGTATTCTATTGAGAGTCAAGGAGTGGAGTACTCTTCTCGTGAAATACCACTGGACTCGCTCAATTATATTAATCGTTGCATAATAGTTGCCTGCTCTTCAAGGCTTCCCACACAAGGTAGCAGAGCTTTCACTCTGCTAATGACCATTTGTTCAGCAATCTTTGGGATTTTTGACAGTAATGAACATATAGTAGTTCTGACTGTTCCCAAAGTTCTGATTGTTGCAGTATCCCCAAAGACACACGATCAACAGTTGGCAGCCAGCCTTCAGTTACAACCTCATCTGCCTATCTCTCACCCATCTCTGCCCTTTTGATTCCTTGCACTTCACTCGTACCTAACCCTACTGTTTCCTGCCCTTGTTGTCTTCTTCTGTGGGGGAGAGTAGGTAGCTCTACAAAGTGAGCTTGTTAGGCCTGGCCAGACCAAAAGCTGTGGGATAGAGTCCATAATTCATGCAAGGCAGGTTAAGCATTCGGTCCTTGCCTAATGACCTCAACTGGGACTACCAGAAATTTCACCTTAGTATAATGTTTTGCCTAACAACTGCTTCACTTAGCAACATTTATTTATTTATTTATTTATTTATTTATTTATTTATTTATTTATTTATTTATTTATTTATTTATTTATTTATTTATTTATTTATTTATTTATTTGTTTATTTATTTATTTATTTATTTAAATTTATAAACCGCCCCCTCTCCCCTAGGGGACTCGGGGTGGTGCACAGGAAATTAAAAATCATATAAATACAGCAATACACAAAATATTAAAACCGAATTAAATTACCCCTGTGTAAACATAAATTATGATTGCTGTTAGGGTCATTAAGCAAGGATTACCTGTCGCTGAAATCTCTCCAGTTTAATACAGCAATAATTAAAACCACATCATACATCCTATACCAAAATCTCAATTGTACCCAAGCCAGTAAAGGATTTTGTGATTTGTTGCAGCAACCTTTTCACTTAGACTTATATACCACTTCACAGTGCTTTACAGCTCTCTCGAAGTGGCTTGCAGAGTCAACATATTGCCCCCAACAATCTGGGTTTACCAACCTCAGAAAGATGGAAGGCTGAATCAACCTTGAACTGGTCACAATCGAACACCTGGCAGCGAGAAGCTAATTAGCCTGTGATACTGCATTATAACCACTGTGCCAACATGGTTCTTCAGTCTCTTAAGTTCTCCGGAAATTCATGAAGAACCCCAGGACCACATCAAGAGAGTTAAGGTCTCTGTTGACTTGGTTTGAATGCCATGGGTAAAATGATATTCAAAGGAAAGTAACAAGAAGGAAGTCATCAGCCACTAAGAAAAATATTGATGTTCATCTCAAGTTTGCAAGAAACCACTTGGATGACCTTTCTAACGGGAAGAATATTCTATGGGGAGATGAGTCAAAAGTGGAAATTTTCAGCGTAATGTAAGCATCATTTTATCTGATGGAAATTAAACTCTACATACTTTAATAAAAATAGATTTTTTTCGTCCCTGTCCTACTGTCCCCATATAGATATTCGTATCTATTTCCTGTATTTATACTCATGTTTATACTTATATCTGTTATCTTATACATGCTTGACAAGATAAATAAAATTAAAATTAATTAAATTAAAATATGATAGCATTGTCAAACATGGAAATAGTGATATCATATTTTGGGGGTGTTTGCTGCCCCAGAATCTGGATGACTTGCCAGTTCAATAAAGAAAACATGAATTGTGCTTTGACTAGAGAATTCTATAAGACAGTATCATGGCTCATGAATATCAAGTAAATCTAAAAAATCAAAGAACAAATTTAGTCTTCTTTAAATCAGAGTCCACTGTAAACCACATAAAAGTATTGTGGCAGAACTTGAAATGAACAATTCATGCAAGAGCACTCTCAAATGTTACTAGCATAAAATTCTGACATCATTTAGGAGCAAAGATATGGGGGGGAAATCCAGAAAATCTGGAAGAAGGCGAGTCCTTTTTTCCACAGAACTCTACATGAGGGATTGCATTCAATATGTGCATCAAAATAACTTATTCTCAAATTTGTATTGCATAATTATGCAACAAACGATAACACATATCTATAGTGACACATATTATTATTACTTGGAGCTACTTTTGAAACTTTTTAGAGACACTGAGCCAGAATAGAACAATAGGAATACTTTCATTTCATTTCATTTCATTTATTCGGATTTATATACCGCCCTTTCTCCCTTACGGGACTCAGGGCGGTGAACAGGCGATAATAAAAACAACAATAAAACATCTGATACAATAACTATACTAAAAAATATACTAAAAATATACTAAAAATAAATTAAACACAGGCCTGTTCTAAAATACCCTCTAAAACCCCTAATAAAAGCAAATTAAAACTACGCCAGGCCGGCCGCACGAAATAGATGGGTTTTCAGGGCTCGGCGGAAAAGGCGCAGATCCACGGCTGTGCGAAGGTCAGGGGGCAGGTAATTCCAGAGGGCCGGAGCTGCCACAGAGAAGGCCCTCCACCTAGGGGTCGCCAGCCGACATTGACTGGCTGACGGCACCCTGAGGAGGCCCTCTCTGTGGGAGTGGACTGGTTGGAGGGAGGTGTTTGATAGGAGGCGGTCTTGCAGGGACCCAGGTCTCTTGCCATGGAGGGCTTTAAAGGTTGTTACTAGTACCTTGAAGCGCACCCGGAAAGCCACAGGCAGCCAGTGCAGCTCGCGCAGGAGAGGTGCTACATGGCAGCATCTAGAGGCCCCCAAAATCCCCCGCGCGGCCACATTCTGAACTAGCTGGAGCCTCTGGGTGCACCTCAAGGGAAGCCCCATGCACCTCAAGGGAAGCCCCATACTGTTAGCAGGATTGCAGGCTGGAACATGTTACAATAGCTGCCCTAGTTACTGATAAGCAAGTAAATCAACGAAGGCCCAGATCAAGACTATTTTAGAACTCTTATTTTTCTGCTTTGGCCTCTGAGATCTGATAAAGAGGACATTCTGGTGGAAGCTCAACTGGGGAGAAGAGACAAAAGTGACTATTCCATGCTGTAGATCTCCCTTCTTTGGGAGACAGGTTGATACACTCCCTGATGCTATTATGTCACTTGGCAAGAACTTTCTGTTGATTAATATTTGTTATTGACATTAATTTTCCCCATCAATGTCATTCAACTATGTTTACTTGCTATATCTCCCTGCTTCTCTGAGCTAGTCTACTGCTGGTAATATTTTTTTGCCTTTCTCTTTAGTTTTTGTTCTTCATTTGATTTTAAGTCTACACTAATTTTTCAGGCTCTTATTTATATAAATACACAAGGAACTTGGGAAGTAAATGCAATATTTGTTCCTCTTTAGCAATGTGTAACTTATTATACGATGCTTTTGAATTGTGGTGCTGGAGAAGACTCTTGAGAGTCCTTTGACTCTCAAGGAGATCAATTAAGTCAATCCTAAAAGATATCAACCCTGACTGTTTTTTAGAAGATAGTCCAAAGACAACTTTAAGGTACTGAAGCCAAAGCTCAAATACTTTGGTTGCCCACTGAAAAGAGAGGACTTGTTGGAAAAGACCCTGATGTTGAGAAAGATTAAAGGCAAAAGAGAAGGGGCAACAGAGGATGAGATGGTTAGAAAGTCTCTTTTATGTAATGAAGATAAATTTGGGAGATAGTGGAGAACAGGGGAACCTGTTGTATTAAGGTCCATGGGATCGTGAAGAGTCATAGAATGATTTAACAATTGAACAACAACTTTTTATAAGAAAAAATATAGTGGTGAAGTACAAGTTTGTTACTGGTGATTTCATGAAGCACAAGAGGTCTTAGTGTCTCCCTAAAAGAACACAGAAAGATCTGAGTCACCCATTTTTCTCTGTCCCTCTTGATTAGAAGATTTTTCATTATAAACCCTTGCAGTTTTAAGCTTCACTCAATAGCTTTTATGGTTTACACCCCATTAGCATTATTTTAAAACAAGGAAGATTATAGATTGAGATTGTTTACAGACACCTGCATTGATATACACTAGTTAGCTTGGGGACATATCATCAGGGAGATATATAACCAAATGAATTGCCAATAGATCTTGTATCCTTAAGAATAAATGATAGCCCTTCCATTTGACAGTGAATCTGTCATCCTCAAGTGCCATCTTTTATGCTTGTGAGCCCTGTTAACTTTGTCTAATTAAAACAGCTGGAGATGTCTGTATACCGGTGAGCTGTCCTCTTTTGCTTGAGAGGAAATGAAAGATTCTGAGAACACAAATATGATGCAGTGAAGTGAAATGAGATCAGATCTTATTGATAGATTTTTAACAACTAGAGTCTACTTATCGGTTTTAAAGAGTTACAGCCTTTTCATACTGCTAAATTTAGTGAAGCATTCAGTTAGTTGAAGAATCTTACTCATGAGGCTTCTGACTAACCTGAGAAATGTTAATTTAAGGGCAAATTGCATGCTATACACTTGTTTCTAAAACTGAATTGGTCACTTTTGATTTAAAGACAAAACAGCAAAGGATCTTAAATTTGCATCAGACATATAGAATGTAGCCTTACATCAATTTCCTGTTTCAAAATTCCTTTCCATTTCTAATAGCCTCTGAAGATGATATTTACAACAAAGAACCAAGGGACAGGAATTCCAAAAGAGACCTGGTATCCTTTTGGGCAGCATGTTCTGGATCTAATCCATAGGTGAGGATGCTTCAAAAAAGAAATGGATGGTTCTAGAACTCTTTCAAGGGTGGGCTCCTGAACTGGTTGGTACAGGTTCACTGTGCACACCCATTGCTCATGCATGTACAGTTGACTGTCAATTGTTCTGTGCATACACAGAAACATGCCGGCAATGGCAGAAGATATCTGGGAACTTGTTCAGGGGCGTGGCCAGCCTGGATTGTTGTCAGTTCTGCAATCCAGGCCAAATCACCACAACCAGTTTGGCCTAGCCAGGCCAAAACAGAAGCAACCCACCCGGGAGCCCTTTGTTAAGAAAATATGCCTCTCTGATGTCACTCAATATAACTGTTTGTTTACATTAAATTTATATCCTGCCCATTTCAGTATCCAAAGCAAGTCCGGGTGGCTTAAAATACAGTAGAAACACAAATATAAAAGGAATTAAAATTAACAAGAGTTAATCCAATGACTACAGTTGTTCACAAAATAAAAACTGTGCAATACAAGATGCAAAATGCAAGTAAACTAAACAAATCAGAAGCAGGTTAAACCATTGCTTACCACAAATTATTGCTTTGCTGTTGCTTTAATTCATATTCAAACCACTGATTTGTTACTTCAATTTATAAACCCACTACTTTATTCTTTAGATATATGGTAGGTTATGTTATTACATTTGCATTATCTAATACTTAAAAGTTTGCTTATCAACGACTGTAAGAAACTGATGTTGAATTAAATAAATAAATAAATAAATAAATAAATAAATATTTAAATATTCCCCCCCCCCCCAATACATTAAAACAGCAAGAAGGGGTGAATATATATCTCCTTTCTCTTTTCTGCACCCATTTTCATTGATATTTTTCTTTAAGAAACCACATTGTTACAAACATTATTGTAATGTTGCAATTTGTCCACAAAACCGCCAGATAAAACTGCCAATTCCATTTAGTGTGGGCTCTCTTTTCCCCATTCTTTTTTTTTTTTTTTTTGACCTGGGAAATGTCTGCTTGTTTTATAACCCACAATTAACACCCAATGAGTGATATGTAATTTTTTTACAAAAGATGTATTGAAATGAATATGCCCATGGTTTTAATTCTTTGAAATGTGTCGATGTTTGCAGACTTCTTGGTACCCTTAACGTAGCCTTGCTGAGCCTCCAGCCTATGACAGCAAGTCTTCGTCGACAGAGACAAGACAGGGTGATGCTTTTAGCATAATATTGCAGAGAAGAAGAGCTAAGCCATTGTTTTGTGTAATAAAATATATCCTGCCATTCTCCTAATTTCATCATCTTATATAAGTCAACACCAGACATTAATGAAGAAAGGTTTCCAATTAGCCACAGTCTGAGACTCATCCACCTTTTCAGTAACCTTCAATTGTCAGAGATAAAAAGGACGGTTCAGCATGATGTGGATCATTCATTCCAAATTGCCACAACTCATTTATGACAAACACAACTAGCGGACCACACAGAATTCACTGGATTGCTTGTCATTATGTGGGTACTTTGGCTTGAGAACTCCTCTGCTAACGTTCTTTGTTTTTCCACCCTGAAAGCAGTCCTATGACGAAGCACAGAGTGTGCTATTGTATCATTCATTTGAATGGAAGCTAACTTTGATCAGACCTGCACAAAGAGAGATCACGAAACAACACAGTAAATATTGCATTGGTCCTATTTAGTGCTGCATTTCTAGGATGCTCCATTCCAGACAGTTTTTACTGGACTGTTTTTGGACCATTCTGTTTCTATTTCTGCAAATCCTGTTATTCTTCTGAGTATTCCTGTATCATTTACTAGCTTTCCGGGTGGAGCTATTTATTCAGTATAGCTCAGCACCTGAACTCACTATACATATACAAGAAAACCTATAAGTAACAAAAATTAGTAGCAGCGGTCAAGCGATCCTCTCTTTTTTTCTTCTACTTTCACATTTTTATTAAACAATATAGTACTTACTATTTATAAAACAGAAGAAAGTCTAATTCTACATGTGCCTAGAGTACTCAGAAATAAATCTTGTTTGTTGGAATGGTATTTCCTGCAAAATTACAGTTGCCTTCCATCTTATGTGTTCTTACAAAAGTGTAATTAATTAGAATGGGTTTGCATAAGGTGCATTGATTTCAATAGTATACATAAATATTTGTATTAGTTTAAACCACTTTACAATACAAATTCATCTGTTTCTGGCATGTATATGATATCTGTAATCAAGTGAGATTTACGCCATTACATTAGCCAGTACCATCTAGTACAGTGGTGAAATTCAATTTTTTTTTACTACCAGTTCTGTGGGCTTGGTGAGTGTGGCAGGGGAAGGTTGGTGCAAAATCTCCATTCCCACCCCATTCCACGGGAAGGATATTGAAAAATATCCAATCCTACCCTAGTCTGGGGTCAGCCAGAGGTGGTATTTACAGGTTCTCCAAACTACTCAAAATTTCCGCTACTGGTTCCCCAGAACCTGCTGAATTTCAGCCCTGATCTGATACTGCTGTCAGAATCAGGGTTTTGCCTTTTCTTAGAAATACAGGTATGAGTTACCTATGCTTTGTGCACTATACAGCCTTAGGATGACCTTCTGTGCCGATTGTACATGTAACTGTTACCCGACTGACAATGCAAGGTGATGGTCTTGTTGGCTTTAATGTCAGCATAAAGATATTGTATCTGCTAGATGTTTCGGATATGATAAGGTAATCATTCCAGTTGTGAAAGGGGCACAAAATAAGAGGCACTGACTGACATGCATTTGGGAAGATTAATACTTAATCTATCGCCGCGAGATACTATATCATGCCTTATGTTACACATATGTTTCATCAGAAAATCCTAACAAACATCCTTGCACCACTTTGGAACTGATATCTTGATTCCACTTCTGCTTACATAAAATAAATATCAAGGATGAGAATGCTGGGAGAAGAGAGATACTGAAGGAAAACCTCTTGAGCTAGCCAAAATTGTAACTTCAAAACATTACATTACAGTTTCCTGCCCTGACTCATTACAGAGATACCAAATTTGACACAGAGAAAGTCAGAAATATCAACATAAGTTTTTTTCTGCAACAAAGGTGATCAATATGTAAAAGAAAGTGGTGATGGTGGGGAATCTCCTTGTCTAAATAATATGGAATTTCTTAGGTATTTTTTCTAGTGTTATTACTGCACTTTCTACCCTTACTTTTATTATATCACATAGATGAAAACATATCATTGATTATAAAAAACACAAATGTTTATTGTTCCATCTGGCTTTATTAGCTATGAAAGTAACAATGCCTTAAACTGCAATTTCTTTGAAAGTAAATCTCACTAAATAAATGTGATGTGTCTTTCTTTTTAATGAGGTTTTTTTAATTGATTGATTGATGATTTATAAAGTCACCCATCTCACAGCAGAGAATGTGATGTCCTGGTTGAACAGTAACCCCAAAGCCATGTCATCAACAGAGATCACCTCATTTCCTGGTCCAAATGTTGGAGAAATAGCCAGGTCTTTAGAATCTTTCAAAAAGATGAATAGGCCAGCAGGATCTCAGGGATGGGGATATTAAACAATTCTAATACCTAGTACTCAGTGGTGAGTTCCGTATCTGGTTGCAACTGGTATGGTGCAACAGGGCCCGGGGTCCACCACATGAACGCATGCAGCACACGTGCACATGCATGCATGTATCCTTACCACCTGCAACACCTCTGCAATGCTCTAGCTGCTTGGCGGAGTGTCGTGCAGGTGCCGTATGCATGCACAGAAGTGCCGAAGACCTCAAATACAGGAAAGGAGGATGGGCGGACCCTCCAGAGGACCATACCGGAATAGTACCCCGTGCTCCCGGCAGGCACCGGTACTCCTGTACTGGGGCATACCTCCTGCAACCCACCACTGCTAGTACTTAATACCAGTACAGTATATAACTTTGTACAGTATATAACATAGTATTACAAAAGATTATAAAGAGCCTTTAGCAAAGGCAGAGAACTTTTTTGTGGGCATAACAGCATTTTTGTAATAAGCATTATAAACATGCATAGAATGCAGCCGCGCGGGTGATTGCGGGAGCTCCTAGACACTCCCATATAACACCGATCCTGCGCGAGCTGCACTGGCTTCCTGTGGTCTTTCAGGTGCGCTTCAAGGTTTCGACGACCATCTTCAAAGCGCTCCATGGCTCGGGACCTAGTTATATGCGAGACCGTCTCCTGCCCCATACATCCCTTTGACCGATCCGCTCCCACAGAGAGGGCCTTCTCAGGGTGCTGTCGGCCGGGCAATGCCATCTGGCAACACCTAGGGGAAGGGCCTTCTCTGTGGCGGGCCCTGCCCTTTGGAACGACCTACCCCAAGAACTTTGCACCATCTCGGACCTCCGCCTCTTCCGCCAGTGTCTGAAGACACATTTCATTCACCAAGCCGGCCTAGCGTAACCTCCGCTGTGACTATTTTAGACAGTTTTTAATTTTGGGGATTTTAATTGGATTTTAGTGCAGGATGGTATTTAATATGTCTTTTAAATTTCGTATTTTGGTATTTTGTATGTGTTTTTAAATTCCTGTGCGCCGCCCTGGGTCCTCTCCGGAGAAGGGCGGGGTATAAATTAAAATAAAATAAAATAAAATAAATAAATAAATAGACAAAATAGATAGTCCAAGCCAAACTAGTGGTCACCAAGTCATGACAAATGCACCCACATTAAAATACAATATTGTAAAAGAGCACTTTTTACTCTTTTTTTTCCTTAAAGGATTACATGTTGTAAAAAATGCACACTGCAAATTTTGGAGATGGGATGCAATGACTGGTCAGTAGTATTTTAATATGTATGTCTGACTTTTTTTTTTCTGCCCTACATGATAGCATTATGTTATTTTATATCATATTATTCAACACATATAGTTGAACCCATGGAGTAACAGATTATTATTATTATTATTATTATTATTATTATTATTATTATTATTATTATTATTATTATTATTATTTATTGGACTTCTAGACCGCCCCCTCTCTGGTGGTGGGCCCTACCCTCTGGACTCCCGAACTACGCACCATCTCTGACCTCCGCCTTTTCCGCCAGCGTCTTAAGATGCACCTATTTCAACAAGCCGGCCTAGCATAACCTCCCGTTCCTGATTGTTTTAGTTATAAATTTTAATTAGGGAATTTTATATTGGTTTTAGCACAGGGTATGGGTTTAATTGGTTTTTAATTAACGGTATTTTGTATATTTGTATTGTTTTTAATTTTCCTGTGTGCCGCCCTGGGTCCTTTTTTAGGAGAAGGGCAGGATATAAATTTGAATAAAATAAAATAAAAATAAATAAAAAAATTACAATGCAAAAAAAGAAAATCATTTTTGTGATCTGAGTCTCTTTGCTATTGTTTCTTCTTCTTCCCTCCCGCCGATGGGTGGAGCGGCGGCCCCTCCAGTTCTCTCATCTTCATCTTCCAGGATTGAGGAATGTTTTTTAAGAAAGGCTTCCGCCTCTGCTACTGTTTTAACTCTAATTCTACCTCCTTCCCAGAACACCTGAGATCAATTTACTGAGATCAATGGCACCTCACCTGGTATCTTCTCTCCAACTCAGTGTATTTGACAGACAGATTTTCATTGTTTGTGCTTTTATTATTAAAAGGGATAAAGGGAGGGGGGAATGAAATAATTTTTTATAATGTATTGGTTTTATATAATGTAATTTCTTGTTCTTGTGGTGTAAATGGATACATATATATTTATATCTGGCTGAAGGGTTCAGCCTTTCCTCTCCCCCTTTTAGGAAAGATAGTTAAATCTCACAAGAGATAAACAAAACCAAATTTTATTTTATTTTTTAAAAAAGATAAAATATATCAACTTTTTACTTTTTAGAAATAAATATGCAAACATTCATGCTATATTCTCAGTAAGCCACTAAAACTCACAAATAATAAGCTTGGACAGGATCTTAGAGAAGAGACTGCAGTTAAATTGTATTTCAAATCACAAGAAGCTGACTGAAAAATCTTTTAAAATTTCTTGAACAAAACCTGAGCTAGGAATAAACTATTTTTTTAAAAAACCAAGATAATATAAAAATTAAAAAAGAAACCAACATTATTAGTAACAGGGTTGATTGCTTGAAACAGCATTTTCAGCATTGGAGATACTTTAAAATGCAGCTTTAAAATTATGTTGTTTTAAGTGTGAAAAAATATGGGACAATTCAACTGTATCTAAAATCATTTTTATAATTGGACATTTAAATTGTTTCAGCTCCAAAAAGTGATAAAAATATGATATTGACCTTTTCAGTGTTAGTGAGGTTAAACAGTAGAGCAGGATTGATTCAATTCAAAGAGGGAATTAAACTTCTGTAGACCTCAAAGGTCTGGACTGAAAGATCAAAATTATGTGGGTTTAAGGGGGTTGCTTTTTGTGAGCTTGTTAATGATGTGAGATGTAACCTGCACGGTTTATACCAGGGATATCAAATTCAAAGTCTTGGGACCAGCCCCGGGCTCTGCAAACAGTAAAAGGCTGGCCTGCAGTGCCTCTGCCGGTGGAATTGAGCTCTGGTGGGCTGCAAGCTCCGTATTCTCTGGCAGAGAGCTGCAGAAGACCATCAGGAGCCCGTTTTCTCTGGCAGAGTGCTCGGGTCACCACAGGCGCCCCCGACACGACTGGCAAGCTGGCTACACCCACCTGGCCATGCCCAGTCTACCTCCCCCCAAAGTAAAACACAACCCTGATGCAGCCCTCAATGAAACCAAGTTTGACACCCCTGGTTTATACCATAAAAATGCATGTGGAGTTTTTAAGAACATTTCAGCAACAAGGGACCGGAAGGACTAGCATATAGATCTCGCTTCAACGTCCAGTCAATGAATGGCAATTTAAGGATACAAACATCTCTCTTTGCTGCAGTAGTAATCATTTAGATTTTTTTCAGCCTTCACAGGAGGTTCAGTGCTGCAAGAGTAAAGATATATAAGTACAATAGACTGGAGAGATGGGAAATTATTCAGTATTATTTGGCATAGGAGCCTAATAGGTCTATCCATGGTTATAAAAAGACCACTACAATTCAATATTGTGAGGCAGTTGTGATTGCCACTATACCACTGATTCTCCTTCTGATCAGCTGAGCCATATACTAGTCTATACTATACTATACTGTACTGTACTGTACTAGTCTCCCTTATTTATTTATTTATTTATTTATTTATTTATTTATTTATTTATTTATTTATTTATTTATTTATTTATTTATTTATTTATTTATTTATTTATTTATCAGCACAATAAATATTGTAGCAAATCTATCACTTCATTTCCTGATCTCTCACCTGAGAGTGAAATATATGCATATATACATACATACATAAATACATACATACATACATACATACATACATATATGAGAGAATATTTTCACAGCTCCTGTTCAGGGCCCCTTTAAGGGAGGAGATTTAACATCATCCCTCTCTGCCCTTCGACTCAATCCAGAGATCATCCAGACAGAGAACCAATTAGATTACTGCTGTGTGAAATTTTTTAGATATGTGTTAGATTTTTAAGGGCTGATTTCTTATTTCTGATTTCTGGTCTCTTATTTATTAAATCAGCACTTAAAAATCTAACATACATACATACACATACATACATACCTACATACCTACATACATTTGTGTCACAACACCCTGGTAAGCCCCAAATATGGGAGGAAGCAGAACTGCTTTCCTTTTCTGTCTTTCGGGTCACCACAGGAGACCATCCAGGCAGAAAGCTATTTTTTCATTGCCTTTTGTTACGTTTGTGTTGCGTTGTGCTGATAAATAAATAAATAAGGAAGACTAGTATAGTACAGTACTGTACAGTATAGTATAGACTAGTATATGGCTCAGCTGATCAGGAGGAGAACCAGTGGTCTAGTGGCAATTACAACTGCCTCACATGTAATACTTCCCTGGTTTGAATCCCAGTAAGCGTATGGCTGGCTGATGAGAGCTAAATAGCTTGAAATAGATCTATACTAGTCTCCCTTATTTATTTATTTATCAGCACAAACGCAACACAAATGTAACAAAAGACAATGAAAAAATAGCTTTCTGCCTGGATGGTCTCCTGTGGTGAGCCGAAAGACAGAAAAGGAAAGCAAATCTGCTTCCTCCCATATTTGGGGCTTACCAGTGTATTGTGACACAAGTATATACTTATTCCCCTGACTCAGCTGATCAGGAGGAGAACCAGTGGTCTAGTGGCAATTACAACTGCTTCGCATGTAATACTTCCCTGGTTTGAATCCCAGTAAGAGTATGGCTAGCTGATGAGAGCTTAAATAGCTTGAAATAGATCTATACTAGTCTCCCTTATTTATTTATTTATTTATCAGCACAAACACAACATACATACATACATACATACACACACACATACATACATACATTCTATCTTAAACTTTTGCAAATTCTTTAAACTACCTTTTAGAAGTTTTGACATAGAATCATAACACCGAAAAGGGTGATTTAGGCCAAGCTTGTCAAAGAGACTGGATGAATAATTGACAGCAAGAGAATGGAAAGCTTGGTTCCAGAATTTAAGTTAAAGGGACCAATTGAGATAGATAGAGGATTGGGAGACTGTGGAGTGTAACTAATTGTTGTATTTAACAATTAAACAATTAAATTTCTAAGCACTTGTGCTATGGTCTAGCTCAGGGGTGTAAAACTCAAGGCCCACGGGTTGGATTCAGCCCATGATGTAGTTGGATCTGACCTGTAGGGCCATCCTGGAAAATATAAGGGGCCGGTCCACGTTGCTTCGGTCCAGTCTACATGTGTCACTTCAGACCGATCTCCTTGCATCACTTCGGCCCTGTCTGCCCAATGTGAAGAGGAAATATCAGACGTGGGGTCCTACCAGTTTGGACCTACTTGGTCACCCACGCCCCTGAACCAGTTCTATTGGCAGCACCATAGGTGGCACCATCTTGTTTTTTTCTTCTGTGCATGTGTAGAAGCATTTTTTTCCTTACTGTATGTGCGCATGTAGTGTGCATCAAGCACACACGTGTCCAAAGCACATCCCTGAGCAAACCGGCAATAAAAGAATCTGGAACCCACTCCTGGGAAACATGCTAGACGTTTAGGGAGTGGCGTCAAACTGGCCATGCATATTCACTCAGCCACTCTGCCACCCGCTGAGGACAACCACCCTGATGTGGCCCTCATGAAATGAAGTTTGACACCCCTGGTCTAGCTATACTTTGTTGTCATGACACTGGGTTAGTTTGGCAACTTTACACAAATTTTAGATTTCTAGAAGCCCTAGCCTTGAAGGAAATTGTTGTCACGACACTGGGTTGGTACCTGTCAGCAATATTTTCAAGTTTCCCTATGCTTGGAAACAATGGAAGAAAGGTTGGATGGCCTTGATCTGGGCAGAATTTACTCCAGGTGTCCTTTCCTGATTTGACTGAAGCATGGGAAACTAGGGAGGCTGTTGAATTGTTGTACGTGAAAAAGTGGACGCTCATATATACTTCTTGGCCTCATTGTAACCAAAATGCAACACTTCCTACCATGAAGACTTCATCAAGATTTTCTTCCTTGACAAAATTCAAAAGCAATTTGTTTCCATCAAAGTGAAGAATGGTTCAGGAAACCACAGAACAATTTTAAGAACAGCTCTACTTAAGATGTTGCGTTTATATTCTGTTACAGAACTGAAAATGGTGCAGCCACTTAACCACTTGTACCAGAATTTCATGCTTTCTTTATTTCTACTCCATTTCTATGAAACTATGTTAGAAAAAAAAGTCTTTTTTTTCTAAAGGCAATACTTGCTTTTTTATTAGGAATATAAAGTAATAATTTAATATTTTTATTAGATTATTACTTGAATTAAATATAAGAAAGAGATAAACTGATACACAGAAAGATAATTGGATGGCTTCATGTTTTTACAAGTTAGTGAAAAAGACTGCCTTGTGATTTGCTAATGAACCACATCTATGTGCTCAGAAGTAACTGAATTAACCTAGTAATGGCTAAAAATCTATCGAACAATTTATGTTGTATTGGAAAGCAGCTAATCAGAAAATGGCAAGAGGAGAGGTGATGATGGGAAGCATAGGCAATGCTAGATAATGTATCTGTGATGAATACTTGGGAGACATTGTCCAGGAAAATTACAGACATGATACTAGCAAAATCTATAGGGAGCAGTCTGTTTAGAAGACAGTAGTCACAGTGAAATAAAAAACAACTAAGGATGTTTTTAATCTATTAAATTCTATTACATAAGAACATAAGAACAGCCTTGCTGGAACAGGCCACAGCCCATCCAGTCCAGCATTCTGTCTCACACAGTGGCTCCCCATTTGCTTCAGGGTATTCCCAAGCAGATGTCTTCACCTGCTTATGATTCCCTGCAAATGGCATTGAGAGATCCTGCCTATCTCTCCAACCCGGAGGGTGTCCATCATGATAGCCATTGATACCCTTCTTCTCCATGAACTCGTCTAATCCTTTCTTAAAGGTGTCGAGGCTGACAGCTGTCACCACTTCTTCTGGCAGGGAGTTCCATAGACCCATGATCCTCTGGGTGAAAAAGTACTTCCTCTTATTTGTTTGAGGTCTAGCTATCAAAAGTTTCATGGAGAGCCCCCTAGTTTTAGTGTTGTGCGATAGGGAAAACAGTTTTTCCTTTTCTACTTTGTCCACACCGTGCATGATTTTATAGACTTCAATCAGGTCACCTCTCAGGCGCCGTCGTTCTAGAGTGAAGAGGCCCAGCCGTTGCAGCCTCAGATGGTAAGGAAGGTGTTCCAGCCCCCTAATCATTCTGGTTGCCCTCCTCTGCACTTTTTCCATTTCCATAATATCCTTCTGAAGGTATGGTGACCAGAACTGGACACAACACTCCAGCTGGGGCCTCACCATAGATTTATAAAGAGGCAGAATGACACTTGCTGACTTATTTTCTATACCCTTCCTAATGATCCCTAGCAATGAGTTTGCTTTTTTCACTGCTGTGGCACACTGGGTTGACACCTTCATTGAGCTGTCCACCAGGACACCAAGGTCCCTTTCCTGGTTAGTTGCAAGGAGTTCAGACCCCATCAGTTTATAGATGTAGTTGGGGTTTTTTGCCCCAACGTGCATCACTCTGCACTTACTAATGTTGAAGCTCATTTGCCACTGGGTTGCCCACTCCCCCAGTGTCAAGAGATCCCTCTGGAGCTCCTCACACTCTCTCTCAGTTTTTACTACCCTGTATAATTTAGTGTCGTCGGCGAATTTGGCTACCTTGCTGTTTACTCCTACTTCTAGATCATTTATGAAAAGATTGAAGAGCAGGGGTCCCAGTACTGAACCTTGGGGGACCCCACTCTTTACCTCCCTCCACTGGGAGAAGTGTCCATTTAATGCTACTTTCTGTTTCCTGTCCCTTAGCCAGTTGCTAATCCAGGACAAGGCCTGTCCCTTTATTCCATGACTGGCAAGTTTATTTAAGAGTCTTTGGTGCGGGACCTTGTCAAAGGCCTTCTGAAAGTCCAGATAAACAATGTCAACTGGATATCCCTTGTCCACGTGCTTGTTGACACTCTCAAAAAATTCCAGCAGATTAGTGAGGCATGATTTGCCCTTGCAAAAGCCATGTTGGCTCTCCTTCAGCAGTGCCTTCTCTTCTACGTGCCTTTTAATTTTATCCTTTAAGATGGTTTCCATCACTTTACCTGGGACACTTGTCAAGCTGACCGATCGGTAATTTCCTGGATCCTTTTTTGAAGATAGGTGTTATATTCGCTACCTTCCAGTCATCCGGCACAAGGCCTGATTTGAGGGAAAGATTATATATTTTGGCAAGGACATCAGCAATTTCATCTTTAAGTTCCTTGAGAACTCGTGGATGGATGCCATCTGGTCCTGGTGATTTGTTAGTGTTTAGTTTAACAAGACATGCAGGGACCTCCTCCCTGGTTATTTCTATCTGGGTTAATTCCTCAGTTTCCCTCCCTACAAAGATAGGCTCTGTTTTGGGCATGTGATCTCTGTCTTCTTCAGTGAATACTGAAGCAAAGAATTCATTGAGTCTCTCTGCAATCTCTGTTTCCTCCTTAATAATCCCTTACCTTCCATTGTCATCTAATGGTCCAATGGCCTTCCCAGTTGGGGTCTTACTTCTAATGTACTTAAAGAAGTCCTTGTTATTTCTTTGAGTGTTTTTAGCTAAACGCTCCTCAAAGTCTTGCTTTGCTTTCCTGATTGTTGCCTTGCATTTATTCTGCCAGAATTTATGTTTCTGCCTGTTGTCCTCATTTGGAGAAACCTTCCATCTTTTAAATGAGCTTTTCTTGCTTTTGATCATTTCCCGAACAGCTCCTGTAAGCCACATTGGAGTCCTCTTGAACCTGATGGTGCCCTTTTTCCTTTTAGGTATACACTCCAATTGGGCCTCTGTTATTGTTTTTGTGAGCAGCCTCCATGCTTCATGGAGTGTTTGGACTTTGTCAATTCTCCCTTTCAGCTTCTTTTTTACTGGTTTCCTAGTAAAAAAACCAGTCATAAAAAACACACACCCTACAATTTACATAACAAATTCTACTTCTGATCCTTATAAACGTTCATCGGTCACGTACAGAAACCTGCAAGGAGATTCATTCACGTGAATCTGCAAAAGCACGATGTTGATAAGTACGTGCTAAACATCAGACCTGACAGGTCTGTGTAGCTTAGTGAGCCAGAAGATATGTCCAGTGATAGGATTCAGCCAGCTCGCACCTATTTGGGAGAATTGGTTGTTAACTTTCTAAGCAGTTGTTAGAAGAAATCTTATTTTGTTTTTTTTCCCATTTACAGGGCTAATCCTGTATGGAAGGCAGGAAGGAAACATTCTGGTGTTGTTTCTAGCCTAATTTTTACTGCCTGCTTACAGAAACTGCCTCTCCGGTTAACTCTTATTACATTATAAAGCTAAGGCGAAGCGCCCATCGACCTGAGTGATGTTGAGTGGGTCATGCCCACATGGTCACATGGTCATATAGCCACGCCTACCCAGCTGGTCAGTAGGGCAGAGAACTGGTTGTTAAATTATTTGAATCCCACCAATGTGCAGCGCCCTATAGTAGCTGGAGCAGGTGAACATTTCACAATGTTAGACAGGATTCAGAGGGAAAACCTGACCTGGAAAACCCTACATGCATTTGGCACATAGTTATGGGGAAAGCGGCATAATCTGGGATTGGCTAGTAAATAGCACAAGAATGGTAAGAAAAGAACAGTGTCAGAATGACATGTTCTGAAACAATCCCTGCATAGTTTCGGATGATTTTCTTCCTCCCATCTCTTTTACTATTCCAAGCAGAATGCCACAAAAGAAAATAGGAGGGTAGGAAATAATGACACAACCTTTGCCTTTTATCTCCGAAAAAGAGTGATGGAGAGAGAACAAGAGAGAAAGAAAATGGCTAAGACGTTTTCTTTCCTGTCTTTCCTCCAGTTTGATTAGATAATGAGGCATCGAAGAGGCAACCTACACATGCAAATATAAATCCTGATGCACAGGAAGATTTTATGATGTCAGTCAAACAGAGGTGATTACCGCCTAATTATTGTCTCAGGGAGTAAATCTATGCTGCATGGAAAGCAGAGAACAAGTGATAGTTTAGTGTAAAATCCAAGCTGCAGTTTTATCTATACCTAGCAGCTAATTTACATAAGCTTTTTTCTTTAACAGTGTGCTCAAGACTATTCTGTGTTTTTTTTCTTAAAAAAGCTTTAACTTCCCTGCGGTTACATTTACTTCTGAGAATACCAAGATTGGGAAATATGAATGCGACCATCTCAAAAATCTTTCCATTGTGACTAAGCCTCTCTTTTACTGTGTGGGAAGTACCCTTGCCAGAATAAGTAACCAGGAAGAATTTTCCAGAGATGGTTCTCTTTTTGTAAATAAGAAAACCAAACCACACATGTACAGATAGATCCAGAGGGCAGTCACAACGATGGGAAACAAATGTAAAATCCATGAAGGGATATTTAGACATTATAGCCTGAAGAAAAAATAATAATTAAGTACCCTGTTTCTCTGAAAATAAGATCTCCCCAGATACTAAGCCCAATCAGGCTTTTGAGTGCATGCACTAAAATAAGCCTTCCCCCCAAAATAAGCCCTCCCTGAAAATATACGTGAAATAACTACGCTTGCCTCCTCCTATACCTCAAAAATAATAAAACCTCTCTGAAAATAAGGCCAAGAGCTTATTTCGGGGGTGGTGGTGTTCTAAAAGAAATAAGACCCTGTCTTATTTTCTGGAAAACACGGTGGTGATACCATAGACATCCTCAATACCTGGACAATATGTTTCACAGATAATAAATACAGTTGGTACTTCAGAAGGAGAATCAAGGCAGGGAGTTTAAATGGAAGGAAAAGTTTTTCAAAGGAGCAGTAAGTTGAATTATGTCAGCACATAATTGCTCTGGTTCTGTGCTGGCTTTCAATCAACTTCTAAGAACAAGTCAAGTTGCTGTTTTTGACTTTTAAAATTTTAATTTGCATAGTTTTAATATTTAATTCTAATTTTAATTATTTTTCTATTTCTCCTTTTATAATCTGTAAGATGCCCAGTTTTGTCTTATGGCAGGGGTCCCCAAACTTGGCAACTTTAAGACTTGTGGACTTCAACTCTCAGAATTCTGGGAATTGAAGTCCACAAGTCTTAAAGTTGCCAAGTTTTGAAGACCTGTTGCTTATGGGGTAGATGGATCGCATAAAAAATTAATAAGACTAATAAATAAAGGCTATATGGCTTGAAACTGGAGTACTTGTAGGACTGTCTTCTTCAGCCAATTTTATCCAACCTAATTTGGACATCCTGGGAGAACCTGTTTGTGGTTCCTCACTTTCATGATGTGAGAATGGTGGAAACCTGCAGGCTGTAAGTGCCTGTGTGTATGTCTATCTGCCATAAAGAGAGTTATTTCAAAAATACTTTGGCATGAATTGATGTCATCATTTACTGTTGGGTTTATGTGTAATTAGGGATTGGTTGGTTTTTATTTCTGTAGTTTTTTCCTGTAGTTAATTTTTATTTTTGTAGACTATAAAGATTTTATTGCAACTTATAGGCGTATTATAAACTAGCAAGCACTAATTCTTGTTGATATCACATTAGGCTGTATTTGTAGCCACAGAAACCCAGAGATTGTGAATTGTAGTCTCGCCTTAGGCATGAAAGCTGGGCCAATCACTCTCTTTTAGCCCAACCAATCTCCTAAGGTTGTTGTCGTTGTGGGGGAAATGGAAGAAAGAACAAGTATTGTATGTGTTTTCAGCCTTTAGTTACTTCTAAATTAATAAAATTAGATAATAAACAAACAAACAAATTCTTTTTCAACTTCTGTGGAAGATAGTCCAAGATGTTTGTGGTGTGGTGGGATTTGTTAGGAGTAGACTCCTAGAGTTGGGTAGGCAATATATAATACCATGATGACAAATGGTCATTGTCACTTTAAGGATGTTGGAATGTTGGAATGCAATTAGAGACTGTAATTATCTCCCCAATAAGAGGAAGTCTGGAGAGCGCATATTCCTCTCTTTGCTAATTGCTCTCTGTGATGGATTATCCTGCCCCATACATCCCTTCGGCCGATTCGCTCACACAGAGAGGGACTTCTCCGGGTGCCGTCCACCAGGCAGTGCCAACGGGCGACGCCCAGGGGAAGGGCCTTCTCTGTGATGGGCCCGACCCTCTGGAACGACCTATACCGCCGGATATTAGAACGACCACAGACCTCCGCGCCTTCCGCCAAAAAGTAAAAACTTATTTGTTCCATCAGGCCAGCTTGGCTTAATTTATGCTTCTCGCCCCAGTCTGTAATTTCAAATTGTTTATTTGGTTTTAATGGGTTGTAATTTTAATGTTTATAAATTTTAGTACAGGGTAATTTAATTCGTTTTTAATTCTGTATGTATTGTCTGTTTTTAGATGTTTTTAAATTTTCCTGTACACCGCCCCGAGTCCTTTCGGGGAGAGGGGGCGATTTATTAATTTAATAAATTAAATTAAATTAATTATTTTCTCTGCTGAAATCTCTTACTGTTTGCTATCTGCTTGTGTGCCGTGACTGACTATGTTTGAAGAAGGAAGAAGAAGGAAGAAGGCAGAATTGTGGATTGCTGACTGTAAGCAATTGTAAGTTTGTTAAGGACTTTGTTTTGACTAACTACCAACCATCACTGCTTGTGAAACAGTAGTTTAGTTTTACAACACCATTAAAGCTAATTGTTTTTTACTAACTGTGTGGGTTACTATTTGTGTGTTTACTAGCAACGTTTTTCTAGCTGCACATTCCGCTGCACAACTTTTCTGTCTCCCAATGGAGATATCCCTAACAGGATTCAACATTTTTTTACTACCGGTTTTGTGGGTGTGGCTTGGTGGGCATGGCATGGCTTGGTGGGCATGGCAGAGGAAGGATACTGTAAAATCTCTATTCCCTCCCCACTCCGGGGGAAGGTTACTGCAAAATCCCCATTTCCTTCCCATCAGCTGGGACTCAGGAGGCAGGGAATTGATGCGGATGGGGCCAATCAGAGGTGGTATTTACCAGTTCTCTGAACTACTCAAAATTTCCCCTACCGGTTCTCTAGAACTGGTCAGAGCCTGCTGAATACCACCTCTGGTTTGCGGCCTTTAAGACTTTAATAAGTGACTTTAATGTGGCCTTTAAGACTTTAATGAATGTGACTATACCATTGTATCATGCAGGGATAAAACAGCAATCTACTCTTGCTGTCCTGAGTTTAGGAGAAAGTATTTTTTTTCTTCATTTTCAAATTAAAAGTATGCTTATTTAAGATTCATATTTTAATATTTACACATTTAGTATTACAGAATGGTGGGAAACAATGCCATTGCCTTTTTACATTTATAACGAGAAGGATTTTAAGGATCACTAAGGAAGGGGCTCGAAAGATTCAGTCCTGTTTTAAAACCTGTACGTAGGTTAATTTTCTCCAACTTTATCCTTATATTATCTTAGAGCGAACAAGCCACTGAACTATACAATGTTAGCTTTATATTGTCTTGGTTGATAAGAGTTAGAAAATAAGAATACTATCTTTTATTAGGAAAGAAAGCAATGTCACTTTTGTTGTATGTCAACACTGATAATAAATGATCAAGCCAAAGATAAGGCCTTTGAATTTTCAATGTTTTCAGTCAGATTGGAGCTGTTCCACTGGGGAAGTAATAACTTTTTACTGAGATCAATGGCACTTTAATATGCTTCATTTTGGTTTAATCGTTTTTTCGTCCCTTTCACGTTGAATGCAGCCCAACAGAAAGCCTTTGAGTATGATGAAAACCGAAAGCTTGCTTTCAGTTCAGTCAAAACTGAGTAAACTCACATGGATCACCAGAGTATCTCGGAGTAACTTGGATATAAAATCACGCTGGAAGCACTTATTTGGGGTTTGTTTGAACACTTATTTATTAATTTGCTTTCCAATTTTTGTACTCTGCTTCAATCACAAGAATTTGGGTAGTATACAAGGAAAATACAAGCCAATCAACCCATAAAAAAAATATCCCATTCCCTATTGAAACAGTCATGATAATACAACTGAATAAATGGTTTATCACAATCATACTATGGATAAAAGTCCAGGTGAAATTAAAGCAAAAACCTCCAGAGTTTTCTGGAATAAAAGGGGATCTGAAGCAAATGTAGCTTGTCCAAAATTAGGGGCTATTACAGAAAAGACCCAATGATACGATCTGGAATGTATTTTTACCATTACCTGACAGGTAAACGGAGCACTCAGCCTCCCTTCTTCTAATGAATAATTAGAAGAATAGTTTTTAAATAACATGTTGGCATGCCATTATCTTTATCTTGCTCTACCTCACTGCACAAATAAAGTGGCATGTAGGCGATCTCATTTTAAAGTAGGTTTTTTTTTTTCTAATAGAAATTTGGCTACGGACATGATTATACTTCCTGGTGACCTGTCCATCTTCTCTTGGGTGGCTACAAGCATGCCCTTTCCTCTGATTTCTGGCTATTGCCCCAACTCACCATTTTACCTTAGGTTTTAGGAAAGGCTGACACCTGGTATCCATGGAGGCATACGTTCATGTAATGGGTGAATGGTGACTTGGAAAATTGTTAGGCATTTATGCAGGCTCCTTATCAGTCTTTTGAAAAAATGATAGACCACTCTTTTGAAACAGTGCTAAATCTGCACATATCGTGTAGCCTAAATGACAGGTCATAGTAACTGAGGAACGGTTGAGAGGAGTAATGAGCTGCAGTTACCCTCATAGGTCACACCTCCCTTTGTTTCCTCTCTCCCAACAAAGTGGCAGGCAATTTTGTAGCTGAGAAGAAAGTAATTTCCCATGTTCTTTGCCAGTTGCCCACAAGCAACGTCAATGGTCAATGGGGAAGTTGGAAGTTGCTCATGCTTCTATCTGTCTATGGTGATTCTGTTTTTCTCTTTAGGTAATCCTCTGAAAGGATAACCCAATGGGTCATGGTTTATCTAATTCTTCCTGTTAATTCTAGTGGTTTTCTATTCCGCAGTGTGGGTAAACATGAAAAATGAATAGTACTTTGTCTAAATAGGTTGTAATAAACCAGTGCTAATAGGAAAATATTTCATATCCACCAAATTGTATTTAAAAGCCAATTTAAGCTTTTTAAAAATCCTCTTTACATTCATCCATTGTGTGCAATATCTTCCAGTAAAGTCTACATCTCTAATAATGATCATACTACTATTTTTCTAATCATATGATCTGGTTCTTTGGGATGAACGTCTCATTTGCTTTCCATTGGCTATCCATAAGCAGGACATACTGGACTAATATACATATGTACACATCTTATTAACATGATCTACCATCCTGCTAATTAAGTAATTGCCAGCTTTAAAAACAACTACAATTGGGTAATTTGTTGAATTAAACGTAGTATTTCTTCCAGTTCACCTCTCCCTCTTTAATGCATCAGAATGGCCTCATTATTTATTATTTTCAGCAATATAGTAGACATACATCATAAGTGAAAGATAGTTTTCTTGTCTTAAAGGAGTTGAAGTCAGATATTTTAAGAGACTCAGAAAAGTTTATGAATAATGGGATGCTTTCTTTTACTTTTGATCTGCTGGGAATAGACAGAAATAATAAATCAAAACTAGATCTCTGCTCGCCTAAGATGTTAGCGTAATAAGACCCATATCATTATATTCATTTGGTACATTGTGCTTTTACTTTTTGGGGGGAGAGGAAAGATATTTGCAAACTTATTTGTCATGTTTTCATATACTTCTGTAGCGCCAGTAATGGCTGTTAAGTAGTATAGTTACAGCAAAGGAAGTAATTGCAGTTTTCTAAAGCTGAATAAAAAAATTGTCCATCTTAATAGAAATATGTAGCACTGATTACAACTACAGAGTAAATTATAGCAATTGGTGGTAATTAAATATAATTTTGTCTTCAATACCTACATATAGGTATTATCTTTCATTTTCAATAGTGTTACTTCACTGACTTCGCATTAGAAATACGGAAGATATGGCAATTCTCTGTGAATATTAACTACTGTTACGGTGCTATAATGTTAGATTTCCCGTGGTTTGTAAGATCTTATTGAGTGTGCTTACGTACTATAAGACACTATAAATTGATTTGATTCCCCCCCCCAATAATTAATCAAGTGATGAGTTTTAAATAAACAAATAAACTTAGAAGAAAGGAATCTTTAAAAGGTGGAAATTCACTTTAGATAGCAGTAGTCAATTTAGAAATTCTGGTTTCATTGAATAGGCTTCTTATGCGTCTACTTCTCTTTAATGAGATATGGATCAAACACTTTGATTTCATTAATACTGATCAAAATTTACCTTCAGCACAATGGTTGAACTCATTGAGTTGGAAGATGTGATGTCTTAATCCTTCTCTGCAAGAATTCCTTTGGTTCTTTGTCCTTGCCATGGCATGTGCTTTGCTTTAGCTGTTGACTACTTCTTTCTTTCACTACTCCACTTCCTGGATCTGCTTTACCTCAAATTATCCCTGTAATCTAGAATGTAGTGTGGGAAGAAATGTTCATCTGGGCTCAGTTACAAGTGGGGAGAAAGACACTGGAAACAATGGTGGCTCTTTGGAAAGATGGTTTTAATGGTGAACAGGATCATATGGCTTGAGATCCTGGGCAAAAAGACACATGGGTGAGAGAGACACAGAGAGAGAGTTATATACTCTGTTGGGCTTTGAATTTGAGTGTGTATTCTGATTAGTTGTTAGACTCCCATGGGGCCATGCAGGGGCAATCTATAGGCCAGTGCCTCGGGTGCCAAAAGCATGCAAGTTTGCGCTATCACTCGCACTTGCGTGCCCATCCCCATAATGTAATGTCCCCCACACCATGCCCCTTGCACATGTGTACATGACCACCACCACCATGCTGCTGCCCCGGAGGCCGGCTGGAGGCCAGAAACAGCCTATTTTCTGACTTCCGGGGGCCCCAGTAGGTCCGTTTTTTGCCCTCCCCAGGCTCCAGAGTCTTTCTAGGAACCTGGGAAGGCTGAAAAACAGCCCAACAGGCAAACCGGAAGTTTGGGAATGGACTTCCGGATTGCCCGTTTGGTGGTTCAGGAAAGCCTCCAGAGGGCGAAAATTGGCAAAAAATCAAGGCCTAAAATCAGCTATCCAGCGCGCTGGACCTGACAGGGGAACACCTTGCATGCCCTCAGAAATGGCTCCACGTGCCACCTGTGGCACGCATGCCATAGGTTCGTCATCGCAGCTAAAGGCTGTCCTAAGTCCCAAGCTTGGCTGACTCTTGCTGGGTGATTACATAATGAAAGGGTTTTGGGATTCCTATTATGGCTCTGCCTGAAGGAGGTAGATCTTTGTTATGTAGAATAGACTGGCCCAGGCTTAATGGTTCATTGACAAAAGGGTGGGGGGTGAATTTCTGCCTGCCTTTTAGGGGAAATATTCTGCCCTTTTAATATTTCCTAAAATATCTCATTTTCCTAGGAGAGGGCTGGGTGCTAATTTCTACAGTGGTAAGCATTGGGTGTGGGCACCTGGGTTGCCTTTCTGGTGATTTAAAATGAAGCATGGAAAAAATAAATTTTAGAAATGCTAATGAAAAATGCTATGTAGGTATGTGACTAGTGGCTTCAGATCTTCCTGATTGTCTCAGGATCTAGGCCAATCTCACCAGATATAAGCAAAATAAAACAGTATTTTAAAAATCAGTAATGTCCCTGAAAATTGCAAGAGAAAATGCAGAGGTCTGCAAGATAGTGATAATTTGCTCTAAATGAATGTTTTCTCTGAAATGTAATATACTACTGATAGAAATAAACGTCTTCCAGTTTAGCTAGATTCACTTTTCTAATTTGTACAGAGAAAAAAGAACTTTCAATTTGACTTAGTAACAGCTATATGTGAGTCTGTAAAGTGGTACATTATATATCCACTTGTGTAATTCAACACTAACAAATTTCAATAATTAAGAAAATTACTTACATGACCTATTTGCTCCAAAATGCTTTCATTTCTTCACCTGTCTCTCTAGAAATTGATACATTGAAAATAGACATCTATAAATATAGTTATTAATTCAAATTAAAGTATTATTAAAATGAATTTCTGGATCACTTCTAGTTTAGTTTCTTGCCAGGTTTTAGAACCTTCAGCCAGCAAATGACTGCAACTACAAAGTTTCAAAGCTTAATAGTTAGCAGCTACAAAGGGAACGGCATCTCCAATGGCTCTACTTGGCTTCAGACTATCCTTCAATCATGCTACCTAGAAGAGACATTGAGAAACTGACTCTAAATCCTTCTTGAGGATTCCTATATCAATTTCAGAAGTTGGTACTAAGATTTTGCAAGATCTGAACGTGACCATTTGCTGTTTATCAGTTAAAGATGAACATATTTTGTGAGCAATGTTGCATTTTTTTAAAAACTTGCTTCAAAGACTTTTAAAGGTCATAGCAATCTATGGTTTGTAATATTCTGGCATTACCAGAATAAAATAACCCAAAATTTCAGTGTGCTTTCAAGAAAACCTCATTCTCTTTGCAAAACTCATAGTCCCATTCTGAGAGCGCATGTGGATGTAGTGCTCCGTGTTTTTCCCGTCCCGTGACATTATCTTTCTAAAGCTTCAGGAAATGTTAACACTGAAGCCTTAACATTGATTTCTTTCTGCAAACAATTAAGTGCTTAAAAGAGCTGCCTCTTCCTGCTTCTCTTTGGGATAATTTGGGAACTTCATAAAAACATTTTGGAAAAAGGCAGCGGCAAATCATGCCCATGATGCTATCAAGAAAACTGCATGTGTACAAGTGCTAGGAGTTAAGCTTAGCTTGGGGGACTCTTTAGTTTCATCATATGTCTCAAATCTTTTCTGAAGATTATTTGATAACAATGAGAACTTCTCCATAAGCAAGACTTGGTTGGGAAACATGTTTAGATTAATTATCAATTACCTTCCTTGTCCTTTTATTGCATCGCCTTTTCACCTTCACGTATATTATTAAATTTGGTTAGTTGGTTGTGTTGTTCATTTTGGATTGTTTACCTGTGATCTGACAGATTTTGTTTTGATTGTATGACAGTTTCATACATGGCTGGTTTATTTTTGATTAGTTAAAAAAAAAACCTTTTGTTAGCCACCATCATAGGAATTTCCATTGGAAAAAATGGAAAACAGAAAATACTTCATAAGAGAGAAATGCCTCATAACCAGATTTCTAAAACTGTTCTGCAGGGTGCTTGGTGCTTGCTTGCAATTATTGCGTTATCAGAGATAACCTCTCATCAGTGGAACAGCTTGCCTCCAGAGTTGTGAATGCCCCAACACTGGAAGTCTTTAAGAAGATGTTGGATAGCCATTTGCCTGAAATGGTATAGGGTTTCCTGCCTAGGCAGGGGGTTGGACTAGAAGACCTCCAAGGTTCCTTCCAACTCTATTGTATTGTAAGTGGTAGAAGGGACTGTAATTTGTTCTTTGTTTATGTGGACAGCCCCCACCCCACTCCAGAAAAATAAAATATTTTGGGAAATATTAAAAAAGACAGAATATTATATTGCCCTAAAGAAGAAATGGAGAAACATGTTTTTAAAGAGAGAAAGCAGCTCCCAAGTCTTTCTTAATAGCCCACAGCAGATGCCAGCACTTAAGAGATAAAGAGCTTATTAAAAGAGGAAGACAAGTATCTACATAGCTCTATTCAAAAGCAAAGCAAATACTGCAGGCAGAAATCCATTCAAGACAGGATATTTTAAAACTCCTTGGCAGAATGGTAGGTTTAGAAAGTAGCCCATCACTCAAGATCCAACACAGGACAAAAGCCAATAGGAATTCCCCAACACCCTTTCAGAATACTAGCCTCTTCATTGCACACACCCCTCCAAGTACAGTTAAAACTTCAAAGTAACAGAAACCTATAAAGATCCATCCACTCATTCAACCGTTTGTTCAGATGACCCAGAACTGCACACTGTCTTTGGGGTTCTGTTGAATAAACCAACTTTCTAATTAGCCTCCATGTTGTTTCCAGCTTCTTTCTCCCAGCTTGGGACTGAACGCAGGGGTACAGAGGCGTAGCGTGGGGGGTGCAGGGGGGGCCGGCCGCACCGGGCGCAACATCTGGGGGGGCGCGCTCGGGCAGCCCCCTGCCCAATCCAAAAAGCCCCCTAGATGGCATCTCTTGGGCGGCATGAATAATACATTTAAACACTTCAAAACCCGTGTTTGATCCCCGGCGCGGCTCGACGGATGGCGCTGGGCTCGGAGCTGTCAGAGCTTCTTTTGCAACAGTTTTGGCTTTTGGGGGGGGGAACAGGACAATGAAAAGCAAAACGCAAAAAAATCCAAATTGTTGCAAGGAGCGCCTTTCCTTTCCTTCCCGACGCAGCGAGCACGCCAAAGCTATGGGAGGGGGGGGGAGGAGAGAGGAAAAAGAGGAGGAGGAGGAGGAGGCGGCACGGGGAGGGGGGGGAAGAGGAGGGGGGCGCCCGTTGGCAAAGAGAGAGAGAGAGAGAAAGAGAAAGAAGAAGAAAGAGAGGAAAGAAGAGATAAATTGGGGAGGGGGAGGCAGAAGGAAGTTTCTCCGCTGTTTCAAAGCGCAAATCTTTCCCCCTCGATTTGGATGGGCTCCCTTCCCCAAGTGGGAGGGAATGAGGAGGGGCTGGGAAGGCAGACTTTCCTTCCAACTGGTGCTTTCTGGAAGAGGGGGAGGAGGAGGAGGGAAGAATGTGGAGAGGAAGTGCGGAGAGAAGAGGAAGGAGGGAGGGGAAGAGAGAGAGAGGAGGGGGGGAGAAGAAGAGGGAGGAGGAGGAGGAAGAAGTGGAAGGAAAAGCGGAAAGAGGGAAGAATGTGGAGAGAATGCCAAGAGAGGAAGACGAAGGGAGGAGGAGAGGAAGAGGTGGAAGGGAAAAAACGGAGGAGGAAGGAATGCAGACAGAGAGCGCCAAGAAGAAAGAAGAAGAGGGGTGGAGGCAGAGAATGAAGGAGGAGGAGTAAGAAGAAAGAAGGAAAAATGAAGAAAAGGAGAGCCACCAAGAGGAAGAGGAGGAAAAAGTAGGGACAAGGAAGAAGAGGAGGAGGATGAAGAAGAAAAGCAAGAGGAAGGAAGAGTGAAGAAAGAATGGAGAGAAAGACAAACCACTCAGGGGCTACAAGAACATCGATTTACCTATTTTTATTTTACGGATGTATTTGTGTTCCACTTTAATAACTCCAGGCACTAAAACAGACTTGCAAGCCCTTCCTCTTTTTCCCTCTAACAACCCTGTGAGGTGGGCTAGGAGAGAATTAAATCCCCATGTTCAACAACTGTCGGTCGCTAATGTTGAGCAGGGGACTCTGCAATCCTCATACATGCAGACAGTTGCCCAGCTCCCAAATTTTGATCGGATTCAAAGCGTAAAAGCAGTGAGATACCAAATAGGTGAATTTTATGATGCTTTTTTCGAAATATCAGAAATTTCCGAAGATCAACAAATTAAAAGCGAGGCAGAATCTCTTGGAAATGCAATGAAAGACTATAAATTTTTAGTATCACTGGTTTTTTGGTACGATTTACTGTTCCAAGTCAATTATGTAAGCAAGGAACTTCAAAGTAAATCTGTAGAAGTATCCATTGCACTTTCTTCATTTGAAAAACTTTTAAAATGGTTAAGCGACTACAGAAATACTGGATTCAAACAAGTTTTAGTTCAAGCAAAAATTCTTGCACAAGATTTGGAAATATCTACAGAATTTCAAAATAAAAGGCTTTGGAAAAGAAAGAAACATTTCAATTATGAAGGCGATGATGAACCTATTGTAGATCCGATAAACGCATACAAGATATCTTTTTTAAATTTTGTTTTAGATAAAGCTACAGAATCACTAAAAGATCGTTTTGAATAATTCAAAAATCGTAATGACTTATTTGGGTTTCTGGGAAAATTTCAAAATATGGAAAAAGAAGTACTTCAAAAACATGCAGCTAAATTAGAAATTTCTCTAACAGATTCTAGGTTCACAGAAAATGATGCACCAATAGTGAAGGAAACTGATATAGATGGAAAAATGTTAGTTGAAGAAATGGAAGCTTTAAAATCTATCCTTCCATCAGAATTTTTTGAAAATCCATTTAAAATGTTCAAATTTTTATCGGAAAATGACAGAGCAACGGCATTTCCAAACTTGTTTATTGCTCTCCGAATATATTTAACAATTCCAGTGAGCGTTGCTTCTGGAGAGAGATCATTTTCCAGGCTAAAACTAATAAAAAACTATCTGAGATCGACAATGACTCAGGATAGATTAAATAGTTTAGCAATTATGTCGATTGAAAGTGAAGAAGCAAGGAAATTGGATTTTCAAACTATTTTAGAAGAATTTACAGAACAAAAACTTAGAAATATGTAAATTCATATATTCATATTCAATGATGTAAATTTATATTCAATAAAATGTAATTGTTTTTGTATTTTGCATATTTTTATTTTTTAATGTATGTAGAAGTTTACCTATCTTATGATCCATGATATTTGATTTATATATACATTGAATTTGCATTTTATTTAAATACTTAATATATAGAGGGCCCCGCAAAAAAAATCCAATCGGGCCCCGCACTTATTGGATCCGGGCCTGCACATACACACACAAACACACACACACACGCAGAGTGACAGATGGGTGGAGGGAGGAGAGAGAGACAGATACAGAGAGAGAGAGAGACAAAAAAAAGAGAGAAAGAAAAATAGAAAGAAAAACAAAGTGGAAGGGAGAGAAAGAAAGAACTTATGACCACAATTGAGCCCAAAATTTTGGTTGCTAAGCAGCACCGTCATTAAATGAGTTTCACCACATTTTCCAAGTTGGCCACGCCCACCCAGTTACACGACCGCTGAGCCACTCCCATAGAACAGGCCACACCTTTTGGCTCTCAAAAGAAATTTCAGTCGTGGTACTGTTGATATTTGGCTCTCTTGACTAATAAGTTTGCCCACCACTGCTTTAACTAATCTAGTGGAAGAGACTCGAGTGCTAAAATCCACGGGTTAGGGGGCGCAAATTACTTGCCTTGCCCCGGGTGCTGACAACCCACGCTATGCCACTGCAGGGGTAGGCTGGGTTCGGGAGAACCCGTAGCTAACTTTATGGCCAGTTTGGAGAACCTCCAAATCCCATCCCTGGCAGGCCCCGCCTACCCCTCCCCCCACACAAGAGTCTCCATGTGGTCCGTTTTGGATGGGAGGTAAGTGCAGGGCCCACAAGGAGGCATGAAAACACCCTTACCCGCTGTCATGCAGAGACCAACTAGGCCAGAGGTGTCCAAACTTGGAAACTTTAAGAGTTGTGGACTTCAATTCCCAGAATTCCACAAGCCTTAAAATTCCCAAGTTTGGACACCCCTGAACTAGGCCATGCCCACCCTGGCCACACCTACCCAGCAACTGGGTGGAGAACCTTGTTGCTGAAATTTTTAAAGCCACCCCCAACAGGACCAGATGGATTTTTTTGTCCAACACTTATTTGCAACATTTTGTCCTGTTTGCTGTCTAAAATACAAGTTTCAAAAGAAATGGGATCAGAAAATGCAGCTGGAAGGTTTTCAGTACTAATCTTTGTGTTATTGTATATCTGAGCCTGTCCAGGAGAAAGGTAGTGTTTCTCAACCTTAGCAACTTTAAGAAGCGTGGACTTTAATTCCCAGAATTCCCCAGCCAACACTGCTGGCTGGGTTAAATACAACTTCCTGGGTTATACATTTATACTGCTAAGCCTTGTGTTACCTATTGTTTTCTTTCTCTCCTCTCCTCTTTTACTCCTATGTAAGGTTGGCAATCCAACAGAAAGCCCCATCTAACCGTGTTAACACCAGATGAGCTTCATGTATGATCTGAAGAGAGCTATCTACTGTGTGAGTCTGGAACCCCCTGTGATGACACTGGGTATTTTGATAGCCTGATTTCTATCTGAGCCTAAGCAGGCTGGATAATTAACTTTACAGAGCACACAGCAAAAGTCCCTTTACTCTGCAGGATAAATAGTCACATTTGTATTTCCCCCCCAGCAGATTTCAAGGTCAGGAGGAGTTTGCAGCGCACAGCAAGTTCACGCCTCAGTTCGCAGGGTACCAACCCCCCAAAGCTATCTGTCCATAAAGAAATCTATGCATCTTTTCTTTTCAATCTCTATCTTTTCCTCTCGAACCAGGTTTTATTTCAATTTGATTTGTATGTGGAAAATAAATAATCTATGTTTATATAAAAAATAGGTAAAATATTATGGGATGTTTACATTTTCTTGAACACAGTTAGCATCTTTGAACCAAATGTTCTTATTCTGAGTTTTCTTAAGTCTTTTAACATTACTATTATAGTACAAGAGCAGAATAAACATGTAAAATAGAAGATAAATAGAATAAATTTTGCCATCCTGAGTCTATGTATGTTGTTCACACATCTGTTTCTACTTCTATTCTTTGGGTTAGCCAAAGCTATTGAAATATACAGTGGATAATTGTTCAGTTGGTGAAAGGAAGTCAAAAGTTCAAACTCATGGCTTTAAGCCAAATGATTTCCTTTTTCACTCTATACCAAATCAAATATAATCAGACCACTTCCCGTCATTTGCTACCTATGCCCTTCATTTAATAATTGAAGGGGGAAAAGGAAAACGGGAAGGAAGGAAGGAAGGAAGGAAAAGATGGAAAGGAAGGAAGGAAAAGAAAGAAAGGATGGAAGGAAGGGAGGGAGGGAGAGAGGGAGGAAGGAAGGAAGGAAGGAAGGAAGGAAGGAAGGAAGGAAGGAAGGAAGGAAAGACAATTTTATTAAGTAAAGGATTTTGGGAGGGGTTTTAGACAGATTATTGTTGGCTTTAGAATTTTCACCAGAGTCATTATGGTTTAAAGCCAGCCTATCAAAATAAAGTAATAATGCAAACTTATTATTTGGAGTTTAGTGACAGAGCTCCAAAGAATTGAGGAAAGGAGAGCAAGAAGCGTAAGAGCAGCTGCTTCTGGCTTATGAGGCTGATCTCCGGAGGCAGCCTGTATGGCAGTGAATTGCGCATTGGAACAGATGCCTTCCGTAGCAGGGGCATTGCTAGTTATTACAATGGGGGCAGGGTTTGAAATTTTGCCGGGGCTCACTCTGCTGTATAACGATAGCTTCTCTGTCCCTAAAGCCCCAAGAAACTAAGACGCTTCTAATCTAAGAGAGGATTAGTGAACTCACTTCATTAACTTTCTGCAAATGTTGCCTTTCCCCTCCTCTCTTTATTTGGTGACAATGTGCTTACTGTACATATGTCAATGGGCTGCAGTTTTACAGCCTGAAATTTTCACTGCTAACTATACACCATGGAGAAGCATAGCGAGGGATAAATTGAGTTCCCCCCCCTAAAGCCTAAATGGAACGATGGAACGACTTACCCCCCGACCTCAGAACAACTACGGACCTCCGCGCCTTCCGACAAAAGCTCAAGACTTATCTCTTCCAACAGGCCGGCCTGGCCTAACTTACCTTCCTGCCTTCTCAGTCTGAACATCTAAATTGTTTTAATTGGGTTTTTAAGGGGTTTAGTTTTTAGGATTTTAGGTCTTTTAGCGCAGGGATAAATTGTTTAATTTGATTTTATATATATTTATTTTATATTGAAAAAGTTTTATTGGTTTTACATTTTTTAACAGGGTAAGGTAATGGTTACAAAGAAATTTTGAGAGCATTCACGTCAGAGTCATCGGACCTTCCGAGACCTCAAAATACACATTAAAAAAGTTAATATAGAAAACATTTTCCATACCACTACAAGTTGAAAGCAAGTACATTTACCTAAATTCTCCCTTCCATGCTGTCAGACATTTACAAAAGGTCCGGATAGAAATATTATGCAAAATTGTTCAGGAAAAAATCAAGGCAAAGTTATTTTTTTGATCTAAGTCTTTTGGCTATTGTATCTTCTTTTTCTCCTCCCTGGCCCCCCGCAGGCGGAGCCGTGGCCCCCTCCGTCCCCCCTGGATCTTCCCCCAGGGCAGAGGAATGTTTTTTAAGAAAGGCTTCCGCCTCAGCAACTGTTTTAATCCTCACTCTTCCTCCTTCCCAGAACACCAGCATCCCTTCAGGTGTCATCCACTTGAACCAAATCCCGTGATCAAACAAGGTTTTAGACAAGAAGGAAAATTTCCTTCTTGAGTCTCTAATTTTTCTAGGGATCTGCTTCAAGATAGTGACCGTTTCTCGATGATAAGTTAAAGGTTTCTCTCTCTGCGCTTTCAGGATTTCCTCTCTGGTTGACCTTCTAACAAATTTCACATGTATCTCTCTAGGCACTTCATTCATCCTGGCATATGCAGAGTTAATTCTATAGGCTAGGTCAATGTCCCCCCTGATCTCATCCTTAGGTTTTTGTAAATAATCTGCTAAAATTGTACTCATAAGATCAGGTAGGCATTCACCAGAATCCTCAAGAACATTCTGAAATCTCAAAAAATATGTCATTCTTTCCATATCCATCCTAGACACACGCCCATTTATTTCCCCCACCTCATTAGAAATATTTTTAATCTCTCCCTTAGCCCCCTCCAACCCTCCTTCCAATTCTTCATTCTTCTGTGTATTCTCCAACACTTGCTTCCGGGTATCCAATAGTTCCTTTTTGAAAGTACTATTTTCAGCCCTCTGGGCCTTTATTTCTGCTATCAAAGTCTGCATAGAGGTTTCAAGAGAAGCCATCCTTTGTTCCAAATTTACAAGTGCTGCTTCTTGTGCCATGGTTAAAAGTTAGAATCACTGCCACCAAGATGGCGTTTTCCGGGTGGGGCTGGTAGGGCAGATCAGGAGCTCAGTTCAGTTCAGGGCCGTGAAGTTGCAAACAATTCAGAAACCAAAAGAGACACAATTTCCCAAATCAACAAATAGTAATAACGAAGGTATTCCAAAGAAGAAATCACAAATCCATCAAGAAAATTTTTTTTTTCCAAAAATCCAGAGAGAGTCCTGCTTTCAAAGAGACGCTGGAAATTTTCCTTAGTTGAAATAATCAGGCAGGGACACAGAGAAGCCACTTCCACCGCCCATCTCAGCCAGAGGGAGAAAGTAGCAAAAAAAGAATTTTTTTAAACTCAGCCAGACCTAGAAACAATGTTGCAAAAAGTCACAATCCACTTTCCCTTGTTAGAGACCGTCCGGAGTGAAAGTTTCCGCTTTCCCTTTGCAGAGAAGCCATTTTAACGTGCCGCTTAAATCCGAGGGGGTTTTTTTTAAAAATAAACACCCCCCTCCCAGTCCGTTCAGTCTGGCTGGCAGCAGGAAAAAAAAGTTTTTTAAAGACTCACTCTCTCCTCGCAGCTGAAGCCTCGGGAGTCCTTCTGACTGAGCCGATCAGCCCTCCTCATAATTGTAAATGGCGCCGTCTTCCCTGGGCGAAGGGAAAACCCCCCGCTAGCATGTTCTCCCTCACCTGAGCCGCGCCGGGAGCCGCTTCCTCCACCGCCGTGGGGGGCACGCCCCCCGACGAGCCGGCCCTACGGGAGACCCTCAAACAGAGGAGTCTCGCCCCCGTTGGGGGGCAGAAGAAGAAACAAAGCGGCGAGCGAGCGCTAGGCTCGCCCGTCGCCGCAGGAGCCGGAACCGGAAGCCGATTTTATATATATTTATGATGTATCTATGTTTTGTACGTTTTTAATTCCCCTGTGCACCGCTCCGAGTCCCTTCGGGGAGAAGGAGCGGTCTACAAATTAAATGTTTTATTATTATTATTATTATTATTATTATTATTATTATTATTATTATTATTATTATTATTATTATTATTATTATTATTATTATAAATGGTCTTTTTATTCTTATAGACTTCTCAGAATATTTTTCAATGGGTAATTCCCCCCCCCCCCCCATTATTTTCAGTGAGTGATCTTCGCATGGCCTAATTATCCAGACGTTCAATTTGGTATCATGAATCTGATTTTAAATGTTGGATATGGATCAGGACAGGAATAATATAAATAGGCTGTAAGATTGGGGGATCATCCAGGTTAGATTTAAGGAATCAGTAGAGTCAGGTCTGTGATGGCAAACCTATGGCACGCATGCCAGAGGTGGCATGCAGTGCCTCTCTGATGGCAAGCGAGCCGTCGCCACAGTTCAGCTCTGTCGCGCATGTGCGCATGCCTCCCCCTGACCAGCGACTCTTTGGGTCTCTGCCATGCATGTGTGGGGAGGGGAATGGTGCATGTGTGGGGGCCATGCGTGCATGCATGGGGGACAGGGGATGTGCGGGGAAGGTCACATGCATGTGGGAGGCACATGCAGGGGGTCGCACACATGCACTTGTGTGGGGGTTGTGCACGCATGTGCAGAGGGCATGTGCCGGATTCGCACATTGCATTTTGGGGATTGGGTGTGATCACACACTTTGAGCACTCCAACTGAAGGTTAGCCATCACTGAGTTAGGCGAATGCTTTAATATTCTGGTCTATTTTATCATGATAATTACCATGTTTCCCCGAAAATATGACAGGATCTTACATTTTTTTGACCTATGAAATATGGCCTTGGGCTTATTAGAGGGGGAGGGATTATTGTTTTGGGGTTGCCGGGTGGCTGCTCCCTTGCGACCGGGCTTCCGAAGAGCTGGGCACAGCCTCAGGGGCGAAGCAACCATGAGGTGACCATGCTCATGAGCAGCCACCCGGCAAACCCCCTCTCCAGCCGGGCAGAGCACCATTCACTGACCTAGACAGTATCCCTAAGGCACCAAGCCATGTGGCATTCTGCCCACCCTCCCAGCTCCCGCAGCTTGGCACATTTGGGATACCCCTAGGTCAATGCATGGAGTTCTGTCTGGCTGGAGAGAGGGGTTGCGTGAGTGCCTGCTCCACCTCCAGCTTCCATGCCTCCCAGCCTTCTTGCAGGACTAGGGACCACTGCAGCCACAGGAAGACTGCCCATAACCATAGAACACACTCCTAGAGTGGCCGCTGCTAGAAGAATCGGAAGCCGAGTTCTGGAGTTTGGAAGCTGGAGAAGAAGTTTTACTTGGAGCTCGGTGGCAGTGGTGGCAGTGGTGGCTGTGGCGGTCCCTAGTCCTACTAGGAGAGCTGGCCAAGGGCATGGTGAGACTGGAAGGCATGGAAGCTGGGGGTGGAGCATGCGCTCATGCAACCCCCATCTCCAGCCCGGCAGAGCTCCATGCATTGACCTAGAGGGTACTCCAAATGTGCCAAGTTGTGGGAGCTGTGGGGCGGGCAGAGCGCGACATGGATTGGTGCCTTAGGGATACTCCCTAGGTCAGTGAATGGTGCTCTGTCTGGCTGGAGGGGGGTTGTCCAGGGGGGCTTATTTGCAGGGGAGGGCTTACATTTTTGCCCACAAGGAAAAATGTGGCATGAACTTATTAGCGGGACATGTAGTTTCGTGGAAACATGGTAGGTACAAAGGCAGTACAATAATCATAGCTGAGAGACATATGCAGATGCGATTAAGCCAACGTGAAGATTAAGTATTGGAAACAATCCTGAAAAACTTCCATTTGATTAATTAACCTTGATGGAAAACTGATGTTTTCCTGTGCGAGCTGCACTGGCTACCTGTGGCCTTTCGGGTGCGCTTCAAGGTGTTGATGACCATCTTTAAATCGCTCCATGGCTCAGGGCCTAGCTATATACGAGACCGCCTCCTGCCCCATACATCCCTTTGTCTGATCCGCTCCCATAGAGAGGGTCTTCTCCGGGTACCGTCGGCCAGGCAATGCCGGTTGGCGACGCCCAGGGGAAGGGCCTTCTCTGTGGTGGGCCCAGCCCTCTGGAACGACCTACCCCCCGACCTACGCACCACCACAGACCTCCGCCTCTTCCGCCAGCGTCTCAAGACGTATTTATTCCAACAAGCCGGCCTAGCATAACCCCCCGCTTCTGACTTTTATTAAAATAAAATTTAATTCTCAGGGTTTTAAAAGGGTTTTTTAGCACGGGATTTAATTTAATAGTTTTTTAACAATGTATTTTGTAATTTTGTATGGTTTTTAATATTGCCTGTGCACCGCCCTGGGTCCTTACAAGGAGAAGGGCGGGGTATAAATCTAATAAAAATAAATAAATGTAAGAGCTAAAATTAATGAACAGAAAAATAGCTTTCAAAAATGTACACAGGTAGTCGTTGACATTACAACAGTTTATTTAGTGACCATTCAAAGTTACAACCACCCTGAAAACGGTGACCATTTTTCACACTTATGACCATTGCAGCATCCCCAGGGTCATGTGATCAAAATTCAGGCAACTGACTCATATTTATGACTGTTGCTGAGTCCCAAGATCATGTGATCCCCTTTTGCGACCATCTGAGAAGCAGAGTCAATGGGGGGAGCCAGACTCACTTAACCTTGTCGCTAACTTAACAACTGTAATGATTCACTTAAGAACTATGGCAGGAAAGATCATAAAATGAGACAAACTTCACTTAACAAACGTCTCACTTAGCAACATAAATTTTGGGCTCAATTGTGGTCATAAGTCAAGTACTACCTCTACATGATTTGGCTGTTTGGCAGGTATTGTTGTGAAGTTTTTTGTTCTAAATGTACCCAAAGTTCAATTTAAGAAAAATGAAATAATATTTTGAATTAGTCTTATTATATTTTTTTATCATATATGGCCAGGCAGAACCTTCTTCTCAATCACACGTATAAATTGGAGCAGGTATCAATCTTATATCTGACAGCGTGTGACAGAATACTTCTCTTTCTCAGTAGGGAACATTAATTTTATCATTTTCAAGCGCAGACAGATATTTCGAGCAGCCAATAAAATTTACCACCACTTTGTATTATTTTACTGTTTCTGATGCTAAAGTGGCAAAGCACAAAATTATGATCATAAAAATTGGCTACCCTGTTTCAAATATCCTGCAATTTGATAGAAGCGTAAATCTGCAGGGAAGTAGCTGGAGGTAATAGTATACAAAAAAATGTAGGGTGGGTTTTTTTCTCTCTTCCCCATAGCAGTTCCAGAAGGCTTGGTTTAAGTCTTCATGTAATTGGCATATTGGCAAAGCAATTCCTGTAAGGTAATGAAACTGGGGCTAATTTAAACCACTAAGCATTTCCTGACACAAACTGCTTCTGCGTTATGAATAGAATTAATTACAAAGGTATTCTTTTTTTTTTTTTAAAGGGAAACAAAGTGTTCGTGAAGCGGGCTTGATTTACTTAGAATAATTTATAGTGTTTTGGATATTGGATTTGAAATCATCGGTAACGTCTGTAAAATGGACCCGGCTTGCAACCTAATGGCAAGCTTCCTCTAGGGCCCAAATTCAGGTAGACCTCGACTTACGACCACAATTGAGCCCAATATTTCGGTTGCTCAATAATACAATTTGTTAAATGAGTTTTGCCCCATTTTACAAGCTTTCTTGCCACAGTTGTTAAGTGAATTACTGCAGCTGTTGATAGCAATAGCACTTAGACTTATATACTGCTTCATAGTGCTTTACAACCCTCTATAAGCAGTTTACAGAGTCAGCATATTGCCCCCAACAATTTGGGTGTTCATTTTACACACCTTGGAAGGATGGAAGACTGAACCAACCTTGAGCTTGGTGAGATTCGAACTGCCAAATTGCTGGCAGACAGTGATCAGCAGCCTGCAGTACTGCATTCTATCCACTGTGCCACCGTGATTAAGTTAGTAATACAGTTGTTAAGTGAATCTGGCTTCCCGATTAACTGCTTATCAGAAGGTTACAATAGGTGATCACATGACCTTGGGACACTGCAACTGTCATAAATATGAGTTGTCAAGTGGTCTGAATTTTTGATCAAGTGTCCATGGGGATGCTGCAAGGGGCCTTAAGTGTGAAAAATGGTCATAAATCACTTTTTTTTAGTGCTGTTGTAACTTTGGTCACTAAATGAACTATTGTAAATCAAGAACTCTCTGTAGCATATCATCTATATACATTTTTAAGAGCAACTTAATGGTCTTTTGTAAAAAGAACATCCATGTCCAATTGGACAATAGTAATGTGGGTTAAGCTCTTTTTCCATCCTAGACTTCCTATATGTATTTAAATATCCCTCTGATATAGCAATAGCAGTTAGACTTATATACCACTTCATAGTGCTTTTAAAGCCATCTCTAAGTGGTTTACAGAGTCAGCATATTGTCTCCAACAATCCAAGTCCTCCTTTTACCCATCTTGGAAGGATGGAAGGCTGAGTCAGCCTTGAGCCACTGAGAATCAAACTCCTGGCAGTGGGCAGTGAGTTAGCCTGCAGTACTGCATGCTAACCACTGCATCTCCATGGCTCTTCAGTCCCTTAAGTTCTCCTGAAATTCATGAAGAACCTCAGGACCACATCCAGAGATGTAAGGTCTCTGTTCTCTCGGCTTCAACGCTACAGGTAAAATGATATTCAAAGGAAAGTTACAAGAAGGAAACCATCAGCCACAGAATCGAACTGCTGGCAGTTGGCAGAATTAGGCTGCAATTCTGCATTCTAACCGCTGCGCCACCACAGCTCATGGTAAGCCATACTTTGGAATTGTAAGGAACTCCAAACATTTTTTAAAAATAGTTTACAGGTAAAGATAGGTCAGATTGGCAGTAAAGTTGGGGTGGACCTAGCATATGCAAAATGAGTTTTCTCATTATCATTCTTTTTACAGCTGTTTTGGAATTTGTGACCATGCTGTTGTTTTCCTTTCTTGCTTGCCTTCCCTTTCCTCCTTTTTATTTGGTCATTTGCTTTGCTTTGAAAGGAATTTTCTCTTTCAAGCCTTAAGTGACTTTGTAGCGTGAACCCAGCCACCCCTTGTTTTCTTATCGTATTTCACAAGGTTTTATTGTTCTGGGTATTTTCTGCACTTTCAGCCAGTAAATTCAAAGCATCCTTATTTTAATCAATTTTTCTCCCTTGATGAAAAAGAACTTTGGCTGCAGGGTTTGGATCTTCTTATACAAGCTGGTGTCCAGAGAATGAGCCTGTAGTAGTAGTAGCCTGTTGGCATTATTCTGGTGCTGGAGGGGACCCTTATGAAAATATTGCTTCTGCCAATAAGAAAGGTCACCCTTTTTTTTTCTAGATCCACCACAGGTATAAATATATCAACAACAGCTATTTTAGATTTTCAATCAAATCAGAAAAATTCTGTAGAGAAAGAAGCTTTTTCTTTTCCTTTCCCTTTTCATAAATGACCTTTTGAACTCATTATATGCTTGCTAAGAGATCTAAAGCATATTTTTGAACCCTGCAACATTCATTTCTTTCAGCGAGTACTTAGGTTTTCGGTTTTTCTAAATTCAATTTCCATTTAAAAGATGGATGTAAAAAAAATTTACATGGTGAGAGGGAATGCTTTGGACAAATGAAGCCATTTGTATACTGGAACAGTCAAGAAAATGCGATATAAAAATATACCTTTAGATTAGAGCACTAATAGATTCAAGCATATTTTCTCATATTAACATCTTATTGATTCGCTTGTCTATGGCAAGCTGATTTCTAATGTGGTAATGTTGGCTTTATGTTAGGTTTTGTGAAACCCATAAAGCTGAATTATAGCTCATTTTTGGACTTCATACTGACTTACACTGCTTATATTTGTTCTACTTGTAGATTGCTCTTAACCTGACTTCCTGAATCTAATGCACTTCAAATGCATTTGAACATGGAGTCCCACAGTTCAACCCTGAGCTACAAATATTGCTTCTATTGACATTGGAACAATCCAGAACTGCTTCAGGCTTCTGAGAGCTGCAGTCCCTATAAATCTGGAGAGAGCCAACTTGTAAAAGGCTACTGTGTACCCATAAAAGCTTACTGGAAGATAAAAGCAATTCTAAACCAATTTTAGTCTTGTTGAGGAATATGCTGGACTTGGAAGTTACCAAAAGTCAAAGGCAAACTACCTCATATTCTCATTAAGAAAACAAGACAGATGTATCTATAACTCACCAAGGGTAAAGCTCAATCCATTCAAAATAGATGAGTCGTGGTGGCGCAGTGGTTAGAATGCAGTATTGCAGGCTAATTCTGCCCACTGCCATAAGTTCGATTCTGACCGGCTCAAGGTTGACTCAGCTTTTCTTCCTTCCAAGGTTAGTAAAATGAGGAGCCAGGTTGTTGGGGCAATATGCTCACTCTATAAACTGCTAATAAAGGGCTGTAAAGCACTATGAAGTGGTATATAAGCGCTATAAGCGTTTTGACTTGAACAAAACTACAATTTTTGGAAAGCATTTTATTTCATGCAACCACTGGGTATCTTATGTTTTCTCCTTGATTACTTATGGTGCCCATAACTCAAATGATACTTACTCCAACTTAATTTAAATTGATTTATAGATTTCATTGCATTTTAAATTAAACATTGCGCATTTTCATCTTGTAAATGATCTGGAATGACACGTGGTATACAGGTAGCTTAAAAAAATAGTACAGGTAGTCCTTTAGTTAACAACCATTTGTTCCGCAACTGCTTTAGGTTACAGTGGTGCTGAAACAATGGTAGTTATACCTGATCTCCTATGTTACAGGGGTTCAGTGGTCATGTTCTCCAACGTTCTGTTCTCTCAATAGTGTTTACCATTTTCATGATGTTTCAAAGGATCTCAGAAGCTTTCCAAAACTTTGTGAAGCATTGCAAGAACAGCCTGTGCTATTTTGAGAATCACAGGCATGTCTTTCCCATGAGGTTTTAGAAGGCCACAAAAAATCTTCCAAAGCATCATGAAAATGGTGTGCACCATTTGGAGAATAGTATTGTTATTTGGAGAATGGTGTGTATTATTTGAGAGCATGCAAGTGGCCAGCTGGTTCTGCTAGCACTGCTGCTGTGCTGTCCTGCTCTCTCCTACACATATATACATGCACAATTGTGGTTTTGTGGATTTATTAATATTCCCAGGCAACCCCTTCACCACAACCCCTGAACTATGCCAATTAAGTCCAGCCACAAGCAGGCCAATGCCAGCCCACAGAGCCATGGCCAATGAATCCACAAGGCACTTGAAAGTTTCCCAATCAAAATAAACTCACCAGGCAAAATTAAATCCACAATATAAGAGGGTTCACAAGGCACAACACATGTGAAGGCATGGTGTCAATCCAAAGCAAAGCAAGAAGCACAATGACCAGGAAACACACGGCTAAGAAAAGAACATGTTCCCAGCATCGCTTCCATCTGTCTGATGTGCTAAATAGCCAGCTCCTGCTGCAAGTTACAATCCATAAAGAAGGGCAAAGCTTTCTCCTTGCAAATAATCTGACCTTCTCTGCTGCTGCCTTTTCTCTGCTCTATGTGTTCTTGGATCAGGTGCAGAAGGCAGTTCCTCTTCTTCATCACTGACTGGCTGTGTGCTTTCCCCAACTCAAGCGCAGGGCTGTCCTTCTGCAGCTGTGCTTCAGCTAAATCCCTCTTAGATGGCTGCTTGAAGCCATTGACCAACTCCCCTCTAGAACTGGTTCATCTTCCCCCAGGCTGACATCTGGGGAAGTGTCCTGGGTAGGGGTGTCATCACAGCTACCCTGCCAGCCCTGCCTGGCAGCTGACAGGTCACCTGGGGAAAGCAGACCTGGCAGGGTAGCAGGGATGACAAAATTGGCTAGCAGAGGCAGTAGGGTAGCAAGGCCAGGAAGTATGGGGAGCTGTAACCAGTAGAAGGAGAAGAGTGCAGGTGGCAAGGACACAAGGAATGGTAGAACAAATGGAGCATAGAGACAGGAGGGTGAAAGATGAGTGGAACACAGGGTTACAAGACTGGCAGAATAGCAGGACAAACAAACCACAGGGTGACAAGTTCAACAGGATCAGCAGCAGGGGTGAAATTCAGCAGGTTCTGATAGGTTCTGGAGAACCGGTAGCAGACATTTTGAGTAGTTCGGAGAACTGGCAAATACCACTTCTGGCTGGCCCCAGAGTGGGGTGGGAATGGGGATTTTGCAGTATCCTTCCCCTGCCATGCCCACCAAGCAATGCCCACAGAACCGGTAGTATTTTTTTTTTAATTTCACCACTGATCAGCAGGGTAAGTGGCGCATATGGTGCCAAAGTCAGCAGGGCCAACTGAGGTAATGGAATGCAAGCCAAGCCAAAGGGAAAATATTGGGGGGGGGGAGGAGGAATTGGCAGAGTGGAGTTGAAGAGAAGGCAGACCTTTCCTTACCAAAGGACTTGGAAGTAAGAGGGAACAAGCTGGGAGTAGCTTGGATAAGCTGTGGTCCATGCCTAATGACCAGTGGCATTCTGTTAACAATGGCAAAAGAGAGTACTAAGTGAGGCAGTTGCATGGCATCATGCCTTATGATTGCATCACTAGTAATTCTAGTCCCTGGGTGTCAATCGTTGCCATCATGTGACGTATTGCAATGTTTTCCCCCATTTGCAGAGCTGGGGTGGGCATGGCCTGCACATGACACATCTGGCCCTCAGGCTGCCAGTTTGACACTGGTGATAGTCCCAATTACTGTTGTAATTTGAGGATTATCTGGTGAGGTACAACATTGCCATGGTCAGGCAGGGATTAGTTCTTCTGGGAAGGGGAAGGCATGAGCAACTTATTGTAGCAACTTGTGACCTTCCCTGCTGGCTCCCCCCATTGAGTTTGCTTTTGCAGGCCAGCAGGGAAGATCACAAATAGTGATCACATGATTGTTGGATGTGGCAACCATCATAAGTGAAAGCCACTTACCAGATTGTGATCATATAATAACCGAGTGCTGAAAAGTCTGGCGGCTGGTTATAAGTAGCACTCATTCAGCCCAGGGGTGGGATTCTACCAGTTTGGACTGGTTCAGGCCAACTGGTAACTCCGACGATCAGCTGGGAGCAAACCGATTCACTCCGATGATCAGGAGGGCCAGGGGTGGGTTTCAAATTTTTTGGAACAGGTTCTGTGGGTGTGGCCTGCTTTGTGGGAGTGGCTTGCTGGCCATGTGACCGGGTGGGAGTGGCTTGCCAGCCATGTGACCGGGTGGGAGTGGCCAACTTGGAAAATGTGAAACTCACTTAACAATGGTCTTGGTTAACAACTAAACTTTTGGGCTCAATTGTGGTCCTACATTCTTTCTTTCTTTCTCTTTCTTTCCTTCTCTCTCTCTTTCCCACTTTCTCTCTCTCTTTCTTTCTCTCTCTCTTTCCCTCTTTCTCTTTCTTTCTTTCTTTCTCTCTTTCTTTCTCTTTCTCTCTTTCTTTCCCTCTTTTTCTTTCTCTTTCTTTCTTTCTCACTTTCTCTTTTTCTTTCTCTCTTTTTTTCTCTCTTTCCTTTCTGTCTCTCTTTCTCTGTCTTTCTCTCTCTCTTTCTTCTCTCTCACTTTTTTCTTTCTTTCTTTCTCTTTCTTTCTTTCTCTCTCTGTCTCTCCCCTTCATCCGCCCATCTATCACTCTGTGTTTGTGTGTGTGTGTGTCTGTCTCGCATTCACGCACTTAAATCACTTTCTGCGTCTCTCTCTTTCTCTCCCTCCCTCCCTCTCTGTCTCTGTGTGTGTGTCTGTCACTCTCTGATTCCCCCCTCCGCTCCCTGTCTCTCTCTGTGTCTGTGCCTCTCTCTGTCTGTCTGTCGTCGTGCCCGCCCGCCCGCCTGCCCTTCAAAGGCAGCAAGCCTGCCGGCTAGGGGCAGCAGAACAAGAGCGCGCTAAGCTGCGCGAACCCCCACCCCACCCCCCGCCACTCGCGGCAAAACTTTCCCTGTTCCCACACATACACACACACGCTTCTCAGCTGCAGGCGGCCGGGCGACCGGGAGGGCAGGCTAAGGTGAGTGAGCACAGCGGCCCCGGGATGAAGAGGCTCTGCGGGGGGCGGGCGGGCGGGCGGGCACGACGACAGACAGACAGAGAGAGGCACAGACACAGAGAGAGACAGGGAGGGAGGGGGGAATCAGAGAGTGACAGACACACACACAGAGACAGAGAGGGGCTTTAAAGGCCAAGCGCTGGCTGAAGGGCTCGGCCTTTGAAGCCTTCCGGCTAGGGGCGGGGCGGAAGAGCGCGCTAGGCTGCGCGAACCCCCCCCGCCCCCCGCGCCAACAGGGAAAGCAGGCCCGGCAGCTTCAAAACTAAAGCGCCTGGGTCTTGAAACTTTCCCTGCTAGGGATACACAAGCGAGCCACGTGTTCCTTAGATACTTCCGGGTCCACGATCCAAAGGGCTCGCTTGGGATCCGGAAATTTGACGAAAGGGCTCGTGCGAACCCCTGCGAGCCCCCAGGAACCCACCCCTGAGGAGGGCCCACCCACCCATAACTGCTCTATTCTGTCCTATATTTCCTTTGTTTGAAGTCCAATTGATCAGCATGGCAGAGTGGACTGCCACATCTCAGCTGTTTTACTCACCAGGGGTAAGATTTAGTGCTGATTTCAAATGCAATGTGTGCATGCGCCCAAAACGAAGCGGCTGTTACAACTGTTGAATCCCACCGCTGGTTCAGCCCCATTGTAACTTTGAATAATTGCTGAGAGAGTCATTAAGCAAGTACTATCTATATTTTTACCTATTTTGTTGTAGTTGGCAATTGAGGGAGTCCTACACAGGTTAGTCCAGTAAAACAATAGCCGTTTATTTGGCTAACACAGCAGTAGAATAGCAGAACTATATACACCAGGGGTGTCCAAACTTGGGAACTTTAAGACTTGTGGACTTCAACTCCCAGAATTCCCTAGCCATCATAGCTGGTTGGGGAATTCTGGTAGTTGAAGTCCACAAGTCTTAAATTTCCCAAGTTTGGATACCCCTGATATACACAGTACAAAAGATGCTGTATACAAGGGCTTCCCCGCTTGACAGCTATTTAAGCAAGAGCTGTCAAGCGGGGAACCAATCAGGGCCCCTGGCAACATAATTCCAGCCAGAGGACCTCAACATATTTCATAGAATTATTTTGTTATTCTAAAATGGATCGGTTCCTCTACATATGAGACTTTGCTTACTAACTTGATAAAGTAACATAAGCCACATCAATGGATGACCTCAAAGTCTAATTCAGACAGGAATCCGTTCACTCTGTCTGCTACTTACCAGAAATATATTTCTTCTGGAAACATTTTAAAAGCTAAAAAAAGAATACTACAGAATTTGACACAACAAGCTAATCAAAAGAAAAGATAATTGTAGGAAGTAAACAAAAAAAAAAAGTATTTTGGTGTAATTAGTTTCCCACTGAACTTTCAGGGTTATTATGGGTAGGCATTGAGTTTACATTGTCCTGCTGGTAGACTCTCCGCATTAAGTGGTATTACCCTTGTATTTTATATTGAAAAAATATTTTCTAATGATTAGTTCTCAGTGCTCTGTCCTCCTGCTCCCCATTTCCCTTTAAATTGAAAAAAAATTAATACTGCCAAAGCGCCATTTCCTCTTTTACTCTCAGCAGAATCTTTCTAAAGAAATTGCATTCTGTCTTTCAACACAAGGATTTCAAAGGGCAGAGAATGTAAGATGTTATTTCAGTGTGCTTCAAGCCTGGTATTGGAAGGATTATTAAATTGAGAGAAGCTTTATAAGGATTGAATGATTTTTTTTTTAGCATCCACTATCTGCCTTATTTCCACCATCTTACATCTGGTAAACAACACCGCTTTACAAAATCACAATACAGCACGCCAAGGCAAGGATGTCTGTTATCATTCCATAGCTATTATGGGACTGCATATAAATACTAAATGAATTAACATCGCCTGTACTTTTTTTCATTTATTTCAGTGTGGTTCCCATTTTCAGCTACATGTATATATCTGTAACTCAGGATAATACTTCACGCGTCTGATGAAATAACTCTAGCTGATTAACATTAATGTTTCCGACATGATAATCTTTAGAATTGTTGGAATACAATTCCCATTATCTCTCAGACAGCAAAAAGCATCAAATTGGTAAAAGGCTGGCATGTCATACTAAATTTATTAAAGATTCATCAAGATCCTTGCTGATTTTGTTGCAACCAGAAAGCATGGCTCTGCAAACCTTTATATTTATAAAATGTCATAATACAGGGAGCCCTTCTAGCAACTATTAACATACAAGAATCTTTCACAAATAAAATCACATTGCTTTTCATTCTTTGTCATGTAAATTGCCACAAGCCAGGCTTTTAAATTGCAAATACTCTCCATTTCTCTTTTAAAACCCAACCACCACTATTTGCACCCCCCATTTTAATTAGCATATGATACTTTTTTTTTCCTGATTGGAAAAAGTCAAATGATGATAGGCTTTATCTGATACTCAACTAAGTGAAACGCCTGCACTTACTTCCAGTGAAATTGATGAGAGAATCCTTTCACATCTGTAGTAAAGGAGGATGAAGCCACAGTGTGAGGAGAGGGGAGAGAAAAATAACACCGGTACCAGAGTTGGTATTCAGCCGGTTCGAACCAGTTCGGGGGAACTGGTAGTGGAAATTTTGAGTTGTTAGATTGACAAAGGAGTCCGACTCAGGCATGGTCAATCAACAGGAACATTTATTCAGCAACTATTTACAATGCACAAGAATCACTACTGGCAAGGCTTCCCCGTCTGACAGCCCTTTATATAGGCTTTCAGACAGGAACCCTTGCAGCAAGCTAGCTGCAACATTGTATCTGTTTTCTAGACAGTCTCCAGCCGGCTCCGTTCCGGAATGTGGTGACTCAGAGTTCACCAGACTTGCTGGCACGGTTGTAGACCTGAGGACTTAACATGAGTAGTTTGGAAAACCGGCAAATATCACATCTGGTTGGCTCTGCCCTCCTGCCCCCATTGTTCCCTGTCCTATATGCCCTTGTTTTTTCACATGGCATAGCTCAGCTCAGCAGTGTTGACACCGTGAGCGGTCTTTGAGTGCTGCGCGCACATGCGAAGCGCCCTCTCATAGAACCAGTAGGAAAAGATTTGGAATCCTACCACTGACTAGTACATCTGTTGTTTTTGTTAGTGGACTGCTGGCATGCATACCGCTGGGGAATGGGAAGGAACAGCAAGACTTAATTTACAGCTGATTCAATTCTGCCAGCTCCTATTTTACAAATTCAAGTATCTGCAGACACAGTCTAGGTAAATGAAGTCTCAACAGTCTCCTCCAAACTATACAGTCTGTTCGGTAAGCTCTCCACACAGCCAGTAAATATCCATCGAAGCATCTTTGCTAGGAAGCAGTTAAAATACCCTGTCATCCTTTTCCCTGCAGGCCGTTGCCCTGCCGTTGCGTTCTTTGGTTTGTTAAGCATCCTAATTTTCATTTTAAGATCTTTCGTGAAGCATCTGCTGCTGGGCAGAAATTAGTTTGTAATAAAGGTCTTATGGTAGAAACGATGTCGGCAGCAAGGAAGAAGAAGCGGGTCCCATTCTCAATTTCTGGAGTCCCTTTCGGCAAAAAAAAGGAACAGGGAGCTTCTCTGCCATTCACTTCATACTGTCAAGGATACAATTGAAGTCTCCGAGGGCGCTTTTTAGAGATTCTTTCTGGTTTGTCTACTATACTATGCTGGCATTTTGGAGTGAAAGCTCTCCTAAACTGAACTAGTCTTCAGACTGCCAGACATACAAGGCAAATTCAAGAAACTGGGGTTTGTTTTGTTCTATTTTCTTCACTATCGGTTTGGTAGTGGGAGCACATGTTTGGGTATGCGCAGAAGGTCCATGACGATGTCTGGGTGGGGGAGTGGAGGCTCACGTCACTGCCACTACTGGTTCATCTGAACTGGTGTGAACTGGCAGAATACTACCTCTGGATTGTTTGCTTGTTTGTTTTGCCACTGAGAGTTGTAACATTTCCCCAGTAATGCCTATTTTATTGTGTTGCTTGTTTGAAAAGAGTTTATTTTCAGATCATTATGCCATTTCAATTTTGACTGCACATTTTGGCATTTCAATCGAACGGTTGTCAATCTCATAATCAATAAGCGCCATTGGTAAGAAAAAGCTTCCACCCTTTGTTTCAGAGATTTACCCATCTGGGTACGCAGATCATAATAGACCCCTTTTAAAATTTAATTTAATTTAATACAATTGGCTTGGTTGATTTATCTGCTATCACGTTCTTCTTCTTTTTCTTTCAAAGCTATAAGACATTTGAAGTATTTCAGAAGGCTTCTTCCATTGCTATACATTTTTTGAGCCTCTTATTCTGCTATCTGTCTGTCTGTCTGTCTGTCTATCTATCAATCAATCACCTTATCTTATCTTTTAAGTCACCCAGAATCACTGAGAATCAGGCAGCTTTGAAACTGATTTTTTTTTAAAAAAAGAAGACCAAAAACAATAAACAAGAAGGCTCAAATTTATTGCTTATCTACCAACATAGTGTAGGAAGTTAGCATCTACCCCTCTCCTAGGAAAATGAGATATTTTAGGAAATATTAAAAGGGCAGAATATTTCCCCTAAAAGGGAGGCAGAAACTCAGCCCCCTCCCCACCTTTGTGTATGGGTCATTAAGGCCTGAGTCAGCTTATCTACAACACACAAGACATGGCCTCCAGGACATAATAGGATCCATCTAGCAACAGAAGTCACCACATGGCGCCTGGGAAGATTACATCATCACCCAGCAAGGCTCAACCAAGCCTGGGACACAGACCGTTACCCCTGCATGGCCCCATGGGAGCCTGACAACCAATCAGAATACAAGCTGAAATTCAAAAGCCCAGAGCAGGCATAAAAGCCAGGCATTCTATGCATCTCTTCCCTTTTTGCCCAGGACCTCAAACCATGTGATCCTGTCCACCATTAAACCATCTTTCCAAGCAATCTCCATGTTTCCAGTGTCTTTCTTCCCACTGAACCCAGAAGGACATTTCTTCCAACACTTTTTAAATAAGCTAGCACTGGCCTCCCAAGGCTCTTTGGCACCGTGCCTCCTGATAGGTTCATTGGTTAGCAAGATTTGATGCCTCCAATTGCCATTGTTATGCTCTGCCATTGTCAGGGCCACTGCTAGCAATGGGCCTTAATCTGTTCAGTCCTGGCATATGGCTGGACTGTGAGAAAAAGAGGACCAAAGTCACCTTCAGCCAAACTGAATTCCTGTTGCTCATAAATAAGTGCCTCTAGTTCTTTTATGGTGGGTAGCTCCTCCAAGGTTTAAAAACTCATTCCAAATCACAGATTCATAATTCAACAGTCTGTTTCCCAACTATGAATCTTCTTGGTGAAATAGGATATCGAGTGATTAACTAACAATGCAATAAAGGCTAGCATATTAAAATCCATAGGAATGCATTAAAGCTAAATGTACTTTGCATCTTTGACTCACATGAACCAATCTCTTTCTTCCCTGCTCTCTCATACAAAAGGAGTATAAAATAATAATTAGAAAAACATGCAAGTTACCCATGCTTGTATTTTGTCTGCATTACAGCCAATAACAATGTTAGCGGAGTAAAATAACCCAAAGGCACAGCTGTTTTATTCCACATCCTTGCTGATTTGTGCAATATTATGGAACACCAACAGTTGGTCTGCGCTCCTAAAGGACATTGAAATAAATGTTTTTAATTTCTACTGGCAATGTTTCAGTGCGTTCTGACCTTCTGAAAAGAAGCCTTTGTAGGGGAGAGAGACGATGAACAGAATCTTTACATTGCCCATTGATGATACATTTTGGCAAAGGGGTTTCTCCCTCTAATTATAGTGTTCCGCTGAAGGAAATGGCATTTAATTAACGCAGAGTGATATTCAGAAATATGAATATAAGATCAAGGTTCACAAAGTTTGATTTGTAACTACGCCAGGAAATAAAGAGATGGCGTGCAAAAGAATGGGTAAATTCTGGCCATGGTGTTATTGCATTAACATGCCAAAATCGCTTGATAGGTCTTACTAAAATTAACTAGTAAGGATGAGTGTGATTTTAAATGCAGATGGACTGCTGAAAGGGCGTTGGTACTTACCTGATACGCCTCTTCTAATAAGGGGGGAGATAGCATCCATGTATGGGTTATGACCTATCCGCACTCTGATTGGACTGAGTCAGATTAATAATTAATTAAGGTTGCTATATAACCCCCTCAGGAGTAGACTCCACCCAGTTTTCGACGAAGGAAAGTATAATCAGACTCACCGGTATCACCCCGTAACAAAAAAACCAAGCATAATACAACCAAATTCACCAAGCTGGTCAGGACGAGATAAGGGACGGGCCGGATGCTATCTCCCCCCTTATTAGAAGAGGCGTATCAGGTAAGTACCAACGCCCTTTCTCAATAAGGGTGGAGATAGCATCCATGTATGGGACATACCAAAGCCCTAACGCCTCCCAGGGAGGGATCGAGTACGGACCAGCCGACTCGGGCGCAGAGTGGACAGCACGCCGGACGCATCCACTCAATCCAGCCGCCAGACAAGCCTGGAACGCCGAGTACGCCAATGGGAATGGCAGAGGTGAGGACCATGCCACCTCCATACCGAGCCCCGAACGGGAACCCACCTTAATACGGGTCAAAACAGCAGCCGTATGCGTGAGTGCAGAACCGGCGTGGACAGCATCAGTCCGACTGACTGCCTAGGGTCTCCTGACGCCCTCACCGGAACCAAGAACTCGCGCCGCCGCGGAGAACCCTCAGAGCAAGGGAAAGCGGTTGAAGAGAGGCCAAGGCCCTGACAGAACGGAGGAAAGGAGCCGAACGTCCAAGAAGGCGCTCAAGAAGGCGATGCCAGACCCACAAGAGTCAGGGCTCCCCGAGGGTCCCGTAAGGCCCCGCGAGAAACCAGGGGAAAATCCCAACCGTGCCAGACCACCCATGTGGCTGACCCCCCTACCGAGACCGAGGCCCCGAGAGAGGTGTGTTGTCCCATCGCCCCGAAGGGCACCACTGGCCAGGTGGGGACTAGCCAGAGGACTGGCGCCAAAACGAACAGAGACGGCCTAGCAAAGGCCACAAAGGGCAAATACAGGCCTGAATCAGGGAACCTTATGCCCAGTCCGGAAACTAAGGGCGATATCCCGTAGGTTGGGACCGCGGAGACGACCATCCCTTAGCGCAATCGGCAAATGCCGAAAGGACCACAGAAATCACCGTGTCTCCAATCTCCCCAACAACCCCCGAAGGAGCACTCAGAGCGCCCGAAGGCGGCACCTAAGGCGAAGCACCACACGACCCCTGCACCATTCCTGCCGAAAGGTACCCAAAAGGGGGGACAGAACGGGGGGAGACAAAGGAGGAGGGGAGGGAAATGATGCAGGACTCCGGTACTCGCAAACCGCCGGGTCCCCACAGGTGAGGCAAAACGACCGAAAGGTCAAGAAATAGAGAGAGAGAGGAAGGGGGAGTCCTGGAACCCACGAGGAAAGAAATCCTCTAGCAGTCGAATCCACCCCAGCCTAGCCGAGCGTAACCGCCCGTGCGAAGTCAGCCACTGAGCAGCGGTCAGTCTAGAGGGACAAAGGCTAGGACCTGGGTCCAACCCCCAGAGCACGAGCTGGGACCTCCGGCGCGGGGCCCCATGTCCCGGCAATGACGAACCAATACCATACAAGCTGAACAGCCAGAAGCCGTTAGCGCACCAACGAAGCCAGCTGTGGTGTCAGAGGGTCAACTCCCGAATGCTCCTGCCTGCGAGAGGATAGATAGCTGACCCCAAAAACAGACATGTGCTTGCGCCCTTGGAACAATACAGATCATCGAGACCTCCTGGCGCCCGAGCTGTGGAGGAAACGCCCGAGCGGGTCAAGCCTCCAAAGCCACCTCCTGCGACTGCCTAGTCGAGTCGGGGATCCGACTCAATGTGAAGGCCGCCGGGTGCGGCAAGATGGCGATGGTGGCCCCTGAGAGCGGGCCACATTGCGAGCGGAAAGTGTCCTAGGGTAGTCGTATCCTAATAACGCCGCGCCTACTGAGCAGAAAGGAACGTAAGTCCCGTATCCCGAGGCTTGTCAATCAACACCTGGACAATGACGACAGATCAAACCAACCCTGCCGGAGATAATGCTCTGATCTTGATGGAAACTAGCCCCCGGCGGAGAGCCGGGATAGCAGGGATCTGCAAACCCGAAGTCCGTAAGGAAAGTAGGGGACAGGTAGTCCGCCCCCGAAGACCGCCTGATAAGACCAGGGAAAACAGGAGATCGGGTACCTACGGAAGACGTGAAAGTGGAACAGACCCCCCCCCGATGGAGGAGACCGAACCACGGTTCCCATCCGGGAAAACCCCGTCAAGTCCCTGGGCCCGGGGCCATGGACAAAGGAGCCAGGGCCTGAGCAATGGTAGCACGGACAAGACTCACCCCGTGAACGAGGAGAGGCCCTAGGCAGCGGTGGCCAGAGCCCCCCAGTGGAGTGAGAACACCCCCAACGAATGGCCCTGGGGACACGGTCTCCCGGTCGGGGAACAAAAGGGTAACGGCCTAGCCTTGCCGGCCGAACCCCGTACCAATGGTGCCCCCAACAGGAGAAGGCCCGTATGAGGGGAGGCCCCCGAACCCGAGCCCTGAAGTGACAATCGGGTGTGGGCGCAGGCGGCCAGACCCCGTCTCGGGGTCGGAAGGGCGGAAGCTGGAATCTCTCGTGCCCGTCAGTAAATCCCGGGATGAGGGCCCCCTGAGAGACGCGTCGCAGTATGCCGCGCGGGCCCCACTCCAGCCTGAGTCCTCACCCAGCCCGCCAATGCGGGGGACATAGCCGACGGCCGAAAGACATAGCCGGAGATATAGCCCAGGAGGGCCCCGGAGGGCCGACAGGCGGAACCTGGTATAGGGCCTGCTGCGGAGTGGGCGCTAGTCCGAGAGAACCCGGAGGTGCAAGAGCCGGAGCTGGGACACCCCCAGACATAGTCGCGGAAAAACAGGGGGGAAGTTGGAGGGGCCGTGGCGGTGCATTCCACCAGCGGCTAGTCAAAGACGCCCCAGGAGGCCCTGCCTGTGAAGCCAGTCGACCATCTGCCGGGGGCGCCGCCGTGAGAACGGGGCGCCCCATACCTAAGGTTGCTGAGGCTAGGACGTAGCCCCGAGTGCGAAAAACCGGCCCTCTGCGCGCGAGGTAAGCCCCGGTGAGAAGAGCGGCCCCCGAAAGCGCCAGACGGCTCCTTCAGCTACCCGTGGTGCCACCAGCCTCATCGCGCGTGCGCGAGCAGCCAAAGGCCGCAGCTGCCTTATGTGGGCCTCGAAGCCCGGCAGTCCCGTAGGCAACCCAGTCAGGGGGATAAGGCCCAATAGGCCGTTGCACTCACCTGTCCTACAGCCCCCTGGGGGGGGAGGGGCGTTGGGCGCCTCTGAGGCCGCAGCCCCAAGCGCAGTCACCACTTAGGTCCCCCAAGGGGACAAAAGTTTCGGTAGCCCTGGAAGGCCCCGTATTAGGCGCGGGTTCCGTCAGTCGCCATCTTGTCCAGGCGACGAGTGACAGGAGAGGCCTCCCCCAAAGGCCCAAAGGGCCCGAAAGCCACTGATAGGTGCGGCCACTTACCAAGACCATGAAAAGCACCTGAGGCAGCGCGCTTAGCTCCCCGGGGGCACTCACAAGGGCCTCACAGCAGAACTGCGATTCTGGCCGCCCCCTGCAAGGCCTCTTCATGAGCCACCCCTGGAAATCTCTGTGAGGATCCGTCAGATCTTGATCTCGTCGGGGGAGCGGACCTAGCATTGTGGGACAAGTCCCTAGCTGGTCAAGTCACCACCTCGCGGGTGGGCATATAAATAGGGGTGGCTGGCCTAGATATCTTTTCTTCAGAAATTCTCCTCAGAGGACGATGATACCGGACCAGTCCCAGAGCTGGACTGAGTCGGAAACTGGGTGGAGTCTACTCCTGAGGGGGTTATATAGCAACCTTAATTAATTATTAATCTGACTCAGTCCAATCAGAGTGCGGATAGGTCATAACCCATACATGGATGCTATCTCCACCCTTATTGAGAATGTGTTTGTTCTCCTATGTTGTGCCATGTGATATGTGTAGCTTATGTTTAATCATTTTAGGTGTTTGTCTATTTATCAGGGGTAGTTATGAATAATAAGCCTTTTTATTTCATCCTACAACCCTAATTATGTTTAAATAGGACATAACTAACTGCATTTCTTAGGTCTTCATATAAAATCCATACCCAACTTAGGGCCATTCATTTAATGACCATTTGGAGTTACACTGGCACTGTAAAAGTGACTTACCCTTACAACTATAATAGTATCCCCATGGTCAAGTGATCATGATTCAGTTGCTTGGCAACTGTCATATATTTATGATGGTTATAGCCACTAGAACAGGGGTTCCCAAACTTGGCAACTTTAAGACTTGTGGACTTCAACTCCCAGAATTCTCCAGCCAGCTATGCTGGGAGTTGAAGTCCACAAGTCTTAAAGTTGCGGCTGGAGAATGCTGGCTGGAGAATTCTGGAAGTTGAAGTTCACAAGTCTTAAAGTTGCTAAGTTTGGGAACCCCTGCACTAGAATCACATGATCACCAACTGTGACCTTCCCAGCCGATAAGCAAAGTCAATGGGGGAAGCCTGATTCACTTAACAACCATGGCAAAAAGGATGTAAAATTAGACACAGTCATGTGATGGCATACTTAATAACTATATCATTTAGTGACAGAAGTGCTGGTCTCAATTGAGGTTGTAAATTGAAGGCTATCTGTGTTTCTGGTTACAAGATGTAATCTGTTGAGTGAAAGATGGATACAATTTCCTTTGCATTTCTTATTGTCTCCAAAGATATACATTAAAATTCAACCCTACATGGAAAGACCATTTATGATCTATTTTACATAGATGGTACAAACTCAATTATTCTATGAAAATTGCTCTAATAAAAAAAAATAGATTTCTAATGTTTGACATAGTGGGAAGCCTTTGATCCTGGATGAGTTGTTAAAGCAATTTCCCATACCTTTAAATATCATTGAATCAAAGAAAGATGCATTTTTATTTTCCCAGCAGCTAATATCAGAAATTGAATCACTTATGTTGCATCAATTTATATGCCTCAGGGAATATGAACAATATTTATTTATATTTATTTTATATATCCAATTTATATCTCACTTCTAGAATTTATATCCTACTAAGAGCATGTACTCAAGGCAATTAATGACATTAAAAAAAACAAAATAAAAATGTAGAAACAAACAATAAACCTGAATTAAGTAAACATTTTAAATATTGTGAAATAGATATGTGTTTGCAGACTTTCTGGAGCTGAGAAAAGTAGGGGCAAAATTCAACTCCCAAGGCAATGCTCAGAAGCAAAGTTGCTTAATTAAAACAAAGAAAACAAAACGTTAAGCAAAATGAATAACTAATTGAGCATTTTCATCAAAGCTGGTAACCATTCTGTTTACAAACAAAACAACAAAAACTAGAAACATATATAATGTAATTTTAATGAGGTAGCGTAGTTTATAAGGTCAATTCTTTTTTTTTATATTGAAAAAGTTTTATTGAGTTTACATTTTTTGTGGGGTAGGGTAAGGGTTACATAGAAATTTTGAGAGTGGTCACGTCAAAGTGGTCGGCTCCTCCGGAACCTCAAATTACATTATTAAAAAGAAAAAAAAAGAAACATTTCACATAACACTACAAGCTGGGAGCAAGTACATATTCCTAAATTTTTCAGTTATATACTGTCAGTCAATTGCAAAAATCCAGATTACAAATATCATACAATATTACTCAAAAGAAAAATAAGGGCAAAGTTATTTTTTAGATCTAAGTCTCTTGGCAATTGTATCTTCCCCCTTCTCCCCCGGGCCCCCAGCGGGCGGGGCCATGGCTCCCCCTGCCCCCCCTGGATCTTCTCCCAGGACAGAGGAATGTTTTTTAAGAAAGGCTTCCGCCTCAACAACTGTTTTAATCTTTACTCTACCTCCTTCCCAGAACACCAGCATCCCTTCGGGTATCACCCACTTAAACCAGATCCCATGATCAAACAATGTTTTAGACAAGAAGGAAAATTTCCTTCTGGCTTCTCTAATTTTTCTTGGAATCTGCTTCAAGATGGTAATCTCCTTTTGTTGGTAAATCATAGGACTCCCTCTTTGCGCCTTCAAGATTTCCTCTCTGGTTGACCTTCTAACAAATTTTACATGTATCTCAAGGTCAATTCTTAATGATCTGCTAAAATGTATGCCACAAAATTTTTTCAGTGATATTCAAGTTCAAATCAGATGTAATCATCTCAGAGTTTTCAAGACTTAAAAATGTGTCATATTCATATAGAAATTATGTAAAACACTAGTTCCCTTGCTGTTGATGAACTAGTTATGGTTTTACTGATATTGTTAACAACTTTTAGAGATGGAATCCAGATAGTTTACAAATGCATGAATGAACTTAATTCATTTGAAACCAATTTGGAACTTGTGAATAATTTTTTATGCAAAGTATTTTAATCACAACATTTTTATCAATCATTAAGAATTTTCTGATATAAAATCCTCTTATCTTCTTGTTCCTCCTATTTTACACTGAAAAAAGAGAGGGCTGAGAAATGAAAGAATAGGTAAAAAGGAAAGGGAAAAATTATATCCTTCCTAAACTTCTTAAATGTTATTTTTCATTTGAAATAATAGACTGTAATCTTCTAATATCAGCAAGAAATTATAGATTCTTAACCAGGAGGGGGTCTGGCCCTGCATCAGTTAGTTTCAATTGAACATTATAAGAATTGTCTTACTTGAAAGGCATTTAAATTATATTTGACAACTGTTATGCCTGAACATCTATTGTGCTTTTGTTATTTTGTATACATTTACCTTTCTGATTTTTACCCAATAATTTTCTCCATCTCTAAGCTTTTCTAGTGTTTATACTTCTGTGTGAAACCAAAAAGCTCCGTACTTGATCTACATTTAGGTCCATGATGGTGCAAGTCCGAAGCACCTACAATTAATTAGATTAAATGATGTTCATACACTGTAGAATGTGTGAGAGATCCACTGCCACTTAACTCAATTATTAGTGCTCTATTACTAAATTCATTTCATAAATCAATGGTTGGTAAATCATTTTCAAATTAAAATAAATGTTTCCTTTTAGGTGAGGGGAAAAGTTATGAATTCCTGGATGTTCCCATTATCACTCAAATTCAATTATATAAGTGGCCTTCACAGTTCATTTCAAATATATGACAAATCTAATAGAAATATATGCTAGGTGGAAAAACCATTGGCATCTAAATGAAATATAAAGAAATTGATGTAGCAGAATTATATACTTATTACAGGGTTATTATTAGTTGTTATGCATTGTTAACAGGATTAAGAGCGCATATATTTTAGTTTCTATTTTCTAATTCTGAATTCCAGTATCTTTATGAACATGGAGATTTTCAATCTATTAAAGCAAATGGGCAAATCTCTTTCGGTTAACGATAGCCTGCAATTGCTAGGAATCATTGGAATATTAGAGAATTTTACTGAAGAGTCTGTGCTTACCGGGCAATCCATAGTCTCTTTTTGGTAGTGTCTACTCTGATTATGTTACCAAAGTTCGGTGGCTTTCATTTTCAACAACATGATTCCTTTCCCTTTTGTTTTAATGTTTTTAAGTCTCTCTTAAAACTGGCCAAAAAGTTTTGCTTTCAACCCTTCATTGAACGACGTCTCTAAACTTCTCTAAACAACTTCTCTAACTTCTCTAAAGCCCAGATAGGGGGGTGGAAAAATCCATTCTTATATTTCTAATTTTTCATCATTGTTGTGCTCTATTTCTGTAGAGATGTAGTTATTTCTTATATATAGTGCAACTCCACCACATCTTTTATTTGGTCTATTTCTTTTAAATCATTTAAATCCTTCTAGCTGTATGTTCCATTTGTGGGTTTCATCCCACCAAGTCTCTGTAATGCCAACAATATCGTATCTGACCTCATTTACTTGAATTTCTAATTCACCCTGTTTATTCCTCATACTCTGTGCATTGGTGTATAGACATTTGAGTCCATTTTGATTGACCCTGTGTTTACTGTCTACATAACCTGTGTTATGCCTGACTGCCCCTATTTTCTTGCCATTTGTATGATTCATGCACATGGTATGGCACTCAATATTAAATTCTTGCTTTTGTTGACAACAGTAGTGATAATCTTACCCGCACAAACATCTATGTTACATGCACTGATAGCCCTATGTATTTTAGATTGCTGGGTACAGAAATGTTCTGTATCTATTAATTATCTGTCCCCTCTGTTCAATTTAAATGTTTATCCAGAAAATCTGTGAATTTAATGCCAAGAAACTCAGTCCCTTTCTTGGATGGGTGCAAACCATCTCTTTTGTACAGATTTTCATTGGACCAGCTGCAAGCATCATCTATATAAATAAAAATGTAAAATAGTTTGTACGAATCCACTAATCTCAAAAACTACTGGGCCGATTTACACCAAACTTTCACACAATGTAGACAAGGACTTCCGATAATAATCATTTTGTGCCTAGCACGCGTGTGTTGTGTACAAATTACACACAAAAAAATGTACCCACTGAAATGTGTGTTAACATCCCTGTAGCCACGCCCATCAAACTGCTTTTCAACTGTCAGTGTTGGAAGAGGCCTCATACGGCGGCCTCTTGGGGCCAAAAAGGCACAGAGGATAGCAAACTCCCAGGTGGCCCATAGGGGGGGGGGGGGGGGGAGAAATTCTGCTCAGGACTGTTCTCTGAGATAAAAAAACGGAGGCAGGCAGCTGCTTTAAACTATTTAATACGAACTGAACCAAACTGTGACAAAGAATCACCCATCTGACAGCAAATACAGTTTAATGAAAAGAAGGACTAGGGAAGACATGATAGCAGCTTTCCAATATCTCAGGGGTTGCCCCAAAGAAGAGGGAGTCAAGCTATTCACCAAGGCACCTGAGAGCAGAACAAGAAGCAATGGGTGGAAAGGAGAAGGGCGGGGTATAAATTTAATAAAATAAAAATAAAATAAATAAAATAAAAATAAATAAATAAACTAATCAAGGAGAGAAGCAACCTAGAACTGAGGGCAAATTTCCTGGCAGTGAGAACTATTAACCAGTGGAACATCTTGCCACCAGAAGTTATGGATGTCCCAACACTGAAGAGAGAAGAGACTGGAAAACCATTTGTCTGAAACGGCATATGGTCTCCTGCTTGAGCAGCGGGGTTGGACTAGATGACCTCCAAGGTCCCTTCCAACTCTGCTATTGTATTACAGTAGGTAGGTAGATAGGGGAATAGAGAGACAGGGAGAAATACAGTTTAATAAAAGAGGGACTAGGGGAGACAGGATAGCAGCCTTCCAATATCTCAGGGGTTGCCACAAAGAAGAGGGAGTCAAGCTATTCTCCAAGGCACCTGGGGGCAGGACAAGAAGCAATGGGTGGAAACTAATCAAGGAGAGAAGCAACTTAGAACTGAGGAGAAATTTCCTGACAGTTAGAACAATTAATCAGTGGAACAACTTCCCTCCAGAAGTTGTGAATGCCCCAACACTGGAAGTCTTCAAGAAGATGTTGGATAGCCATTAGTCTGAAATGGTATAGGGCAGTGATGGCTAACCTTTTTTGGCTCACGTGCCAATAGCAGGGGGAGTGCAGGGGCGATGTGCACAGGTGTGCAACATCCATAATGCTATGTGCATGACCCCCTGCATTTGGCATGCTTTTTACGTCATCCCCAGGCTCCAGAGGGTTTATAGGAGCCTGGGGAGGGTGAAAACAGCCTTTCCCCACCTCCAGAGGGCAAAAAATGGCCTCAAAAGAAGGCCTAAATTTGCTGGCCAGGGCACACATACAAACTGAAGCTGACAGGGCAATGCCTCGAGTGGCCTAAGAAATGGTTCCGTGTGCCACCTGTGGCACCCATGGCATAGGTTCGCCATCATGGGTATAGGGCTTCCTGCCTAGCAGGGAGTTGGACTAGATGACCCCCAAGGGATAGATAGAGAGGCAGAAATAAGGTATGTATGTATGTAGGTAGGTAGGTAGGTAGGTGGATAGTTAGATAGATAGATAGATAGATAGATAGATAGATAGATAGATAGATAGATACAAAGAAAGAAAGAAAGAAAGAGACAGTAGGTAGGTAGGTAGAGGGAGAAAGGAAGAAATATAGTAGGTGGGTAGGTAGGTACATAGGTAGGGGGATGGATAGATAGATAGGGAGAAATACAGTAGATAGGTAGGTAGAGGGATAGACAGAGAGGAAGAAATACAGTAGGTAGGCAGGTAGGTGGATAGGGGGATAGATAGAGAGGGAGAAATACAGTAGGTAGGTAGGTGGAGGGAGAAAGCAAGAAATACAATAGGTAGGTAAGTAGAGGGATAGACAGAGAGGGAGAAATATGGTAGGTAGGTAGGTGTATAGATAGCGAGAAATACGGTAGGTAGGTAGGTAGAGGGATAGATGGGGGAAATACAGTAGGTAGGTATGTAGAGGGAAAAAGAAAGAAATACAGTAGGTAGGTAGTAGAGGGATAGAGAGAGGGAGAAATACAGTAGGTAGGTAGGTAGAGGGATAGAGGGGTGGAAATACAGTAGGTAGGTAGGTAGAGGGATAGAGGGGGGAAATACAGTAGGTAGGTAGGTAAATAGAGGGAAAAAGAAAGAAATACAGTAGGTAGGTAGGTAGAGGGATAGACAGAGAGGGAGAAATACAGTAGGTAGGCAGGTAGGTAGATAGGGGGATAGATAGAGAGGGAGAAATATAGTAGGTAGGTATGTATGTAGGTAGGTAGGTAGGTAGAGGGATAGAGAGGGGGAAATACAATAGGTAGGTAGGTAGGTAGAGGGAGAAAGAAAGAAATACAGTAGGTAGGTAGGTAGAGGGATAGATAGATAGATAGATAGATAGATAGATAGATAGATAGATAGATAGATAGATAGATAGATAGATAGATAGATAGATAGAGAGAGAGAAATACAGTAGGTAGGTAGGTTGGGGCTTATATGGTGGTTGGGTGTATGTGTGCAGGTGTAGATCTACACACAGATTGGTTGGCCATTTAACCAGACTGGGCCACAGCAACGCGTGGCCGGGTATATCTAGTGACTAATAAAACCAAAGCCTTCCCTTTTACACCATTCCTTTAGCCACACATTAAACTCTGCTACACACTGGCCCTTCCCATTTTGTTCCTTATATACTGGTAAAACCTCTGAAAAGATAAGCCTACAACCTATGCTACTAAGTTCATACCCCAATTCTAGAAATGACTTTTCACATTTTAAGAAAGACCTAGGGACAGGGGTGGGCTGCTGAGGGTTCTCACGGGTTCAGGCGATCCTCTAGCTAGGACTCTGCCCAGTTCAGTGAACCCCTAAATGCTATCCCTGGCTGGCCACACCCACCTAAGGGAGACCAGCGGAAGCAGTTTTCACCCTTCAGGAGGCTCGAGGAAAGCCTCCAGAGCCTGGGGAGGGCAAAACTGAGCCTACTGTCATGGTGCAGAAGGTTGACTAGGCCACGCCCACCCAACAAAAGGGCAGAGAACCGTTTGAAGCCCACCCCTGCCTAAGGATGATCTACCTAATTTTTGAAAGTTATAGAATTATAGCAACTATTATACAGCTATGAGAGAGATGAAAATATATGTTTATAACAAGATCTTAAATAAGGGCTTCCGAGAAACTTGGTGCATAATAAACAGCATCACAGTCCAATTATTTTTTTTTGGTGTGTGTGTGTACACTAGATCTAACATTAGAGCTCCCTTTATCACCTAATACAGATACTCTGTATTATTCCTGATTATTTTTCTTTTATCTTTTCCTTGGCAGGTAGGCACATTTCCAAAATGACTGACTTTGTCAGTTATTAATTTTATTTCTAAGAAATATTATGAGTCCATTTGGGGCTTAGAGGCTCAGATAATTCAGGAGGTTAGCAGTTTGTTTTGCATAATGGCATCTTATTTTTTTGAGCTAAAATATTTGTTCTAGCATGAAAACCAAAAAGGGGCGAGGCACTTTTGGATATAAAGGAAAATGTGTATGGACATATTGGTACTTCTGGGCATCGAGTTGGGAACATTTGGCTAACATGAGATAGTTTAGCACACATTTTTAAAAAGTCATGTGAAATACATTACTAGATGCATTATGCATTAACACAAGGGTCCCCAACCTGTGGGCTGTGGCTCAGTACTGAGCTATGGCCTCTTGGCCACCAGATTGCATAAGTATCTGGCCAGTGCACATGTGTGCGCGCACACCCCTCTACTTGCAGTACCGTTGCTGCAAGCGCCGCATGAATACTACTGTCACCCTGAGTCTTGCAGCCCTGTTCATGCACACACATGGGGACATAAATGTGCCCCTCCCAGGCTGCCAACCCCAAAATATTGGGAAACTCTGCATTAACAGATATAATGCATGTACTGTATATAGGACTATACTTCATAAAAGCTATATCTGGTCACAAAGTATCTCAATTCCCTGCTAACCTGCTGAAATAATAAATTCCCACATGTTCTTTTTTTTCTCACAAGACAATTTTGACATAGGAATAACATACAACAGTCACTGCAAATTGTGACATGCAAAGTTGCCAAAAAGTGATATACTTCCACTAGAACTGTCCTGCATTTCTAAATGAAAGGGAAAAAAATACAAGGAAAAAATGATACTCCAAATCTCCGTAATGATTCTTGTGACACTGAAAGTTCTATATCTATTTTTACTTATTACAATCCTTCAGAATGGTGCTAAAAATGTGAGGCATTCTAAAACTTGTACAAGGCTTTAAACTTATCAAATGTGAAACCAACACAGCCAACACTGCTATTTCGTTACAAGGAAGGCGAAGATACCCTGGTGAAGATAATGGCCACACTAGTGGAAGTATTAAGGTATCGATCTCACAAAAATCCATTTTAATTTTATTGTGCTCCCCATAGCTAGTCTGGAAACGGAGGGAGGAAAAGAGGAAAAGATAGACAGCCTCATTTTCCTTCCCATTTTCTGTTGTATTGGTGGCTAACAAGACTTTAAAACAGGAATCAGCTAGATTTCTTTTCAAACATTCCCAGTTTAGGAAAGCCTTTGGAGGATTGGGGACTAGTGACCAGGTTAAGGCCTCCAGCTCATATATCTAACAACCTCAGGAAATGATTCATGGTTTCACTTAGGAAAACCTCTCAGGAAAGAACAGAAACCAAATGCATATTCTGCTTCGAAAACTGAAGCAATATATCATGTTCTCTGCTAGTCGATCTTCCCCGAAGGCCCCAGAAAGCATATTGGGTGGCCAGTGAGTTAAGGGAAGTTTTGTTCAATTGAGAACATGTTTTATTTAAACAAGAAATTCACCTGTCTGCTAAATCCTCTCTTTTAATTTTTTCCCCAAAAAATACAGTTAAAAAGATTTGATACAGATATGTAAAAATTATTTACTTACACAATATGAATAAAGCATTGTCTTTTCAAAGTCCAAACAAAAGGAACTTTGTATTCTTGACAATTTTGGACAAATCTCAAGAGGAAGTTGAAGTTCAGAGACTAGACGTTTGCATATCTCATGATCATAACTGACTCTCCACATGTCACTTGTAAAGTTTCCATTTTCTTTCCTTCTTTAAACATTAATTTGTTTTTATCTTAATAGAGCAGTAAAATCATTTCCAGTCTTCTTTTACTTAGATTTCAGATAGATGTACAATGAAAAGCAATGCTCAGCTGTCCGTTCTCTGACAGAAAATTAATCACAACATTAATGCTAGAAAATAGCACACTGATTTTGAATGCAATAGAGCAGTTTTCAATACTGTTTAAAATTAATACCTTTAAAACAAAAGGCAAAAGAGCAATAAAATCAAGCTGCTCTCTTGTAGCGTCTCCCTGATTTGCTTACAAACCAGAGGTAGTATTCTGCCGGTTTGCCCCGGTTGAGGGAAACTGGCAGTGGTGGTGGCGGGAGGCTCCTCCCACCTGGCCAGACACTATTACAGACGGTCTGCGCATGCACAGAAGTGCCGTGAGCGAGAGAAGCAAGATGGCCCATGTGTACACTCCCGGTTCCAAACTGGGAGCAAAGATAAGAGGATTTCATGCCTGTTACAAACAGAAGCTCTATGACAAACAGAAAGAACACAATAAAAATAGTCCCATTAGTTCACACATTTTTAAGAGCCTTGTTTCATGGTGGGGTTGGGGTGACTGAATGGACCTGAGCATTTATTGGCTGGATGCCCTTCCTGATGCCTACGTGGAGTTTGCAGTAGATATTTTCTCTTTGCCTGGTAGAGAAACATCTGTCACTGCCTAAAATTGAACTCTCAACCTTCTCAGTGGGAGGTGTTGGTCTCCACCTCTAGGCCACCAGCCTGCTCTGTCCTATTACTCCCATACTATCAGTTAAAAAATCCTTTCTAATAGATTTTGCACCTGAGGTTTGCAAAGGACTTGGAAGGATATGATGAGGTTGAATCAATGCAGATAAAGTTCAGGGCAGGTATCCAAATATAAATTCCTGTAACCCAGTAGGTAAGACCAACATCCAGCATCCTTGACACACAATCCTCTCATAGGTAAATTGAAATTTAACAAACATGGTGTCTGCAAGAGCTTAGAAAGCAATTGAACACATAGCCACAAGCATCTTGCCTACTTCCTAGACCATGGGTGTCAAACTCGCCATGTCACATTGATATCACATGATATCATGATGTTTTTTGCCTTAGTAGAACTAGAGTGGGTGTGGCCTGCATGTGATGCATCTAGGCCAGTTTGGGCCGCCACTTTGATACCCCTGTAGACTCATGAGCTGAAGTAGATTCTACAAAACCAGATTCGAAATGACATCAGATGTTTCATTTGGATATCTGTCTGCTGAAGCAAATCAGCACAAAGATGTTGTTTTATCCCTAAAGGATAATGGTTCAGCAGTCAACACACCTCAACTACAAAACAGCTCAAGTTTTCATACTTGGCCATCTTTTTCAGGGAATCAGATTAAATTAAGGCTGTGTGTGTGAACAGAAGACGACCTTTAACAGGATTAACAGAGTTGGAAGAGACCTTGCAGGTCATCTAGTCCAATCCCCTACCCAAGCAGGAGACCCTACCTAGGATCGAACTCACAACCTCCTGCTTGTGAGGCAAGAGCTCTACCTCTAGGCCACAGCAGCTTTCCTCTGCAAAGGTCTATTGCTTCGGAGTATCATAAACCATGTAAGTGTCCTTTGCTTCACTTTCCTTCCTTAGAAATAGATTCAGTAACTACTGATCACAGAAAATTGTTGGAAGAGAACCGAGATAAACTTCAGCAAAAAGAGGTTTTTGGCCAATAAACAATGGCAGAATTGTACATGGCACATTTCAGTAGTCCACTAGATCTTAGAAGACAATGACAGATGGTGGTCATTTCCCCACTTTCCTCAAAGGGATGCAATTAGCAGACTGAACAAAGCTAAAAGAATGTCTGCTCGGCTATAGTTATCACCAGGAAATCTTGAAGCAGAATATATTGGCTTTAAAATGAGAGATATTATAGCTTCCAATCAGAATAATTTAAAATCAAGGTGAATTAAAATGCTGAGTGAAAGCCATCTCTCTCATTTTTATGCTGAATTCCTATACTCTACTCTTCATTCCAATATGTGACAATCATTTTAATACATGCATCTGGAAACATAGCAGATGAAATCCAATATATCTGGAAAACACCCTATTGGGGAAAAAGTTTCTTGCCTATGGCATCGCCTGCCTCCGGTATTTAAATAGAAAAGGGGTGGGGGGCATTCCCAATATCCTAATTTTTGAAATTCATAAATATGTGTTTCAAAAATAATTGAGGATTTCCTGGGCTTTGGGGTCAGGATATAATGTTTTGGAGATTCTCCTATATTGTTGTATATAATACACAGGATGTCAGTTTTTGGCAGCATCTACCCTAGGCTTGGGGATTGAATACAATGTAAGGATTGTATTAACAAATGATAATTTGTTGATCCAGATGCTAGACATAATTCACATGAGTGAAGAGGTACTGCCCAGTCTATTAGGCTTTCGTAGAGGTAGAAATAAGAGGAAACATGTAACAAATTTCCTTCTTCTGAAGACCAAAGATACCATTCTTCAGAGGACTTTGTTTTCAGACTTCTCGTTGCCTTGATATATTCCTCTGAACTAGCAGTGAAATGTTACCAGTTCGGACTGGTTTTCACGAACCAGTAGTAAAAATATGCTACCGGTTCGCCCGAACCTGTAGTTTAAAAAATGCTACTGGGTCAGGCGAATCGGTATTTCCGATGATCAGCTGTGACGTGCGATCTATGTTAGCTAGAATTGTCAGATTTCTTGCTTTCTAGCTAATCTAAATCACGTGGCACAGTGGATTACCACCCCTCCCCACTGTTCTACTTACCTTTGCAGGTGTGCTTGGTAGCAGGCTCTGCCCACCAGCCCAGGCGTCATCACATCCCATTTTTTAAGCACTGCGCATGCACGCACTCATACCCACGCATGCGCTCACATTTGCAAACCAGTAGCGAAGGTAAGTTGATTTCATCCCTGCTCTGAACACACTCCAATTTGCCTCTGTCCTTTTTGAGCTTTGATGTTCAGAATTAAGCATAGCATTCAAAGTGGGAGCAGGGTAGACTAGAATGAAGCAATTGCTTCACGTAATCTGGACTTAGCTTTCCTGTTAATGTACCCCAAGATAGCAATTATCTTCCAAGCAATTATCTTCCAAGCAACTGCATTTGTCAACCATAAACATGAGCAGTTGGCTCATGTTTGTGGTTGACAAGGACAACCTTATCCTTTGTATGTGTACTATTTCCAAGACAGGTGTCACTATAATTGTGTCTTTCTATTTTTCCTAATCAGATGAAGAACTTTATATTTCTTCTTACCAAATTCCCCTCTATCCATTCCAGTCTTCTTCTCAAGCCAGTCTAGATTTTTAAACACACACACACACACACATTCTCTCCTGTCTTTTAAAGTATTAACACACCTTCCAATTTCATGTCATCAGACTTAGTATCTCTTCAACTCCCTCACCCAAATACAGGAATTCTTCAATTTACGGTCACAATTGAGCCCAAAATTTCCATTGCTAAATGAGAAATGTGTTTAGTGAGTCTTGCCCCCATTTTACGACTTTTCTTGCCTTATTTGATCCACTGCAGTTGTTAAATTAGTAACATGAATCTGGATTCCCCATTGACTTTGCTTGTCCGAAGGTCGCAAAAGGTGATCAGGAGACCCCAGAACAATCATGGATGTGAGTCAGTTGTTAAACATCCAAATGTAAATTGTGTGAGATGTTGCGACGGTTGTAAGTGTGAAAAACGGTCATAAGTCACTTTTTCAGTGACATTGTAACTTTGAATGGTCACTAAGTGAATTGTTGTAAGTCAAGAACTACCTGTAATCGATACAGATGTTAAATAACACAGAGGCACAGAACATAATTATTAATAATTCCTCCAAGTTGAAGTGGAAGTATTAACTAGCACTTTTGGGTTTGGTCATTCAGTCAACTATGAGTCTATTCAACAGTAATATTATCCAGCCCATATTTTATCTTTTGTTAGGATGCTAACACAAGAAACTAGGTCAAAAGGCTTGGTGAGGTATACATGCACAATGTCTGCAGCTTTTCCTATAACATTAATGTATATTGGCTTCACTGACAATATAAGAAACTGGTGAGTCTTAAGTTACTATCTTTGCTTTGGCAGTAGGGCTCTTGAAAAAGAACAAAGTACATAATTAATTGCCAGTTCATCTATAATTAACATTTTAACTAAATTAAATCTGCCCATATACTGATGTTACTTAGCATTCCTTGCATTAATGTAGGAACCAATAGAAGTGAATATATAGGAATTCTTTCAAAGCTATGCAAAAGAGTCTTCCTATGATTTTATTTGATGATCAATATGCCAAAATACATGGAAAGTAATATAAGGGATCAATAACAGAAGAGAAATGAAGTTAGAATTGCAGGTAGTCCACAATGTATGACCACAATTGAGCACCAGAATTATGTTGTTAAGTGACTCCATTTTATGACTTTTCTTGTCTCCTTTGATAAAGTGAACAACTTGAGTTCTTAAATTATTTATATGGTTGTTAAGTGAATCGGGCTTCCCCATTGACTTTGCTTGTCAGAAGGTCGCAAAAGGAGATCACATGACCCTGGGGCACTGCAACCATCGTAAATGTGAGTCAGTTGCCCAAGCCTCTGATTGTAAATCATGTGACCATGGGGATGCTGCAAAGGTCATGTGTGAAAAATGGTCATAAGTCATTTATTCAGTGCCACTGTAACTTTGAACAGTCACTAAACAAACTGTTGTAAATCAAGGGCATGGTTAATTAGTTAGAAAAGAAGTCTTTTCTTCATTTTTGTTTATTTTAATATCACCATTTTTGCCTGTGTGTCGAATGGATTAGAATACATACCGTAAATAACTGATTCAAATTTATAACATGGTGATAACACTAGTTTTAATCCAATGAGTATCTATGGAATATCCCTAAAGAAGGCACTTTTAGCTCTTTCCTATACTTTTATGTTTTTTTTCAAGTATTATGAATATAATCTAGGATTTATATTTGATGCTGAAAATGAGATTTTTTTTAAAAAAAATTCTAAGGTATATTTTAATAGCTGAACAACATAATTTTTCAGAGCGCTAATCTCTTCTTTGCTCCTGCCTGCAGAATTACAGTCAATGATAAGTACCCAAGTAATTCTGCCATCATTTACATAGCATTTTCTGGCTGGAAGAATTCCAAGGTACTTTAGAGAGATGGGATACATTACCAGAGGTTCCATTCTTCACTTTTATTTCCCTTGAATAATAATTACCACTTTACTGTATTCCAACAACATCAGGTAAGCTTTTTGCTTTGTAAACCTGGCAGGCCCTTTGCCTTACTGAAGAATTGCAACTCCATGATTCATTGCAATAAAAGGTTTGCTGACAGATGGCTCTTGCAAAGCTAGCAAGTGAAAACCTCTGGGAAGAGGCCTGCCATTTTAACCAAGCTGCCTAAACTGCAATGTAATAGATTAGCCCTCTCTCAAAATTCCATAACAATAGTTAGGTTGTGTGTATGGGTCTCCCTGGAGCTCTTGGTGCTATAATGAAGCTATTTTACCAAACTATTCACGATCAAGTTTTATCTAGTGCTTAAAAAAAACAAAGGCAATTTGAAATAATTTAGCTATTTATTGTCAGATCTGCAAGTCTTTTTAGACTTTGGGCCTGCCCAAAGTCTAAAAGTCTATTATTCTACTATGCATTTTCTATTGTGGGAAAATAGGAGGGGGGATTATATGGAGCTGGGTGATAAGTAGCCATAACAAAATTCTTTCTTGGAAGCCAAGGTCACCCTTTGTCTCTGTACCTGGCTGGAACTGGATGGGTAGAAGCTGCAAGCATGGCAATGGAATATTGGACCATGTGATGGACTTGTGGATGTGGGGGCAGGATCTTGAACTTACAACTGGGTGGGGAATACTTCAGATTCTGGTTTAAATTGGAACTTTGAGCAATCTTTGGACTTGGACTCTGATTTAATTTTGGATTTAATTTAATTTTTCGGAGTATAAGATGCACCTTTTTTCCTCTAAAAAAGAGGCTGAAAATCTGGGTGCATCTTATACATTGAATACAGCATTTTTGGCCTCCTGAAACCTCACCCCCTTCACCAAAATGGCCATGTCTAGCCTTATGGAGGTTTTCAGAGACCTCCTGGGGTCTGGGGAGGGCAGAAACAAGCAATAAATGGGCCATTTTCTGCCCCCCCCCCAGCCCCCAGCAGCACTCTATAAGCCTCCATAAGGCTATGCATGCATTTTGTTTTGACAAAAAAGGCCAATTTTCACAAAAAATGGGCCACTTTTTTGCTCTTTTTTGCCTCCCCCAGCAGCACTCTGCAAGCCCCCCCCAAGGCTATTCATGCTTTATATTTGAAAAAAATGGGCCCATTTTTGCGAAAAACGTGCCTTTTTTTGGCTCTTTTTTGCCTCCCCCCAGAAACACTCTGCAAGCCCCCCTAAGGCTATTCATGCTTTTTATTTGGAAAAAACGGGCCCATTTTCAGGAAAAATGGGCCATTTAGAGGAGGTTTACAGAGTGCAAAAAGGGTTTTTTTCTCTTTAACCCATTGATGAGAATTATGTGGATCAAATGCTGTTGCCAGAGGGAACAAAGTTAGTTGCTGCAGATTGTCAGCAATTTCCTTCTCCAGCACATGGATAGGTACACCTGGAAACATCTACCTACCTACCTACCCCACCCTCTCCCTACCTATCTACTGTATTTCTCTCTCTCTGTCTCTGTCTCTCTCTCTCTCTCTCCCTCTATTCCCCTACCTACCTACCTACCTACCTACCTACCTACCTACCTACCTACCTACCTACCTACTGTATTTCTCTCTATCCCTCTATCTACCTACCTACGCTCTCTCTCCCTGCCTACCTACTGTATTTCTCTCTCTCTCTCCCTCTACCTACCTACCTACTTTAAAAAAAATTGCCTCTTCAAAACCTTGGTGCGTCTTATAGTTCAGTACATCTTACATTCCGAAAAATACAGGATTTCAAGAGAGCTACAAAGACAAAAGGAGGAGGAAACAAAACAGAAAAACATAAAAAGAAAATTTAAAATACTCAAAGAACACTTAAAATACCTTCCTTCTCCTAACATCTTATTTCTTCAACTTTAAAGCCTCTTCCCATTAACCCAGAGAGATCTTGAAAAGACCTGTTATTTTTGCTGTCAGCAATAATTACTTTCCCTGATTTCAAAATTTGCTTTTCTGGATTTTTTAAAATATGTATGAGGTAATGTGATTAGGTGAAGCATGGGGAAGATATGGAACAGCAGTCTTTTAGTCAAGGTTTAAACAAGAAATCAAATTAACTTTTATTAAATAACTTAAAATGGTTTAGAGACAGGTTCCCTTGATATTAAAACAGATCTGTAAGCTGTCAAGCCTTGCTGTTTCCTGGCACTAAATATATATTCAAAAATCTGTCAGTCTGACAGATGGAGGTTTTCCTAAGACTAGCACTCCGAGCTTCCCTCAATTTTTTGAAAAATAAAGTGGAAGATGTGTTTTATGTTGCAATGCTTTGAGTGACGTTTCTAATATAGCAATAGCACTTAGATTTATATACTGCTTCCTAGTGCTTTTACAACCCTCTCTAAGTGGTTTACATATTACCCTCAACAATCTGGGTCCTCATTTTATCCACCTAGGAAGGATGGAAGGATGAGTCAACCTTGAGCCAGTGAGATTTGAACTGCTGAACTGCAGCTAGCAGTCAACTGAAATAGCCTGCAGTACTGCCCTCTAACCACTGTGCCACCTTGGCTCTTTAATATCAAATTGGCATATATTCCACAACAGTTATAGATAGCTACAACGAAAAGTTAATCGGAAGGAAGAAAGAAGGAAGGAAGAAAGGAAGGAAGGAAGGAAGTTGAACTTTGAACCCATAGAACCATATTGTCTGCTCTGTCTTTTATGCCATAGGATTCCAGGTGTCACAATTGGTGTGATAGTAGGTCCTATATTGCAACCAAACCATATCTTTCACAAGTGTGACAGCATCATAGAGGGTGCAGCTGCCATATTGTAGATTTTGTAGATAGATACCTCTCCACTATCATAACTTCCCATTATGCTAATCAAGAACTAAGTCAAAGGCTGGAAATGTATATATTTTGTTTTTGTTATCTGATGCACAAGAGATGCTTCCAGAGCACATAAATATATTTTGTACAACAATCCAGGCCCAATAGATTCAAATTCTTTCATTTATAAATACATTTTAGAATTTTCTAATATAACTAAACAACACAACACTTAACTAAGTCTCACTATAATTCTTCCAACGGTGAAACATCTTATGCCAATTGTATGGATAATGTTCGAAGTAAATTTTATGGGGGGTTTTTGCACTGAATTTCACACTATTACATTTTTATATTTGTTGTATTAGTTGTTGCACTATTATATAACTGCAGCTTTGTTTGCTCAAATTAGTAATTACCCTGTTTCCCCCAAAATAAGACCACCCTGGATAATGAACCCAATTGGGCTTTTGAGCGCATGCGCTAAAATAAGCCCTCCCCCAAAAATAAGCCCTCCCCCAAAATATTGCAACACAGCAGCAGCCACGAGGTGACCATGCTCGCTGCCTCCTGCACCTCAAAAATAATAAGACCTCCCTGAAAATAAGGCCAAGTGCTTATTTCAGGGATCAAAAGAAAATAAGACTCTGTCATATTTTCGGGGAAACACGGTATTTTCTTTAAAAAATTGGAAATAAGGACATTGGATCATTTTCTAAATATCTGGTGGCATGTGTGAGTGCATTTTCTTAGTAAAGACTAATCATGGTATATGCATACATACATATTACTTCTGAATGTGTGCGCACGAAGGTTGTGGGCACATATGCCTTCTCTGTTGCAGTCTTTACTTTTTGAAGCAACATCTCTCCTTCCCAAGATTTATCTTGTCTGGGGCAGATCATTGGTAGCGTATGAAAGAGCTGGATTCAAATGGCATGCAGACTTAGGGGCACGAATGCATGGCAGTGTCATTTTATAATATTCTGCTTTTGTATTGTGAGATCTCTAGAGTCACAAGATTGAGATAGTTGCTCTATACATTTTATAAGCAATAAACAAACAAATAAACATCTCTTTGTGCATATCTGTTCTGCTCATATAATGTTTCCGTGTTTGAGCATATATGTGCAATAGGAAGCATGGGGTGAGAGGCACATATCCTCTCCCAGGTCACATGACCAGCTGGGCCAATCAGCAGTGGCCTCTGGGAGGATTTTCTTCTGTAGCCCTAAGATGCAGCCCATTTTTTACTTCCACCTTTTCTGCTTTCTGTTCCCTTCTTCTCAGCTTTTCTGAGTTATCCTACTAATGGGAGGACAGAGTGCTAAGCTCCTGTTTCATTATTTCTTCTCCATCTTTATTGGATTAAGCCAGGGGTCTGCAAAGTTGGCTCTTTTAAGACTGGTGGACTTCAACTCCCAGAATTCCCCAGCCAGCATAGCATAGCTGGCTGGGGATTTCTGGGAGTTGAAGTCCACCAGTCTTAAAAGAGCCAACTTTGCAGACCCCTGGATTAAGCAATAGGATGAGGAAAGAGTATGAGGTCTGTTTGCTGTCTTGAGTTACCTATAAAGTAAATAAAATAAATAAATAAATATATATATAAAATCACTGATTGGGATGTACAGTATCAGGATTAATGGGCTGAGAGATGAAGGTACAAGGCTGCGAGTGTGATAAGGACAAAAAGCCTGGGACAGATCAGAAAGCTGTTAAGGATTTTAAACTTTATGGAACACGGCAGTGAGAAAGCAGAATATTTTCTTTAATCTTGAATTTTCATCAGATCCGGTATGCCGCTTCAGATGTATTAAAATAGATGCTTTATGCATGCTGAAAACTGACTGCAAAGAACTATCTGTTTGCAGCAAAAATGTCATATAAAAATGAGTTTATTATTATGGGAGACATAATCTTCCCTGCCATCAGGCTTTTGCTTCATTCTGTTAAAATCAGATAAAAGATAATATTATCTTTTTATGAAGAACAAAACATTACCTACCTAATTTGTAGAGTTACTATGTACAGTGGATAAGGACATATTTTTTATTTCCTTTTTCGTTAGTTCACATTGCTCTGTTCAGCAAATCTGCATGTGTCTCTGGAATATCTCCAATTAAACTGTTCACAGATATCAAGTAATTTCTTAACTATATTCAAGAAATAACAAATGTGAATTTGGGCCTACCATTTTCTCTTTATTTTCTGCATTTGCGCCATTTACTGTTTTCACAATAACAATATCTTTTCAAAAATTGTGATTATATTAAGAAAATGAAAAGTTAACAGCTACAGCAGGAGTGTCAAACTTGCATCACAGCGGTGGTCACATGACGTATCAGGACTTTCCCCCCCTTTGCTAAACCAGGCGTGGGTGTGGCCAGTGTGTGAGAGCTGGGAAAGGCCGCTGCCCCCCCCCCCCCGGTCGATGGTGTCCCGCTTTAGTAAACTTGAAATCTGGTCACCTTACTCAAGAGGGACTTCAAAAAAAAAACCAGGCCTTTGGCTCAGCCAAATCGGCAAATTTCCACGAACTGAGATTAGCCTGTGGTAGCTACATTGTGAGGATTTATTCTTCTTTTCCTATTGCATGCCACTTTGGAACATCTTAGCAAAACATTGTTATTAAAATTATTAGAATTATAGTATTAAAGTAGGCATATTTGGTGGTCCAACTTGGTTTGTTGGTGGTTACACTCAATACAAAAATTGAACTGTAAGTTTCAAATGTTGTGACAAAGGCAAATTCTTTTTTCTCAAAATGGATGATGATGGAGATTTTTGGTAATTTATATGTATAAAAATGGCTGCTTATGTTCCAGCATAACTCTGAAACACCTTGAGAAATTTCAGCCAAACTTGGTACACAGATGACTTAAAATATTGTAGGGATAAGCCACCCCTAAAAACACTCAGGGTAAGTGTTCTGTTAAGATACAGCCTGTTGTGCCTTAAAATGGCTTCTACTGTACTGCTGTAAAATGGCTTCTACTTTGCAGTGCAGTGGAGTTGCCATGGTAACAGCTTCACAGTACACCACAAGGGGGCTCCCACTGCTAAAGGGGGAAATCCAACATTAGAAATTATGTTTGGTCCAGACATTTTCCCCCTATAATGCCAGGTTATCGGCGAGTAAAGTATAATGCACAAGATGTCTTTCTTTTCACATGCTTGGTTTTAATTATTAAGCTTGAATTTTAATCCTACAAAGATGCCTGAAGGAAAATCTTAAACAAATAAGGAATTATTATGTCAACTATGATGTTTTGTCAGATCTCATTCAGACAAAATATTAACTTCTTATCTTTCCCTGAAATGACTTCACTTCTGTTCTAAACACTTGTCGATGATGTTATTTAAAAGACTACCTGCCAATGAACATTCCTGCTTAGACTTTGGGAATAGCAGCTGAAGCTTTGCTAAGAGGTCTAACAGCCATCAAGATATATTAGAGAGGCACTAGAGAACAAGTCTGCCTTGCCAGTTTTTCACGGGCCTTGAATACTTGATTGTTCCAAGCTGCTTTTAACTAATACATTACTGTCTTTTCTCTAAGTACTGCTATTCTAATCTCACATTGCTCACTGCCTAGCTTTCAGATTTACAACACCATATACTCTTTCACATCATTTTAATTACTGTTGACTTAATATATTTAGGTGTTTTGTTGGACAGATTGCAATTTATGCTTATAAGGATGTTGTTATGTTTTACTATTTTGTCAGCTGTTTTGAATGGACAAGCTCTGAAAAGTGGCAGACACATGAAGAAACCAAAGCAAAACGAACACGGAGACAATTTTATCTTTGAAGGTTGCAATGGAAATTCAGTTCTATATCCTCTTAAATACAAATGCTTAATCTTATAGATATCACTGCCAGCAAAGCATTTACCATTGCATGCTGGAAATTTGTTAGGTATTACAGGAGAAAGCTTTGCTAACTGCCCGAATGGTGTTAATTTAGTTGGCCTTTTGGTTACTATGAATGATATTTTCTCAACTTCAGAATGGCTCCTACCTCCAAGTCACATCTGGAATATAATCGGTATTGTATAGGGAAACTGAAAATTAAAAGCATAAAAAAGATGTTATTCAGAAGGCATGGGAATGTGCAAAATGCTTTTTCCCCTACTGTATTTACAAAAGAAATAAAAAATGTAAGCACTAATCTGGAAACTGTGGAGAATTTCAAGAGGAAATGTTAATTTGATCATTTAAGTAGAACAACCTAATTTTGCAGACACCTGCTAATGTGCATGAATTAACAAAGTTAATTTCGTAAGGAAATATTGGCCAATCTTTTCATATGTATATATATTTCCTATTAAAACTCTAAACCAATATGAATTAAATTGGGCTGTGTCAATTACAGTTTATCTCCTTAATTAAATAGCTCTTAGTTTTTCTTTTCTTTCTTTTTTAATCAAGAAAAGATTTGCAGCATTTTGTGTTGCAAATTGGACCATATTTATTCACCTATACATCTGAATAATATCTCTGGAGTATTGAAATACAGTATATCCTACAAATGCCCCTTTAAATAAATGAGAGCTGTTCAAGATTAAGATTTAGAGGGATATCCTGTTAATTTTCCATATTGGTACCACCTAACTAAAATCCATAAAATAGAAGGAAATGGAATAGGATAAGAAAGAATTGAGAACTTGAATTAATTTTCAAAGTCTTTTAAAAATGAATAAAATCCCCTAGGGGCATTTGATAACCTAGTTTTGTTTTAATTAAAATATTTTATTAATTTTTATCTTAACTGGAAAGACAGCCTCAGAGTACTTTCTAAATCTTTGATAATATCACAATGATCCTTAGCCTTTGACCTTGATGCATACTCAAATGTTATTTATTTTACACACCCACGAAAATATCCTGAAGCACATTTATTACAATCTACAATAATGATGTGCTGGATTTTAACCATAATAAATTCTGTCAAGCTCCAACTACAAGCCATTAATCTGTTTGTTCTAAAACATGTTTCTGTCTTGAAACAATTTCTGCATTTTATAGACTACATCATTTTCATTGTATTGCGAGCACCTTTTCACTTTATTGGTAGGTTTACCTAGGCAAAGAATGTAGAAGTTTGGACAGAAGTCAGTCAGTCAGAGGTGAGCGTTCACAAGCGGTTCGCTACCGTCGCTCGCACATGGTCCTTTGGGAGTGAAACTGAGCTTCAAAGATGCAATCAACTCAGGCAGCTCCAGTGAGTAAAGCAGAAGTGGCACAAACTCAGCTGGGCAGCAAGGGCAGAGGGAACAATCCAGAAAGTTAGTTATATTGATTTATTTATTCGATTTATAAACCGCACCAATCTCTGTCGAGACGGACTCTGGGCAGTGCACAGGACATTAAAAAATATACAATAATAAATATGTACAAAAGCAAAAAGAAATTAAATAATAAACCTGTGCTAAAAATCCCATGAAAAATTTGGCTAAGGCGCTATCATTCCTACATTAAATTCTATGCCAGTCCAACTTGCAGAAAGAGGTGTGTCTTAAGTGAGCGGCGGAAGAGGGGAAGGTCCGTGATAGTACGAAGTTCGGGGGGGAGGTCGTTCCAGAGGGCAGGCCCTGCCACAGAGAAGGCCCTATTTCTGGGCGTCGCCAGCTGGCATTGGCCGGCAGTCGGCACCCTGAGAAGGCCCTCTCTGTGGGAGCGAATCGGTCGATGGGAGGTATGTGGCAGGAGGCGGTCCCGCAAGTAACTAGACCCCGAGCCATGGAGCGATTTGAAGATGGTAACAAGCACCTTGAAGCGCACCCGGAAGGCCACCGGTAAATAAATGGATAGCTTAGTACAAGGGCGGGCGGGTGAGCCTAGCCAATGGTCAAAGTTAAGAGTTTGCCTAAACCCGCATGACCACACAGCAGCTCACCACTGCACTCAGTCCAATGTCTTCTGTTTCACTGGAACATAAAGAAGTGGAGGCGGGGGAAGTTGCAAGTTCTGTTATTATAGTTGTCTCAATGAAGTATTGTTCTAGTCTGACTGTGTAGTTGAATTCCTGATCTGGTCTACTTAGTGGGACTGACATAATTACAATTATCATAAACTCTTGTTCTCAGAAAGGATTCATCATGATAATTCAGATATCAATCCCTTTAATGGAATCATGATGCTGGGACAGGAAAGGATTGAAGCATACCTTTTCAGACTTTTAAGTTCAAGTTTTTCCTTAGAAAGCTTTTTTTTCTTCATATTAATAGAAGTCTGTATTAATATAAGGCTGAAAATTTATAGTTCAAATTTATATTCCAGGACAAATCACATTTGAGTGTTAACATTTTATGATATTGACAATATAGCTATTGCAGATATAATCTTAATTTATTACAGAAACGCTATAGCATATCTGAAAATACAAATGACTAGATTAATTTATCAGACTCAAAATACGGCTCAACTGCCTTTATTTATTGTACCATATACAATACAATTTTTTTTAATTTATTGTACCAGAGGCCACTAATAAAACTTTGCTGCAGGCAACTACCAGTGTAGCTCTACAAAATTCAGATCTAATCCCAATAAGATTCTGAATGCAAATAAAATGCAAATTGTAAGTTATTTAACTTGGAATTCTGTTGGAGTAACTACTTTGTAGTTATGTTTACTATGTATGTAGTTGGCTCCGAGCTATGAGCCATCTAGAGGCATAAATTATAAATATGTTTCTGATAAGGGTGCATATAGAAACTCCATTGCCAACGTCTCACACCTTCTTGCAGACTTTTGGTCCCCGAGTACAAAGAACTGTAGGAAATGAAAACCATATCTAACTTAACCTATTTCAGCACATCTAAAGTGTTAATACATCTACATAATATGTAAGTAGCCCGGGTTCAAATCTCTTAAGGGTATTGCTAGCTGATGAGAGCTAAATAGCTTGAAATAGATCTATACTAAGTCTCCCTTTATTTCTTGGTCGGTAAATATAAATTTAACACAAAAATAGTTTGTTGTGAAAGTGACTGCCTGCGAAGGCTCCTGGATTGCGGCTGAAAGGCAAAAGCAGAAGCAGTATGCCCCTTCCCAAATTTGGGTAGACCAGGTTGCCTGGATAAAAAACACTTTCAGCACAACACATGATGGGCTTCTCTTTTGGGAAAAGGTTGATATGCCCAGGTATCTGTTATTAACCACAATGATACCCTGCTTCCCCGAAAATAAGATCCTCCCCCTGGATAATAAGTCCAATCAGGCTTTTGAGCAAATGCGCTAAAATAAGCCCTCCCACAAAATAAGCCCTCCCCAAAAATATTGCAACACAGCGACAGTCATGAAATGACCATGCTCCTGGACCTCAAAAATAATAAGACCTCCCCAAAAATAAGGCCAAGTGCTGTCTTATTTTTGGGGAAACACGGTAGAAGCATAACAACATACAATGATGTTGATACACCTACATAAGGTGTGAAGCATGGCCCTTTGCTCCTCTTTGTAGACACTTATGGTTTTATATTCCCGAGGTTTCAATGCTCAATGGCTGGAAGCCAATAAATATTTCTTGGGGCCAATACTTTTTCTTCTTCCTTGTGCAGACATGTGTGCACGCAGAGGTTCTGTGGAAACATCCTCCCTCCACCCATTCTTCATAATCAGGACAAAAAGCTCAAAATCCCAAATTAGAATAGGCTCTAGACAAAGATTAAAATGCTTGGGAATGGGAAGTGCCAATATGATTGGGGGAACATTTCCTCCCTGCCTAAACTAAATCCGAGATATTGTTTTGATCAACTCAGAATGACCACGGACCTCCGTTCTTTCCGCCAGAAGCTTAAGACACACTTTTTTCAACTGGCCGGCCTGGCCTAACTCTACCTAGCCTTTAGCCTGACAACAAATTGTTTTAATTGGTTTTTAAGGGGAATAGTTTTAATTTATTGCAAATTTTTAGCACAGGGCTAATAATTTAATTTGATTTTAAATTTTGTATATTGTTATGTTTATTTATGCTTTTTAATTTCCTGTGCACCGCCCCGAGTCCCTTTCGGGAAAGGGAGCGGTATATAAGTTTAAATAAAACTAAAACTAAGCTAAAAATAAGAAGCAAGGCATCTTCCCCAAAGAAATTACCGCTTTCAATCCACAAATGCTAAATAAGCAAAAAAGCACAACTCAGCAGGGTGCTGACTGCAAAGCGCTGCCTCTTAGAAAACCAGCTACGGGCATCATTCTTGGAATTCCTAGAGGGCGACTTATGTGTGCTTTCCAGGAAAAAAAAAGGCGAGATTTTCCCATATAAAGAGCTTTTACAAATGTCTTAGAGTGGCTGCCTCTGACAGCTGGTTTTGTATATTGCACCCTTGACAGAAACTTCATCTCTAACTCAAGCAACTGCCTGCATTCAAAATCAATGGCTCACAAACAAAGATTTCTTTCTAATATCTCAGTTCTCAAAAATAATCAAATAAAGAAATAAATCGAATAAAAAGATACATTTCTACATCCCTAGCATGGTTTCCAATAAGAGATTCATTGATTTTGAATAAGTAGTAAATGGGAACTCAGAGGATATACCCATGAGGGTGAACCTATGGCATGTGTACCTTGGGTGGCACGCAGAGCCCTTGCCCCAGCTCAGCTCAACCGCGCATGCGTGCATGTCTCCTGCCAGCCAGCTGATTTTCAGGTCTCCGCCGTGCATGCATGGGAGATGGGGCACATATGGGAAATGCATGTGAATGTGTGGAGGGGGAGAGCAGGGAGGGGGGTGCAGCATCCCCTCCTGTGGCCTGTTTTTGGTCCCAGGAGGCTGCTAGGAGGTCTACTAGGCCCAACATGGGGCATGGGGGGAAGGGGTGCGGCATGCATGTGCAGAAGGGAAGGGTGTGGGGTTTTTGCATGTACATTGCATTATGGGTACAGCGCAGGCACTTTCGCGTGGGTGCACGTGCGCTTTTGGCACGCAACAACAAAAAGGTTAGCCATCACTGGAATATGCGGTGTTACAGTGCCCTTTGAAAATTCCGTTTAAGTGGCATAAACAACATACAGGCCATTCTCTACTTACAAACATTCATTTGGAAGTTACAATAGCACTGAAACAAGTGGCTTGCAATTGGGCTTCACACTTGCAACTATCACAGCATCCCCATGGTCACATGGTCAAAATTTGCTTAACAATTACAGTAATTCACTTAACAACCATGGCAAAAAAGGGTCACAAAATTGGACATGCCTCACTTATCAACAATTTGCTTAACAATAAAAATCGTGGTCCCAACTGTGTCATAAGCCAAGGACTATCTGTACATGATATGATGAATTAGTATGTTAGATTTGTCTTTCAGTTAATATAAAATTACTTGAAAGCTTGCTATTTCTATTCTGTGTTCACTGAAGTCACGAGGAAGTTCCTTTTCTGCGTAACAGTCTTGATTGAGAGAAATGTGAAAATGGTTTTTGACTCTACCTTCTATCCATTGATACAGCACAGAGCTAGCTGTAATATGAACTGATCACCAATAAGAAAATAGCAAACTATTGACGGGAAATGAGCATGCCTCTTATTTTGAACATGCATAATTCAGATGAGCCTGTATCCTACTTGTTGCTGTAAAAGGAAAACATTTACCTGCAAAATGTCATGAGAAGGAGACAATGGAAGTTGGCCTTATTTTCTGGCAATACAGAACTATTTTTAAATATATGATTAAGTTAATGTTCATTTTCCTACAGCAAAAAATATCTTTACTAAGATTTTTTAAAATGTGTGCATGTATTTAAATATAACTAAACAGACAGTCACATAAATAACTGCAAGGTCTTTAATTAGTTGAAATTCCCAGACTGTAGACTATAGCCATCAATCATTAACTCTACTTAAGCACACAGACACACACCTATTTTCTAATCATAGGATAGCTGTCTTTCCAACTTATTTCAGTCTAATGTTTTTGCAAGGCTGAAGATTCCTGCTTTCACTAATTCCCAACTGAGATTCTCTATTACTCGCTAGCTACTGAGAGTTTAAACACCAGTTTTAAGGCTACAGTTGGAACTTAATCATTTCTCCTGGTGAGAGCAGATACCAGAAGTGAATAATTTCTAATATGAATCACAATAGATTCTATGGTAATAACAGATACATTACTATGTATTTGAAAAGAGCCTCTCAAAATAATTGCCAGCAAAAGCAAAGTTCAAATATTACAGCAAAACTCCCCAAGCACGGCAGATTGACAGGTAGGAATAGCCAAAGAAAGGAAATTATTAGAGGAGCATACATTTTCGTTCATTTCCATAGTCATATCTAACAATCCTCACAGCAGGATGTTCTTGAGCTGTAGCCACCAACTAACAACAAGAAAATTTTAAATATTGTATTCCATTAGTAATATTCTTCAGAATAAACAATGCACAGATCCAGTGAAGCATAAGTTTGGCTTCTTATGGCATTATGTTTGTAAGACAAATGAAATCTCCCGTACATCTGTTGCATAAAATTTCTCCAGAAGCTACTGACTTTTTTTAGAATAGAATAGAATAACAGAGTTGGAAGGGACCTTGGAGGTCTTCTAGTCCAACCCCCTGCCTAGATGGGAAACCCTACACCACTATAGACAAACATCTTAAAAACTTCCAGTGTTGGGGCATTCACAACTTCTGGAGGTAAGTTGTTCCACTGATTAATTGTTCTAACTGTAGGAAATTTCTCCTTAATTCTAAGTTGCTTCTCTGCTTAATTAGTTTCCACCCATTGCTTCTTGTCCTGCCCTTGGGTGCTTTGGAGAATAGCTTGACTCCCTCTTCTTTGTGGCAGCCCCTGAGATACTGGAACACTGCTATCATGTCTCCCCTAGTCCTTCTTTTCGTTAAACTAGACATAGCCAGTTCTTCATACGTTTTAGCTTCCAATCTCCTAATCATCTTTGTTGCTCTTCTCTGCATTCAACATCTTTTTTACATTGTGGTGACCAAAGCTGAATGTAGTATTCCAAGTGTGGCCTTACCAAGGCATTTTAAAGTGGTATTAACACTTCATGTGATCTTGATTCTATCCCTCTGTTTATGCAGCCTAGAACTGTGTTGGCTTTTTTGGCAGCTGCTGCACACTGCTGGCTCATATTTAAATGGTTGTCCACTAGAACTCCAAAATCCCTCTCACAGTTACTACTATTGAGCAAGGTCCCACATGTACCTGTGTATTTTGTGTATAGACCTTAGAGTACTTGCAGGACCGCCTACTACCACATACCTCCATTCGACCCATCCGCTCCCACAGAGAGGGCCTCCTTAGGGCGCTGTCTGCCGGACAATGCCGGCTGGCGACGCCCAGGGGAAGAGCCTTCTCTGTGGCAGGCCTTGCCCTCTGGAATGACCTCCCCCCTGACCTTCGCACTATCACCTCTTCCGCCGGACACTGAAAACATATTTCTTCCATATGACCCACCTGGCATAGCTGCTACAGCTATGATATTTTTAGAGTTGGGTTTTAAATTAATATTGGTCTTTTAGCACGGGCTAAATTATTTAATTGTAGTTTTAACTTTTGTAGAATTTTGTATTGTTCGTATTTTTAGATTTTTAAATTCCTGCACGCTGCCCTGAGTCCCATTTTGGGAGATAGGGTGGGATAGAAATCTAATAAAGTAAGTAAGTAAGTGCCAAACTCAAGACCTGGGGGCCAGATGTGGTCCGTAGGGTGCTTAGATGTGGCCCGCAGGGCTGCCCTGGAAATAGTGAAGGACCAGTCCACAGTGCCTTTGCCAGTGAAAACGGAGCTCGGGAGCATTTTGTGTGGCCCTCCCAAGCTCTGTTTTCACCGGCAGAGGATTGCAGGAAGCTGTCGCAGCCGAAAACTGAGCTCGGAATCCCGTTTTTACTAGGTCTCCATAGGCGCCCCTGACATGAATGATGTCGAGCTGGCCATGCCCACTCTGACCACATCCACCCCAGCTCCCCAAGGTCAAACACAACCCTGATGTGACCCTCGATGAAATTGAGTATGACTCCTCTATCTTATGAGTTAGTACCATCAATCTAAGAACAAGAGAAGAATGAGAAATCAGTTTCCGACAGTAGGAATGCTATCCTTCTCACAATCCCCTCCCAATTCCTTTTGGTTCCTTTCTTCTGACTCCCTTGTCCTTCAAACATCTCACCATGATTCAGACGTAAGCAGAACAAGAGAGAGCTCTGCAGAAGGCTGCCTGCAAGATTTGAAGTTTGATGCTCTCTCTTTTATAATATCAATTCATACATCCTGCTCACAGATAGGAATTAATCCACACTTCCCTCCACTGACATAGAAACATACATCCATACATCATACAATTCACCCAGCTCTAAAGAGTATTATATGAGCAAGCATACAACCACTGATCTATAAAATCTAGCAACTTGACATGTAAATACATAACACAAAGTTGGTATTAAGTTTTGACTCTGAATGAAAGCCTTCATACCTCCATTTCCTACTGATGCGTTCATTTCCATTTCCTACCAGAAGATAGACAGACAATTCCTTGATGCATGTTATAGCATTTAAGTCAAACTATCGTTATCTGTCAATGTTCCTGTTTCTCTGACATCGATTTACTTCAAACTTAAATTTGAAAGAAAAAAAAATAACGTGATCCATTCTTACAATACAATACAATACAATACAATAGCAGAGTTGGAAGGGACCTTGTAGGTCTTCTAGTCCAACCCCCTGCATGGGCAGGAATCTTATACCATTTCAGACAAATGGCTGTCTAACATCTTTTTAAAGACTTCCAGGGTTGGGGCATTCACAACTGCTGGAGGCAAGCTGTTCCAGAGGTTAATTGTTCTTACTGTTAGGAAATTTCTCCTTAGTTCTAAGTTGCTTCTCTCCTTGGTTAGTTTCCACCCATTGCTCCTTGTCCTGCCCCCAGGTGTCTTGGAGAAAAGTTTGACTCCCTCTTCTTTGTGGCACCCTCTGAGATATCGGAACACTGCTATCATGTCTCCCCTGGTCCTTCTCTTCATCAAACTAGACATACCCAGTTCCTGCAGCCGTTCTTCATATGTCTTAGTCTCCAGTCCTCTAATCATCTTGGTTGCTCTTCTTTGCACTCTTTCCAGAGTCTCCACGTCTTTTCTACATCGTGGCGACCAAAACTGTATGCAGTATTCCAAGTGTGGCCTTACCAAGGCACTATACAGTGGCATTAACACTTCACGCGATCTAGATTCTATCCCTCTGTTGATGCAGCCTAGAACTGTGTTGGCTTTTTTGGCAGCTGCTGCACACTGCTGGCTCATATTTAAATGGTTGTCCACTAGGATTCCGAGATCCCTCTCACAGTTGCTACTATTGAGCAAGGTACCACCTATACTGTACTTGTGCATTTGGTTTTTCTTGCCTATATGTAGGACCTTACTTTTTTCACAATTGAATTTCATTTTATTAGACAGTGCCCAATGTTCAAGTTTGTCTAGATCCTTCTGTATCTTAAGCCTATCTTCTGGAGTGTTGGCTATTCCTGCCAGCTTGGTGTCATCTGCGAATTTGATGAGTTCCCCATTTATCCCCTCATCCAAATCGTTGATGAAGATGTTAAAGAGTACTGGGCCTAAAACAGAGCCTTGGGGGACTCCACTGCATACTTCCTTCCATGTAGATGCAGTTCCATTGAGGACTACACGTTGAGTGCGGTTGGTCAGCCAGTTACGAATCCATTTGGTGGTGGTGCTGTCTAACCCACAATTTTCTACTTTATCTAATAGTAGGTTATGGTCTACTTTATCAAATGCCTTACTGAAGTCCAGGTAAATTATATCAACAGCATTCCTCTGGTCCACTGATTTTGTTACTTTGTCAAAGAATGCAATTAGATTCGTCTGGCATGATCTGTTTTTGACAAACCCATGTTGGCTTTTGGCTATTACTTTGTTTGCTTCTAGGTGTTCACTTATTTGTTGTTTAATTATCTTTTCCAGAATCTTTCCTGGTATTGAGGTCAGGCTGATGGGTCTATAGTTTCCTGGATCTGTTTTTTTTCCTTTTTTGAAGATGGGAACCACATCTGCTCTTTTCCAGTCTTCTGGCAGTTCCCCGGTGCTCCAGGATCTCTGAAAGATATAGTTCAGTGGTTCTGAGATCTCGTCTGCCAGTTCCTTCAGAACCCTGGGGTGTAATCCATCCGGTCCTGGTGATTTGAACTCGTCCAGGGCAGACAGGTGCTCACTTACCATTTTCTTCTCTATTTCAACTTGTGTTCCTAATCTGATATTTGTGGTGCTGTTTTTGATTGATTGGACTGTTTTATCCCTTTGTGTAAAGACAGATGCAAAGAAAGAGTTAAATAGTTCTGCTTTCTCCCTGTTGCTTATCATCTTCTTGCCATTTTCTCCCAGCAGTGGACCAATTGTTTCCTTAACTTTTTTCTTATTTTTAACATGTTGGAAGAAGCTTTTTTTGTTATTTTTTACTTTTTTGGCAAGCCTTTCTTCATTGTGAGCCTTAGCTTTCCTCACTTCATCTTTACAGGCTCGGGCTATTTGCTGATATTTTGCCTTGGTTATGTCCCCCTTTTTCCACTTTTTATATTTATCCTTTTTGTCTTTCAATTTGTCAGAGAGTTCTTTATGCAGCCATGCTGGTTTCTTTTGGGAACTGTTATTTTTCTTCTTCATTGGTATTGCGCTGGACTGGGCTTTTATAATCTCATTTTTCAAAATTTCCCAAGCTTCTTGAGTTGTTTTCCCCTTGAGGATTCTCATCCATGGAATCCTTCCCAAGCTCTCTCTGAGTTTGTTGAAATTAGCTCTCTTGAAGTCTAAGACTCTAGTTTGACTTTGTTCAACTACTTTTGTTTGCATAATGTTGAATTCCAGTATTTCATGATCGCTTGCCCCCAAAGTTCCTGTAGCTTCTACACCTTCTATCATTTCCTCTCTGTTAGTGAGAATTAAGTCCAATATTGCTGATCCCCTTGTTCCCTTCTCTACCTTTTGGGAAACAAAGTTGTCTGCTAGGTTTGTTAGGAACCTGTTGGATCTTCCACTTGGTGCAGAGTTTGTTTCCCAATTGATGTCAGGGTAGTTAAAATCTCCCATTACTATTGTCATCTTCTGGTTGTATAAAACTCCCCACAGTTATTTTATTTTCTCAAGAGTGGCAGCATCTTCTTGTCTGTTGGTGAGAAGATACGATGGCAGATTCTCATGTTAGCCTTTGATAGGATTCTCACGAACTGGCTCTTCCCTCAGGCATTGGGGCAAGGAGGTTAAATGAGTTCTTGTGACAGGAAGGGGTTGTTGTTGTTTTTTGAGGATGTTTTAACCAGGGTATAATTCGTTATATACTGTTTTAGTGGTTTTAATCCAGTGGTGCAATTTAGCTGGTTCTATCCGGTTCGGGCAAGGCTCCGCCCACCCGCCCGGAGGTAATCAAGTTCCGTTTTTAATGATCTGCGCATGCGCAGAAGGTTCTGTGCGTGCACGCTCACAATTGCAAACCGGTAGCGAAGGTAAGTTGATTTTCCCTCTGTTTTAATCTTTGTACTCAGAGCAGAGTCACTGCTGGGAAATGGCAGGTCTATACATCATATAATTAATTGGTTGATTAATTAATTAATTACTGTTGCTGCATCTCAGCCATCATTTATAGATTTGGGCATTCAACATCCCCCCTCCTAACGAACTGGATAATAAGACCATAACTGGAAGTTAATCACAAATCTATAAAGGCGATTTCAGAATATTGACAGCCATTTTTCAAAGGTGACGTAGGGTACATTGCTACTTACAAATTTCAAATCCGGTTACAATACATTTATCCTTCACCCCTTTTTAATTTCTTGTTTCAGATATTACTCTCTGACCTCACCTCATGCTGGTAACTGATTATACAGCTATTGCTCATGCTGGGTAACCTTTAAAGAGATCAATAAGCAAATTCAAGCCACAATTGCCTTTCATATCTTACCACGCCACTTTGAAACCTGTGCTAAAAATAAATTCCTAGCCCAATTTGTGGAACAAAATTCAAACAGGTTGATTTTTTTTAACAGCAACCCTTCAAACTGTTTTAATATAAACGTATGCGGCTCGTTAAATAAACAAACAAATAGGGGAAGAAGTTACATTTCTATTTCTTTTTTTTTATCAGGACCTCCTTCTGAAGTTAAGCATTTGGAGCTTCAATGGTAGGAGCAATCTGTCACCATTTGAATGTCACCAAGGGCTGAGATTTTGGGCTTCTGATTCTGTTGCCAACATTGAAATTTCTGGTTGGATTTCAGCTATACATTGCAATATAGCTGATAGGATATGTTTAGCATTTTTAGGATATTTTTAGCATTTTTAAAAAAATTTGAAGCATTTGATACAGGTAGTCCTGGACCTACAACAGTTTATTTAGCAACTGTTCAAAGTTACAACAGCACTGGAAAATGTGACTTATGACCGTTTTCCACAGTTATGATTTTTTTCCCCACACCATCCCCATGATCATGTCATCAAAATTCAGATGCTTGGCAACTAGCTCATATTCATGACAGTTGCCTTTTCCCAAGGTCATGTGATCACCTTTTGTGACCTGACAAGCAAGGTCACTGGGGAAACCAGATTCACTTAGCAACTATGTTACTAACGTAACAACTGCAGTGATTTACTTAATAACTGGCAAGAAATGTCGTAAAACGGGGCAAAACTGACTTAACAAATGTCTCACTTAACAACAGAAATTTTGGGCTCAATTGTGGTCATACCTGTATCTTCTTGAGGATCAGAGACTGTTTGTTTGTTTGTTTGTTTGTTTATTACCCACTTTATTTGGATAAGTAACTCAAGCTAGTGAACCTAGTTAATATGTCCTCCTCCTATTTTCCCCACAACAACAATCTTGTGAGGTAGGTTAGGCTGAGAAAGAGCAACTAGTCTAAAGTCTCCCAACCAGCATCCATGCCTAAGAAAGGACTAGAATTCAGAATCGCCTGGTTTCTAGATTGGAGCCTTAACCCCTAGACCAGTGATGGCTAACCTTTTCTGGAACGAGTGCCCAAAACGCCTGAACCCCCAAAATGCAATGTACATGTGGTGCAGTGGTGGGTTTCCTAATTTTTTAGAATTTTTAGCTGGCCATGTGACTGGGTGGGAGTGGCTTGGCAGTCATGTGACTGGGTGGGCGTGGTCAACTTATAAAATGTGGTGAAACTCACTTAACAATGCTCTTGCTTAGCAACCAAAATGTTGGCTCAGAAACTCTGGCATTTGAAGCACGCAAGTCTTAAAGCCGTCAAGTTACAAGACCCTTGTACCCTAACCCTTTAGAAAAAAAACCTCAGGGGTGTTCAAACTTGACAGCTTTAAGACTTGTGGGCTTCAACTCCCAGAATTCCTCCTCTCGCTCTTCATCTTGATGATGTGAGGATGGGCGGGGGGAGGGAGCTGGAACCGGTTCTGTAGATTTGTGGAACCTCTTCTATAGAAGAGGTTAGAACTGGCAGGAACCCACCCCTGACGTGGTGCCTGTAAATGCACCCAGCCCCTCACACATGCACGGCAACCCCCCATATCTCCATGCACATATGTGCATGCCTCACACGTTCCATGCCCCCTGAGCATGCGCCTGTGGCTCCCACACTTTCCTCCCTGCACATGCATGCGGGGCATCCCAGCTTGCACCACACACACCATGCGCAGGTATATCCCCTCCCCGCATGTGCCCCACCCTTGCACATGCTCCATGCCCCTCACTCCTATGCATGCGCACGTGCTCCCCCAGCATACCCCTGCCCCCATGCATGCATGGCAGAGACCTGAAGACCAGCTGGCCAAGCAGGAGGCACATGTGCATGCGCAGCAGACCTGAACTGGGGCGATAGCTTGCGTTCCCGCAGAGAGGGTGCTGCATACTACCTCTGACACGCGTGCCATAGGTTCGCCATCACGGCCCTAGACCAAAACAATTCCATTTGATCATTTGACACTACTTGTTTCCAAGTCCTCATCCAGCAGTTCCAGTTCCTAAAACAGAGTTCTCCGCAAAGGCTTCCATGGGATTCCAGTAATTTACTGCGTGTACTGAACTCTCTTCTGATTCGAACTGCTAGACAGAGCCTCAAATGATTCCAAGCAAAGCATTGTAGTATCTTTGTTTTTACTAGTGTTGAAAAAGTATTGGAGTGTTTTATATCAAACAAAGCACCCATTTGAAGCTTTGCATAGTTCTGGTATTTGCTTACTAGCATTCCTAGTATTCTTCCCTTGTGTATCTACTCAGAAATAAATCCCTGTGAAGCAACTATGCATAGCCTAAAAATACTATATCCCCCAAGAGATCATGCACAGTAATTTCCCTTTTTATATTATACCAGTTATGCACAAATAGTTACATTTAATTGAAGCTAAGTTACATAAGAATAGATACATTCAATGAAAAGTCTGGTGTTCCTCTCATCATTGTTAATCTTGTTACAACAGAACAAAATGTCTACTACTCTGGCAAGGGATTTATTCAAAACAAGCGTGGGGAACTACTAACAGTGCTGGTTTTTAATGGTGAGGCATTAAGAAGCCTTTGGTTATTGTCTCTTTTGAAGACTTGATCAAACTTGATCAAACTTCAAATGAGAACGGAAAGATGAGATACTTGGAATTCCTCCTTTCACAGTTTGTTTTATATTTAATATGTATGGTCAAGTGATAATGAAATTCCTTGCATATGTTTACAAAATGTCTACTACTCTGGCAAGGGATTTATTCAAAACAAGCGTGGGGAACTACTAACAGTGCTGGTTTTTAATGGTGAGGCATTAAGAAGCCCTTGGTTATTGTCTCTTTTGAAGACTTTGGGGTACTTGATCAAACTTCAAATGAGAACGGAAAGATGAGATACTTGGAATTCCTCCTTTCACAGTTTGTTTTATATTTAATATGTATGGTCAAGTGATAATGAAATTCCTTGCATATGTTTGTATAAGACATGAAGAACTATCTCTTTAACCAAGTAATAGGGAAATTGAAGGTTAATAATATGCACCTTTTGGGTTTATGTATGTCTGTTGGAGTTACTGTATTTGACCCAGAGAATTATTCCAAGATTGACTGAATGAGCAAAGCTGACCCATTAGTTATTCTGTTTTATCAGAGTTTTATAGCATAAAATTTTGAAAGAGGCGTGTACTGTTCCATTTTTAATTCAGAAAACTGTTTTTATTTCATCAAGATCCATGAAAGTACACTATGTAAGAATTTAAAAAAATTATAATTGACAAAATGAATTCCTGTGGAATAACACATAACATTATATCTACTAACACCAAGCACACAGTACGTTGTGACTGTAGTTGCTGATAGATCAGTGATGGCTAAACTTTTTTGGCTTGCGTGCCAAAAATGGGGGGAAGCGTAGGGGAGGGTCATGGGTGGGCGTGCCACACCCATAATGCTATGTGCGTGACCCCCTGCTTTTGGCGTGCTTTTTTCACCCATCCCAAGCTCCAGAGGCTTTCTAGGAGCCTGGGGAGGGTGAAAACAGCCTCCACCCCACCTCCAGAGACTTTCTAGGAGCTTCCCTGAAGCCTCCAGAGGACGAAAAACTGCCTCAAAAGATATGCCATTAATGCCATTGACAGGGCAATGCCTCGCGTGCCCAAAGAAATGGTTCTGTGCGCTACCTGTGGCACCCGTGCCATAGGTTCACCATCACTGCGATAGATAGATAGACAGATAGATAGATAGATAGATAGATAGATAGATAGATAGATAGATGATAGATAGATAGATAGATAGATAGATAGATAGATAGATAGATAGATAGATAGATAGATAGATATGGATGGATGGATTATGTCATTGGACATACTCCTCATTCAAGCTTCCTAATGATATCAAGTTACATCAAGTTACAGCTGGGGTCTTTTGAAATATATTTCTTCTGGTAGAGCAACTGTAGCCCATTTCAGGTACCCTGTATGCTACAGTTGTGGGTTGCCAATTTTTTTACTAATGGATTGGGTGTGCTCCTGCGTGTGTGCGCAACGCTTCTGCGCATGCGCAGAAGTGTCCAGGCAGGTGGGTGGACCAGTTCACCTGATCCGGGCTGAACCGGGAGCAACCCACCTCTGTATGCTGCCTCCGTAGCAAAGGTGCAGTCCAAACAGTCATTACAGATTACAGATTAATAGAGTTGGAAGGGACCTTGTAGGTCATCTAGCCCAGGGGTCCCCAACCTTTTTGGCACCAGGGACCGGTTTCATGTAAAAAAAATTCCACGGACTGGTGGGAGCCTCCAGCGGGTGAGTCGAATCACATGGGCCACGTGCGCGTTTGGCGGTCACGTGGAACTCGAGGCTCACTCCGGCCCGGTTACTATTAAGCCATGGACCGTTACCGGTCCGCCGCCCGGGGGTTGGGGACCCCTGATCTAGCCCATGTTGCATACATTCCAATTTTCAGTATATAGCAGATCTCATCCATCCATTTTCTTCCTTGGCCATCTGCAAACACAAAGAGCACTTGCTTCAGATGGCACTAAAGTAATATAGTTTTGAGGAAGCCTTGTGAATCAGTAGGCTGGATTAGGTTGGTGGGACCTAAAGTTCTCCATGCTTGTTCTAAAGCCTTTGCCACATAATTGGGCATATTTTTTTAGACAGCTGTTAAAAAAAAAAGTCAGATGCAAACCTCTTCAAAACACATTCTGCCTCTTTTCTAACATTCACTTAAGCACAAAGATGCCCTTAACGGCTTCGTAACAATTTGCAAAGTGTTTCCTTAGTGCACCAAATTATGCAAAAAAAAAAAAAAAAGGCTCACCAGATGTAAGCCGACTTGCGACAAGTGCTTCTACCCCTATAAAATCTAGACTACCACAGGCCAGCCTTTCATTTCTGTCCTGGTTTCTCTCTGCCATCTGTGGGAAGTTGAAATTAAAGTGCTAACTAAAAGCCGACAACACTGCAGTGACCAAGGGATCTGGCAGGGGACAGGACGGGGAGCTCCATAGGAAGACTTACTGCATGCTGCGAACATCAATTTGGCTTCTAATAAAGGTGAAAGCTTTTAAAAGCAACTAAGAAGCAGATAACTGTGGGTGGTATGGAAAAAAGAGCATCTGATATACTTTTATGTCCTTGTATAACGTTCTGGGCCTGGCTTTGATTGCTAATGTATTCCTCCAGCAAGAAAATTATTTTCATCAAACAGCACATGTTGCTGACACTCAAAGGGGCTTTTTGCTACTATTATAGTAAAAAATTAAAATATTTCTTAATCAATATGCTGAAGCTTTCTTCTGTTTGTAAAGATAAAAGGATTTTCCTTTCATTGGATCCCCTAGAAATAGGTTGGTGTTGTTTGAATAGACTGGAGGATAAAACATTGCAAAACCATTGCAGGAAGTGGGAATGTGTTGTGTAAAGAAGAGAAGAACTAGGGTGACCTGGTAGCAATCATCCAATGTTTAAAGGATGTCCCGAAGAAGTGGAGATTAACCTATTCTCCACAGCACCTGAGGGCCATGGAAAGAAGATCATTAAACAGAGATCCAACCTAGAACGAAGGAAAATTTTTCTGACAGTAAAGATTAATCAGTGGAAGAGCTTCACTCCAGAAGTTGTGGTTGTACCATTACTGGACGTTTTTAGGAAGAGATTGGATAGCCATTTGTCCAGAATGGTATAGGGCAGGGATGCCAAATTTGCATTGTCACAGCGGCACCACGTGACGTATCACAACTTTTCCCCATGGCCAACCCATGACGCATCCAGCCCATGGGCCATAAGGTCTCCTGCTTGAGCAGAGGATTGGACTAGAAAACCTCCAAAGCCCTGTCCAACTTTGTTATTCTGTATATTTGGTGCATAGTATAGAAGACATAGTGGTTAAGGTACTAGACTAGAAACCGGGAAGCCAGTTGGGTAACCTTGGGCCAGTCACTCCCTGTCAGACCTAGGAAGACGGCAACAGCAAAGCACTTCAGAATTCTGCCAAGAAAGTCACAGGCTAGAGTCTTTTATGGAGAATTTGTATATGTGTTTGTAGAATCCCGCATCCCAGGCAATCAATCCTTCTTCATCTTCCATTTAAAACCAGGGGAACAACTCTTTTTATGTTAGCAGCTATTTGTATAATTTTTAAGTACCTTTTGACCTCTGAGAAGACCACAGAAAGTTTGGATGGTGATGGTAATGTGAAACAAATTCCATCCATTTTAGGGACATGATGAATGTTAAATATCAAATGAAGTTCCAAGAAATTACACCTTATTTTTTTTTTTATTTTTTTTTAAATGTGGAAAAGTCAGTGGCTTTGCTGCTGAGGTCTTTTACTATATGGAGATGCCACAAGAGTTGCAAAATTGCTAGGGATCCTCATGAGGTTTGCCAGTCATAAGTTGTCCATTCAGAAGGAAGCAGCATTTGATGTTGTACTGTTCATATATCACATAAAGGCAGAATTATATTAGACATTGTTTACTGTGTAAGTCTCATGCTTGGTCTGTACCAAACCATAAACTGTTTTAATAACGTTTTAAGGAAATCCCCTGGTTTCAAATGCAATCACTATGCCTTGGGTGGACAAGAGGAATTAATCAAAATGTAAAAGAGCAATTATTTTTCTTTTCTGTGCCAAGCTTCCTGATGTTTCTTTTTCTTTGTTCTTTTCATCAGACAGATGTTCCAGAATGTCAACTGAAGGATCCTAATGATTCAACCTCCCCATCAAATGGAATGTTGATTCAGGGTGTTAAGTACTTCAAAAACTGCACAGGAGCAGGTATCATCAGGTAGAGCTGTCTTTTAGCAAAGGCTCTTTGATTTAACGATGTTCAGTTTGATAAATCCTTTGGACGCACAGTGGGAATGTCATGAAAGCTTTATCCCATTATTAAAGGTTAGAGATATTTAATCAGCACTTTTATCCTAGATGGAAATGAATGAAAGCACTACCATGAATGCAAATGACCTATCTGATTTTTTAAAAAAAAAATCTTTTTACAATCCAGCCTTGGGCCAAGATAGGTAATTCTGTGTCTGCATTTTGGAGGTTTTAGATTTTCTGTAGTTATTTATATATGTACTTCCTTTCTACAGTTTGCATGCCACCTCAGTCCTACACTCTAGGCCAGTGGTGTCAAATTCAAGGCCCACTGGCCAGACCTCACCCATGGTGTGTGCTTAGGTCTGGCCTGTGGGCCCACCCTGGAAACAGTGAAGGATAGGCCTGCAGTGCCTCTGCCATTGTGGCCTTCCAGGTACACGGCCCTCCCGTGTTCTATTTTCAACCACAATGGCCTCCTGAAACCCTTGGCCAGTGAAAACAGAGCTTGGTGAGGCTCAGCACAGCTTTGCCCATGCTCCATTTTCGGCTGTGATGGCCTCCCTGGGCTCTGTTTTCACTTGCAGAGGGCTCCAGGAGGCCATTGCAGCCAAAAACGGAGCCTCAACGAGTAATGTTGAGCTGCCCATTCTCCCTAGCCATGCTCCCCTATCTCAAAGTCAAACACAATCCTGATGTGGTCCTCAATGAAATCGAGTTTGACATCCCTGCTCTAGGCAGTTACTGTACAAAATATAACATAGCTGTAACAATGACAAATCTGACAGTATATACGTATACATAATAGATATTTAGCTAAATTTAAGCAAGAATGGTTTCTATGTATACTGTACATCATACAGTAAGGAAAAGAAAACACTTAAGAGTATGTTACTAAAGTTATGTTAAAATACTATAAATCAGTCGAGGGGAAAAGTTACTTACTAAAAATACTTAGTTACTGTTTTCTTCCTTTATTATTTATTTATTACATTATATGATTTAATAATAATATTGTGGAGATTTCAGCACAAAGATTTATACTTTTTGTACAGTTAAAATATCTCAATATTCTCTATTTGGTGTGGTTTATCTTTTATTACTGTTATATTGAATATTATCTGTGTAGCCAATTTCTGTATAATAGTACAACTGTATAACTTCAATAATTTTTCTTATCCACTTATTGATATCATCTCTTTGAAATTATCTTTGCATTTTAAGAGGCTACTTGAATTTGGCAGCTTGATAACCTTAAGTTCTTTTTCTACAATATAATATGTCAGTATTTAATCTCCTATGTGTGTTAGTTTGGCTAAAACTACAGTATGGATATAATGCATAGGATGTGAATTTTGTGTGTGTGTGTGTGTGTGTGTGTGTGTACACACACACACATATCAGCACTTTTGATAACCTACTTTTAACATATTTGCTACTTTAACATATTTTCTATTGTTATTTGCTTTTCTTTTAATAAGAATAGAATCACTTTTTTTCTCTTTCACAGCCCCAGTATGGATTAGGAAAGGCATGTCAAACTTTTGACAAGGGCAAAAAACACCCCAATATGGCCCACAACCCCCCTGGATTAGAAGATCAAAATAAACACATTTTGCTTTGTTTACTTTTAAAAAATTAAGCACTATATTTTGATGTGACAAATTCCCAAGCTTGATTGATTGTGTGTGTGTGTGGCTTACCATATTTCAGCATGGTATTCCATCCTCTAACCTTCTGACCTAATGACCAGAGTGCTGATCTAATTTTATCTTCCAGCACTAGAGGTTCCTATAAATATTTCTCAAAGTCCTTTGGGTGTTCATTACTCTATTGTAAATTATTTCCAGCTTTGTTTGATCTTCTTTGAGCTGGTTCATATCTGTCCATTGGCATCCTTTGTTATACCAATTTGAGGCCAGAAATTTCTTTGGGAACACTTACGTTGTTTTTCCATGCATGTTTCCATCTTCACTGTTGTTAGATGTTGTTCTAATATTGCTTTGATCTAGCCACATCATCAACCACCATTACTACTCAAAAAGATCCTCAGAACTTCTGAAAACCAAAGACATTCAAGCTAATTTTACTTTTATTTCAGGGTTATAGTAACAGTACCTTGTTCTTCCTCCTATTTCTTAAGATTATTCCTTCTTTTCATTACTGTGGTACAAATAGTACAAGACTGACTTACCATTGCCTTTTCCTGTTCAGTAAAAATTGATGACTTTACCAATGCATTTACCTCCTCTTATTATATTGCTGCTTCTCACTATAGGAGCCTGTTTGCTTTAGCTGGGCTGCTGGAATGACCTTCATGTCTTAAGTGATCCTGCTTACATTCTTGGTAGATAATCCAGATGTTCTTCCCTCATCCATATTAACAAATTAATGGCAAGGTTCTTAAAAAAAATTCAGATGAGAGTAATTCCACCAAAAATATCTTACATGAAAGCCTCACATATTGTTTCAAAATTGTCAGCCAAGAACCTCATTATGTTGTAACTAAAATGGGTATCTGCTTATGTAAATATTGTCCCATTTTATTTATTTACTTTACAATTGCGCAATTACAACCCTAGATGTTCCACATCAATTCAACTAAACAAAAACCAAGTTAATAATGAAAATCAATATCTGTACATTTGTTAAAATGTATTAAAATATCATTACAATTTAAATATAGGGATAACAGATATTCTCTCTGGTCTTAATTTTTTTTCTCTTTTACTCTGTGCTATTTTGCTTTTTTCCTTCCTTCCTTCCTTCCTTCCTTCCTTCCTTCCTTCCTTCCTTCCTTCCTTCCTTCCTTCCTTCCTTCCTTTCTCTCTTCCTTCCTTATAACCTTTTATATTTCTTTGTTAATAACATTTTTATTAAAGGAGGGTTTTTAATGAGATGAACCCTAACAAATGCCAAGGGAGATGCCCATGTTCCTTGTATTATCTCATTTATTGTAAATTGTTCCTCTCTTGCTGTTCTTTGTTTATTCAACTACCCTTTGCCTTATTTCCATATTTTTAGGATTACAAGAATGTCCATTAGAAACAACCCTTCCATTTTGGAAAAAGAATCACCAAAATAGAAATAGAATAACAGAATTCAAAGGGACCTTGGAGGTCTTCTAGTCCCACCCCCTGCTTAGGCAGGAAACCCTACACCACTTCAGACAAATGGTTACCCAATTTCTTCTTTAAAATGTCCAGTGTTGGAGTATTCACAATCTCTGGAGGCAAGCTTAATTGTTAATTGTTCTGTCAAGAAATTTCTCCTTAGTTCTAACTTGCTTCTCTCCTTGATTAGTTTCCACCCATTTCTTTGTGTTCTACCCTCAGGTGCTTTGGAGAATAGCTTGACTCCCTCTTCTTTGTGGCAATCCCTGAGATATTGGAACACTGCTGTCATGTCACCTGTGGTCCTTCTTTTCATCAGACTAGACATACCCAGTTTCAGCAACTGTTCTTCATATGTTTTAGCCTCCAGTCCCCTAATCATCTTTGTTGCTCTTCTCTACACTCTTTCTAAAGTCTCAACATCTTTTTTTACATCATGGTATGGCGTTACCAAGGCATTATAAAGTGGTATTAACACTTCATGTGATCTTGATTCTGTCCCTCTGTTTATGCGGCCTAGAACTGTGTTGGCTTTTTTGGCAGCTACGGTACCCAAAATAAAACATGTTGATCTATCAAAGTCACCAACCAGCCAGATTTCATAACTAAGTTAGGAATAGAACTCAGTCTCCTAGTTTCTAGCTTGGTACCTTACCTACTAGACCAAACTGACTTTCTACAGCATGTAACTTCCCCTCAACTTATTCATAGGTAAGCATGTGGTTCCCTACTCCTGATCAGAGTCACCATATATTTAAAGTAAAGGTAAAAGTTCCCCTCGCACATATGTGCTAGTCATTCCTGACTCTAGGAGGAAGTGCTTATCTCCATTTCAAAGCTGAAGAGCCAGCACTGTCCAAAGACATCTCCGTGGTCATGTGGCCGGTAACACTAAATGCCAAAGGTGCATAAGACACGGTTACATTCCCAACAAAGGTGATTCCATTTTTTCTACATGCATGTTTACATGCTTTCAAACTGCTAGGTTGGCAGAAGCTGGAACAAGTAACAGGAGATCATTCCGTTACATGGTGCTAGGGATTTGAACCGCCAAACTGTCAACCTTTCTGATTGACAAGCTAAGTGCCTTAGCCACTGAGCCACCGTATCCCATAAAACAATTTTTCCTCACCCCAGATGGGACTTAAACCCACAATCCTTGACTTAGGAGGCCAGTGTCTTATTCATATATTTGGACATGTTTAAATCTTCTCATAGTTCTTTGTCTTCCAACATCCACTTATACTCAAGACTTTTATTAAACAAAGCCCCCATTTTTGTCAAACCAATGATGCACTCTATGAAAAAACAGTTTATTTGAATTTGTTTATGTGGAAAAGCAGTGAGAGTTTCATAGAGAAATGTTTACTTGATCCATTTCCATATATGTACCTTCAAAAATTTATTTTGGCTTCCACAGAGATTTAGCTTACAGCCTATACATCTGTAGGAAGTAGAAACTTCTGAAGTACATGAAACCTATTACCAAGTATATTACTAAAGTTTAAACATTTATGTCACTATTGGCAGTTAATGTAGTTTCAAAGGTATTTACTATCCCTGCCACAAACTTACTACAATCAAAACCAGATGCAAGATCTCTTTTGGACTTTCAAACTGCCATACTATTTAAACATTTCAGTTTTACAGGGTTATTACTTGCAAAAAAACCAACAACGTGATATCAGTTGAGGATAGTCTTTAATTTAATGCCGAAAGAGTTCATTTTTCCTGCCAAGATTTTACCCTGGAAAATATAAGTGGAACTTGGACACACAATGTGGTGAAGAGAACATCATAGTACCTTTGAAGTGCTGTTTTTTGTCAACAAATAAGTAAAAGCAACAGTGAAAAATAGGAATCTCATGTCTGAAGCAATGACTTATAATTTCAGTCCCACTCATTTATTAAACGAATTACATATTCCTGGCTTTGTTAACAGAAGTTGCAAGAAAGATGCTCCTGATTCAAATATATATTTTTAATAAAATTTCAGGAAGTAATCTCTCTCTATATATTTATAATAGGGGCAGCATCCCTTCCTCTCAGAGCAGGGATATCCAACCTTGGCAATTTTAAGATCTGTGAACTTCATGCTGGCTGTGGATTCTGGGAATTAAAGTCCACAAGCCTTCAAATGGCCCAAGTTAGACATCACTATGCTAGTTGAAAGACAACGGTGCCCAAGTAATGGGCACCTGAACTTTCCAAACCTTCTATATTATTATACATTATAATTCAACAATGTTAGGGAGAGATCTGATGGGATCCTACAAATATAAATTCTCAGGCAAGTTCAGAAATTTTCCAAATGTATTTAATTATCTATCTGTTCAGTGGATTTAGGAACAGAGCATGAAACCTCACTCAAAACAACGTGTTTCTGGGCAACATACAGCAAAAACATATCCATAAATAAAAATAAATAAATAACTACACAGAATCAAACTTCTGTAGTGAGCAGTGAGTTAGCCTGCAGTATTGCATTCTAACCACTGTGTCTCCATGGCTCTGGTGATACAGTCTTACACTATTCCAATGAGGGAGAAAAATACACGCAGCTTAAGACACTATTGTGGCTGCACAGGAACTTTTCATTGAGCTAAGATTTAGAAGAGACATATGAAATTTAAAAATCGGTATAATCATTGGAAGGTATACCAGCAAGAAGCCATTAACTGCAGGAAGAAAGTTAGGAAGAGTAAGCAAAAAAAGGGACAGATGCTTACAAAGGAAAAGGAAATTGGTTATGCCGGTAGTAAGTGAAAGAAAAAGAAAGGGACAAGTCCACTAACAGAATATTAAGAGGGGATGGAAAGAAGGCAAAGTTCCTGTCTTCAAAATGTATAATAAGCTACAGATTTTCCATTGCTGGACAAAATCTAGGAGCAAGTTCTTAAGCAGTCATTTTGCGACCACTGAGAAAAGAATGCACTGCTTAGTACCAGTAGGAACAAGCATTAGGCTTATGTAGAATTTTGTTTTCTTCTGTTCAGTTGTTTCCGATTCTAGAGCCTGCTGGACCAGTCCTTGCAGTTTCCTTGGCAAGAGCTTCAGAAGTGGTTTGCCACTGCTTTTTTTTTTTTTAGGGCTGAGAGAGAATGACTGCCCTAAGGGTCTCCCAGATGGCTTTGTGCCTAAAGCAAGACTAGAACTCATGGTCTTCTGGTTTCTATCCCAGTGCATTAATCACAGCATCAAACTGGCTCTTTTAGGAAGAATAAATCCGCCTGATCTCTTTTTCTGATAGAATGACTGGTTTAGCTGGCTATGGGAATGTGGGAGACGCAGCATATCTTGACTTCAGTAAAGATTTGACAGACTTTCCTAGGAGTTTCTAGAACAAGGCTGTCAAACTCGCAGCCCATGAGCTGGGTGCATCATGCGCTAGCCACACCCCAACCGGTTTAACAAAGGGAAAAAAGTCCCAATATGTCACGTGACACCACTGTGATGATGCAAGTTGGACACCACTGTTCTAGAAGAACTGAGTAAGAACTGGGAGTATGCTATCACTGGGTGTTATAAAACTCAGTGAAGAGCTGTAAACCACCAAATATACTTTTGGGTCAAGGGGGACTATTGAATAGCATAAGCATTGTGCTATTTAACAGATTACACATAAACTTGGAGGATAGGTTAGGAAATGTGATTATCAAATTTGTAGACAATATAGATGCAGAATAACAAACAATTTAGGGGACAGAATCAAAATTCAAGAAAATTCTGGCAAGCTGGAACAGTGGACCTAAAAAACAGCAGATAAATTTTAATTGAAAAATTGGCAAAGGCTCACACTGATCAGCTCAAAAGCCTAACACACATATAAAAAAGTACACAATAGAACTAAATAGCTTTCTGTCTAGATGGTCTCTGGTGATGAGCCGAAAGGCAGAAAAGGAAATCAGTATGCTTCCTCCCTTAATTGGGGCTTAACAGGGTGTTGTGACACAAGTATATACTTATCCTCCGGTCTCAGCTGATCAGGATAAGAGCCAGTGGTCTGGTGGCAATTGCAGCTGGCTCACATGTAATGCTTCCCTGGTTCGAATCCCAGTAAGGGTATGGCTAGCTGAAGAGAGCTAAATAGCTCGAAATAGATCTATCCTAGTCTACCTTATTTATTTATTGATCAGCTCAAAAACCTAACATATATATATATATATATATATTGCAATAGTTAATGGTAATAATTGCATTACAGTTTGAGATGCAATTCCTAAATGAATTGCCCTTAGTTTTTTCTGGATTGAACAAAAATATATATAAATGATTAAGTGAGGAGTATAGCAGAGGGGTTATTTTTGGCTCATGACCTCATTTCCGAATATCATAGCCATTATAAAATGGCCGTAAAGTTTACAACAATAAAAGAAGAAAAATGAGATCATGATAAATATACAGATTTGAATACTTTAATAGAAATGGTCAGTAGAGGTGTAAATAATATCTTTTTATATATTAAAAGATATTTTTTGCAAAACTTCTTTCAGGCAAAAAAGAAGGAAGGGAGATTTAAAGGGATTCCTTTAAGCCTGTTTTCCCTGGGATACTCATTAGTTAGATGTGTCCTCAAACATCAGCTCTTCTAACAATCTGGGGTGGTAATGAAACGAGGGAAGGGAAAAGGGAAGGAAGGAAGAAAATAAGCAGAAAGGAAATTAGTCAGAAAAGCCAGAATTACGGCAAGTTTGAGAGATGTATTTGAGAAGGATGAAAACTTCAACCATTTTACTCTTTTTATAGTATTGTTTTGTAATGGATCCTAGATAAAAGCTGGATAATTTCCAGGGACATGGATTCACCACACACATGGTGCTGGCTATTTTCCAGCTCCATATGCCATTTAGCACCATTTCTAGACATCCCAGGCTTCAATGGTTCTAAAACCGAGTAGCAAAAAGGGATTATCTCTCTTTTAATTCTGACTCTTTGCTCCTACATTCCCATCACAATGGCACTGGACGGAGGTTTTTCGTGGTACCACATCAATCAGCATTGTGGAGTTTGCAGGTATGGATTTTCCCAGTCCACAATATTGTTTTCATTCTTTCCAAAGATATTGTGGGCTTCTTCCCCAGAGGCAAACAAGTTAACAAACAACCTGAAAGCAATGCACAGCAGCTTAAAGTGATCAGAAGGGACATTCCGCTGAAAAACCTTTCTGCATATGTATAACAATGAGAAATAAGGGACAATTATTAAGAACGAAAGAGGAGTCTGACAAATGCGGTACAATATATTCAGTTGTGTTGTGGCATCGTGTTGCCAAAACTACAACTAAGTGGTACAGTGTAGTGGTAATTACATTTGATTCAGGTGGAATTAATAGGATTTTCCCAACATTTGCAAATTTCTTTAAAAAGGTTTTTTTAAAAAAAAAAATGACTGTTGGAAAACAGGAAATAGAAATATTGATCTATCATCGACTAAACAAAGATATGGCTCAGATTGATGTCCTTTAATCTTAAATTCTTAGAAGTTACTCTCTTCCATTAAAAAAAAAAGAATCAGGGAAATCTTAAAACTAGATGCTTTTTCCTACTCCAGCCAACAAAGGCAGAAGAAGCTACTGGAAATTCTATTTCCATAACATTTCATATGGGAAACAAGATCCTTGTTTCTTAACTGTAAGGATAATTATCAATTGGAACCATCTAATACAGGATGTGGTTAAGTTTTCCGTCACTGGAACTTTATGAGAATCAGTGACATTTTGAAAGATAGGCTGTGTTTTAACCACAAATTACTGGATTCAATGCTTGCGTAAATGGTTGGAATTCTATACTCTGCTATATTCCAAAGGACAGAATAAAATAATAACAATAGTCCTCACTGGCTTAATACACTTAAATTTTTGAGCATGCGGTAATGTTCCATTACAAGCAGAAGCCACAGTTCATTGGCTTCTGTAGCATATGAATCCAGAAATTTATAAGTCTTGCTAGATTCACTGTATGTTGGCCAAAAGACAGGAAAACAGTAACTTTCCCAGCTATTGCAATCTACTAATATTCTGTAGTATCTTATCCCTGAATATGAGGATTGAATTTCATCTGGTAGACTTGATGCCTGTAGACTCAGGGGTGGGCTACTAGGGGTTTGCAGGGTTTCGGGAGAACCTCTAGCTAAGATTCTGTGCAGCTTGGAGAACCCCGAAATCCCACTCCTGGCTGGCCTCACCCACCCCACCCCACCCTCCCAGGAGTCCCCACGTGGTCTGTTTTGGATGCAGGTAAGTGCAGGCCATGTGTGAAGGGTCAGGGAGGGCAAAAAATAGGCATACCAGAAGTTTGGGAAGACCGGAAATAGGGCGGTTTTTGGGCTCCCTCCCCCCACTGTGGTGCAGGAAGCTGACTAGGCCATGCCCACCATTGCCACACCCACCCAGCAAGCAGGCAGAGAACCCCTTGCTATAATTTTTGAAGCCCACCCCTTCACGTAGTCCCAGGTTCAGTCCTTGCACTCTTCAATTATTATTTTATTTTTTATTTTTTGAATTTATACCCCGCCCTTCTCCTTGTTAGGACTCAGGGCGGCGCACAGGCATTATTAAAAACCATTACAAAAACAATATATACTATTAAAAACATATTAAATTAAATTACAACCCGTGCTAAAAACCCTTTAAAACCCTAAAAAATTAAAATTTATAAATATAGTCAGAAACGGGGGGCTACGCTAGGCCGGCTTGTTGGAATAGGTACGTCTTAAGGCGTTGGCGGAAGAGGCGGAGGTCCAAGGTAGTGCGAAGGTCGGGGGGTAGGTTGTTCCAGAGGGCCGGGCCTGCCACAGAGAAGGCCCTTCCCCTGGGTATCGCCAACCGGCATTGCCCAGCCGACGGTACCCGGAGAAGGCCCTCTCTGTGGGAGCGGATCGGACGAAGGGATGTATGGGGCAGAAGGCGGTCTCGTATATAGCTAGGCCCCGAGCCTAGCTATATACGAGAATAGAACAAGAGAATAGAACAAGAGTATCATGATGAGAGCTGGGAAAAGCACCCAAAAGATTTGCTTTGCAGAATGCTTTAGAGCAGTGGTAGTCAACCTGGCCCCTACCGCCCACTAGTGGGCGTTCCAGCTTTCATAGTAGGCGGTAGGGGTTTTGTCCGATACTGAAGCACTTTCCATTTTTTTAATTTTATTGACCTCCCTACTTTATAAATCACCATTACTGTGGAACCAGTGGTTAGAAAATTTTACTACTAACAGATACAAAAGTGGGCAGTGGATATAAAAAGGTTGACTACCCCTGCTTTAGAGGGAAGCCATTTCCTTGAAGCATTAAATTAATGGCATCTTTTACAAGGCGTACATAGCTGTTTCAGAGCTATCTTCTCTGGCATGTTCATGAATAGACATTTCCCTTTTGCTGATGCTTCCAGTAAAAATAGAATGGCTTTCCAAGTAAACAAATGCACTTTGAAAAGGATGCAGTTGCTTTAATGCTTTGCATTTTAAACGCTTCACGCAGACTAATGTGCACTCTGTTTTTAAAGCCATTGAGCTAAACATTGCCACATCCATTTTCAGCTAATTAGGCATTAACCTATTGTGCAATTAATTATTTTAATGAAGATGATTTGATGAACTGTACTGTATGCAGACGCTTCTGTTTAGAGGAACATTTCTGAAATCGTGCCAAAATCTATGTGCACATAAGCAAACTATTCTATTAATAGAACAGTCATAATTCTCTTCATGCATGCCAATAGTATACAGTGTTTCACAACAAGGTTAAGAGCCATTCTTTTTCCCTGAGAAAAGCGTATTGATTGGAAACAAGAAAAGTTGCCCTTTGTAAGCACAAGTTTCCATAATAAGTATCATTTTTGCCTACATGTCTTCAGACCGATCAAAATGCCTTATATGGTTCTTTCGATAGTCTTGTATCCCAAAATCCACCATGCATACCCAAAGTTAGCTTCAAATTAACATTTTTACTAAATCCATAAATCTGAGCCTTTGCAGTACAATGGCTGTTCAAAAAGAATATAGAATAGAGTTATCAGAATAGAGTCTGTAATTACTGGGGTTTAAAATAGAGAGCAGGGTTTTTTGCAAAATGGTTTATAGGACAGGGGTTTAGCACTTTAACATGACCCCATGGTTCCAAACTGCTGAAACAATGTACACATTTGAAATTGAAATGACAGCTTAAATAATGCAAAATGAGTACTGACAAACATACACATCCCAGGTTTCACCTATTACAACAATGATTGACCTTTGAAATAAAATGTTCTTTTAGTTAATTTCTAAGAGGAGACGATTGTTAAGATTTGGAGAAACTATGCTAATAGGATTTTTCTTTTGAATAACATCACTGGGTTTTCTGTTTCTTTGTTCTGACACTATTCTGTAAGAGCACCATCTCATTCATTAGCTATTGCCCTAGATTTGATATATCATATGTTCAAATGTTACTCTACCAATTGTGTCATAGCCTTTGCAGACAGAAATGAGCATTGATAAATTAAATTGTATTTAGGATTCATATACCATCACTCTTTTGCTCTTTGTAAAAATCATTTTTTTTAAAAAAAATCAGGAAAACAACCAAATCTTTTAAATTGAAATCAAACAAAACACAAACAGTAAACAAGTTCTTGAATTATCTGTAAATATTGATTTGGCTACACAAAAGCATAGGGGCGTTAATATTAGATAACATGCTCTGTTTAATACTCAGTTCAGATACGTCAGAAAACTCACTGTTGTGGGATACTTAGTATATATTCCTGATTGTGGATTTGGGAATGATTTTCTCCAGTCTTCCTGGCAGAGATATGAAACTTGATGAATGAATAAAAATATGAGTTGGCTCATTGCATGCATATAAGTGTATGACCAAAAAGCTCTTTAAAAAAAATCATTTTTCAGTAATTCTTAGTTCAAGAGATATTACTGATGTTGTTTGTATTAGTAATTAATCTAAGACAGCCAACTGAAAATCCTCCTTTGGATAAATCCTTGTAGGATTGATGAACAAAAAACATATTTAAAAATAGTACAGATATTAATATGTGAAGATAGCATATAATCTCTGGAGGGCCAGAGATGGGGGTTGTTCCTCCATCCTGGTCCTATTAGACCTCTCGGCGGCTTTTGATACCATCGACCATGGTATCCTATTGCACCGGCTGGGGGGGTTGGGGGTGGGAGGCACCGTTTTACGGTTGTTCTCCTCCTACCTCTCTGGCCGATTGCAATTTGTGTTGACAGGAGAGCAGAGGTCGACCTCGAGACCCCTCACATGTGGGGTGCCTCAGTGGTCGGTCCTCTCGCCTCTCCTGTTTAACACATATATGAAGCCGCTGGGTGAGATCATCCGTGGTTTTGGGGTAGAGTACCATCTCTACGCTGATGACACTCAGCTGTATATATCTACCCCAAACCACCCCAACGATGCCGTAGCGGTGATGTGCCAGTGCCTGGAAGCCGTACGGGTCTGGATGAGAAGAAACGGACTCAAGCTCAACCCGACCAAGACCGAGTGGCTGTGGTTTCCGGCTGCCCGATTCAACCAGCTGATTCCATCGCTGGCCATTGGGGGCGAACATCTTGCCCCAGTGGATGGGGCGCGCAACTTGGGTGTCCTCCTGGATGCCCGGCTGTCCATGGAAGATCAAGTGACAGCCGTGGCCAGGAGGGCGTTCTACCAGGTTTGCCTGGTTCGCCAGTTGCGCCCCCTATTGGATCAGGACGCCCTTCGCACAGTCACTCATGCTCTCGTGACATCCCGACTGGACTATTGTAACTCTCTCTACATGGGGCTCCCCTTGAGGTGCACTCGGAGACTTCAGCTAGTCCAGAATGCAGCCGCGCGAGCAATTATGGGAACCTTAAGGTTTACCCATGTAACACCGCTCTTGCGCGAGCTGCACTGGCTGCCTGTCGTCTTCCGGGTGCGCTTCAAGGTTTTAGTTATCATCTTCAAAGCGCTCCATGGCTCGGGACCTAGCTATTTGCAGGATCGGATCCTGCCTCATACATCCACACGGCCAATTCGCTCCCACAGAGAGGGACTTCTCCGGGTGCCGTCCACTAGACTTTGTCAGCGGGTGACGCCCAGGGGAAGGGCTCTCTCTGTGGCGGGCCCAGCCCTCTGGAACGACCTTCCCCCCGACATTAGAACAACTACGGACCTCCGCTCCTTCCGTCTAAAACTAAAAACATATTTGTTCTGCTTGGCCGGCCTAGGGTAGTCTCTCGTCTATGGGATTGTTAATAATTTTAGATAGGGATTTTAGTATTTTAATTGGTAATTTTTAGCGCAGGGATATATTTAATTTGTTTTTATTATGTGTATGTGTATTTATTGTTTTATTCGCCCTGTGCACCGCTCCGAGTCCCTTTGGGGAGAGGGAGCGGTCAACAAATTAAATTATTGATTATTATTGATTATTGATAAAATCACCATTCATTTGGACAAAGATCCAGCACAGCAATCCTATTAAATTACTCTCTGAGCTTGCTTGTTTTCTTTCTAAATGTTTCATTTCACAACTGGGTGCTAGAAGGTGGGTCTAGAAACATCTTCAAGGCAACAACCATGCTCAGTGTGTACCAAGAACCCACAGTTTAAACCTGAGGTACAAATACAGTTATTCTTCTTCTATCGGTAAATTATTCCTACCTTATGTTCTCAGAAGTTATGAGAAAGACCATGGACACCAAAAAGTAAAGACATATCTGTTCCATCAGGCCGGCCTGGCCTAATCTCTGTCCCTCGTCCCAGCCTGTAGCTTAAATTGTTTTAATTAGGTTTTAATTGGGATTTAGTTTTAATGTTTCTATAAATTTTTAGTACAGGGTTATTCGTTTAATTTGGTTTTAAATTATGTATTTATTGTAATGTTGTATATGTTCTTAAGTTTCCTGTACACCACCCCGAGTCCCTTTGGAGAGAGGGGGCGGTTTAGAAATTTGAATTAAAATAATAATAATAATAATAATAATAATAATAATAATAATAATAATAATAATAATAATAATAATAATAATAATAATAATAATAATAATAATAATAAAAATTAATTGGAGCAGTGCTGGAGATCCCAACCAATAGCACTGACTCCTCACTACCTTATGGCAAAATGATCAAGAGGAGCAATTTGGTTGCAAACGTTTTGTCATCATTAGAGGAGACATCATCATTGTGCTTTGAATTGTGCTCATATGTCTGAACACTGGCCTTTAAATACCTTTTTATGTGATGCAAATTAGGGTGGGTATTGTTTGTTCAGCTAATCATGGTTTGATTTTAAACTATTTGATTGGATGGCTGCTTTTACCAAGACTTTGGTTTTAAGTACTGTCTGTGTGGGGTAAATTAGTGTTTTCTGTTTGGGTGCTTCTGAATCATGGTCTGGTTTCAGGCTGTTTGACTGGCTGGTCCGATTTCTTGTGAGCTGATGGGTTATGATTTTTGTTGTTGCGTAGTGTGGTGCCTGATTGTTTTAAAATGCTATCTTTGGGATCGCAGTTGATGCAGTTCTTTCATTCTCAGCTATTGGTAGACTAGATTGATGTCAATGTGTCTGTTTATTGACTTACTAGCTGATATCATCTAGCCCCCGTGGATAGCGCACGCAACTTGGGCGTCCTCCTGGATACCCGGCTGTCGATGGAAGATCACTTGACGGCCGTGACCAGGGGGGCGTTCTACCAGGTTCGCCTGGTCCGTCAGTTGCGTCCCCTATTGGACCGGGACGCCCTTTGCACAGTCACTCATGCGCTCGTGACATCCCGAGACTACTGTAACGCTCTCTACATGGGGCTCCCCTTGAGGTGCACCCAAAGACTACAGTTAGTCCAGAATGCGGCTGCGCGGGCAATTACGGGAGCTTCTAGGTACTCCCACGTAACACCGCTACTGCACGAGCTGCACTGCCTGCCTGTGGCCTTTCGGTGCGCTTCAAGGTGTTGATTATCATCTTTAAAGCACTCCATGGCATGGGACCTAGTTATCTACGGGATCGCATCCTACCCCATACATCCCTTCGGCCGATTCACTCCCACAGAGAGGGACTTCTTCGGGTGCCATCCACTAGGCAATGCCAGTGGGCGATGCCCAGGGGAAGGGCCTTCTCTGTGGTGGGTCCAACCCTCTGGAACGACCTACCCCCCGAACTCAGAATGACCACGGACCTCCACTCCTTCCGCCAGAAACTAAAGACCTACTTTTTCCAACAGGCCGGCCTGGCCTAATTTACCTCACCTAGCCTATAGTCTGTAGCTAAATTGTTTTAAATTGATTTTAAGGGGAAATAGTTTTAATGATTTTACAAATTTTAGCACAGGGGATAATTTTTTAATCTGGTTTTAAATATTTATAAATTGTTATGTTTATGTGTTTTAAATTTCCTGTGCACCGCCCCGAGTCCCCTCGGGGAAAGGGAACGGTTTATAAATCTAATAAATCTAATCTAATCTAATTGCCCTTGTGGAGTATTGCGAAGCCATTACCATGGCAACTCCACTGCGCTGCATAGGAGAAGCCATTTTACGGCAGTACGGTAGAAGCCATTTGAAGGCACAACAGGCAGTATCTTAACAGAACACACAACCCGAGGGGGTGTTAGGGGTGTCTTACACCCACAGTATTTGTCTCCAGACAGTAAGTCACCTGCGTACCAAATTTGGTTGAAATTGCTCAAGGCGTTCCAGAGTTATGCTGGAACATACACACACAGCACCATTTTTATGTTGTTATTCTTAGTTGTGAAGTCGTGTCCCCATGGACAACGTTCCTCCAGGCCTTCCAGTCATCTACTATCCTCTGGAGTCCATTTAAGCTTACACTGACTACTTCAATGACTTCATCCAGCCATCTCATTCTCTGTCGTCTCCATTTACTTAGTATAGCGTGTGTTGCTTTTACCTGTCACAGGTGTGACATCTATATAATAATAGGTATATTAAAAAAACGTGCGTATGTGTCAAAATTTCAAAGCAATCAGTGAAGAACTTTCAGAGATTTAAGATTTTGAACAAATGAACATTTACATTTTTATTTAGGCTTCGAGGAATTTTCTTTCCCTCCTTAATTTTGCCTTGGTTATAACAGTGGTCCTGGTTAGGTCAAATGTGGCATTGATGGACAGTGAGAATTTATTTATTGCCCCACTTTGTCTGTCACTCTGTCTGTTCTTTGTCTATCAGACTGCTAATATGAAATCACTTTGCCTTTCTGCCCAGGCACATATGCATACGGGACATCACCTTTAAAAAAAAACAACTTTTCTTCTGGTAGGGTACAGTTACTAGGTGCTAAGGTGGCTTGTCCCTCTAACGCAGGGGTCTCCAACCTTTGCAACTTTAAGTCTGAAGGACTTCAGCTCCCAGAATTTTCCAGCCAGCAAAGCTGGCTGGAGAATTCTGGGAGCTGAAGTCCTTCAGTAAAGTTACAAAGGTTGGAGACCCCTGCTCTAATGTATGTTTTGTTTAGTTCCTGCTGTTGTTATACAATACAATAGCAGAGTTGGAAGGGACCTTGTAGGTCTTCTAGTCCAACCCCCTGCATGGGCAGGAATCTTATACCATTTCAGACAAATGGCTGTCTAACATCTTTTTAAAGACTTCCAGGGTTGGGGCATTCACAACTGCTGGAGGCAAGCTGTTCCAGAGGTTAATTGTTCTTACTGTTAGGAAATTTCTCCTTAGTTCTAAGTTGCTTCTCTCCTTGGTTAGTTTCCACCCATTGCTCCTTGTCCTGCCCCCAGGTGCCTTGGAGAAAAGTTTGACTCCCTCTTCTTTGTGGCACCCTCTGAGATATCGGAACACTGCTATCATGTCTCCCCTGGTCCTTCTCTTCATCAAACTAGACATACCCAGCTCCTGCAGCCGTTCTTCATATGTCTTAGTCTCCAGTCCTCTAATCATCTTTATAGTTATAGTATCTGTTTCTTTAATTCTTGCTCAGGGTGGATTCTAACTCTAAGGAAACTCACATCCCTGATACAATCTTGCTGAGTCATCAGAGGTGTGTGTCCTTTAGTTGTGTGTGTGTGTGTGTTATTGCTGGCATGTAATGTATGCACTGCAAATAAATGAAAGCTGGTTTCCTGGGTCTCTTCCTCAATCAGGAAGCTTGTCATTCAGGGAATCATACTGATTCGGAAAGCCTTTCTCAGGTTTTTAGATGGAAGATTTGAAAGGAGGTGCCATTAGCCCCCACGCCCAGCTTCCTCCTTTTATAGCATGCTGGATCAGTTTTGATCTGAGACCTCCAAAGCTCGGTGTCCCCAGTAGGACTTCGCTTTCACAGGCTGCAGATAAACATAATGCAGGCATAATCTTATTAAAAACAAATCGACAGGTTATTACGGCAAATGACTGCTGCTGCTTTAAACTGCAGAAGCATAGCAGAGCGAGGTCAAGATCAAGAGCACTACTGCTGATGGATAATTTTCTCGTAATATGGAGTGGAGGGAACATTCTCCGCCTAGGCGAGGGGAGTGAGAAAGCATCAGCAGAACAGCACACCAAATGAATCTTTGCAACAGATGTGGATTTTGAATTCAAAATTCCGTATTAAGCAAATTCTTTCCAAGGCTCCATCTGGAGGGGGGGGGGGGATAATAATCTTTGCCTACCTTGCAGATTCCGAAAAGGTTTACGGCTACGATGAATGGGAAATACCTGGACCATTTTATCTAAATAGTGACGACTGAAATCAACATTTCCCAGATACAGAGAATGCTTTGCTTTTCTGTTCCTGTCAGTTAGACATGACAGCTCTTGCCTTTCGTGAATCCTTCTGCAGTAACATCTTAGCCTGGGTCGGTGAGACCTGTAATCTGCTGCACATTCATACAGCTCTGCGTGCTTCGAAAATGATTGGCACCCCTGCACGAGCACAGCATCTCTTTGTTGTTGTGAAAGCACCCCTCTGTTGCCACCAGGACACCAAGGGTTGAAACACTTCTGAATCATTTTTGAAGTGTGCATAGCCCCTAACATTTAGATGTGCTGTCTTCCATATAAGATGGATATGTTGGGATTTGGGGTTTTGTTTGTTTGTTTGTTTGTTTCTGTGTGTGCCTTGGAGTTAGTGTTGAATCCTGACAATGGCCTGGACAAGCCCCTGCAAAACTTTCTTGGGATAATTTTTTGGAAGTGTTTTTCGTTGTCTCCTTCCTGGGGCTGAAAGAAAGTGACCCAATATCACCCAGGTGGCTTTTTGTTTTTAAGACAGGACTAGAAGTCATGGCCTCTTTGCAATGGCAGATTAAGGCTCACTGGTGCCCTAAGCACTGACAAATCGTGGTGCCCCCCTCCTTTGTACGTACTGTACAACTCTTCATTGGCTTTTTTTTTCTTTCTCAACTTTGTGGTGCCCCTTGGGACTGGTGCCCTAAGCACATGCTTAGTCTGCTTAATGGTTAATACACTGCCTCCTTGTTTCTAGATGGTGCCTTAACTATTATACCAAACATCAACTCTGAAAGAACAAATAGCGCCCAAACTAAGGCAGGGTATAATTTTCTTTCGCCTTATTCTTGTTCTGAAAAATCTTTTTGGAATAATGTTTTGAAGGCTCCTTCTCCAAGAGCTAGCTAGATACTAGGATTTTACAGAACAAGGAAAGAGTTGAGACTTGAAAACCTAAAGAAAACACTGCATATGTAGTACTCGACTCACAACAGTTCATTTAGAGAAGTTACAATGGCACTGAAAAAAGTGACATGACCATTTTTGACACTTACAACCATTGCAGCATCCCATAGTCACGTGATCAAAATTCAGATACTTGCCAAATGATTCATATGTCAAGAGCCTGGGAAATCAGTAGATTAAGACAGTTCAAATGAGTATAAAGATTTATTGCGAACTTAAGCTTTCTACAGCCGTTAAGGGAAGTGCGGGAAAAATAAGGGAGGTATTCGAAGTGGGCTGGACTTAGATCTCTTGCATGCATGAAAGAACTCATGACTTATGACATGTTTGACCTCCCTCGGGCTCAACCTGGTCATCTCCTACACATATTTATGACAGTTGCAGTGCCCCAGGATCATGTGATCACCTTTTGCGATCTTCTGAGAAACAAAGGCAATGGGGAAGTCAGATTCTCTTAACAACCGTGTTAATAACTTAACAACTGCAGTGATTCACTTAACAACTGTGGCAAGAAAGGTCGTAAAATAGGGCAAAATTACTTAACAAGTGTCTCACGTATTGTGGCCATAAGTAGAGGGCTACCTGTATCCATGAAAACTCCATTCCAAGTGAGTTTTAATGATTCTTAAATTTTTAGCGCAGGGATAATTTATATAATTCGGTTTTAATTATTTATATTTGTGATATTCATATATTTTAATTTCCTGTGCACCGCCCCGGGTCCCTTTGGGGAGAGGGAACGGTTATATAAGTCTAGGAAATAAATAAATAAATAAATAAATAAAGACTACAGGGACAGTAACTCTGTACATTAAGTCCCTGCAATGTTTTTATAAGGTATTTTGGAAGTGGTTTACCAGTCCTTCTTTCTAGGGCTGTAAGGGTGCGACTAGCCCTAGGTCATCTAGCTGGCTACCTTAGGCATGACTACCCTGTTTTCCTGAAAATAAGACCTCCTCAGATAATAGGTCAATCGGGCTTTGGGCACCTGTGCTAAAATAAGCCCTCCCCCCAAAATAAGCCCTCCCCGAAAATAGTGCAATGCAGCAGCAGCCATGAGGTGACCCTGCTCACTGCCTCTTGCGCCACAAAAATAATAAGACCTCCCCCCAAATAAGGCCAAGTACTTATTTTGGTGGTGAAAAGCAAATAAGACTCTGTCTTATTTTGGGGGAAACACAGGTAGGACTCCTGGTCTCCCAGTTTCTAACCTGATGCCTTAACGACTATACCAGAACTACCAGCAAGCAATACCAATGGCTGAACTGTTTGCAAGATGTTTGCAATTGATAGACGGGAAAAAATATCTTGTGTTTGTATCAGCCTTCGTAGCTGTTCAGAAAAAATGGAGATGTCAAAGAGCTGTCTTTGAAATATTGTAAGTTCCTATTTCAAGAAACTCACAATGGCCATGTTGAATCCATGATACAAACACTTTGGTTTCATGGAGGCTTTATATGGACCTTGATATACAGCGCAACACTGCCCAGTATTTATTTTGTTTCATGCAGTTGTGTGTGTGTGGGTGTTTTTAAATGCATTTGAGTATTGCATGGCTCAGGTGTTTAAATAATTTGATAAATAAGTGCAGAAAAAAAAACAATTTGGAGCTAAAATGAGTGAGACAGCCTGAAGCAAATGTTCAGAGTGTTAAAAGAGGATAAACATTAGCTACCTCCTACATTTCCAAACTATAGCAAAAAATATGAAATATAAAGCTAAATATCCTTACAATGTCATATAAGTTGGGTTAGTGCTATTTTTTTTAAATTTTCTGATTGTAACTACTTTTAGAACAACATTTGAAAGAGTTTCTTTTAAAAAATCAGATGCATTAGTACCTAATAACTTATTATAGCAAAAAAAAACAACCACCAAGAATAGCATAAATATTTTTGTTCAAATGTTCAGTCAGTTTAACAGAACCAATCTGTTGGTCTCCAACTAATTTTTCCTTAAACAAGATTTGTGCTTGTGTATTGTTAAAAAGCTATAAAGACAGATATGTATCAAATTTTCTTCGTTATGTGGGAGCAAAATAGTGAATAATTTTGAAGGACAGTTCCAAAAAGAAAAATTCTAGCTTGTTTTCACAGATGCATATCACACTTATCCAGTTATTTTTAGGAATTTCACAGACAACCGTCACAACACCAAAATAAATATATAAAAGACACAATTCACTTTATTAAAAAGTAACTGCATCGTAAACCAATATCATTCCACTTTTAATTTGGAAAAATCTTTTTTTTCCCTTCATTTTTGAAAGAGATTGCCAAGGACATCATAATAAACTTCAGATCTGCCATTTTTTTTTTGGGGTGTCCAAATCATGTGCATATCCAAAGAACCACAGGCTAATGTCACAGCCTCAAATATTATGGATAAATGCCAAATGGTACATTTGAGTTGGTATAATTGAATATGCAGCCTTTTGCTATCCAAAGCTATCCCGTTTCAAGTTTTTATACACAGCCTGACATTTCCTATCTACACTGGAGATGGAATACAAAACACCAGAAAAAAAAAAAGACAAATTCTAATTGCAGAAGCCCAAGAGATCATTCGGCTTTCTGAGCCATTTGTAATTATGGCTACACATCTAAGATTTTTCTGTCTGTTCCACAAAATAAGTATCCCATTTTTAATCTCATTATAGAACCCTCCTACCCATTTTCCAGACCAAATAGGCCTCTGATTTCTAAGCAATTATTGCAAAAATAAAAACTCTTGAGTACGGTAAAACTTCCAATCCAAGCATCACATTCATTTATTCAAATCTACCACCGAGGTTCAACACTGAGTAACATTTGTTGGCAGTGTAGTGGATTTCAGCTAGGACAGTAATATATCAGCCAAAGTAATTATTACTATTGGGGAAAGTGCTATTCCTGTTTTAGATTTGCAGATCAGATCTGGTACAGTGGTAAGTATATCCCGTTCAAATTGATAATCTATTACAAGTTGCAGAAAAGCATTTAATAAAAGCAGGTAAAGAATAGTCAAAGAAACAGAAAGTAATTATGATATCCCAAAAGCTATCAAGAAAAGAATCTTGCTAAACCTCACAGGGAAAAAATGTGTTTCCATTAAGTTCCCTCTACTTCTAATGGATGAAACAGAATAAATTATCAGTGTTTCATTGCTGCGCATTCTTAGCATGTTGGAAATACATTGCCACTGTGATATAAATAATGCCCTATACCAGTAATGGTGAAACTTTTGTGGCTTGAACACCAAAAGCAGGGGGAGTGCAGGGGAATTGTGCTCAGGCATGCCACACCCATAATATTATGCCTGCTCCCCTGTGCACATTTGCATATAATCAGTGCCCATTCACTTTGGCACTGTTTTTTCACCCTCCCCAGGCTCCAGACGCTTTCGAGGAGCTTGGGGAGTGCAAAAACAGCCTCCCCTGCCACCCCCCGGAGGCCTCCTGAGGGCTCCTGAACGCTCTGGAGGGCTAAAACCCGCCCCACAAGCAACCCAGAAGTGACTTCCGGTTTGCTTGGAGTGTCATTTTTTTGCCCTCCGGACCTTTCAGGGAAGCTTCCTGAGGACTCCTGAATGCTCCAGAGAGTGAAAAACTAGTCCTATAGGCAAACCAGAAGTTTAGGAATGGATTTCCGGTTTGCTCCTAGGGCCAGTTTTAGCCTTCCGGACCATTCAAGAGTCCTCAGGAGGCTTCCCTGAAAGCTCCGGAGGGCAAAAAAATGACACTCTGAGCAAACTGGAAGTCACTTCTGGGTTGCTTGTAGGGCTGGTTTTAGCCCTCTGGAGCTTTCAGGAGCCCTCAGGAGGCTTCCCTGAAGACTCCGGAGGACTAAAACTGGCCCTATGAGCAACCGGGAACTTCCGGTTTCTGGTCTCTGATATCTTGACTGTAATAAACATTGCCTTGACCAAAATCATCAGTGTCTGCTTTTAGGTGTGAAAAAGTTGTGTGGGAAGTCCCCCACTTCCTAGAAGAATAAAATATTTTGAGGAATATTAAAGGCAGAATGTTATATTTCCCTAAATGAGAAATGGAGAAACATATTTTTTAGAGGCAGGAAGCAACCCACAAGTCTTTCTTGATAGCCCGCAGCAGATGCCAGCAATTAAGAGATAAACAGCTTATTGAAAGAAGAAGCCAGCTATCTAGATGGATCTATTCATAAGCAAAGCAAACACTGCAGACAGGATATTTCAAAACTGCTTGCAGCAAAATTTGACATCTAACAAAAGCAGAGGGATGGGATTAGAAGCATCCCCTCACCCAAGATCCAACATAAAACAAAAGCCAGTAGCCACAATAGGAATTGCCCAGCTATTCCTATCAGAACACAAGCTCCTTCATTGCCATCCAAACTTCAAAGTCACAGAAACCTGGGAGCCAGGGTGAGATTCTATTGGTTTGGGCAAACCGGTAGCTGCAACGATCAGTTGGATCCGCCCACCCACCCCTGCTCTATCCTGTCCTTTATTTCATGCTTTGTAGCTCATTCAATCGGGTGGCACAGCTGATTCTCTCCATCTGTTTTACTTACCATTGCTAATTTGGAAGGTAAGCAGGTAAGCTTCTAAATGCTCCATTGTCAGTGCTGCGCACATGTGCAAAACACGCATGTGTGCAAAGCGCACGCTCACTGAACCGGTTATTAAACCAGCAGCATCCCACCACTGCTGGGAGCTCAGATAAACAATAAGCCATATGTTGACCAGATTAGCTCAGACAAGCAGCTAAGATTTACATTTCCTCTTTTGCCCATAGAGCCAGCTATGACCCCTACATAACCCCTAAACGACCCCATAGGAATCTGACAACAGCCAATAGAATATAAGGACATGTTCTTGCACAGGAACAGGAAGCTCAAATACAAAGCCGAAAGAAGGTATAAAAACCCACTCACTCTCAACTCCATTTTGTCAGCTGCCCAGAATCACACGTGATTCTGCTTCATTAATAAACTTTTCTTTCCAATCAGCCTCCATGTTGTTTCTAGCGTTTTTCTCCCAGCTTGGAATTGTACCCAGACAGAAATTTCTTCCAACAGTTGTGCATTCAAAATGGAACTAAGGCAGAGGGTGAGTTCTTCTTTTAAAAGAAAAAGAGAAGAAAGGGAATGCGTGCAGGTAGCGTAAGCAAGTTAACTGCTATAGGCTTACAGCTCTTGATCTGAGGCTGGATCTGACTGAGAGTAACCACTTGAAAGGATAACATATTCTATACATGATTAATGAAAAAACTGGAAATTTCCTTATAGCAATATTTCAATTCTAAAGCACCAATGGTTCTGGATGATTTACATTGAACCATTTAAATACATTAAAACACAGTAAATAGATTTTTTTTTTAAATCCTCACTTGAAATTTGTTTGCCCTCCAGCTGGCCAATAGGAGGTCTTCAAAAATTTTATTCAGTCACTGCTCTGTCTAGACTTCTGATGATCCTAGCATTTCTATAACTTTGGGAAGATGACAAGAGATACATCTCCCAGGATGCGCCAGAGGGCACCCAGGTCTCAGCCCTATTCTTTGCCAGCCAAATGGTGTCATCAGATGCCTGCAATCATGAGTTGGAGAAGGAGAGAATGGTTGGAATGAATTAGTCAGGTTTGCAGTGACTGCTGTAGCCTGGAGACAGACATGACAGGATGACGCATAATCCTTAACATAAGAGCTCACCCTTGATCACCAGAACTGAGTACCAGATGCAACATTTTAAAGAGAGAACCATTCCCTGCAATCACATTCTTATGGCAAAGTTCTTCCATGATAGGAAACATATACATATAAATGCCCATTGGGAAACCACTAACGTTCAGTCATAAAGAAAGAGTGGATTCTTTTTCTGGATCTTCCTGGAGGTCATCCATCTGAGTCCTAACATATTGGTCTTGTTGCTGCAATTTTACTTGATCCAAGAGATCTACTACTTACCACCCATCCTCCAGCCTTTTAAAGTTTTTTTTTTCTAATGGAGGGAGCAAATTTATTTGGTTACAAGACTGTATATAACATCCTGACTCACAAGAGAGTTCATCAGGCAATTTGTCCTGTGAGTCAGAAATATGAGTGATATAGGACTTCAGAGGAAGCAGTGGACGATGGAAAGACTGATGGCTGCAGCAATTAAGAGCAGATACAAAAACCACTACACGTGTACTTTAACTCTGGTCAAATAAAATCACTTTATATTGGTTCCACTTTCTTTTTAAAAGCTTGATCTTTAATCTCACCACTTAATGTCCTGCAAGTTAGTTTCCTATTTTTTTTTTTTTTGTATATCCTTTAGGAACAACTTCTTTAGTTTAACATATTCAGGGGTGGGATTCAGCCAGTTCAGACTGGTTTGGGCAAACCAGTAGCTCTGACGATCAGCTGGGGAGTGAACCGGTTCACTCAGATGATCAGGTGGGCTCACCCCTGCATTTTACTTACCTGTATCCTCTCAGCTGATTCACCTGGCAAACAGATTGTTGAGCTTCAGCTGTGTTACTCCCCAGAAGTAACATGGAAGGTACGTTTTGTTAAAATTGTACATGTGCGCAGAGCGTGTGTGTGCATGCAAAGCACACAATCACCGAACCGGTTGTTAAACCATCCGGATCCCACCACTGCATATCTCCTCTGTACATCCAAGATAAGAATACTTTCCAGATCATTATTCTGATCTTTTATTTGTAAAGCCACTTTAGTTATTAAAACATCAGCCAGTTTCAAATGTAAAGTAATAGTGGCATCTTTTTCCATATCATTCTTGTAGTCCAACATTTTCAAATCCATTTTCAAATCCACAACTTTTTCCATATCACTCTTGTAAACTGGGATTTTAAAAACATTTTCAAATCTAAAATCAAATAAGTTTCAGTATTTATTTATCCAGTAAAATCTATTCTTCATCTATGTCCTCTGTTAATTCCATTTTTGGAATATCAGACAATCTTTTAAATAACTGTTTCCAAACAGCCTTAATTTCTTCTATAGTCAAATAGCTTTGTTCCATTGTATTAATGGGTCCCTTCTTCAACTGAAATTATTAGTTCTCTCTAGTTCCCTTTAGTAAATGCCCCCTGTTATCATATGTTTATCTTCCAATCAATAAAACTTCAGTTAATTTCAGTCTTCATATATTCGGTAAATGTTATTTCAAGCCCACCCAATCCTTTAAATTTCCAAAATAAATATTCTAGTCTGCTTTTGCTGTTTTCCAAAAATAAATATTTTTCTTTTAAATCCTTAAACTTACATAAACTTCTTTCATGCAGAGTAGAAGGAAATTCTCCTGGTATGAAGAAACTTGCTTTTCAAGAGGTTTGTAAGGTGCAGAAAATCAAGAAGAATCTACTTCCTAAAGTATTTAAGAGAGGAAGTAAAGAAAATCCAGTGTCTGTTTTTACCAGACAAGTAAAATCATTTTCCCTTGACTCCATTGGATAAGCACAAAACATTCAGAATCAGGTTCCAATATTAAGTTGCATTACACTGGGAAGGATAATCTATATTGTTTCATTTCATTTCTAACTAAATTGTTTTCCCACTTGCTAGAACACATATGTCTTTTCATGAAATGAAACACTTTCCCTCTCAAATTCTACATTTGTAATTTTAGCGTAGAACTTTGTGGTCCCAGTCCATGACATGTTTTTTTTGTTTTGTTTATTTATTGTGCCACCAGACTCAAACTTTGGGGCTTGGACAACCTAGAACTACGCCACCTATAGTACACCCAATTATTTGCTACATCTTTGTAGGTACGTAGTAGATACGTCCTACCTGTCAACGACTACTTCTGCTTCAACCACAATAATACATAAGCACACAATAGATACAAACTCAAAGTAAACCGCTCCCAACTCGATTGCAGAAAATATGACTTCAGCAGCAGAGTGGTTAATTTGCCTGGAATGCATTACCCGACTGTTGTCACATTCTCAAACCCCCATAACGTTAACCTTAAACTGTCTACTCTTGACCTCACCACATTCCGAAGAGGTCAGTAGGGGCGTGCATAAGTGCACCAGCATGCCTAACGTCCCTGTCCTACTGTCCCCATTTATTTGTACTCATTTCCTGTGTTCTTATTCATGTTTCTTCTTATTCCTGTTATCTTGTACATGAGTGACAAACTTAATAAATAAATATTAAGAACATTTTTATGGACGCTCAGCTTACTTACAATGACTCCATGATTATTGAAGTAAAACCCCAAATACAACAACTTCCAACAACAATAATCAAACAAACCCCCTGATGGGTTCTGCATCACCAGGAGTCTCCTAGTCTGTGGGCAAAACTGTATCTTCAAAACAGCATCGAAGTGGGTCCAATCTTATCTCGGTGGGGATGACGTTCTACAGGGAGGGAGTCCCACAGAGAAGGCCTTCTTCTTGGTCCCACTAGATGGAGCTCCTTAGGAGACAAGACCATAAGATACCCTGCCTCCCCGCTCTGATTTGCTATGTTGACTAGGCCTCAGTGGCTGATAGGAATATGGCTCGTACTTGGTTGTGTTGGATTTTCTTTTTTTATGAGAAAAAAGTTTTATTGGTTTTTACAAAAATTTTAAAAATAGGAAAAGGGTATAAGGTATTACAAAGATATTTTGAGGACATCTATGTCGGAGGTGTTGGCCCCCTCCGAGGTTTCTTACAAAAAAAAAATAAGATAATGCAAATCATTTTTCATTTCCCTACAAAGTGGAAAGAGATACAAATATATCAGCTTATATTCATGCAATCAATCATTAATTCTATAAACATCCAGATAGAGGTTACGGTTGTGTTGGATTTTCATTCAATGATGCCTTTCTCAAACAGGAATAATATTCAAGGCAACTGTATAAACGTCTTGTATAGCATAAGTTGCAATTAAGATATTGGAAGGGTATAAATAAAACACCCTTATTTAGTGTGAAACTCGGAGTCACACAAAGCTATAGATATTGCAAAGAGGAAAATCTGACTGAAGTTGAATGTGTGGATGTTCTTGTCCCTTGCTGTGAATCTCTCAAAAATATCTAGACAAAGAAGACGAATTTTTTTCAAGCAAATGGATGACCTTTCCATCACAGAAAGAAATACCATATTACTAAAATAAGGACACTTAGTACGAAGAAATAACCACTAATCTATGCCTCCATTTGCCTCCATTTGAAGCAGGAACAGTAGTTTTCACTTTCTAAAGCAACTGTTTGGACCCACTCCAAGACTATAAAATAATACTTATAAGAACAAATACAGTAAATTGTCACTCTTCCCTCCCACTTATGTATAAATTTAAACCAAATAACAGCAATGAGAATGGGCAGCTGGCCTTTTAAGCTGCCAGCTCTGATAATGCCTCCACAAAATAAAACTTTACTCTCTTCCCTTCTCCTCCTTACCCAGCTATTCCGCCTCTCCCTGCACCCCCCTTCCCAGCTTTGCCCTAGTTTCGTTTTGCTTCTTCCAAGTTCCATTTTCAAGTAAGTGAACCATTTAAAAATGAAACACTGCAATGATGAACGGAGTTGAGCAGAACACAGCAACAAGCCTACAGCAACACAGAGACTTTTATTTCCTCCCCCCCCCCCGGCTCCCATCTCTCTTATGTCTGTCGGTGATGGATGAGATGGCCAAAAACCCGAAAGGACTAGGGAAGAGGAAGGGAGGGGAAACATTTCTGAATGCTTAAGGAGCTTGTTGTCAGTGCAAAAAAAAAAAAAAAAACAACCCACCATAACGATCCGTATATGTATCGAAGGACTGAAATGTCAAAAGGGGCTCTCTGACTTCTAGCCTTCCGTTTTCTTTTTTGCCGCCATCCTTTTGAAGAAGGAACAAATGGAAGCTGTTTAGTCTGAAATTTGAAAAACATAGCTCCTCATTTGTAAAGTCGACATGTCTCCTGTGCTGTTCCAATTATGTTCCATACCTAATGGTGTGTTTTCAGCCTTTCAGGTTTTTTAAAAAAATTTTTTTGGGAGTACTACATAGAAAGCAAAACTAATGTGTATCAGGAGGAGGGAAAATAGATGTACTTGTTGTATTAGAATAAGAATGGCAGGTTACATTTTTTTAAAAAAATATCACATCTTCAGTTGTGATATACAAATGGTCCTCAACTTACAACTATTCATTAAGTGATGGTTTGAAGTTACAGTGGCACTGAAAAACGTTACTTTAAACTGGTCCATATACTTACGACCATCATAAGAACATAAGAACATAAGAATAGCCTTGCTAGTCTCCCACAGTGACTCCCCATTTGCTTCAGGGTATTTCCAAGCAGATGTCTTCACCTGCTTATGATTCTCTGCAAATGGCATTGAGAAATATCCTGCCTATCTCTCCAACCCGGAGGGTGTCCTTAGGCATCCATAATGTTAGCCATTGATACCCTTGTTCTCCATGAACTCGTCTAATCCTTTCTTAAAGGTGTCGAGGCTGACAGCTGTCACCACTTCTTCTGGCAGCGAGTTCCATAGACCAGTGATCCTCTGGGTGAAAAAGTACTTCCTCTTATTTGTTTGAGGTCTAGCTATCAAAAGTTTCATGGAGTGCTCCCTAGTTCTAGTGTTGTGCGATAGGGAAAACAGTTTTTCCTTTTCTACTTTGTCAACACCGTGCGTGATTTTATAGACTTCAATCAGGTCACCTCTCAGGCACCGTCGTTCTAGAGTGAAGAGGCCCAGCTGGAGCATCTTAGCATCTTCATGCTCATGTGATCAAAATTTCAAGGTTTTGGCTCCAGCATTTATTTATATTTATTGCATGTTCCTAGGTAATGTAGCTTCATAGACAGCTTCTGAGAAGCAAAGTCTATGAAGGAAGCTGGATTTACTTAATGATAGCACAATTCACTTAAAAACTGCAGTGATTTGCCTAATAACTATAGCAAAAAGTCATAAATTTGGGCATGATACCTTAGCAACCATCTTCCTTAGCTTCACAAGGTCTGGTTCCAATTCTGATTTATTTATTTATATATATATGTGTGTGTGTGTGTGTGTGTGTGTGTATGTGTTACGTTTTTGAGCTGATCAATAAATAAGTCAGGGAGACTAGGATAGATCTATTTCGAGCTTTTTAGCTCTCATCAGCTAGCCATACCCTTACTGGGATTCGAACCGGGACTGTATTACATGCCAGGTGAGAGCCTTGCCATTAAGCCAGCCAGGTTCTCTTCTTGACAGCTGAGACAGGAGGATAGTTATATATAATTGTTTCCACAACACCCTGATAGGGCCCCAATTAAGGGAGGAAGCATACTGCTTTTCCTTTTCTGCCTTTTGGCTCATCACAAGAGACCATCTAGACCAGTGGTGGGCAAACTCATTAGTCAACAGAGCCAAATATCAACCACGATTGAAATTTCTTTTGAGAGCCGGAAGGTGTGGCCTGTTTTGTGGGAGTGGCTCAGTGGTCATGTGACTGGGTGGGCGTGGCCAACTTGGAAAATGTGAAACTCACTTAACAACTTTTAGGCTCAATTGTGGTCATAAGTTCTTTCTTTCTTTCTTTCTTTCTTTCTTTCTTTCTTTCTTTCTTTCTTTCTTTCTTTCTTTCTTTCTTTCTTTCTCTTTCTTTCTTTCTTTCTTTCTTTCTTTCTCTCTTTCTTTCTTCCTCTCTCTCTCTCTCTCTTTCTCCATTTCTCTCTCTCTCTCTTTCTCTCTTTCTCTCTCTCTCTTTTTTTCTTTCTTTCTTTCTTTATCTCTCTCTTTCTCTTTTTCTCTCTTTCTTTCTCTCTCTCTCTCTCTCTCTCTCTGTCTCTCTCTCTCTCCTTCGTCCGCCCATCTCTGTCACTCTGTGTGTGTGTGTGTGTGTCTGTCTGTCTCACATTCAAGCACTTAATCACTCATTCTGTGTCTCTATCTTTCTCTCCCTCCCTCCCTCCCTCCCTCCCTCCCTCCCTCCCTCTGTCTCTCTGTGTGTGTCTGTCACTCTCTGATTCCCCCCTCCTTCCTTGTCTCTCTCTGTGTCTGTGCCTCTCTCTGTCTGTCTGTCTGCCCCCCACCCACCGCAGAGCCTCCTTAGCGCAGCCCACCACGCTTATTCACTGGATGCTGGTTCCCACTGGATGCTGGTTCCCTCCAATCGCCCTGCAAGTAGCCTGGCTTGCCCGCCCACCCGCTTGTTCGCTCGTTCGCTTGCTCAGGCTACTTCCAGGGCTGAGAAGGCTCCATGTGGGGTGGGGAAGGAACGGCATTCAGTGGGTGACCCACTGGATGCCGGTTCCCTCCAATCGCCCTGGAAGTAGCCTGGCTCGCCCGCCCTACCGCTTGTTCGCTTGTTCGCTTGCTCAGGCTACTTCCAGGGCTGAAAAGGCTCCGTATGGGGTGGGGAAGGAATGGCGTTCAGTGGGTGACCCACTGGACGCTGGTTCCCTCCAATCACCCTGGAAGTAGCCTGGCCCGCCCGCTTGCCTGCCCGCTCGCTCACTCAGGCTACTTCCAGGGCTGAGAAGGCTCCATGTGGGGAGGAAGGAACGGCATTCAGTGGGTGACCCACTGGATGCCGGTTCCCTCCCCCCGCCCGCGGAGCTTCTGCACCCCCTGGAAGTAGACGAGTGGCCGGCATGCTGGTTGGGGAGGCTCTGCGGGGAAAGGGAGGGAGGGAATCGGCGTCCGGTAGGGAGGGTTGCTCCGGCGGGTCCCAGGAGTCCCACCGTCGGCGAGGGTGGAGGAAGAGCCGCACTCAAGGAGCCAAAGAGCCGCATGCAGCTCGCGAGCCCGGTTTGCCGACCACTGATCTAGACAGAAAGCCATGAATTCCGTTGTGTAATTTTTTTATATGTGTGTTACGTATTTGAGCTGATCAATACATAAGTCAGAGAGACTAGGATAGATCTATTTCGAGCTTTTTAGCTCTCATCAGCTTGCCATACTCTTACTGGGATTCTAACCGGGACTGTATTACATGCTAGGCGAGAGCCTTGCCATTAAGCCAGCCAGGTTCTCTTCTTGTCAGCTGAGACAGGAGGATAGTTATATATAATTGTTTCCACAACACCCTGTTAGGGCTCCAATTAAGGGAGGAAGCATACTGCTTTTCCTTTTCTGCCTTTTGGCTCATCACCAGAGACCATCTAGACAGAAAGCTATGAATTCCATTGTGTAATTTTTTTATATGTGTGTTACTTTTTGAGCTGATCAATAAATATGTAACACACATATAAAAAAATAACACAACGGAAAAATTACATACATATAAAAAAATTACACAACACCCTATTAGGGCCCCAATTAAGGGAGGAGACATACTGTTTCCTCCCTTAATTTAATTATGTAATTGTTTCTCAACAACCTGTTATTAGGCCCCAATTAAGGGAGGAGACATACTGTTTCCTTTCCTGCCTTTCGACTCATCACCAGAGATGTGCTGAGATCTCACATTGCTCCAGGAAGCACCAAGCCGGAAGCACCAGCCTGAAGATGATGAATGAGACTTCATCAAAACATCATGAAGATACTTCCAATTCTACGCTTCTATATATATATGTGTGTTAGATTTAAGGGCTGAAAATAAAGAGACCAGGATGGATCCATTTCAGGCTTATTAGCCTTCTTCAGCTGGCCATACTCCTTCTACTGGGATTTGAACCAGGGCTTTCCAGCATTTGAGGCAAGCTCTCTATGCCTTGAGCTATCTGGTATCCCTGATATATCAGCCAATTTACAGGACTCTTAAATGAAGACTAATTATCACAGCTCCTGTGAAGAGGTCCCTTTAAGGGGAGGAGACTCCACGTCATCCCTCTCTGCCCTTTGACTCAACCCAGAGTCATCCAGACAGAGAACCAAATTAGAATCAGGGATACCAGATAGCTCAAGGCATAGAGAGCTTGCCTCAAATGCTGGAAAGCCCTGGTTCAAATCCCAGTAGAAGGAGTATGGCCAGCTGAAGAAGGCTAATAAGCCTGAAATGGATCCATCCTGGTCTCTTTATTTTCAGCCCTTAAATCTAACACACATCTAAAAAATGTCACACAGCAGTAATCTAATTTGGTTCTCTGTCTGGATGACTCTGGGTTGAGTCAAAGGGCAGAGAGGGATGACGTGGAGTCTCCTCCCCTTAAAGGGACCTCTTCACAGGAGCTGTGATAATTAGTCTTCATATATATATATATATATATTAGTTATCTATCTATCTATCTATCTATCTATCTATCTATCTATCTATCTATCTATCTATCTATCTATCTATCTATCTATCTATCTATCTATATATATGCCTAGATAGATAGATAGATAGATAGATAGATAGATAGATAGATAGATAGATAGATAGATAGATAGATAGATAGATAGATAGATAGATAATTGTTTTCACAACTTCCTGTTAGGGCCCCATTAAGAGAGGAGACATACTGTTTCCTTCTCTGCCTTTCGTCTCATCACCAGAGACCATCTAGACAGAGAACCATGAGTTCTGTTGTGTAATTTTTTTTTAGATATGTGTATTAGTTTTTATGAGCTGATCAATAAATTTAAATTTGAGAGACCAAGATAGATCTATTTTGAGCTTATTAGCTCTCATCAGTTTGCCATACCCTTTACTGGGATTCGAACCGGGGCTGTAATGCATCTAGACAGAAAGCCATGAGTTCCGTTGTGTGATATTTTTTATTTGTTTAAATGATCAGCTCATAAAACTAATATATATATTAGTATCGCAGAACATAAAAATGCATTAAAAATCATCTTAATACCTCATCTCTTTATCAACATTTCAAAACTACAGGACATGATATTGACTTTCAAGGAACTAAATTGATCTCCAAGGCTGAACAGCTGAACAGGAGAATAATCAGAGAAGCCATCTAAATAGAGAAGCAGCCTAACAATATGAACATTTATTTATTTATTTATTTATTTATTTATTTATTTATTTATTTATTTATTTATTATTTATTTATTTATTTATTTATTTATTTATTTATTTATTTATTTATTTATTTATTTATTTATTTATTTATTTATTTATTTATTTATTATTTTGATTTATATACTGCCCTATTCTCCCTGATGGGACTCAGGGCGGTGCACAGAAAGATAAAAACCCACAACACATACAAAATATAAAACAGCATCAAATCATTAGATCTGTGCTAAAATAGTTAAAACCAAATTAGTAGTTAAAACAATTAAATATCAAAGATTTAAAATTATACCCTTAGTCTATGCCAGGCCGGCCAGTTGGAAGAAATGTGTTTTTAACATCCGACGGAAGAGGCGTAGGTCCGTGATGGTGCGAATATCGGGGGGCAGGTCATTCCAGAGGGCCGGGCCCGCCACAGAGAAGGCCCTTCCCCTGGGAGTCGCCAGCCGGCATTGACCGGCAGACAGCACCCTGAGGAGGCCCTCTCTGTGGGAGCGGACAGGTCGAAGGGAGGTATGTGGCAGGAGGCGGTCTCGCAGATAGCCAGGACCCGTGCCATGGAGCGCTTTAAAGATTGTTACTAGCACCTTGAAACGCACCCGGAAGACCAAATGTGATGACACCTCCCGTCTACCAGACATCTGGAAACCAGCACTGACCAACAGACGAGCCCCACCCTCCACCCAAGCCGTTGAAATTCAAAATAAGGAGAAACATACAAATAAGATCAATCAGCATCAATATACCAATCATGATACAGCTGCACAGCCAATCAACCCACTCACAACAACAGTCAGCACTCCACCACCCCCACCAAGATTTAAGGAAGGGCGACGCCTTTGTAATTGCAGGCCGAAGCCTGAAGATGGCAAGTGAGATCTTGCCGAAACATTGCAATAACAATTTCATGTTTACCTGGGAAAACACCCGAAGACAGCAATACCAGCATATACTCAAATATATATATATATTACTTTGTAGCTTACTCTGATCTATACTGATTTTTTTTGCTACATCTTTTAAACTGTTTTCTTCCTAAACCAAGTAAGATTGGCAAATGTCTTAAATCAAGGCTTAGTCTGCTTATTCAGAAATACCTTGCAGTCCGATTATAATAATAGAGGCACTGCAATATATTGTTTTCAATTCTGTCTTGATCTGGTCTGCAATGTTATTCCTGTTGATGTGTGTTGAACCTACTCTTTTTTGAACCAACTAAAAAAATTCTACATTCTTTATTCATTGCATATTCCATCTGTTTGTTACAGACACTCTCGCAAGATAACATAGGACCTTTGTGGCGGGTCATACATTGTTTGCAAGTTTGTAGTGGATAGTGATGATAGATCATGTAGAGAACAAACCATAAACTTTAGCTCCATTTATCTGTTATTTTTCAGTAGAATTTGCACTGATTATAATTCTCTCCAATACTCAAATTGCAACCAGGCCAAAATGATTGCTCTCTTATTAAAGAAAGTAATAGAGGAGCACTGATTTGGATAAACTTGGAAGGAGCCAGTGGCTGGAGTTAAATTAAGTGCCTCTCATTATGTATCATTTGAAAATTGAGTCCACCCTGTCAGGAAACTACTGTGTACAAGAGATGGTTAAACCAACTTCTTTATTTTTTCTTAACATTCTGAAAGAGTTGGCAATCATATTCATGTCACCTGTATTTTGCTTCATTCTGCAGGATCTACATTGATTAGACAAACTAGCAAATAAGAGAAGAAATAAAAATGCATATTTATGGGCTTCTAGCCTTCTATATTCATATTCTAAATCATGGAAATTTCAGCTGAACCTTTGATTCAGAGACTTCAGAATATTCATATATCTTTTAAAAGTATTGAAATATCACAGCTTCAAGATAAACCAGATTTTACTTTCACACTTCAGTTACTTTTTTGATCCTCATGCCTTCAATAAAGGCTAGCAAAAGATAAATACAACACCAGGTTTTTGGTTTGGATCCAAAAAAGACAATCTCTGGGAAAGACAACATATGAAAAATTTAAATTTTCTAGCTTATTCGTATCTAGAACTATTGTTTACCATGCAGATTAGTAATGGTGAGATTTATTAGAAAGCATGAAATTTGTTATGTTAGAATGGCACAAAGTTGTGGCAATTGTTTCCAGAGCTTTGTGTCATTGTTAATGCAAAATAGATTTCACTGAATTGTGCCTGTCTTGGAGATAATTAGTAGAATTTGAATATAATATACATTCCAAATTTTACTAAGAGAGACACGTTGTGATAAATGTTAATAGGACTTTGGGCGTTTTTGTAGTAGGCTACTTCATACCATAAGTGACTTTCTTCCACATCTCTGTTCTCTTCTTTATATCATATGCTGAAGTAATGAATTTAAATCATAATATATAGTGTATTTAAGTAATGCAACTTTTTTTATAAATATATTTCAGATTGAATGTTTGAGAAGCTGGCTCATCTCTCCCCCCCCTCCCTCCCCCCCTTCCCTCCCCCCCCCTCATGTCGGAAGCACAGAAGGCCTTCTTGGTTAGGATCCTTGATAGGATTAGCTGGTGACCTTACTGTTGCCCTGGGGACACCTAGTTGGGGGCTCCTTTCATGCCTCCAGCAATAGCTAGAGCGAAGAACAAGAGCTCAACTCCGTCCATGGCAGATCTCAGGTCTCGAATGTAAGCTTATTAACCTCCTGCCCAGCATCCCAACCACTCAAGCCATTATGCTCCCCTCCTATATCTTGAATCAGATGTTTAGAAAAATCAACATTAAAATATCAACATTGGTTTTATATTGGGAAGGGAGAGACTAAAATGTAAATTCTCACTGTTTGGCTGAAAGGTAAATAAGGTCATGCCATTTAAAAAAGACTCTCAAAAGACAAAATGGTTTAACCAGAACTGGTGATATTTAGATTTGTTGATTCTGTTTTAATAGATGAAAGTCTTTTAGCTTGATTCTTTTTGATACAGGTAGTCCTCAAGTTATATCCATAATTGAGTCCCACAATTATAGTCGTAAATCTTGATCATCTTAAACAGAGATGGTATTCAGCAGGTTCTGACCAGTTCTGGAGAACTGGTAGCAGAAATTTTGAGTAGCTCAGAGAACTGGTAAATACCACCTCTGGCTGGCCCTGCCCACATCTATTCTCTGCCTCCCGAGTCCCAGCTGATCAGGAGGAAATGGGGATTTTGCAGTAACATTCCCTTGGAGTGGTGAGGGAATGGAGATTTTGCCATATCCTTCCCCTGGAGTGGGGAGGGAATGGGGATTTTGCAGTATCCTTCCCCTGGAGTGGGGAGGGAATGGGGATTTTGCAGTATCCTTCCCCTGGAGTGGGGAGGGAATGGGGATTTTGCAGTATCCGTCCCCTGCCATGCCCACCAAGCCATGCCCACAGAACCGGTAGTAAAAAATTTTTGAATCCCACTATTGGTCTTAAAGCAGATCACCATATGATTGGAGCCAATTTTATGACTTTTTTTGAAGTGCTCATTAACATGGCAGACATAAAGCAAATGCCACAATCATTAACCACCACTGCAGCCATTAAGTGAACCCATTGTTCATTATGGGCCAGGTTTTGTAAAAACTCTGAAGTAAATACTGGTTTGCAATAAAACTGCCATGAATCATGGTCACCTGACCTCAGAGTACTGCAAACAACCATAAACATGGGCCAGTTACAGAGTGCCTAAAAGGCAGTCATGTGACTGTAGGGGTGGGGATGATGTTGAAACATCAAAACCAAGTTGTAAATTGCTTCTAGTTGTAAGTCAAGGATTACCTGTATGAGATGCACTTGTCCCTAATTAACAAATTTTACCCCATATTTTTTTTCTCATCCATGTTTCTTTATTCAGGGAGAAAATCTAGGTGGTCAGTAGGAGCGTACAATGATTTGGTGGTGCAAAATCAATCAATGACAGTTTGTGCCATCCTTTTCATCCTTATAAGCAAATCCCAAACAGAAACCAAAGTCGGTTTTCTAAAAGTAGAATAATATGGTGCAGTTGTTTGAACTCTCTACATACAAATTATAAGTACATCCAATAAAACAGCTTTGTCCCAACACCAGGGAAAATTCCAAAGGCTTCTGCTATGGCCTTACTGCAATCTTCTCCAGTGGCGTAGCGTGGGTTGTCAGCACCCGGGGCAAGGCAAGTAATTTGCGCCCCCTAACCCCTGGATTTTAGCACTTGAGTCTCTTCCACTCCATCGCCCGCCGCAGGGCCCCCGCCCGCCGCCGCCCCCTCCTCGGCAGCGGCTGTGGCACCTGGCGGCGTGCAACCCCTTCGCTCATCCTTCTCGGTGCCTTTCTAGCCCTCCCCCGGGGAAAGCAGCGGCATCGAGGATGGGGAGGGCGCAGCATGTGGGAAGCGAGAAACGGGAAGGGGGGAGAGAAGGGGTGCAGGAAGATCCGACGGCAGCGGGGTAGGGGAGGCAGCCGCAGCCGGCAGGTACCCGAAAGAGCTGGCCTCCCTTCGATCCGGAGAGCGGGACGCCTCTCCCGCCCTGTCAGCTACATCTCCGCACATTCACAAGACCGCTGCTGAATCAGCTGGAACGCGCGAGCTCTCCCCACCTTCCGCCCGCCGAGCTCTCTTCCTTTTCCCTGCGATTTCCCGCCCCCTCCCGGTTTCCTGGATTCCGGATCCCCCCTCCCCCGCCCGAGAAATAATACTAATAAAAATATGAAAAATCCCCTAAGATCCTTTCCCCAAGGAAGAAGATGGGGCGACGGGGAGAAAACGCCTCCTCTTGCAGCCGCTCTTGCTTCGGGCGACGCTTCTCCGGTCCCCGCGGCGGTGGCCACATTCCCCGGCTGCCGCTGTTCCTGCCTTACTCGATCCCCTTTCCCGAAGCGACGGGGAGCTGCGAGTGCGAGCGCGCCCCCCCAGATGTTGCGCCCGGTGCGGCCGGCACCCCCTGCACCCCCCACGCTACGCCACTGATCTTCTCCACACCAGTCTAGCAATCATTAGAAAATTATCAACACTAATCACAAGCAAAAAGTAGCATCTCTCCTGGCACAATAAAAAAATACTGTCGGCAGTTTGGCCCTAACTATCTTTTAAGAGAAGACTGAAATACTTATTGGTCTCAAAATTCTCAACATATTTGAGCTTTGTTAAAAACGGTTCACTTGAATGACTGCTATGCCTAATCATCTTGCCTCATTTTATTATATGGTAGCAAAAGAACTGTCATTTGTGACCTGGATGCAGAGAGCAATTTTGCTAGGAAACATTTTGAGTGCACAACATGATCTACATAAACATATGCAACATTTTTAAAAAAAAATGCTCATAGAAGAAGGCTGGAGGATGTGTTTTGTCCTCAGCGCAAGCAACGAAAGCTGGTTGAGCACTTTATTTCTTTCTCACACTGCGGGAGTGAATGACAACCATTAGTGGAGATGGATGAAATAAATGGATGCTCTCAGGGCTACCATTGGGATGCTAATGAAAACTGTTTCTCGCCCCTAGGAATTCCAGCCATTGGTAATCAAGCCTGATTCTACTTGTATAGCCATTTATTATTATTATTTTCATCTTACTATTCCATTATTTATTTATTAGTTTGTGTTTACAATGTTCGTCTGCCAAAAGATCACGGCAGAGCAGAAGAAACAAAATATGAACATGAACAGTATGTGTGTACACACACACTTACACACACACACACACACTTCCTTAATTTGTTGCTCTGATTAGTAGCCTAGCTACTGCAACCTTTCCAACTGAAGTTTCCAGATGCTTTTCAAGACAAGCTCTAGCAAGAAACATTTCAATTTACTACTCTTATTAGTTTATTATTACTCTTGCCGGATTTAATGGTCTGATTTTTTTTTAATGTTGCTGAAAGTAATATTCCTTCGCAAAAGCATCTAGGCCTCTGCCTGACTACCAGAGGAAATAAAGACTATATCGCACATGCTTTTTACTGCACTTTTTATGGCAGACTAACCTAATAATGTCCCTCTAAACAACAGGCCAGATAATTCAGAGAAGGGAAATACTGTCTTCCTTTTTTAGCTGAGAGAGCCTCTGAAGAAGAGTTGCTAAATACCGTTAAACCATTGGAGTTCATTATTTAATATTATAGTTACTCCGTGACTGTCTCAATTAGGGATATTTTCGAGTTATGCTTATAACCATTGTTTTATTTCTCTGAATTTACATGGTTCTACAGTAATTATCTCCAGCCTTTTATGGTAAATGAAGAATAACCTCTATAGCCTAAATCACACAAAAAAAATCAAATATCTGTTCTCCAAATAGATCCTATCACTTCAGTAAATAAGTAACTGGGTTATTGATTAACTGACTGACCACATCAGAATACATCACAGTATCGACTAACAAAAGAATATCACTAGGCGGAATATCACTTCAAAATGCTATCTTGCAATCAGTAGAAAAGCAAATCCCCACAATGTATAGCCATCCTGTGGCATCAGTGCATCAATGCCTGATGCCATCCTGAAGAAAAAACTTACCTCACATTACAGAATAATTTTTTACATTGAACCTTCTTCTGTGTTGGATCCCTTTCTCACTCAGATTTCTTTTGATATATTTTCCTTTTAATGAGTGTTTGCAAAATAAATTCTCTGAATAAGAAACAATATTGGACAACAATCCATAAAGTCATAGCCTAGCCGTATTTATATTCAACTAGCATACTCCATTATAAAATGATCTTTCCAGTTGCACGCACTTTTTATAAATACCTGGAAGTATGTTCTGCCTAAAAATATCCTATCCCTGAAGTCTGCCTCAAGCTGAATTATTTCTGAAACATTTCCACAAAAATAGTCCCATCGTTTAAAAAAAATAACATTAAAGACAAAATAAGTTGTTTTGCTTCTGATAATAAATTATTAACAACTGTTTGTCATGAATGCAAACATCATTACACTTGGAGGAGAAGATTTCTTATAAAAAGCTGTTTTTTGTGTCCAGAGGTTAGTTACTTAATGTTCTAAATTATATTTGCATGAGATGTTATGATCATCAAGTGATGGTCATACTCTACACAAACTGTCTAAATTGGTGTCAGTGGTGCAATGCTAATTACTCAAAATTGCCTGATTTAAACGCTTGATCTTATACCCTTAGTACATTAACCTTGGTTTATGGATTATAAACATTTCTTTCTTGGTTATAACATTTCTGCGGAGTAGAAGGATAATGTCTGCATTGTTACTAATGGAAATATTAGGTGCAATAGCTCACTTCCAGTATCTGTGAAATTATAAACTCAACATTAGCTTATTCTTTAATCAACACATAGACCCAAGAACACATTAATATCTCTTCAGATAAATTCATCTGTTCCGACGCACGCTAAAAAAAACAGTGGAGAGAAAGCAGACATGTTTTGCTATTTTCATTTTTCTCTCTTCTTCTTCTAGACCCGTGATGGCAAACCTATGGCACGGGTGCCACAGGTGGCACGCGGAACCATTTGTTAGGGCACACGAGGCATTGCCCTGTCAGCTCCAGCGCGCATGTCCAGCTGACTTCGGCCTTCTTTTGAGGCTGTTTTTCACCCTCCAGAGACTTCCCTGAAGGCTCCTAAGGGCTGAAGGCTCCTGAAGGCTCTGGAGGGCGAAAAATGACCCTATGAGCAAACCAGAGATGGAGAAAGCACACACATGTGTGGCACGCCCATGCACGACCCCCCTGCGCTCCCCCCACTTTTGGCACGCGAGCCAAAAAAGGTTCACCATCACTGTTCTAGACCTTTCCTTTGAGTTTCCCAAAGGGAGGTTACAGTAATGGTTACCACTGAGATTGATTCTGAATAAACAATTCCAAATTTATTAGAATGCCACTGTCTCTCCTTACCTCAGTGTAACTAAATGTCTACACATTTCCATCTTCTACTGCTATAATGGAAAAAATAAATAAACATCCACCCTTCATGTTTACACTATTTCCTTTATCAGATCAACAGTGAAATACAGTGTCACAAGCAGCCCCCCCCCCCCCCCCCAGCCTTCATTCTTCTGGTCTATTTTTAATCAAGGCACACTTTGCAAAATGAAAGCATTGCAAATCTTTTCTGAAGATGGCTTTCACACAATAATCATTCGATTGCTACTCAACTGCACAATTATTTAGCTATTTCCCAGTAAGACTATCTCCTCCGCTGGCAATTGTGGCTTGCTGTTTAGCTGGTTTTGTTTTGTTTTTTACATTTTTAAAATGCTCTCTTCATTTCCATGGCAGCAGATGCTTCAACACTTCTCCATTTATCAATCAAAATGTATTATTTCTCAACAAGGGTCTGTATGAACAAGAAACTTATGACGTCACAAGAGGCTGATGAATAGTGATTAGCATAATGAATTCATGCTGTAGGTAAGTCCAAAATACATAAATAGAGCTGATGTTGGGTACCATTTGCTTAAATCTAATCTATACCCTGGTTGGTATGTCTTTGCACTTCTACCATCAGGCAGAAGATACCAAAGTATAGCCAGCCGAACAAACAGATTAAACATAGCTTCTCTCCTTGAGCTGTGAGACTTTTAAATTCAACCACAATCACTCCATGCACATGCTAGTTTTTTCTTTTTTTCTTTTCTCACTTTTTTCGTTTCTGTTATAATTTTGCACCAGTGAAGTTAAAACCAATTTCATTGTAATTTTAGTATGATGACAATGAAGATTATCATTATTATTATACCTATTTAGACATATGCAACTTCTTTAGGGTTGCATAAGGGATTTGAGGAATTGTCTATTATAGACAAGAATTGTTTTCTGGTCCAATGTATCAAGCCAGACACGGCTTAGCATAATTGAAGTTATGCTACAACGTTGGCTAACTAATATATTAAAATGCATGTTAAAGCAAACATGTTGAGGTATGCACACAAAAATGTGCAAATAACTAAATGTAGAGATAAAATGTAGTTCCCATCAATATGCAAATGGTCAGGCAGACTTTTTTAAAAATACAGATTGCCATATTGGAATGGACCGGTCAAGGGGATTTGAGTTTTAAAGGTCAAAGCCCCATAAACACATTAATACTGAAAAGCCAACTCTTTTTCCAGGTCTGTGACTATAATAAAGTTGATTGGTTGATTGAGTGATTGACAAGACTCTGAAGGGGGAAACCTCCACAGAACAGACTGAATACCATCTCCACTGGCATCTTTGGAAAGATGGGGGATATTCAAGTGGCAAGATTCAGCTTCAACTGCAATAATACATGAGCATACAACAGATACAAACTCAAGGTAAACCGCTCCAGACTCAATTGCAGAAAATACAACTTCAGCAACAAAGTGGTCAATTTGCCTGAAATGCATTACCCGACTCTGTTGTTACATCCCATAACTTTAACCTTAAACTGTCTACTGTTGATCTCGCCCCATTCCTAAGAGGTCAGCAGGGACGTGCATAAGCGCACCAGTGTGCCAAATATCCCTGTCCTACTGTCCCCATTTATTTGTCCCCATTTCCTGTGTTCTTATTCATGTTTATTCTTATTCCTGTTATCTTGTACATGAGTGACAAACTAAATAAATGCATAAAAAATAAAAATCCAAACTCTGCCCATTTTTTTTTTTAGAGATTGATGTTGCATCAATATTTAAAGAGGCAGGGATTTGATCAAAGTTCTTCAGCTACCATTTTCCTTGTTTTGTCCTGCAACAACATTGATGCAACTGTGAAAGAGATCTTGGAGTCCTAGTGCACAACCATTTAAATATGAGCCAGCAGTGTGCAGCAGCTGCCAAAAAAGCCAACACAGTTCTAGGCTGCATAAACAGAGGGATAGAATCAAGATCACGTGAAGTGTTAATACCACTTTATAATGCCTTGGTAAGGCCACACTTGGAATACTGCATTCAGTTTTGGTCGCCACAATGTAAAAAAGATGTGGAGACTCTAGAAAGATTTACCAAAAGAGATTTGGTTTATAACCTGACTCCAGATAACTTTATTTAATGTCTTTATGAGGATGAGAAACACACCAAAGAAGTTGGAGGACAGATGATTTTCAGGCAATTAAGCAGTGATATCTGAGTTCCATTCTTTTAAAATAAGTCTTGCAAAAAGAAATGAAGCCACTGAAACATAGTTTCCCCTGTCCAGAAAAGAAATTCTTCATTGATGGTATTGAAGTATCCTGAGAAATTGAACGCAGTGAACAGCACTACATTTTTCTAGTCTTTTTCTACTTACAAAAAAATTATCCACAATAAAAATGCTTGCTGGTACCAAGGACACAAATCCAAGTGCTTTATTAATGTTCACTAACCCAAGCATCCCAAGAAAAGGAATATTAGCTGATAGTTAATAAAATATAGAAATCCAGGACAAATCCAGTTTTGGTCACCACGATGTAGAAAAGGCGTGGAGACTCTGGAAAGAGTGCAGAGAAGAGCAACCAAGATGATTAGGGGACTGGAGGCTAAAACTTATGAGGAATGGTTGCAGGAACTGGGTTTGTCTAGTTTAATGAAAAGAAGGACTAGGGGAGACATGATAGCAGTGTTCCAATATCTCAGGGGTTGCCACAAAGAAGAGGGAGTCAAACTATTCTCCAAAGCACCTGAGGGTAGAACAAGAAGCAATGGGTGGAAACTAATCAAGGACAGAAACAACTTAGAACTGAGGAAGAATTTCCTGACAGTTGGAACAATTAATCAGTGGAACAGCTTGCCTCCAGAAGTTGTGAATGCCCCAACACTGCAAGTCTTTAAGAAAATGTTGGATAGCCATTTGTCTGAAACGGTATAGGGCTTCCTGCCTAGGCAGGGAGTTCCAGGTCCCTTCCAAGGTCCCTTCCAACTCTGCTATTGTATTATTGTATTATTGTTCAGTTGTGCTGATATGGTTTTTCTGCTTCTTTTGGCCTTAAAACTACACATGTCTGCACGATTAAGCTGTGGCTATTATGGGATTTCCTGCATGCGAAGTCATTGCCAAGTGTCCGATTCATGCTTCCATAATGTGCTCCAGGTCGGCCATCTTTTATCGGGTAAGGAGTTGACACAATAAGAAAATGCTAGCTATGGTAGTGAACACATACTACCATTGGCTTGCTACAGTTCTGTCACGTAGGAATGCCAAACCTAATCTCTTGATTGATTATGTGAATTGATGCTGTGTCTAAATGGGAAAAGGAGCACTAATTTGCACTAATTGAAGCTAAAGTCAGGTGCAGTTGGAAGGCCTGATTCCCTTCTGTTGCCTGTTGATTCATTGACTTACCTGTGTTAACTTGCTGTTGCCAAGTTGACTCACAGAATGCTAATGTTTCCTCTCCTGCTGCTCTCTCCATCTGTTGGCTGGCCAGCTTTTCCCTCCAATTTCCCAGTCTTTTCTTAGGAAGTATTACCATCTCTGATCTTTGATCAAATCATAGCATGCTTCTGCTCATGGCAGCTTTTAATAATGCAGTAATTCTTACACTCTAGGAAATACGTAGAAAGAGAAATATCCTTCATACTGACATGTTTAGGTAGAAAAACATCCCACATATTTGTTGGCTCTGAACACCTATGCTGTGAATCTTGAGAAAAAGCTCTCATTCTTATTTATTAGACATTCCTACTTAAAAGGAAAATTATTATTTATTTATCAAATTTTAAAAGTGCCCAACTCTGGGCAGCGTACAAATAAAACATTGAAAATGTGACAACAGTGTATGGACTTTAAAAACGAGGCAAGCAGTGTCAAAAATTAATTAAAAGACAATGAGAGTGCTTTCAAGGTGCCAACCAGCCCCCTGGCTGTGTGTTTCTCTCTATGCCCCAAGCAAGGCCGCAGAGCCATTTTTTCACAAAATGAAGATTGCCAACTCAAGGAACAGAGTCCATATTGTAGCTCTGCAAGAGAGGACAGATTGTTATTACTCAGATACAATACAATACAATACAATAGCAGAGTTGGAAGGGACCTTGGAGGTCTTCTAGTCCAACTCCCTGCCTAGGCAGGAAACCCTATACCATTTCAGACAAATGGCTATCCAACATCTTCTTGAAGACTTCCAGGGTTGGGGCATTCACAACTTCTGGAGGCAACTTCTGTTCCACTGATTAATTGTCCTAACTATCAGGAAATTTCTCCTCAGTTCTAAGTTGCTTCTCCCCTTGATTAGTTTCCACCCATTGCTTCTTGTTCTGCCCTCAGGTGCTTTGGAGAATAGTTTGACTCCCTCTTCTTTGTGGCAACCCCTGAGATATTGGAACACTGCTATCATGTCTCCCCTAGTCCTTCTTTTCATTAAACTAGACATACCCAGTTCCTGCAACTGTTCTTCATATGCTTTAGCCTCCAGTCCCCTAATCATCTTTGTTGCTCTTCTCTGCACTCTTTCTAGAGTCTCCACATCTTTTCTACATCATGGTGACCAAAACTGAATGCAGTATTCCAAGTGTGGCCTTACCAAGGCATTATAAAGTGGTATTAACACTTCACATGATCTTGATTCTATCCCTCTGTTTATGCAGCCTAGAACTGCGTTGGCTTTTTTGGCAGCTGCTGCACACTGCTGGCTCATATTTAAATGGTTGTCTACTAGGACTCCAAGATCCCTTTCAGTTACTGCTATTGAGCAAGGTGCCACCTATACTGTACCTAATTCATAACCACTAAATTTCTACCTGTACACTCAAAAATCTAAGCCTCAGAACTGCATTTCTAAAGAAGGACTGATCCTTTTGCATATTGTACCACTTACGCTACACATTTTTGCAATAAACCCTTGATTTATTGGAGAGAGGAGAGAGGAAATGGAGAGGAATGGGATAGTTAGATTAGCTACGTAGTATCAGCTATTGATGAGGTCTACTGCTACTGATGCTGAGCTAGAAAAAGACTACCTTGACTGTCTACGAAAAATGACATCCTGGGAATGTAGTGGCGAAGAGCCAATCAGTAGAAATGTTTCATGGGAAGAAAGAGCAGAGTTATGACTCATCTTCTATTTAGGCCTTGTCTGTTTAGCGCAATGCATTACAATATGATGATCAAGCGGTGACAACATAAAGGATTAGCCAAGTGAAGATCCATCAAGCATGTAAGTTGTTTCTGACTGAAATCATATACAGTATAGATTGACCAGGCAGCCTCTCTGGATTTTCTCAGTGTAAATAGGACCAGAGTGTTAGCAATTTACTAACTGAACTACAAAACAGATTTTGGTGTATGCCAAGATTCTAATTGAAACCAATACAGAAATGCCTGAGCAAAATAACAGTTACTTCAGTGTAGGTTTTTCATGAAATTCCTGTATCTTTGATAGCATGTTACATGAATAAAGTATGAAGCCATATTTTATTCTTGAATGACCCATGCAGATGTTCGCAACAGTCTAGCTGAAAAAGAATGCCAAAGACATGAGATCTATCTAGCTTTCTCTCTCCCCTTCCTTTGCTAAAGAATGTTGTAAAGGTATAAGGGAAAATAATTTGGAGAAATTTGCACTTCTGTCTGTTAGGGTAAAAGCCAGGCAGCATTCCTATCAACAAATAAGGCATTATGTACAGAGTCTTCCAATTTAAAATATAATTGTATTGAAGACATTTTAGTAAAATAAAAATAGTACAAATATTAGAAAGGAAACAACAAAGAATAAAAATATGTGAATAAATAAGAAAGAAAAGAGAACAAGAAAAAAATGAGAAAATAAAAGAAAAAGAATATAAAGAGATGGCACCTGATCTTTTTCTAGTTATATTTTACCCTCCAAGTTTATATCAAAATTTCCTTCTTTCCGTAAACTACCTTTTCTGATCTTCAAAACCATAAATCACAAGTTTGTGTTTCTCTTTTTTTCAGTAAAAAGCCCATAACGGGTTTCCAGTCAGTGATAAACATAATTGTTGGTCTTTCTCTAATCAAACTATTTAAATTTGCTATCTCTGCTAGTTCTGTTATCTTTATATTATATTTTTATATCTATATATTTATATATTTATGTATTTATATGTGTCTATGTATTTATATATTTATATTTATATAGTAGAATTATGATCATGTACTCTAAGGCAGACCTTATGCTACTGCGAGAGTCCCCGCTCTCGCAGGTTTGGCCCTCCTCGTTAACGAGGGCCCGCCTTGAGGAGGGATTTATCAATCCGGAGAGGTGGGCGAAGCGCGGCCTCAGGGGTTTTTTAGTTAGAAAATTGTTGTGTATTTTAGGGGGTACCAGGGAGGGGGGAGGGTGTAGACAGGTTGAGACGGGCCGAGCCAGCAGACTACGGAAGGAGGCGGATGGATCCGCTAAGAGGGGGGACACACAGGTCGTTTCCATAGAGGGCCTTCCCATCGAGAGGCTGATGGGGAGAGGCAGATCCGAGGGGAGTCATATTCCATCCTCCCGGTTGGGGGCACAGAACCGTTGGCTACAAACGGTGAAGTGCCACAACCCCCGCAGACTAGGTGGTCAGGGTGTACAGAGCCAGGGCCTGTGGCTGATGTTTTGCAACGCCAGGTCCGTTGTCAACAAAGCCCCCCTCATCCATGACCTTGTGTCAGAGGGGGAGCCGGACCTGGCAGGAATTGCGGAGACCTGGTTGGGCCACGAGGGGGGACTTCCCCTCGTTGAAATGTGCCCACCAGGTTACCGCGCTTTTCATCAGCCCCGGGCCCTAGGCAGGGGTGGTGGGGTGGCGGTCATAGTAAAGGAAGGTCTTGAGCCGAGAGAGACCATTGTGCCACAGACCACCGGTTGTGAGTCCCTCTGCGTGAAGTGGGGCCTAGGGAGGCAGTTGGGCTTGCTGGTTGTATACCTGGCTCCCCGCTATGTAGCAGCAGCCCTGCCCGAGCTCCTGGAGGTGATTGCTACAGTGGCAGTTGAGACCCCCAGACTTTTAGTCATGGGGGACTTTAATCTGCCATCGGTGGGCGAATCATCCGTGGTAGCTCGGGAGTTCATGGCTTCCATGATGGCCATGGACCTGACCCAATTAATTCAAGGCCCCACCCACGAGGGTGGATCTCATCTTTGTCTCTGGCCAATGGAAGAGTGATCTGGGTATAGGGGATATAGCCATCACGCCCTTGTCATGGTCAGACCACTCACTTCTCCGGCTCGACTTTCCGACCGCTACTCCCCTCCGCGGGGAGGCGGAACCTGAATCACCAATCTGGTTCCGCCCCAGGCGCTTGATGGACCCTGATGGGTTCCAGGCGGCGCTTGGGCCACTTCCTGTGCCCCTGACCCGCGCCCCGATGGAGGACCTCGTGGCCGCATGGAATACTGCGACCACGGGAGCCTTGGATCGGGTCGCGCCCTTGCGGCCTCTCTTGCGGCGCTGAGCCACCCTGGCTCCTTGGTTTACCGAGGAGCTGAGGGTGATGAAACACCACAAGAGACGCCTAGCGAGAAGATGGAGGTCTAGCCGATCTGAATCTGACCGGACACAGGTAAGAGCCCATTTACGGACTTACATTGTGGCGCTGAGAGTGGCCAAACGCCACCATTGTGCCACTCTCATAGCATCCGCAGATAACCGCCCTGCCGCCCTGTTTAGGGTGACCCGCTCCCTCCTTCAACAGAGGGTGCGGGAAGCCCCCTTACAGGGCAGAGCAGAGGAATTTGTGTCTTATCTGCAGGAGAAAATCGCTCAGATACAGAACGAGCTAGCCCCCATTAATGGCCCAGTGGAATGCCACGAGGTGGATCTTGTTTGGGAGGAGTTTGACTCCGTTACTTCCGATGATATGGACAGGCTTCGTGGGCGACTGCGAGCCACCACATGTTTACTGAACCCGTGTCCCTCCTGGCTTGTACTGGCATCCTGGGAGGTGACACGAGGCTGGCTCCAAGAGGTTGTCAACGCATCCTTGAGTGAGGGTTCCTTGCCTGCTTCCCTAAAAGAGGCCATGGTGAGACCCCTCCTCAAGAAGCCCTCTTTGGATCCAGCTTTATTATCTAACTATCGTCCTGTCTCCAACCTTCCCTTTTTGGCGAAGGTTGTTGAGAGTGTGGTGGCACAACAGTTTCCCCGTCACCTGGAGGAAGTTGATTATCTAGACCCGCGCCAGTCCGGCTTTCGGCCCGGGCATAGCACCGAGACGGCATTGGTCGCGTTGGTGGATGATCTCTGGAGGGCCAGAGATGGGGGCTGTTCCTCTATCCTGGTTCTATTAGACCTCTCGGCGGCTTTCGATACCATCGACCATGGTATCTTATTGCATCGGCTGGGGGGGTTGGGGGTGGGAGGCACCGTTTTACGGTGGTTCTCCTCCTACCTCTCTGGCCGATCGCAATTTGTGTTGACGGGAGAGCAGAGGTCGACCTCGAGACCCCTCACATGTGGGGTGCCTCAGGGGTCGGTCCTCTCACCTCTCCTGTTCAACACATATATGAAGCCGCTGGGCGAGATCATCCGTGGTTTTGGGGTAGAGTATCATCTCTACGCTGATGATACTCAGCTGTATATATCTACCCCAAACCACCCCAACGATGCCGTAGCGGTGATGTGCCAGTGCCTGGAAGCCGTGCGGATCTGGATGGGAAGTAACGGACTCAGGCTCAACCCGACCAAGACCGAGTGGCTGTGGTTTCCGGCTGCCCGATTCAACCAGTTGATGCCATCTCTGGCCATAGGGGGCGAACATCTTGCCCCTGTGGATGGGGCGCGCAACTTGGGTGTCCTCCTGGATACCTGGCTGTCCATGGAAGATCAAGTGACAGCCGTGGCCAGGAGGACGTTTTACCAGGTTCGCCTGGTACGCCAGTTGCGCCCCCTATTGGATCGGGACGCCCTTTGCACAGTCACTCATGCTCTCGTGACATCCCGACTGTACTATTGTAACTCTCTCTACATGGGGCTCCCCTTGAGGTGCACCCGGAGGCTTCAGTTGGTCCAGAACGCAGCCGCGCGAGCAATAATGGGAACCTCTAGGTTTACCCACGTAATACCGCTCTTGCGCGAGCTGCACTGGCTACCTGTCGTCTTTCGGGTGCGCTTCAAGGTGTTAGTCATCATCTTCAAAGCGCTCCATGGCTCGGGACCTAGCTATCTGCGGGATCGGATCCTGCCCCATACATCCTCACGGCCGATTCGCTCCCACAGAGAGGGACTTCTCGGGGTGCCGTCCACTAGACTTTGTCAGCAGGCGACGCCCAGGGGAAGGGCCTTCTCTGTGGCGGACCCAGCCCTCTGGAAAGACCTTCCCCCCGATATTAGGACAACTACGGACCTCCGCTCCTTCCGTTTAAAATTAAAGACACATCTTTTTCGCCTGGCCGGCCTTGGGTAGTCTCTTCTAAGGTTAGGGGTTTTAGGGGTAGTTTTAGTTTAGTTTATGGGTTTTTAGCGCAGGACTAATTTAATTCATTTTTAATTTTGTATTCTGTCTGTGGTTTTATCTGTATTTTTAATTGCCTGTGCCCCGCCTCGAGTCCCTTTGGGGAGAGAGAGCGGGATATAAAATTAAAATTATTATTATAAATTATTATTATTATTTAGCAACCACTCCTCCATTGTAGGTATTTCAGAGTATTTCTACTTTTGTGTGTGTAAATAATCTCATAATCATATATAACAATAATCTTCCCTGACTCTTTTCTAATTGACTGTCAATTAAATTCAGCAAGAAAAAGTTTTAGTTTTAATATACCTATTCTGGAATAATATACAGTTCATATTAGTCATAGATGCCCAAGTATTTCATTTTTCTTTCAATCTTAAAACCATTTTTTTCTATCAGTTCCATTTGCTTTCTATTTTTTTATTCTTTCTTAATATTTTCGTCTTTTATTTATTATTTTCAAAACAAGCCAACTCTCTAGGATCCTCAAGTTTTTCCATTCATATTTTTGTTCTTTTCAGAGAGTGTTCCAAAATTATTAGGAGGTCATTAACAAATGGCCTGGCCCCACAGTGGTTAAAATGCAGTATTGAAGGTAAACTGTACCCATAGCCTGGGGTTCAATCCTAACAGGGCTCACATTTGACTCCGCCTTCTATCCTTCTGAAGCTGGTAAAACGAGGACCCAGATTGTTGGGAATAATATACAAATAATGCTTCTACATTGTAAACTGCCCAGAGACTACTCTAGAGTGCTATGGGGAGGTATATATAAGTCTAAATGCTACTGCTATATGTTTGTCTTTAAATCTTCACTTCAGCAGTTGTCTCATCTTGTCTGGTGTAGTTTGGATTCGTGGGAGGCTGTGAGGGGTGGCTTTTCAGAGGGCAAAGTGGCTGCAGAGCTTGGAAAGGTTGGTTGGCAGAAAGTGGATTAAAATGGCTCCTACCTAGCCTTTTTCAGACTATATCTGTAGTTATGCAAATATTGCTTTAGTCTGGCAAGATTCTGTCTCCAGATGCAGAACAATACAGGAAACTATCCTGTTTCACTGAAAATAAGACCTCCCCGGATAATAAGCCCAATCGGGGTTTTGATCACATGTGCTAAAATAAGACCTCCCCTGAAAATAAGCCCTCCTCAAAAATATTGTAACACAGCAGCAGCCATGAGGTGACCATGGTCACAGCCTCCTCAAAAATAATAAGACCTCCCTGAAAATAAGGCCAAGTGCTTATTTCAGGGATCAAAAGAAATTAAGAACATGTCTTATTTTCAGGGAAACACGGTAGTCTAAAATTCAATCCTAACAGGGCTCAAAGTTGACTCAGCCTTCCATTCTTCTAAAGGAAACTATTCTAAAGTAACTTTATATGCTGTTCTTGGTTCTTAGGACTCGATGTCATGGCTTATATCTCTGTTCAATACTTCCACAGCTAAAATAAATAGCAATGGGGCAGTGGTGGGTTTCAAATTTTTTAAAACCTACTCTGTAGGTGTGGCCTATTTTGTGGGCGTGGCTTGGCAGTCATGTGACAGGATGGGAGTGGCCACCTTTTAAAATGTGGTGAAACTCATTTAACAACGCTCTTGCTTAGCAACCAAAATTTTGGACTTAATTGTGATGATAAATTCTTTCTTTCTTTCTTTCTTTCTTTCTTTCTTTCTTTCTTTCTTTCTTTCTTTCTTTCTTTCTTTCTTTCTTTCTTTCTTTCTTTCTTTCTTCCTTCCTTCCTTCCTTTCCTTTCTTCCTTCCTTTCCTTTCCTTTTCTTTCCGTTGGTTCACTGGCAGCGAACCAACTGGCCCGGTTCACTGGCAGCGAACCAACTGGCCCGGTTCACTGGCAGCGAACCGGGCCAGATTTACTTCCAGGTACGCCCGTGGAACCCCCTCTCACCGGTTCTCTAAATTTCACCAACCGGCTCTCGCGAGTAGGTGCGAGCCTGCAGAAACCCACCACTGCAATGGGGACAAAAGACATCCTTGTCTATTCTTACGGAGTTTTTTTAAAATAAAATTTGGTTGGTGAAGTCAGATCAGAGGTGTGTTTCTACCAGTTCAGTCCCGTGTGGCCAAACCGGTAATGGTTTGCTGGCCTGGTCAGCGGAATTGGCAGCAACCCAGGCCTGTCATGCCTCCGAACTGGTACTCTGGTCAGCATGGCATCCCACCCCTCATTTTTTTAATGTTCTGCACAAGTGCAGACCTACTTATGGGCAACTGCGCATGCGCACGCACCGAACTGGCAGTAATGCCGGCAGCAACCTACCCCTGTGTCAGATGAATGTCAAAATCTCAGGGAAACAGATCATCTTGTCTTGATATCTTACTCCAAGGTATTTCAATTTTGCAGAGACAATCTAGTCCAATTCATCTCTACCCGATTTCCATCAGATGCAATGGAATTCCCATTTAACCCAATGGCCAGGACACTTGGGAATTCTTTTAAGTTTAAACCAGCACATATGACGATGGGGGAAGGCAGTGCTAATCCTTCAGGTTCTGTCGTTTCCAATGGCCAATCAAGTGTCGCTGCAAACATCTGACCTAAGATAGACCAGAAATCCATAACAAGCTATGCTAAAGAAATGTGAGCTCATTCTGATTCAGCTAGCTAACCCTTTATTCTCTAGTTAAATCAGATGCATCAGGTGGGTCTGGAAAAGAAAGAGTTTATTCAGTCCTTTTATAATCTTTGTAGCAAAGCAAAACTCAGGAAAGATAAACAGCAGAAAGAAGCTTGGCTGCTCTCTAGTAGTCCAATATGTATATGGGAATGCAAATGCGCCAATCCCAGGATATAAAGAATTAAGAAGCTATTTTATGAGAAGTCAAGTCATTTATCAACCTAGCATTATTGTGCATAGCCTGTTTTTTTTTTAATCAGTACTTCTGGGTTTCAAACAGTTTCAATATAGCTGGAAATATCAGCGTGAGTAAATCTAGGAATTTCTGTTATTCAACCATAATTCTTTGTTTCTTCTTTCTATTGGATAGCCTCTATGAAGGAAAATATCCTGTCCTGACTAAATGCTAGGCTCATCTCTTCCTATGCATTTATCCCCTCTATGCAAGAAGCAAAAGCTATCCTTATTCAACTGGAATCTCAAAGAGGTCGAAGCTCACAGAATAACACTGAATTCAGACTCCTGCAATCAAACGTTAAACATGGTCTTCCAGTCTCTGCGGTGAACAGGGATGATGGCAATTGTAGTCCAAAGTAGTGGGAGCATTTCAGCTTGGAGGTGGCTGTTCTTGAATGTCAACACGTGCTTATTTTATTTTGCAGCAATTGCTTACTTAGTCAAACTTCACCCTGTCACTTCTATTGCACCTAGCCAGGGGTGGGCAAACTTTGCAACTTTAAGTCTGAAGGACTTCAGCTCCCAGAATTCAAGCTTTGCTGGCTGGAGAGCTTTGCTGGCTGGAGAAGTCTGGGAGCTGAAGTCCTTCAGACTTAAAGTTGCAAAGTTTGCCCACCCCTGACCTAGCCTATGGGAAATAAGGGCACACAGTTGCCCCCAGTGGGACAATTCAACCAGCTTGGCTTTTGGTCTACCTTTGCTAATATTGCTTTTCCAATGGAATATTAGATATCAATTGAATATCAATAGTTGAGTATGTGTGGTTCATATAAGCAGCTGTTTAATTGCTGAATAGTTTGCCACAATGCAACACTAGTTCAAATACACCAAAAAATTATAAGTCTTGACAGTCTCACAGAAACCCATGAGCACATACTGATGTTAACTTAAAAAAAATATGGAGCTATACTGATTATGTTCTATGAAAACTATGTGAAAAAAACCTCATCAGACGCATTTTCTAGATTTTATATTATGAAAAATAATGTTAAATGTTTTTTTAAAATTTAAATTATTAACATGGCTGCCCATCTCTAGGTGTGTACAAAATTAAAGCAACAACATTCCCACAATTCAAACTACAACGTCCAACTTTCAAATAATAATCCCAATTTATAAAACCCAACTTTGTTCAATATAGCTCATGTCCATGATGGCAAACCTATAGCACACGTGGCACAGGTGGCAGGCAGCACCCTCTCTATGGGTATGTGAGCCATCACCCCAGTTCATCTCTGCTGTGCATGCGGGTATGCCTCTCACCAGCCAGCTGGGCTTTGGGTCTCTGCCCCGCATCCATGGGGGGGGGGGAGGCATGCACTTGTGTGTGTGTCCCCTGCAGGGTGTATGCAGGGGACACACACACATGCATGGGGGAGCGTGCAGTGGGAACATGCATGGGAACATGCATGGGAGCAATGCGCATGCATGGGAGGCACATGTACATTGCATTTTCGGGACTCAGATGTGTGTGTACCAGTGGTGGGTTGCAGGCGGTATGCTCTGGTACGGGTGTACTGGAGCCTGCCCGGAACACCGGATACCATTCCAGTACGGTGCTCTGGAGGGCCCGCCCACCTGCCCAAGCTCCTTACCAGTCATTTAAGTCTTCTGCACTTCTGCGCACGGCGCATACATCACCTGCACGATGTTCTGCTGAACAGCTGGAGCATCACGGAGGGTCACGGAGGTGCTAAGATGCATGCATGTGCTGAGCGTGTGGATGCCACTGGAACCCACCACTGGTGTGTTCTTTGGGGATTCGGTCCAGAAAAGGTTAGCCATCACTGACTCATATCATCCTCTCACCCAAACATACAAATGTCTAGCCAGGTGCTCAATGTCTTATGAAAGGCTATTAGAATTTTGGATTTTCAGTGGGATGTTCTTCCATAGGGCAGGTGCTTCCACAGAGAAGGTCCAACTGTTGGGTACAATAGTATGGCATTGTTTAATGGAAGGGACCCAGAGTGGGCCTCTCTGCAGGTTCTGATGGGACAGAAAATCACAAGGAGAATCAGATGGATCTGGAAATGATATTATCAGTGAAATCCTTTATGATATGCACATCCTTAAGAGACTATACCAGTGATGGATAACCTTTTTTGGCTCATGTGCCAAAAGCGGGGGGAGCGCAGGAGGGTCGTGCATGGGCGTGCCACATCCATAATGCTATGTATGCAACCCCCTGCTTTTGGCACACTTTTTTTGCCCTCCCCAGGCTCCAGAGGCTTTCTAGGAGCCTGGGGATGGTGAAAACAGCCTCCCCCACCACCTCCAGAGGCTTCAGGAGCTTCCCTGAAGCCTCCAGAGGGTGAAAACGGCCTCAAAAGAAGGCCTAAATCAGCTGGCCAGCACACACAAGCGTGCTGCAGCTGACAGAGCAATGCCTCGCGTGCCCTAAGAAATGGTTCCGCCTGCCACTTGTGGCACCCGTGCCATAGGTTCGCCATCACTGGACTATACCATCACTACTCAATTTAGGAATCAGCTAACCTTTATAGTTTAATAAGAAAATACTAAGAAACTTCTGCAAGGGTTGTCTAGATCTCCTCCCCCACCTGTCTGCCTCTCTTAAATAAGCCTGAGAATTCTTTTAGTCTCAAGGCTACATATCCAGGAGGAATTGGTATATTACCTTTACAAACTTACAAATAAAAAACCTTTGAAGATTCACATACGTTGCAATTTAGATATGCCACTAACAGTTTATATATTAAATATTGCTTATGGTTTTGTTTTCCCTTTACCTTCTTACCTTTTATTATGTAATATAATGTATAATAAAAACTTCTAATATCAATCACTTTGATACTTCTAATGGAAAGTAGTAGATGACCAAAGTAATAAATAACATCTTCAAATAATAATGTAAGAAATACCCTGAAGGTTATAATAGTCTTCCCCAAGGCAGTTTTGAGTTCTACCAGGAGTGTTTTCATAATAATAAGAAAAAGAAACTTATCCTTTCTCATAGATATCTTTCTTTCCTGATGCTTTTTATAGCATGAGTTTAAAACAAGATAAAGTCCTCCTCCTCTGATACTAAAGAAACATTTGTCAGAATAGAATGGAAAATCATTTCATTCTTCAGTTATCGTAGACAGAAAAATTCCCAATAAAAAATTTAAAAGCATCAATAGACCCCAGTCTGGCACCCATACCGGCATTCTTTAGAATTTCTCTTTGTGTTTCGCATTTGGAGCTGACAGGGAGCCTTTAAGAATAAGCAATTGGAAAAGACATTCCCTAAAGGTAGCTATCAAGGGCAATAAGGCTCAAGTGATACAGCCTAGCTGTCACAGTAAAATACAACAAATCTACTTTGTTCTTGTGGGAGAGGAAAAGTAATGCTAACCAGTTTCTAGGAGCGGTTTTTCTAAATAGTATCAGCATTAAAACCAAATTAACAAAGAAAATGAGTTTACTACTATGGCTGGGATTCTTGATTTGGTTTTCATACTTAGATGCTCTTCCTGCATTCAAATGCTGAAAGACCAGTGACATTTCACAGGAGGAAACTGTACCTATGTAGACTAGGTCCAGTGGTGGGACGCTGCCAGATTAACAACTGGTTGCAGCGTTGAAAATGGAGCATTTAGAAACTCAGCTGCTTACCTTCCAAGTCAGTAATGTTAAGTAAAACAGATGGGGGGGGGGTGTGGAATCAGTTGTGCCAAGTGATTGAGATGAGCTAAAAAGCAGGAAATAAAGGCAGGTTAGAGCAGGGGCAGGTGGGAGGGCCCAGCTGATCATTGGAGCAAACCGGTTCGCTTCCAACTGATTGTCAGAGCTATCAGTTTGCCCAAACTGGTCCAAACCGGCAGAATCACATCCCTGGCTAGGTCCCTAGATTGTGGCAAACCTGTCCTGAGCTGTGAATTTAAATGTGTTCATCTCAGAGCTCATATTAACAATCACAATCACACTTAGATTTATATTCTGCTTTACAGTGCTTTACAGCCTCTTTAAGAGGTTGACAGAGTCAGCATATTGCCCCCCAACTGGGTACTTACGACATCGCCTTCTGCCACCGAGAGCCTCCCACCGGCCCGTACGCTCCCATAGAGAGGGTCTCCTCATGGTGCCATCGGCTAGACAATGTCGACTGGCAACACCCAGGGGGAGAGCCTTCTCCGTGGGAGCACCTGCCCTCTGGAACGAATTGCCCCCGGAATTAAGAACTATCCCTGACTTACGCACCTTCTGCCGTGGTCTCAAAACCTTTTTCTCCCAACAAGCCGGGCTGGCATAAAACATGATTTTTAAATTTAAATTTTTATTATTTTAATCAGGGTTAGTTTGGTTTCCCCCCACCCCACATTTCAGCCAATAGTTTAATTATGTCTTTTAAAAGCCTTCTTTTAACTTTTATATATTTGTTTTTATTCTGGCTGCACACTGCCCTGAGTCCTTCGGGAGTATGGCGGTATAAAAAACCAATAAACTCTAAACTCTAAACAGCCTGGGACCTCAGAAGGATGGAAGGCTGAGACTACCTGGAGCCGGTGAGATTCGATCTGCCAACTGCTGGTAGGTGGCAGTCAGCAAAACTAGCTTGCAGTACTGCATTGTAACCACTGCACCACCACAGCTCTTAGAATCTGCTTTCATTTGTATACTGAGCAGCTTACGTTGAATATATATTGCATCTAAGATGACAACTAAGCAAGATCTTCTGAGAAAGACCCAGACATATTTAAAGAAAGAGGAAGAAGCGGGATCAGCAAAAAAACATGGAAGAATGTCTCAAAGGACTTAGAATGTGATATGTTCAGAGATATTCCCCAGCCTTGTCATATACATTGGACTTGATACATAAATGCATATTCCGGTATGTATGCAGAAAGTCTACCTGTGTATAACCATAGTTCAGGAAAGCACAGCTATATAAATTGAGTGACTGTGCACCATAATGCACAAATAACACTACATTAGGTTCACATATGGCTTCCAATGGCTTTCTTCCAAAATTTAATTACATTCAAATATAAATTTAAGTACATTTGTGATTTGCCTTTGCCCACCCAGTTACTTACTAGAATCCATTGCAAAAAAAAAGAATACCTGTTCAAAAATCCTGTGCAATCTACAACACACCCCTGTCATTAATATATATCTTAGCTCCAAGAAAAATAAATGGATTCCTAAAATCATAGGGATGGAAAGGACCATGGAAGTATTCGAGTCAAATCCCCTGCCCAACACAAGAGTTCTAATTCTATCCGGATGAATGGTTGTCCAATCTCTTCTTAAAAACCTTCAGTGTTAGAGTACCCACAACTTTGGGAAGCAAGTTGTTCCAATGATTCATCATTCTCACCGTCAGGAAATTCGTCCTTATTTCCAGGCTGGATTTCCCTCATTGCTTCTTGTCCTACTGTCAGGAGATTTGGATAATAAATTGACGCCTCCCCCCCCCCACCGGTGATAGCTCTTCAAGTATTGGCAGTCTGCTATAATATCTCCTCTAAGCCTTCTCTTCATTAGGCAAACGTGCCTAGCTGCCTTAATCCTTCATCATTCAATTTAGCCTCCAGACCCATTATTATCTTTGTTGCTCTTCTATGCACCCACTGTGGTGGCCAGAACTGGAAGCATTGTTCCAAATGCAGACTGAGTAGTGTAGTAGTTTAGTATAGAGTAGGGGTGGGTTTTGGGTGCTGCTACTGCTGGTTCTCTCAGGGACGCACCAAGTGTGTTGCACTACTAAAAAATGCTTGTGCGCATGCACAGAAGCCAAAACAAAATGGTGCACTTATGGTGCTGTCGAGAGAACCAGTTCAGGGGCATGGCAGGCCTGGGTCACCGCTGGTTCTAGTGACCCAGGCCGCCAAGTTACTAGCTGTTTAACCGAACCAGTCCGAACCAGTAGGAACCTACCTCTAGTATAGAGTGGTATTATCATTTCCTGTGATCTTGATGCTCTCCATCTGTTGATGGAATCTTGGAATGCATTGGCTTTTTCAACAGCTGCAGCACACTGCTGACTCATACTTAAGTGGTGATCCACTAGGACACTTAAATCCCTTTCAGAGGCATTCCTGTTCTATACTGTGCATTTGATTTTTCTTACCCAAGTGCAGGACATTAGTCTTCTCACTGCATCTTGTTAGATATGGTCCAATATTCAAGCTTGTCAAGTCCTTTCTGGAGCAGAGAGTTTATCTTTCAATAATTGCTTTAATATATACAAACATACTATGTTTAGGTATAGACTGGCCCTTCATACTGGCCCTTAAAAAATTGAGAACCAGGATGGAATAGGCTAAGCAAATACTCTCAATCCTCTTGTGTTTTAAATATCTGAAGAGGATTACAGAAAAATATGTAGATGATTCTGTCCGAAACTAAATTATATATATATATTTCAAATAGCACCAAATAGTATTAATCATCATTAATCATTAGTTTAATCATCTAAACTTTGTTGTAGAAAAATAACTTTTAGTAAATTCTAATCTTACTTTGCTCTTCTAGAAAGTACAGAAAGACACAGAGATCAGCTATCTTTGATTTGATTATAATCAGTCGAGAAGACTTAATAATATGAATGGAAGCTTGAGGGAATATGGATGTGTGATATACAGTATGATGCTGAAATTCATGATATTGGGAATATCAAAGCCAAGTAAAGTCAAACGCAAGCTTTCTTGGCTTTCAGCAAAGTAGATTTGAATGAATTCAGAATAAAGAATAGAATTCCAAGGGAGAAAAAAAAATATTAGGAAAGGAAACTATGATGATGGAAGTTCCCCAAAAAGAAGATACGTAAAATATAGTTGTAAATAACTCCAATGAAAAAAAAGACACCAGAAAAAAAGCCAAATGTACCTGCACAAAAACTTAGCAACCCTCCTGCCTGAAAATAAAAGATAGAAGAGGAAGTGCAAAGAGGAACAAGTCATCAAAGAAGGGTACATTAAGGAACACAGAATTGTGGATGATGACAGGATAGCAAAAAGATCAGACTGAGATGAAGGATGTGTAGACAGTAAATGAGCCTCTTCAAAATAAAATAAAAAGGAAGGAAAGATGATATCAGCTGATCAGCGAAGATGGCAAAAGGGTAACAATAACAAAAGCAAGAACTGTTCAGCTCCAATTTTGGCTCAATCTTCTCTGGGAAGACAGGGTATGTCTCACTGTGCAATTGTGAAAAGCTAACTGAAAGAGCCAAATTCCAGCTCAAGCTTGTAAGAAATATTATCTTGAATGTATTCATATTTTGAGTGCTAGATAGATTGCATCAAGGTACTGAGAGGAAGGAGCAATCCATTATCTTTGAAGTATGTTGGAGGATATGAGAAGTGCAAGATGAGAGGAGAAAAGTATGAATAGTCCCTAGCTTCAAGGAAAGGAGAAAAGAAGGATCCATGCAACAATAGTCGATCTGACATCAATATTTGCAAAGGTTCCAGGGCAGATTGTCCAGCAACTGATAGGGAAGTTGTTAAATATAATTAATTGATCACCATTATAATTTAAAATATGTTTGTCAAGAACAAGTCCTTTTAGCTGAACTTATTGACCTTTGTGTTAAAAACAAGTTTTGCTTGCTTTTTTAAATTGTGTATCGTCCATAAATTGTGGAAATGCTGTGAGCATAATATATTTTAATTTCATCAAGGCATTTAACAAAAAGTGCCATTAATAACAAACCAATTATGTGTGGGCTGGATGCCAATACTATTAGTTTGGCCCACAAATGGATTAAAAAAAATATACAGAGAGATATGTGGTATCATTCTGGCATCCTGCAAGATTTTGGTAAATGGTTGAGGAGATGCTATATGGTTTTTCATCTGAACCATCACAATTCTTGGGATTGGGTTAGTTTTAATGAAGACCTGTTCCCACTAATTCCGACAGCTATACAATTTCTCTAGGTATTCGAAGCAAAATAGTTGATCCCAAGGAGTTATTTTAGAAGTTGACACCTATAGCAGCAATTCTTCAGACTAATTAAGAAGTGCATTTTAACAAGATGGATTTACACAGGGGAAAAACATCTGACCTTCTTCCTGTGATAACCAGCATTTAGTTGAAAGCTTGAATTTTTCACTGCAAAATTAAGTTATTTTATTGAAAGGATCTTCTTGCCATTTAATAATTCAACATTAGTGCTGCCATTTATGGTTTGCAAAAAGGATTAATATTTATATGAAAAGAAATTCCGAGTTTCTTAATTATGCTGTATACATTGTACAAAGTTATCAGATACTGTACAATCAACAGACCCTGTAATTAACACACATAGAAGCATATTAAAAACAAAAAAGAAACACTCATCTGACTGGGAGAGAGATTTGACATACTGTGTAACCAGTGAGACTTGTAAATTGGACCCAAATTTAAAGTCAAGGTATCACTTCCCCAGAAGTTCTCATCAATAATGTCTTCCAGCCATTGTAAGGAGAAAGATGGAATCAGGAAAAGAACTGTCATTGGCAACCATACCTCAATGTATATTCAAACCAACAGTAGAAATTTACCTGTCAGGTATCGTCCCATTAGCTTTCTCAGTATAGTGAGTAAATTATATGATAGACATTTGTACCACAAGCTTCTGGATTGGGTTGTAGCTGAGAAATCTTGGCTGATGAGAGAGCAGGAAAGAGAGGTGAAAAAGGGAGAAGAGAGGAGAAATGAGAGGAGGAAATAAGAAGGCAGAGAAGGGAGCTTAAGAAGGTAGGAGTGAGGCTGTTGCAAAATAAGACGGAGACACGGCAAGAAAGCGATCCAAACTGTATTATACAGTATATATGTAAGAATGTGTATAGATATTAATGATGAATAGATAAATGTTAAATAGCATTTATAAGAATGTATATCAATGAGTGATTTTGAAATAGGAAAAAAATAAAAAAAAAACTATTCTTCAGAGAGAACAGGTTTCAGAGAAGACCATTCAATTATTGGCCACATTTTAACTCTTCAACGTCTACTCAAGAAATATTCCTCCAGATTGTGTTCATCACTCTATGTAGAGTTAATCAATCTTATATGTGCTTTTGATCTCATCTCTAGTTCCAAGCTATGGGAGAAATTCAACTCTTCCTCAATTGATAAAAGATTGCTTGGTCTTATATACAAGAAAATTTCCAGAAGAAGGTGCAATGTAATGTGCAAGGAAATTTTTGTCAAGAGTTAAGTAAGACAAGAGTATATTTAGTTCCCTTTCTTTTTAATCTATACATTAACTACCATGTCATCAAATTGAATAGTCCATCCCTTCATCTGCCAAAATTGGGAAATAGGCATATTTCTGTTCTTTTGTTTGCAGATGATGTTGTATTATTTTTTAGAGACAGATTGGATTGAAACAGCTCTTCATATATTTGCACTTCTTACATAGCACTGTCAAGAAGAATAACTGGAAATTAATTACCCCTAAACCAAGGTCATGGTTTTTGATCAGCACCCTAAGGCACATATCTGGAGGCTAAATAACCATTCAATACAGCAAGTCAAGACATTTAAATATTATGGGGTTGTTGTCCATGCTACAGCCAATGGTAAATTTAATGCTGATTATGTTTCTTTAAATGTACAGAATCCAGTATCAGAATCCAGTTTCAACTGCTCCAAAGGAACCCAGCATATACTTACAGCATTTGAAGTCTTCTTGCCTAAAATCTGAGCCTAGTTCCTTTTTTTGGAATTTAGTTTTTTATTTTATTTATTGATTTTATTTCATCAATCATATATTAGACAACATATATATGGATAAACATGATTTTGGATACATGAAATGGATACGAATAAAAGGGAACATAAGGACGGGGATGGTAGGCACATTGGTGCGGTTATGCACACCCCTTAAAGACCTCTTAGGAATGGGGTGAGATTGACAGTAGACAGTCTAAGGTTAAAGTTATGGGGGTTTGGGGAAGCAACCACAGAGTGGTGCATTCCAGGCATTGATCACTGTTGCAGAAGTCATATTTTCTGCAGTTGAGTTTGGAGCAGTTTACCTTACGTTTCTAGCTATTGTGTGCTCGTGTATTGTTGTGGTTGAAGATGAAGTAGCCATTGACAGGTAGGACATTGTAGCAGATAATTTTATTTACTATGCTTAGGTCAGACCGGAGGAGGCTTAGTTCTAAGTTGTCTAAGCCCAAAATTTCAAGTCTGGTGGCATAAGTTATTCTGTTGCAAGCAGAGGAGAGGATGACTCTTCTCGTGAAGTATCTCTGGTCTTGCTCAATTGTATTAATGTCTGATATGTAGTGTGGGTTCCAGACAGATGAACTGCATTCATTAGCTATTCTTAAAGTTAAGACTATCCCGCAATTGATTCAGCTGGTGGAAAAGGCCCCCGAAGGCAGGGTGTGCTTTGTTGGTGTTGTTGCTACTGCTACCGCCAGGGGCATCCTTGCAGGAGAACTCCCCAGCATTGTGCAGTTCTGGGACAGCGGGGTATTCTTTCTTTCAGCAGCAGGAGGGAAGGAGACTCAGCCGCAGTTCATTCCCCACATGAGAGGCTGCTCCCCACACACTGGCCAGGCCAGGCAAGACGCCAACCTCAGAAGGCATGGGGTAAGGCCGCATGGGAGGCAGGGAATCATGGCAAGGCCATGAGGAAGGGAGTAGACTGCTTGCTCCCTTCCCCACAATCCTGCCATGCTTCCCTGCCTTCCACACAGCCTTCCACTTGCCTGCCTTCACAAGCTGTCCTGGGGATGCGGGAAGGCCACATGGAAGGCAGGGAAGGGGGCGGGGGCTCTTAGCTAAGCTATGACTTGCAGGCTTACCTGGCAGACAGATCAGGGTCCCAGCACTTCACGCAGGCAAGCTGCAGAGCAGAGACTGGGTGGGGTGGCACAAGCAAGCAGTGACCAGGGAACTGGTTTGAGGGTGTGGCCAGGCTGCCACTAGTTCGGAAAGGTATGCCAGATTTTTACTACCTCTTTGGGTGAACCAGACCAAACCAGTAGGAACTCACCTCTGAACTGATCCCAAGCAGCAGGCCACTGTTTTAGAGTTGCAAGCATATTTACCAATTCTACCTAGAACATTTTTTTGAGCCACTCTGCACACCTTCTGCAACCATCCTCATACATAGAAGGGCCAGATTCATAGCCCTCTCAACAACCTATATTGTTCCCATTTAAAGAGAGACTTCATTTATGCAATGGAGGAATAGTTGAAATGATGGACTATATTATTTTGTATTGTCCCCTCTATGCAGATGCTTACCAGGAAAAATTATCCCTATTCTTTACTAAACATTCTGGTCATCCTGATTTGTTTTATTTGAAATTATTATCAGATCAATTCAACTTTACAGCTTAAGTGCTGTTCCACAGTTTGTATAGTTTGTTGTAGATTCTTTTCAAATCTTTCTTAGATCTTTTAAAACCTTTTTATTTTCTCTGCCTATATTAATTGCAATTTTCATGTTTTCTATGACCAAATAAAAATGGATGGGAATGATGCAAGTACACCAATTGAAGAAGAAAAGGCATCAGAAAATATATGAAGGACAGAAAAGAAGATGCACTGAAGTTAATACACCATACTGTACTGAATTCACCATACTAAAATACCAAAGAGACCAGATTGGCTTGTGACACAGACTAAATGAAAAATAAAAAAGGACATGGCAAGTCAAAGCATTACATGGCCAGTACATAAAAGTAACTAGCAAGCAAGGTAGATAACAAAAAGACCTAGCAAATGTTTAAGAGCAGGAAAGTGAAGAAAGAGGCACAAGGACTAATTCTTTCTGCACAAGACCAAGCCTTATGAATAAATGTATACAAAGCCAGAATTGAGAAAACAGCAATAGACAGCATGTGCTGCCTGCACAAAGAAACTGAACAATGGACTACCTAGTTAGCTGCAGTAAGGAGATTTCACAGACTGGCCAGAAACAACATAACAAAGTAGCAACAATGGGGCATTGGAAGATCTGTAAGAAATACCAGTTGTCTGCAGGCAAGAACTGGTAGGACCGCAAAATAGACATAGTATTAGAAAATGAAGAAGCTGAATTGCTATGAGAATTTAGGATTCAAAACAGACAAATTAACATTAAGACAAATTCATTATTAAGTCTGTGGTGTCACATAACACCACAGACTTAATAATACTGATAAGAAAGACAAAAAAGCTGGATAGTGGGCATTGCAAAATAGAAGGGAAAAAAATGGAGAAAATCACAAAATATAAAGGCATGCAAATAGAAATAGAATGTCTGTGGCAAACAAAAGCAAAGATATTAACAATAATAATGGGTGCCTTGAATGCAATCCCAAAACATCTGGACCACCACTGGACCACTACTGGAATTGATCAACTCACCCTTCAGTCAATCACACAAGGGACCTTGACTAGTTACAGCTTACATCCTGTGCCAATACCTTTAATATTATTAAACAACATTTGCTTACAACATAGGGAAGGACTCATGGATGGACAAAAAGATCTGATCTAGTTTAAACATATGGTGACTGTATGACCAGCCATAATAATAACAAGACTATACTGTGCTTGAATCATATACTATGTTAATACATGACATCCTAAATTCATGGATGTGTATGATGGTCCATACCAATCAAAGAATTGGCAGCTGTGACTTTAAAAATGTTGTGATCAGATTATAATAATCCACAAAGGGCGTCCTGAAACTGTTGTGGCTTGCCCTCACAACTAAAACTGATATTTTAAGATATTTTATGACATACATTTTAATTTAAGCTATTAATCCATCACCGAGCTCTGTAAAGCAGATGTAGTGAACAGAGGAGGCTAAAATCAGAATATATGTTCAGTGACAATTGTCTAAACTTAATATGGAGACTGCACTCACAATATGGTGAGCAGTCAGGGACTTGCACTTCAGCCAAACCTAGGCAAATAAAGTATAAAATTATTTGAGAGGAAATAAAAGGATTAGAGCTTTTACTTTCTGGCAAGTGAATTTTTCCTTATTGTTGCTTTTTTGTTTTAGCTTGTGCAGCCGTGATGCACAATACAAGAACAAAGATCACAGAAGCAAAATCATTATAAAATAACCCTGTTGTCACTGAGTCCTGTTTGATCCTACATCCAAAGTAGATCTGAGACTTGGCTCCGATCAATTGTAGCGTATTTCAATAGAAGAGATCAATTGTACTACATTTTTTCTCCCTGAACCTCCTCATATGTTATTTCTAAACTATGCTTTTAAATCAGCAATACATGAAACAGCCGAGTCCACCAGAATAGATTTAGAACACTTGTTATTTTTAACATTCCTTTGTTGCTAATTCTTACTACTGGAGGCTATTGTTTGATATTCTAGATTGCTATTTAATTTAAATTTTTGTAGAAAATCGAGTACCTGAAAACACATTGGGATTTTATCTGATCAAATTATTAATCTCAGTCTGATTGCTGTTGGGATTAAAAACTACATCGCTCTCAGTTTTTGCATGATCTCAGTTTGATAATCCAGTTCTAAATGGATGACAAAAGAAGGCTCAAGATGTTCTGTGAGTTATTTCCAAAATCTGTATTGGAACAATTATTTTATTCTTCTACTTTCTTTCTTCCCTTATTTTAGTTTCCAATCTGAGAAGCATGTTTAAGTGGCACACTGTTCATATACAGTGGTACCTCGGTTCACGAACTTAATTCGTGAACTGACTCTGTTCGCGAACCGAATTGGTCGTGAAGCGAGGCACAATTTCCCATAGGGTTTAATGTAAATCCGGTTAATCCGTTCTGACCTTGTTTTTAAAATGTCCGCGGCTCCGGTTCGTGAAGCGAAACGGAGTTCGTGAACCCGAGCATTTTTACGAACTTTTCTGTTCGTGAAGCGAGGCGGAGTTCGTGAAGCGAGGCGGAGTTCGTGAAGCAGAGCATATTTTTACGAACTTTTCCGTTCGTGAACCGAAATGGTGTTCGTGAACCGGAGCACATTTTTTGGAAAATTTCTGTTCGTAAACCGAATTGGTCGTGAACAGAGGCGTTCGTGAACCGAGGTACCACTGTAGTTGTTTTATAAACCACCAACTTTGGACAAGCAAGCACTATAAGGTAAAGGTAAAGGTCAAGATTGTGCTAGTCATTCCCAACTCTAGGGGGCAGTACTCATATCTGTTTCAAAGCCAAAGAGCCAGCACTGTCCGAAGACATCTCCATGGTCACATGGCCGGCATGACTAAATGCCGAAGGCGCACAGAACGCTGTTACCTTCCCACCAAAGGTGGTTTCTATTTTTCTACTTGCATTTTTACATGCTTTTGAACTGCTACATTGGCAGAAACTGGGACAAGTAAGAGGAGCTCACTCAGTTACGCACGACTAGGGATTTGAACCACCAAACAACCAACCTTTCTGATCGACAAGGTCAGCGTCTTAACCACTGAGCTACCGTGTTCCGGCATTATACTGTGTCCTCTTTAAACCATTATTGTTGGATGTGCATGGCCTTATCAATATTCAAATGAATAATTCACATGATATTATTCATGTGAAGTAATAATGTATCACATGTTTTCTACACATCAACAGACAAATATTATATTTTCCACCTCCCAAATACAGTTTCTGGGGCTACTGTTTCCCTTTATTGATGTATCTCCCAGTTATAAATTCTGACTTTTTTCCAAATCTTTCTTATATCCATGTTTTCTTTTCTGTACTGGATCTCATTGTTCCTACTAAAATTTTAAATAATCAGTCTTAGAACAGTCTTGGTCTGTTCTAATGAGAAGATGTCTAGCACACTGATTATTACTGGACGAAATGACCTTGCGCTAACCTAAAATTTTACAAAGAAATTCAGTGATTTCCTTGGCTAGGAAAGGGTGAATCTTCTAATAAGGAGGGCAGGGCTTAGGCTGAATGTGAAAGTTCCTCAGCCAAAAGAGATAGAACATAAAATTGTGGGTAAGTTGAACTAGCTGAGAGACTAGCTCTGTGTGTTCTTTTCAGTATTCCAGTGTTATTTGGAATCATTACATCGCATAGTTGCAAGGCTTTGTGATGTCTTTGTATGTCGTCCTTCTGCAGTAATTAGTTTGTTTATTTTTGACAGGGTTAACCATTTAACTTAGATTACCCAGTTAATGTCCTGGAAAAACTAAAATGTTTTGGCCTGGATGCAAAAGGGCCTACTCATGCTTGTTTTATCTGTAGCTTATTTCTGCCATAAACATCAGTTCTGAAATGATAATGATATATAAAGGCACAATGGGCAAAGGCATATTCTGCAGACTGCTGACTATCTGAATTAGGAAGGGTACTTTGCCACATCTCAAACTGACAGCCTGCCTGAAAATGACATATGACCTATGATCCAGAAACTAGAAATGAAATTGTGTTTGTCTGCAATGAATTTGATATTTACCTAGAGATAAACCCAGAATCCAGTGAAATATCATTCTGAACAAGTATTTCCTACAATCATGCTATTAATATATGGCCCAAAATACGCAAAGCAAACTTCCAGAATGCAATAAAAACATTCTCTTAAATGTTAGTATGTTTACTAACTTTTAAATCATTGGAATTCATTATATCTGCTTATGCATTCATATATCTTCACTTTCCAGGATGAACATGTTTTCACTTCTGCCAAGTACAAATGCCTTTCCCAACATTTATTAAAGATTGTAGGGTGTTTTTTTTTATTATCAAGTAATATTATATGTTTATATGTCAAGACAATATTTTAGTTTTACATAGCTATGTAGTTATCTTCCTATAAAGGAAATTAGATAAGCGCTTCAACACTTTCAATTCTTTGAATTCGCAAGCTGCAATGTGCTACTACTGATACATGGGATTACAGTGAGATCTTAAATATACAGCTCAAGAGTTTCAGTGCTACTAGGATTATTAAAATTCCAGGAGTAATTGTGTGAAATTTTTTAAGGCCTAAAATCTAATTGCTATTTTGTTCAGACTAGCTGAAAGAAAAAGAATTTCCAAATTTTTAATAGGTTGTAGTGAAGGTTTATTGTGAACTAGCTATACCCGGCCACGTGTTGCTGTGGCCCAGTTTGGTTAAATGGCCAACCAATCTGTGTGTAGATCTACACCTGCACACATACACACAACCACCGTATAACCCCCAACCTACCTACCTACCGTATTTCTCCCTCTCTATCTATCCCTCTACCTACCTACCTACCTACCTACCTACCTACCTACCTACCTACCTACCTACTGTATTTCTTCTTTTCTCCCTCTATCTACCTACCTACCTACTGTATTTTCTGAATAAGTGAAGGCTTATTGTGAATTTTCCTAGAAAAAAAATACTCTGTATTTTCTTCCTTCATTCCCCCTCCCACTATAGTTTAATACTACAAGCAACTCTTATTCATATTCCTTGGGACACATACAAATATCACGATTAAAAAAAAATAGCCAATATGTTTAAAGCCAACTGGAAAACCAATCCATTCGGTAAGGTTATATGTGACCTTCAAAACAACATCTTAGAAAAGAGGAGTATTGCAGATTGAGAGAAATCACAATGAACATAAACCAAAAGAGAGGATGCTTCTGTCCAAACTCTGTCATTTTGGTTATCTTAACTTACTCCTTTTAAAAAAATTTCTAACTAAAAGAACATTCAATGCTTCTTATCCTGCCTTCAGGTGCTTTGGAGAATAGCTTGATTCCCTCTTCTTTGTGGCAATTCCTGAAATATTGGAACACTGCTATCCTGTCACCCCTAGTCCTTCTTTTCATTAAACTAGGCATACCCAATAATTCCAGCAGCTGTTCTTTACAATTCTTTGTTGCTCTTCTCTGCACCCTTTCTAGAATCTCAACATGTTTTTTACATCATAGCGACCAAAACTGGATGCTGTATTCCAAGTGTGGCCTCACCATGGCATTATAAAGTGGTATTAACACTTCACGTAATCATGGTGCTGGGGGAAAAAATCCACCAGAAGTTTTATAAAACAAAATAGATATTCAACAAAAGTAAGAGGGAAAAAAAACTCAAGTATGCTGAGATTTTGTGGACAGTTGTAAAACTTTATTATTTTTATCAGACGCAAAGGTCTGCCAGTAATTATTTAATTTACAATAAGTAAATGGTCTGGTACCTATAAACATCTAATATGACCAATTATACCATCTGTATAAACAATATACCAGTTTATATTTTTCCTATGTCAATCATTTACTCATATAAAATGTTTACCAGTAACAAAAGTCAATTTTATCCCCAGCTTCCACTGCTGCAGTAAGCTCTTATTTAGAAAAAAAAGACCTCAAAAATGCTGTTTTTCTTTATTCATGATCTTAGAGTAAAGAATTTTCTTTGCTAAAAAAGAATCCAAATTGCATAGAAAAGAGGCCTAATTTCTGTGCTAGGAACAAATTATGTAAATTACACTTTTTTGCAAATAAGATTTAATTTGAATCATTTGCTATTATTGTTATGTTGGATGTTCAGGCGTTTCTGGATATTTTGACAAGAGTGCTGATGACAACTGATGAGGAAGTAAGATGTGGGTGAGAGAAACAAAATGAGGAAAACATGAACTAACAATCACAAGAAGAAATAAACCACAAGGCCTGGTCTAGAAGATCCTAGGGCAGGGGTTGGCAAACTTAAACACTCCAAGAGCCATTTGGACCCGTTTCCCACAGAAAAGAAAACCCCGGGAGCCACAAAATGCTTCCCGTGCCTGACTATTTCCTGAGTAGCCACAAAACTAGTATATGTGATTGAATTAAACATTCTGTTTTCTTCTGAAACTTTTCTTTTCTTGGATTTAACCAAGGTTGGCCTATCAGGGGTTGAAAAACTCAATAAATCATGGTGCCTGACATTGGCGGTTATGATGCATATTTTGAGCAACAGGGAGCCGCAGCAGAGGGAGGAAAGAGCCACATGCGGCTCCAGAGTCATGGTTTGCTGACCCCTGTCCTAGGGCTTCTTTGGTTTCCTGAGATCAATCAATCAATCAATCAATCAGTTTAATTTGTAGACCGCTCCCTCTCCCCAAAGGGACTCGAGGCGGTGCACAGGAAATTAAAAAGCATATAAACATAGACCCATTATAAATATAGCAGGCCTAAAGTTGTAAAACTCTATAGATTGTGGTGACAGCTGGTGTTGGCTGTTGCTAGGCAGAAAATGAATAATGGCCCATGTTGGTTGCAGCAAGAAAAGTTTAATTTACAGGTAGTTCTTGTAAATTACAATTTTAACAGTCACTAAATAACCATTAAAATTCATTTAGGTGACCGTTCAAAATGACATCATCACTGAAAAGTGAATTATGACTTAAGACCATTGTAGTATCCCCATGGCCATGTGATCAAAATTTGGATGCTTGGCAAGTAGCATGTATTTATGACGGTTGAAGTATCTCTGGGTCACGTGATCAATTTTTGCAACCCAAAGGTGCTTTTTTAAGAGGCAACTGGACTTTTTCAGCTTCTTGGATGAGAAGCAAAACATCTTTCAAAAAAAATAAGAAAGTCCAGTTGCCTCTTGAAAATCACCTTTGGGACAACCATGACCTGGATGACTGAGAATCTCCATAGACATCTTTTGCAACTTTCTGACAAGCAAAGATAATGGGGTATCCAGATTCACTTGTCTACTGTCTTAACTCACTCACTTAACTGTGACAACAAAGGGCATAAAATGTTGGCAAAATGCAAGAATGACTGTTTTGTTTAGCAACTGAAATTTGTGGTTGTAAGTTGAGGACTACCTATAGACCTTTATTACCCTGCATGCAGAGGTAGACTGCTGGGGGTTCGCAGGGGTTCAGGAGAACCCTTAGCTAAGAATCTGTGTACTTCAGAGAATCCCCAAATCCCACTTCTGGCTGGCCCTGCCCACCTCACTCCCCCCAGGAATCCCCACGCGACGTGTTTTGGATACAGGCAAGTGCAGGGTGCACACAGAGGCTCAGGGAGGGTGAAAAACGGGCCTACCAGCAGTTTGGGAAGAGTTTTTGCCATCCCGGAGGCTCAAAGAAAGCCTCTGAAGCCCAGGGAGGGTGCAGGAGGCTGAGTAGGCCACACCCACCATTGCCATGCCCACCTATCAACTGGGCAGAGAACCCCTTGCTAAAATTGTTGAAGCCCACCCCTGCCTGCATGGTATTTGGAGCCCATCATGCTGGATCCTTTAACCTTTCCAGACAGATTTTTCAGCTAGCTTGCAGGGAAGTACACAAGACACCTCAGTCTATTAAATTTATTGAACCCATGGAAGACCTGATATGTGCACCGAGCTCTCTTGGACACATTTCTCCATTAATTTTCAAAGGAGAGGCAGCCCCATGCCAGGAAAAAAATTGGGGACAGGGAAAGAAGATTAATAACTTCCATGTGGTGTGTCCACATGGCTGTGTTCACATTATGTTAAATTGGCAGAGGGTAGCTCTTCCCTTTGTCTAGACTTTGTTGTCGCAAACGCAGTGCTTCAAGCTTTCTGTCACTTATCTGCTAAAACCAGCTTTTCCTCCACAACAAAATAATGGAGTGTCTGCTGCTGTTGCACTCGGACATTCCTTTTGTAAGCCACAGACTGGTTAGGATAATCATTATTACCAACATTGAGGGTTAACCACCCCCACCCACCCCCAGCAAATGTCATTTCCACAAGGAAAAGGCCAAAGGAGGGTGTCTTTCTTTCTTTCTTTCGCCCTTTCTTCAATTGTTATCTGGCAGGAGCTAACAGAAATCTATTTAATTTTTGAATTGTTTCATCCCCACCCCATTCCAGAGTTCATTAAGAATCTGTCTCATCTGCTGCATAGTTATTGTATGGGTATATTCCTTTCAGCTTTATCCATGACATTTCTTTCTGATGGCATATTATTACAGGGGTGGAATTGTCTTTCAGTTCTGAGTGGTAATTTATTTGGAACATGCTGGCGTCTTACTATTTTTCACACAGGAAAACTAATATCCTTTGCTAAATTGGGAGGAGGAAGGGATCTGCTTAAGAAGATGTATAATTATAATTTAATTGAAATATAGTGAATGAAAATGACTGAGATTGTGCTTATGAAAACAAATAACGTCAAAATAAAACATTGTTTCCTGCTCTTCATATATTAAGTAGACTCCCCGTGGCTTTCAGTAGACTTCCAGACCACGCATATGAAAGTAAGCTTTATTTTGTTTTAGTTAATTTATCTAGGGTGGCATCCAAACTGTGCTACCCTGGATTAGAAACTACCTGGTGCCCTCTAAATTCTGTAATCTCCCAGCCAACATATCCATTTATCCAAGCGATTATATACTGCAAGCCATGTAGCACAATGTAGAATGCCAAACATAGTTGAAATGCCTATTTGAATTTTAAAAATCAATCCATCAATCAAAAGCACAACTGCTGTTTAAATCCTTAAGCTACTGCAGAATCTGAACTACCCTTCGATGAATCCCAGAATTACAGTATCACTTATCACCTTTAAGCGCTCTACATGGGGCTACCCTTGAAGGGTATCCAGAAGCTACAGTTGGTACAAAATGCAGTCACCCAAGCATTCCCAGAGTTATGCTTATAACACCTCTGCTACAATTAGTGCATTGCTGTAAACAATGCAAGACATGACCAGGGCATGTCACAGATCTGCCGGGGGAGGGGGGAGGGTTTTCACAGGTATCATGGCATAAAAAGAAGAAAGGGGAGGAGAAAGATGAAAGAAGGAAAGATGAAAGGGCAATAAGGTTTTGTGTATACATGATAGGAAATTGGGAGGGAGGAATGACAGGTGAGAAGGGCCATAGCAATGTGTTTGTACTACAGCATCCCATGCCCAGGCACCCTGAGAAATATGTGGATTACCCCCAAACCAGAGGTTCTACCGGTTCGGACTGGTTTGCCCAAACCGGTAGCTCTGATTTCAAGCCGACAGTGAACCTAACTGTTTCTGTGAAAGTGGGCCCACCCGCCTGTCCACCTCTGCATCATACAAACCTTTATTTCTGCTTCTGATCAGGCTCAGCAAATTGAATTGCTGCTCCTCAGCTGTTTTCCTTGCTCCTTTCCTTGTTTTCAATGTGGAAATTCAATTTTTTCTTAACTGCACATACACACGCTCAGCAAACCCGTAGTGAAGCCGGTAGGATCCCACTCCTGCCCCAAACATCTCAGAGTTCTCAAAACACCTTGGTGAGTTCCGATTGGCTGGAAATGAACTGACCACGTGGGGCGGGCCTGGGCTGGGGAAAAAAACTACACCTTATTCTAGTATCCAGCAAGTGAGGTACTTTCAGAGCTGGCTTGACATAGTGACTGCAACCATCACTATTAGTTAAAAGAGTGCTTTAACCAAATGGAATTGAAGTCTTTTCTTTCCTAAGGGATCAAATTGGGGAAGGTCTGACAGCATAAGTAACTGACAGAAGAACCTCTTGATCCAGGAAGGGGCATAACTGGTGTGCAACTTGAAGTTGAGCAAAGACCCTCCTAGCCAAGACTTTCAGCTGCTTCTCAAACAGGAGTCCTGTGTCCGTGACGACTCCCAAATTACACACTGTCTGAGACAGTACAATCCCACCTAGGACCAAAGATGGCAATAATAATACTGCTTTGAATGGCAGCATTGTAAAATGAAAGCAGATTTGAATACATTTTTGTTAGTCGTTTGTCATTACGTTTTATAATACTTGGTAGAAGAGACAAGTATATATGAAAAAGCCCATCACTCTCCCAAAGTTTATATGACTACAAACTTTTAGTAAGCTCAATCAGTCCTGGCTGATCAAAGCTCCCTTCCAGCTGTCAGACATGATGGAAATGCACATTCTGGAAATCAATAGGCCTTCGTTCAAAGAAACCTAGAGGCAGCCAGTCCTTTAAGAAGTTATAATACTATTGCTGCTGCTTGTTGTGGGCACATTCATTCTCTCTCTCCCCCCTCCACTATATCTATCTAGCCAAACAGCTTTTTCCCCATGAAGAATAATTTTTGGAGCGAGTCTTGAGAAATGAGAATGCAGTTTTTTGATAGGGCAAAGGGGATGGGCATAGATGTGGAGTCAACGAAAGCAGCAGAGATTAGTAGAGATTACATTCCCCGAGATCTTATTCTGAGAAAAGGGATTTCTCATATGAGGCATGAGTTGATCATTTGTTACAAGTCCTATTCATGATTTTGAATGATCTAGAAATGAAATGATAGTTTGGAAAGTTTTGAGGAGGAAGACAGTCATTTATCCAATGAGGAGCAGAAAACATTCTGCAGGGAATAATTTGAGGCAATCTACAAGTCAGGTAACCAATGTTGGAAGGAAAATCCATCTGGTTCAGGTCCAAGCTGGGAGAAAGATGCTGGAAATAACATGGAGGCTGATTGGAAAGAAATACTCTATTTATTGAAGAGCAGAATCAACACACACACACACACACACACACACACACACACACAGTATGCAGTTCTGGGACAGCTGACAAAATGGAGTTGAGAATAGAGTGGGTTTTTATGCCTTTTGATCTCTATGGGGTCACATAGGGGTCATGGCTGACTCTATAGGCAAAAGCAGAATGTAAATCCTTGTCTGAGCTAATTTTTGTCTTGCCTAATTGTGTTGCTTATCTGGAGTCTATGTCTGACCTTTTCTTTTTGAATAGATGACCAATGATCTGCATTTCTAAAATCTGGCCTCTTCAGTTTCTGCTTGGGGCAGGGAGACTGGAGCTGGTTTCTGCCTCCCTTAAGATTTCCCCCCATTTCTCTTTAGGGGAAATATTCTCTCTTATCTTTTTAATATTTCCCAAAATATTTCATTCTCTAGGAGGGTGGGTGGGTGCTGACTTTCTACACCAACATGTGTGTACATATAACAAATACGAAGGAAAAAATAAAATCAGTGGGTGATTTTTAGTCATACTATACTAATATGAGCAAGCAAAAATGAATCAATTCTAGGCCAGGTCTCCTATAAGTATGGCATAGCTTTCTGGAAATGAACCAGAGGAAAGAAATTTGTTTCAATTTATATGTGTATATAGGATTATAAGAAGGTGGGGGATAGAATTTACTTTAGCTGACTGGTTACCTCATAGTTGCTGCTCTGTTGCAATTTTTTTTTGGGAGGACTTATTTTCAAGGAAGAGCTTATTTTAGCACATGTGCTCAAAATTGGACTTATTATCTGGGGAGGTCTTATATTCAGGGAAACAGAGTAATATATTTATTGTCCTGTAACAATTGTAATGAAACAGACTAAACAATAGGGCAAGCCTGTTGTGGAACAGCCATTAGTACTTCTCATGATGGGTGATAGTGAACATGTGAATTGTTGCAACAGGTAGTAAATCTTTTCTAAACTTGTGCTTTATTTTAATCACAATGAACCACTTATTGCATCACGGAAGGCATTTCTTAAATGTCACAAAAGTTGTAGTGAGTTTTAAAATCTTTCATAATTTAGAAGTCATCATTCCACAACATTGCATCTGAACAGATTTAAACCATTACAAAGAATTATAACAAAACCAGCAAAGAAACGAGGGCAGGAAGAGCATTTTATGGATTTCATATACTCTAGTCTAGGCCTAAATTTTCTGGGCTGTAGAAACAGAGATTGAAGGAAATGATACCAATGTATACAAGATCCCAAGTGATAGCAATGTTCACAAAGGGAAAAAGTTAAGGATTTCTTTATTTTCAGAGAGGCTTGGCTTGAGTCAGGGGTGATTGTCACTTCCCTTCCCTTCTAGTTCATAAATGTGTGCACGCTCGCTCCGGTGCACATTTCATTTTCACGCATCCCATCTATGCATGCACTTTGTTAAAAAAAAATCACGAAATAGAACGAAATAGAGCCAGGGCAGGTGGGCAGGGCCACCCATGATTTCTGCTACTAGTTCTGGCGAACTGGTCTGAACCAGCAGAATACCACCTCTGACTTGAGTGATTTGTAGGACTAGGTATCTAAAGAAAGATAACTTTAATTTGGGCAACTTAGCTACTAAATTGGGTGCGCTTCAAGGTGTTGATGACCATCTTTAAATCGCTCCATGGCACGGGACCTGGATATTTGCGAGACCGCCTCCTACCACACACCTCCCTTCGACCTGTCTACTCGCACAGGGAGGGCCTCCTCAGGGTGCCGTCGGCCGGTCAATGCCGTCTGGCGATTCCCAGGGGTAGGGCCTTCTCTGTGGTGGGCCCAGCTCTCTGGAACGACCTGCCTCCTAATATTCGTACTATCATTGACCTGCGCCTCTTCCGCCGGGAGCTCAAGACACATTTTTTCCAGCTGGCCGGCCTGGTTTAGACTTCAGACTTTGACTTTACTAACTATTTTTTAGAGGGTTCTAGTGTTTTAAACTTTTTAGCACAGTTATTAATTTAATTTGGGTTTTAGTGGTTGAATGTATTTATTGAGATGTATGTACTATTTGTATTTTACCTGCTGTGCACCGCCCTGAGTCCTGCCCGGACAGGGGGTGGTATAAAAGTCTAAATAAATTAAATTAAAATTAAATTAAATTACTATACAGAACACTTATTTTCAATTCACTGTTGTTCATTCAGTAGCAGGCAATTTTATCTTTGCTCCAATCCTCTACCTATATATCTATTAGATTGGTCGGACAGCTTAGAGTTGTACAGATTTAGAAAGATTACCTTGAAGGAGGTATGTAAGGTCCATTACCAAAGGCAACAAAGGATCAAACCATTTAAAAAAAAAAATCTAAAATATCGAGTACATGTTTGAAAGAGGCTCAGACACCTGCCTAATTAATTGAACTAAAAGAAGGGGACAAAGTACAGTACAATAATATTGGAAGATTAGGTTATTATTCCCGTCTCAATAAAAGTAGTTTTAGCTATTCTATAGAATTTGTTTGCTTTTTTGTTATTTCAGTTTCTATAGTCCCTCCCCCCCATCTCAATCAATATCTTTGGGTGGTTTATAATTATATATATAGAGAGAGAGAGAGACAGAGAGAGAGAGAGAGAAATAAAAATACTAAAAACATCTTAAAACACCAGAAACCAATAAAAACCCATAAAACATCTGAAATGGATATGATTGAAATCAACTGAGGTGATTGCTTAATGTGATCCAGCTAGTACAGTGATTTGGAAAATGCCTAACTTGAATTGCTGGTCTCTCTCTCTCTCTCTCTCTCTCTCTCTCTCTCTCTCTCTCTCTCTCTCTCTCTCTCTCTCTCTCTCTCTCTCTCTCTCTCTCTCTCTCTCTCTCTCTCTCTCTCTCTCTCTCTTTCACACACACACATACACACACACACACCATGAACAAATTAGAAAAAATTATCTATCTCCCCCACTACCACACACAAATCTAGGCCACTTTGAACAGTCAGAAGCAGGGTCATAGCTGGGCTTAAATTAGATGTTGGAACCTCAACTTCATCCCTAGCACCACCACCGCTAATCAAAAGGGTCACCTTGTGCTATTCCCCAAGATATGCGAGCCTTAGGAAATCGGGATTGCCCTGTGCTTAGCATGACCCAGGATCTGCTGCATGCCAGTTAACTTCAGGTGATGTTCTTTTCTGTTGATTGACACCTGTCCTAACTGTGGCTGTTTTAGGTCACAGAAAGTCTTCGTTCTTGAAGTAGCTTCAGAGATTGTTCTCCTGTGCCCTCTGCAACCTCTGAAAACTGCATATAAGCACAACCCATAGTTGTGCAATTTCCAGAGAGCCTGATGGGTAAGTGAAAGGATATCCCATTCTCAGGTGGCATCCAAAAATTGTGCAAAAACAGGATGTGCTTTTGAGAACAATTTTTGTCACGTATTGGTGAATGCTTGGGTATCATCCAAGATATCACAGTGTATCACCTTTGACACACATGTCCTAGGTGCACCATAACTGTCTTAGCAGTTCTTATGAGTTTAGTAAGTATTAGCTTTGGTCATAAAGCTAATTACATTTTTGTTTTGTTTTGAGGGTTATGGTCTATTTCTTGTTTTAAATGACTTTTGCATATCTTATGGTATGTAAAAGATAATCAGCATACAGAATTGCCTTTTCCAACTAGGACAATGTTGAATTCCCAGATAACGAAACTATTGACTGGAAATTATAAGGGATGTATGTCTAGAACGTTTGGTCTGTAATGCTAAGAGAAGGTTGCTACAGGATTTCACAGGAAGCATTAGCTAATTGGTATTTCTGATCTTCACATGAAATTGAAATTAAATAGTTTAGTATTGCTTTAATTTCCTTTGCCTTTTTATTGTTGTTAGCTGTATTCATTAAAATATTAAAATTAATCAGTTGTTACCAACAGCCTCAGGAAAAATCCAATTAATTTCACAAACAAACATTCATGTTTTCAGTAACAAAGCAGCAATAGAAGCAGAACCCCGAGAAATTTAAAGTGCCTATACCAGATGCTGAACCCCTCCAATATTGACAGAATCTGTATACTTGGCAGCTAAGCGTTAATGGAGACACCTGACTGACTTTCTCAATAAATTATTAACTGAAGGAGTTGGAAGAATTTGCTGTGTTTTCCCAGCATGCATCTTATTAAATATAGTGAAGGAGCTAAGAAAAGTCCTTGAAGATCTGTGAACTTCAATTCCTATAGAATTCTGGGACCTGAAGTCCACCCAGGTTGCCAAGGTTGAGAAATACTGATTTAGAGAATTCTTGTAGAAAAAAACATATGTGTTTTCAGGGAATTTATGTCATTTTACGAAATAAAGCCTTACGCCTTCATAATGAGAGCCCAAATGCCTTTATCTCTGCCTTACGTGTGCATACATTATACAAAGAAAATGCAATTGATACAAAGAATATCAAAACACTAGCATTTGAAAATTCATACTTTTAAATGAATAATGAGGTAGGAGAAATTTGAAATATACATATGCATGCCATATGAATATGTCCCAAGTAATGAGAACTGAAGAAGTGTCTTGGATGAGAGATGAAATGTCTTCAAGGAAAAAACCAAAGTCCAGCTATCTTTTGAAAAGCACCTTTGGGACAACCATGACCTGGATGACTATGAATCTCCATAGACATGCATCCAAAGTAATGTTTTCTTTCAGCTAAGAAGTTAAGCTGAAATGGAAGTTTGAATGGATATTTTGATAACATTTTTCAATGGCAATAAAACCAGCATAAAAGACAGAAATGCCTAACTGGGGGGGAAAGTCATTGCTGTGTATTATTTTTGCAAGCTTGGTCTTTTTACAAGGAGAAGTCAAATGCATTTATTTTTTGGTAAACTTCTAAATGTGTTGGAATTTTTGAAAATATATGAAGAGCCCTGAAGTAGCTTGCTGAAAATAGGTAGCTGTTGTGGCCCAGCCGGGACCGGCTGAGCTGCTGATGGACTCTGATAGCGAGGAACAATATGAGTCTGCCCCGGAAGCTGAGGAAGACCCTGGGGGGTGTTCGGAGTCAGAGCAGGGACCAGAGAGGCTGGTTGGCCACCAGGAGGCCCCTGAGGCATGGAGCAGTGGGGAGGATCAAAAGCTGTTTGTTCCTGATGCTAGAGTAAGAAGAGTTGAGAAGCGGAGGCAGCAACTCCATAGGCAGGCTCACCGATTGTGATTAAGCACGAGGTAGTTGCTGATTGGCCCCTCCCAAGAGAGCTTATAAGTGAGGCGATGGGAGGGGACATTTGCAGGAAACAACTGTTTGGAAAACAGCCATGAATATCTGTCTGTGAATTCAAGCCTGTGCCTGTTCTGTGAAGGAGTTTTGAATATCTGTGTGAAAGGTCACTGCAGAGCTAAGCTTGTGACGTGAGTTGTCTGGGCTTTCAGCCAAAGGACTTGTTATCTTGTTGATTAACAGTGACAAACAGCCAAGCCTGTGTTCTTGTCTATTCAGAGGCCTGAGACAGAACAGATAGCGATGAGAGGAATGATGTGAAAGGTAACTGTGATCAAAATAGTAATAGAAATAGTGCCTATTTAATAAACTGCAAGCATATAATATGTAGTACATATAGGATGAAACCTTGTTGACTCTGGAAACTGAGCCAACATTTGGAATTTCTTCTAGAAGCCTGCTGAATTTGTATTCACGACAGGATTATGCAGAATTCATAAACTTTGCCATTTGTTGCTACTTCAGCAGAGATATGCACAGCAGTCTGCTTTCTCTCACATAGTCAGGTTTACTGACACCTAGCTCCAGGCAGCATTAAAATGTCTAATTATCTCCCAAGTCAATAGTAGCAATTTTCTGTTTTACAATCTTCCTAAATTTCCCCTTTCAGTTTTGACTAGTGCTGAATGCTGCTTTAACTCAGCTAGAAAAGTGGCTATGTCTGTTTACTTAATTGACTTGCTTACCCAATCCTCAATCGACACAGCTAGGCTGTTGTCCTAAGGATAGGACAAATTGGGTTTCCATAGCTTTACTGATTGCATTGAGGATGGAACATATTATGAAATATCCCATGACTCCTCTCACATCATATTTTCAAGATTCTTGGGATTTTTTTGCTTATGTGTTTTTGACAAAAAAAATCTTATCTTGTATACCTATAAATTGTCATCAATGAATATGTAAAAGAAAGTTGATCTGAGGAACGATGGGGTTTTATTTCTTCTAAGCTAATAATCAGGTTGGCAATGTATCTATTTTCTTTCTTCACATTAAGTATAGATGCCTTCCTGCGAGAAGACTCCTACGAGACCCTTGGACTGCAAGGGGATCAAACCAGTCAGTCCTAGAGGAGATCAACCCTGACTGCTCTTTAGAAAGCCAGATCCTGAAGATGAAACTCAAATCCTTTGGTCACTTAATGAGAAGGAAGGACTCACTGGAGAAGAGCCTCATGCTGGGAAGGATTGAAGGTAAAAGAACAAGGGGGTGACAGAGAATGAGGTGACTGGATAGAGTCACCAAAGCAGTCGGTGTGAGCTTAACTGGACTCCAGAGGATGGTAGAAAACAGGAACATCTGGAGGAACATTGTCCATGGGGTCATGACTTTGCAACTAACAACAACATATATGCCTAAATGATTAATAATGATGATAATAATGTGTATATGTGTGTGTGTGTGTGTGTGTGTGTGTGTGACAACACCCTGTTAAGCCCCAATTAAGGGAGGAAGCATACGGCTCTCCTTTTCTGCCTTTCGGCTCATCACCAGAAAGCATCTAGACAGAAAGCCATGAATTCCGTTGTGTAATTTTTTTATATGTGTGTTACGTTTTTGAGCTGATCAATAAATAAGTCAGATCTATCCTAGTCTCCCTGACTTATTTATTGATCAGCTCAAAAACGTAACACACACACAGACACAGACACAGACACAGACACACACACACACACACACACAGACACACATATATATGTTAGTTTTATGAGCTGATCAATAAATTTTAAATTTGAGAGACCAAGATAGATCTATTTCGAGCTTATTAGCTCTCATCAGTTGGTCACACCCCCACTGGGATTCGAACCGGGGCTGAAATGCATCCAAGGCAGAAGTCTAGCACTCCAGCCTAACCGGCTCTACCCATTGCATCAGCTGAGACAGGAGTATTTACTATAGGGTATAGAGTATTTAGTATAGGAGTATTTAGTATAGGGAAACAGTATGTCTCCTCCCTTAATGGGGCCCTAACAGGAAGTTGTGAAAACAATTATCTATCTCTCTATCTATCTATCTATCTATCTATCTATCTATCTATCTATCTATCTATCTATCTATCTATCTATCTATCTATCTATGCTGGTATTGTTGTATTCGGGTGTTTTCCCGTGTAAGCATGAAATTATTTTTGCAACGTTTTGGCAAGATCTCACTTGCCATCTTCAGGCTTCGAAGATGGCAAGTGAGATCTTGCCAAAATGTTGCAAAAGCAATTTCATGCTTACACAAGAAAACACCTGAATACAACAATACCAGCATACCTACACTCGTGAAAATCTACGAATATATATATATATCTCTTAATTATTAAATCAGCCCTTAAAAATCTAATACATACCTAAAAAAACAGCAGCAATCTTAATGGGTCTCTGTCTGGATGATCTCTAGGTTGAGTCGAAGGGCAGAGAAGGATGACAGTTTGTCCCCTCCCTTAAACGGGCCTAAAAACAGGAGCTGTAAAAATATTCTCTCATCAATAAGAGTCCTGTAAAAGGCTGATGTAATCAGGGAAAGCCGGTTAGCTCAAGGCATAGGAAGGCTTGCCTGAAATGCTGGAAAGTGCCGGTTCAAATCCCAGTAGATGAAGTATGGCCAGTTGAAGAAGGCTAAAAAGCCTGAAATAGATCTATCCTGGTCTCTTAATTATTAAATCAGCCCTTAAAAATCTAACATATATATATATATATGTTAGTTTTATGAGCTGATCAATAAATTAAATTAGAGAGAGACCAGGATTGATCTATTTCGAGCTTATTAGCTCTCATCAGCTGGCCATACTCCTTACTGGGATTCGAACTGGGGCTATGTTGCATGCAAGGCAAGAAGCCTAGCATTTAAGCCAAGCCAGTTCCCCTTATTGCATCAGCTTAGACAGGGTATATTAGTATAGGTAATTGTTTCACAACAACCTGTTATTATTAGGCCCCAATTAAGGGAGGAGACATACTGTTTCCTTTCCTGCATTTTGACTCATCACCAGAGATCATCTAGACAGCAAGCCAAGAATTACGTTGTATAATATTTTAGATATATGTGCTAGTTTTATGAGCTGATCAATAAATTAAATTAGAGAGAGACCAGGATAGATCTATTTCGAGCTTATTAGCTCTCATCAGCTGGCCATACCCCTTACTGGGATTCGAACTGGGGCTATGTTGCATGCAAGGCATGCAACATAGTGATGAGTCGAAATGGTGATGAGTCTCTGGTGATGAGTCGAAAGGCAAGAAAGGAAACAGTATGTCTCCTCCCTTAATTGGGGCCTAATAATAACAGGTTGTTGTGAAACAATTACCTATACTAATATACCCTGTCTAAGCTGATGCAATAAGGGGAACTGGCTTGGCTTAAGTGCTAGGCTTCTTGCCTTGCATGCAACATAGCCCCAGTTCGAATCCCATATAATCTCCATGCATTATTACACACATACATACATACATACATACATACATACATACATACTATATTGATAATATGAAATTTTATATAAATTGTAAGCGAGGACTATGGAGATGATGTCAAAAAGTTTTGTTATAAAAGATAAACAATTCTATATAGAATAGAATATAAAGATGTAATACTACTGGATGATTTTAGGATGACGAATGAAACACCATAATATAAATCTATTTTAAATCTATTTTAAATTTAGAATATTTTATATAAAAAGGATATAATAAAAGTTATAGTCAGTGAATGTTTAATGTTTAATAATCAGTCAAATTACATCTGATTTGATAATATGTGATCTTATATGAATTCTAAGTGATGACTATCGAAGGGATGCACAGAAGCCTTGTAACCAATCGACACACTGTTAGTAATGGAAGATGCTTTTATGTTCTTTGTCTTGTTTGTTTGTGTTTGTTTAAAAGTAAAAACTTTTCAAAAAACAGCAACAACAACATATATGCCTTCCACACCTGGATGTTGTGTTGTGGGGCTTTAGTGCAGCTTGGAAACTTAGCTGATTAATTATGTAATGGTTTAGATTCAGTTTTGCAGAACGTAGTTTACCTTCCCACGAAACGTCCTTTGCAAACACATTCATGTGTTTGCTAAAAGCAATTTGATTCTACCTTATGGGGAAAGGGGAGAGAAAGAAGACAGTATTCAAAAAACAGATGGGAAAAAATTAGATGGGAAAAATTGGATTTTTAAAGACAGTTCACAAAAAAGAAAAAAACCCCACCCTTAAACCACATTCTTTTGATCTTCGTGTCCCTTAAAACAGGGGTCTCCAATCTTTGCAACTTTAAGTCTGAAGGACTTCAGCTCCCAGACTTCTCCAGCCAGCAGAACTGAAGTCCTTCAGGCTTAAAGTTGCAAAGGTTGGAGACCCCTGCCTTAAAATATGCTTCAGAAACTGTGCCAATTGGTCTGAGCCCACAATTTCAAAAAATAATAGAGAAGAATCACAAAGACGTGATGCAGTTCAAAGGTCCAGAAGAATGGGATGGTTCTAAAACATATATACATGTACTTTAATTTTGTCACAAATAATTGATTGTACTGTTACAAACCATGTCTGGGATTCAAAAGAAAAAAAGACAGGATGCTGCTAACTCTGACCTTCTTTTTTTTTTTTTGAAAAATAATCTTTATTAATATAAATATAAAATATAACATTTAACAAATATAAAAGGAAATCGACGTACATTTTTAGGGCGGAAAGGAAGGTAGGGGGAGAGAAGAGGGGGAAGATAGAAAAGAGAGAAGAAGAGGATGGACATACCGGGGATATAGCTATTCCCCTAATTCAAACATTTTTGTTTGTCCCAGTCTGTTCTATTCATTATTATATACATTTTAACTTAACTATCTGCATATATCTCTCTACAATTATCTTAAGTTCAATATCATCTCACTTGTTCCTTGTATTTATTTCACATTTATATTAATTGGTTGTTTGCTTTGGTATCCTTTTGTTCTCTTGTCGTACCATATGTACCATTTTTCCCATGTTTGAGCATAAATTGACTCTGATTTGTCTTTTAAGGCATATGTTAACCTATCGGATTCAGCACAGTTAAATTTTTTAGATATGATTAGGTGTCTGTTGGTATATTACTATCTTTCCATTGTTGGGCAATGGCCATCCTTGTTGCAGTTGTAATATGTATAAAAAGGTACCAGTCTTGGTTCTGACTAACTCTGACCTTCTTGATGCAATTTTCAGATGCACACTAATATCAAAGTGAACAATTTTGGATAGTGCGGGTATTCAAAGAACTCTGGAGTCAAAAATCATCCCGATGCAAATTATAAGCAATGAATTCTTTAGAATTCAGTGGCATTTACTTTTGAGTAACCATGCTTAGGACTCTGCTGAATGTAACCATATATAATTGGATGCATCAGCCCTATCATTTGCTCTCAGATTGCACCTGAATCATACAAATAGCACAGCCTGAAGCTAGTGAATTATATGAAAAAAATATGCATGATATTTGATCCATTTATATCATGTTTTATCAAGCAACCATCTATCAAGAATAAAAACACCTTATTTTTACCAGTAGGAAACATTCCCAATTGTAAACACTGGCAAAATGACCTATGAGGACAAAGGAATTAGCACTCAAAACCTTTCAAAGAACCATTTCATTTGCATTTAAAAGGCAGTTATTGTGAGTAATTATAAACTAATTAAATATTGATTATTACAAGAGCCCCTTTGTGATTTAGGTTGTATGAGCTATAGGAATAGATCCAATTATAACCTAATTTAAACTACACCAGTAATAAATGTGCAATTAAATATCATTATTAAAATTTGTTTTTTTTATTTATTTGCAAAGAACATTAAATAATTTAGAGATAATTTTTGTGTTTTACATATTACTATATATTATCAGTTATCTACCTGAGTAGCTACAGTAAATGAGATAGCAACTCCTTTCTTTTATGTATGATCTTTATTTTTAGCTGGTTTAATCCTACATAAAAGAATTTATTTACTGCATAAATCTTTTAAATTTGCAAAGAAAGTTCACACTCTTAAGTCATGACATGCAATCTGGAAACACACCAACAATTGGCTCTTATTATTTGGAAGTGCCATGCAAACTTCCTGATTACAGGCCAAATATTGCCAGTGTCTCCTATTCACTTTACAACCTTCTATCTGACTCTTGTCCTCTTTTCTCCAGTTTGAGAAGAGAAAGTTATGTCCAATCATCAGAGTTTTTCCTCAGTTTGTAAGGCCTTAAATAACGTCCACTGATTTCTGTGAAAAGTACTTTAAATCTTACTTGCCATATAGCAGGGATGGCGAACCTATGGCACGCGTGCCACAGGTGGCACACATGGAGCCATTTGTCAGGGCACGTGAGGTGTTGCCCTGTCAGCTGGCCAGTGCATGCTGGCCAGCTGATCAGACATTTTTAAAGCCATTTTTCGCCCTCCACAGGCTTTATAGGAGCCTGGGGAGGGCAAAAACAGCCTCCCTCAACCCACCCCCGGAGGCCCTCTGGAGGCTTCAGGAGCTCCCCTGAAGCCTCCAGAGCGCAAAAAAACCCTGCCCTATGGGCAAATTGGAAGTTCAAAAATGGATTTCCAGTTTGCTTGTAGGGCTGGTTTAAGCCCTCCAGAGCCTTCAGGGGCCTTCTGGAGGCGCCCCTGAAGGCTCTGGAGGACTAAAAATGGCCCTGTGAGCAAACCGGGAGTCACTTGTAGGGTCGTTTTTAGTCCTCTGGAGGCTTCAGAAAAGCTCCTGAAGCCTCCAAAGGGCCTCTTGGGGGGGGGGAGGCTGTTTTCGCTCTCCCCAGGCTCCTATAAAGCCTCTGGAGCCTGGAGAGGGCAAAGAAAAGCATGTAAAAATGGGGGGGAGTGCCCGTCATGCACGCATACGCACTGGGGCAGTGCTCATTGCATTATGGGTGCGGCACACCCACGCATGACCCTCTCCTGCGTTCTCCCCCTTATGGCACGCAAGCCTAAAAAGGTTTGCCATCACTGCCATATAGCCATGATTGCAAACCTATGGCCGCATGTGCGCCAGATGGGGCATGTGCAGGGCCCACCCATGCATGTGCAGGGGAAGAGGGGCGTGCCGTGGTGCACCCATGCATGGGGATGGGGTGCATGTGCACATGCACAGGGGTGGGGTGCATGCAGGGGGTGCATGTGCATGCAGGGGGTGGGGTGCATGTGTGTGGGTCACACACTTTGCATCTTGGGGGTTTAGGCATATGTGCGCGCATTCTCATGCACTTTGGGCACTCAGTCTGGAAAAGGTTAGCCACATAGAGAGATTTTTTAAGTGGGTTCACTGCAAGGAAAGGAAGGGCTCTCTCACCCTAAGTCTGTAATATTCCCTTTATAAACACAAAAAAAACCCCATTCATTTTCCTGCAAAGAAGCTTTGAAATAGCTTCATTAATGTCAATCAATTGACTTTTGTTTGTTTTCTGCTTAGTTCACTGCACTGGAGGGAAACACCCACCTCCCTAACTCTGTGAAAAACAGTCCTTGTGACATAGATTCCTTGGAGGCCTAATTCTAACACATGAGAGTTGAGGCAGGTTTAGGAGAGTACATGCATGTATGTGTAGAAATCAAATCTATTTATGTATGGAGTGCATTTGTGATGGTGCGCATGCACCATCATTTGACTACATGGTCAAACTCTGATGGTTCTATTTTGGCTTCTGCCTATTTCACTCTTAATTCTGAGTTCCCAACAGAAAATCCAACAAGAAAAAAAAACCTTCACTTTGCACATAGCATACTACTGAACTGTTCCCATCCCAACACTGACCAGATGAAACACATGCTACACTTGGAATACTGCATTCAGTTTTGGTCACCACGATGTAGAAAAGATGTGCAGAGTGCAGAGTGCAGAGAAGAGCAACAAAGATGATTAGGGGATTGGAGACTAAAACATATGAAGAACGGTTGCAGGAACTGGGTATGTCTAGTTTAATGAAAAGAAGGACTAGGGGAGACACGATAGCAGTGTTCCAATATCTCAGGGGTTGCCACACAGAAGAGGGAGTCAAACTATTCTCCAAGGCACCTGAGGGCAGAAATAGAAGCAATGGGTGGAAACTAATCAAGGAGAGAAGCAACTTAGAACTGAGGAGAAATTTCCTGACAGTTAGAACAATTAATCAGTGGAACAGCTTGTCTCCAGAAGTTGTGAATGCCCCAACACTGGAAGTCTTCAAGAAGATGTTGGATAGCCATTTGTCTGAAATGGTATAGGGTTTCCTGCCTAGGCAGGGAGTTGGACTAGATGACCTCCAAGGTCCCTTCCAACTCTGCTATTGTATTATTGTATAAACCACAGGAAAAGGGAACCACCTCCATAGGGTACTTGTCATCAACATGGCTGATTCAGAAGGTATTAAAACTGAAAGATCATGAAGCACATTAGATGATCACACTGATCCCAACCCACCCTTTTCCATAAGGTCATCTAGAAGTGCAACCAATACTGTCACTAGATCATATCAGGTGGTATCAAATTCATCAAACCTGAATTCTTCAAGCATTTTAAAATAAACTCGTAATTTAATTTACCCCCCCCCCCCAAAATTTCTTTGCAGTGTACTTAGACCACATCTGGGTTAGCAAGCACATCTGGCTTACCAGCATTAGCCATTTCATTCTGCTATTTGTTTTTATTCAGTCGGTAAGACACACCTACCACAACTAGTCCCCTGTTCTCTAAAGGCACTGTGAAGGGAGGATGCTCACTCACCATTTGTTTGATCTCTTGGCTGATGGACTCGCAGCAACTCAATATATTTGTGTATTGTAGCCAGGGAGTGCTTTTCACATGTTGACAAAGCTAGCTGCCAGTCTTTAAAGTCCTTTATGTCCCCTAAAGAATGTGGAGTTAGGAGAAAGAAGGATGACACAGCATAAGTAGGAATTACCTCTGCTTGGATATGTCTGCAAGCTCAAATATAAGAAAGCACACACACACACAAACTCGGTATATATTTTATTTAATACATTAGATAGACAGAGCAAGGGTGTACATACCTGTGCCAATGTGTATGATGTATATCAGTGATGGCTAACCTTTTCGGTGCCAAGTGCCAAAAGCGTGTATGTGCATGCACTCCCATAATGCAATGCACACGCAACCCCCACACACACTTCCTCCCCCCCCCACACGCGCATGCCCCTGCCCCCCATGCATGTGTGCATGACTCCCATGCATGCGCCCCACCCAACCACACATGTGTGTCTCACACATGCACCCTGCCTTCCACGCATGCGCACGAGAGACCCAAAAACCAGCTGGCCACATGCATATATGGTGGAGCTGAGCTGGGGTGACAGTTTGTGTGCCCACAGAGAGGGCTCTGCATGCCACCTGTGGCACATGTGCCATAGGTTCACCATCACGGATATATACAAACGAGGGGAGATTAAAATCATGATAACAGACAGGAAGAGAAAAAGATCCAAGTACAGTAGGATTGCTCTTGGGTCATCTTGGGCACATCTATCAATGTAAAGATTCAGATAAAAATATAAAAGTTATTATTCTATTGGAGAAGAATTTCAGAGTCAATTTTAATTAAACATATGTATGAGTATGTGTATTTATTTTGTCTGTCATTTAGAGTAACTTGGATGCTCTAAGACAGGGCATCTACAAAGCACATTTCAAGTACAGACTTTTCAACTTGGCATGTTAAATACTTCTTTTCAAAGTATATTAATCTCTGTAAGCTTCTTCCTTATTAATATGCAGGAAGCTCCAAAGTATTGTTTTCTCTTCACAGAGCTCAGCAGTAGGAAGGCACTTGCCCTTGTCTAATCACATCTGTAAATAAGCAAATATTGGCAAGAACTCATAAAACCTTATTATCCCTTCAGACAAATTATGTCCAATTCAGTGGCCACTGTTCCCATTTATAAATATGAATCGCAAATCACACATGCACATTGCTTTGGGGTATAATAAACAGACTTTCTCCTAAAATGTAAGTCAACTACTTAGCCTGCACAGAGAACTAGGGTAATCTAAAGGATTCAAGAAGAGACTGTTTAAAGAGTTTTCCAGAAAAAGCTTAATGTGTCCACAGAGATGTATTCCCCAATGCTATGATATTGCAAGAGAAGAAATATCATTATAAATCTGGGATTGAAGATATTTGGGTGGGGGGAAAAGACAATTATGGGGCAACAGTGATTGAAATGGATCCAGCAGAAGAATGTGACAGACTATCTGCCCAACCAGCACAAATAAAAGCATATCTACAAGCCAGAGAATATCTGAAGATTATTTTTTAAAAGTGAGTGAGGACAAAGATTCATACATTGCAGAGAGAAGCCGGAAGCATCGCAGCGAGATTGGCTGGAAAAAAGCAGGCCCTGCTGAGCCTCACGGAAATCCAGCTGGACAAACCACTGTCGGGAGGTCTTTGGACCGAAACCTCTCCTTTGAGAAGAAGGGACATCTCAGATAATCTAGAGGAACTAGCAGTTCCTCAGGAGGTTGCAGAAAAGTCCTTTAAACTGGCAGCAGGGGTGGCATCCATAACAGAATGACTGCTACAAAGCTGGGGCATCTGGACTAAGTTATTGTGCTGCAGCAGTGTTGGAATGGAGTGTTGAAACTGGGTGAGCGATTGACCAACGCATAGAAAAAAAGAACAAAAGTGTTCTTAATCTTAAAAAGGGTCCCGGAGTGGAATTAGCGGCTAACTGGCTAACTCAGGGGTCTGCAAAGTCGGCTCTTTTAAGACTGGTGGACTTCAACTCCCAGAGTTCCCCAGCCAGCATAGCTGGCTGGGGAATTCTGGGAGTTGAAGTCCACCAGTCTTAAAAGAGCCGACTTTGCAGACCCCTGGGCTAACTGAATGTTATTGAAAAAAAGGAGGCATAGGAGGTTATTTGCGGGATCGTGTCCTGCCCCATACATCCCTTCAGCCGATTCGCTCACACAGATAGGGACTTCTCCAGGTGCCATCCACTAGGCAATGCCAGCGGGCGATACCCAGGGGAAGGGCCTTCTCTGTGATGGGCCCGACCCTCTGGAACGACCTACCCCCGGATATTAGAACGACCACGGACCTCCGCGCCTTCCGCCAAAAAGTAAAAACCTATTTGTTCCATCAGGCCGGCTTGGCCTAATTTACGCTTCTCGCCCCAGTCTGTTTTCTCAAATTGTCTATTGGGTTTTAATGGGTAGTAATTTTAATGTTCTTAAAATTTTAGTACAGGGTACTTTAATTCGCTTTTAACTTTGTGTGTATTGTATGTTTTTATATGGTTTTTTAATTTTCCTGTACACCGCCCCGAGTCCGTTCGGGGAGAGGGGGCGGTTTATAAATGTAATTAATACTAATAATAATACTAATACTAATAATACTAATACTAATAATACTACTAATAATAATAAAATAATAATAATTATAATAATAATAGTAATTATTATTATTATTATTATTATTATTATTATTATTATTAGTAGTAGTAGTAGTAGTAGTAGTAGTAGTAGTAGTAGTAGTAGCAGTAGTAGTAGTAGTAGTAGAGCACCAAAGTCTCAGGGGATTTTGTCTTCTGCAGTTTGGAAGACAGTTCTGCAGTTAACAATCAAAGGAAGAGCCCAGGGAGAAGTTCCTTTTCTCCTTATTTTATTCTATTATTTGTGGATTAAAAGTGCTTTTGACAGCTATTGACAGTTAGCTGTGGGATTGTATTGCAGTTTGGAGAGAGCCATTTACTGGAGAGAAGAAAATACTACACCAGCTAGTGAAGAAATAATAATAATAATAATAATAATAATAATAATAATAATAATAATAATAATAATAATAATAATAATAATAATAATAATAGAAAAGCCCCACTGAACTTAAATCAATACTCAACACAGTTCAACTGTTCAGCAGTGATGTCAAAATGAACTTTGGACTTGAAAAATGTGCTATATTATCCATTCAATTCAATTCAATTCATTCGACTTATTAACCGCCCCCTCTTCCCGAAGGGACTCGGGGCGGTGCACAGGAAATATAAAAACACAATAATAAATACATAAATACTTAAAACTATATTAAATTAACACCCTGTGCTAAAATCTACCCCATTAAAACTAATCCATGCAGTGAGGAAAAATGGAAAAAACAGAAGGAATAGAGCTGGGAAATGGAAACATAGTGAAAGCATTAGCAAAGGATGATGGTTACAAGTACCTAGGCAGATAACATCTTGAATGGAAAAGTCAAAGAGTCAACGCAAAAGGAATACATCAGGAGGGTCCGCGAAATATTAAAATCAAAGCTGAATGCTGGAAACATAATTAAAGCCATTAATACATGAGCAGTTCCAGTGATACTCTATTCAGCTAGAATTATCAACTGGAATTTGGTTGAACTGGAAAACTTGGACCAGAAAACACGCAAACTTTGGAATATGTACCACACTTTACATCCACAAAGTGACATCGACAGGTTGTACCTGCCAAGAAAAACAGCTTTGTCCAGGATCACTGTTTCCAACTAATGCATCAGCTGCACCCATTCCTAAAGTGAGTGGCTCTAACACAGGGGGTCAAACTGGCAGGCCAGGGACTGGATGCGTCATGCACAGGCCACGCCCACCCCAGCTCCATGAAGGGGGAAAACATTGTAATATATCATGTGACGGCATGTCGTGTGATGGTATAACATGTCAGGGCTTTCCCCCCCTTCACTACACAGGGTATGGCCATGGCCAACATGTGACACATCTGACTAGCTGGCTGCGAGTTTTACAGCCTTGCAGTAGGGTGAGATTTTAGATAACAATTTCCAGCTGATTGCAGGCAACAACATCTTACCTGATAGTGACTAAAACTTACTTAAAAAAAATTAAATGCAAATAAAATAAAAAAATTTAATTAAAATATTCTTCAAAAATAAGGTACTAAAATACAAAGATCCATCATTATTGATCTGCTCTGCATTGAGATATTGTGCTATTAGGAATGCAATTTACTTCCATTGTCCAAATATTATGTGAATGCTGTGACAGGAGGAAGACATCAGAGTTATACCACCAAACAAATGAAGTTGTTTAAGGGTTTGTAAATAGCATATTTATTCGTTGCAATGGTACCTTTCCCATTAACACTTACTTTAATAGGATTACTTTCAATTGGAAAATTATGACTAAAAATAAAATGCTAATGGTTCTTATTTTGCCTTCTTCCAATTGTTGCACTCAAATTCACCTCTGTTAAAAAGGTTATGGAAACATATCCACCTGCTTTGTTCTCAAAGATAAATTAATGGAGTGACAGATTGAAGCTGATGCTATTTTGCAAAAAAACCAAAACTGATTGCCCATAACTCATTAAACATTTCAATACTACATGTGTTCTAATGTATAAACACTAAAACATCAAATTTCTTTCACTGATATCTATTTTCTCTGATTGGTATCACTGCATTCAGTTATTAAAATTGGACTCTGTTCTGAATTTTGCTTCTAAAAAGATTACATGTTTTTCTGTCTCTAAAATTCTGCCTATTATAATGATTGAGTTGACTCCCAAGGTAACTAGAAAACTTTCTATGAACTTGAGGTTTATGCAATATGGGTTTGCCATTATGGTTACAGGGAAGCATAGAGTCCCTAGATGATTTCTTGTTTTATGCTCTACTTATTAATTTTTGTCAGATCAAATCACAAAGGCATTAGATGATAGGAGAGTACAGGAAAATGCAAGTCTCATATAATCAAATGTTTCCAATGGGAATCTGATCCATATCTGCCCCTATTAAAATGGTGCTAAGGAAAGTATGAAAGGATATACATACAAGAATGACCTGGAAACTATTTCATTTTGCTTTTACTTAATCAAAGGGACTGTCATAAAAAGAAAATGTATATCTATAAATTATATTTAAAACTAACATTTATATATATAAGGGAAATGAAAACAATGAGCTAAATTAAAGCAAAAAATAATTCCAATATTTATTTTTGAAGTTTAATGGACAATGCTAAAAGAAGGCCTTATAGCCTGCAAGATGTAGGATTTAGGTGAAAATGTGTATTTGAGAAAGAGTACATAGCATAATAGCTGTAAAGATACAGCGAGGTGAATGACACATAGCATTCAGTGATTTTCCTGGCAGAATTTAGAAAATAGGTGTGCATAATTTTCATTTGGTGATATCAGAGGGATTTCAAAAGACTAACCTGAGGCAATTTAGAACTGCTTTCACATCAACACAGAATGAAAGGATACAGTCATATTCCAAGTATGCCAAATAGATTCATACAAAAGAGAGTCAAAATAATAGCAACTTGAAGCTGTATCTTCAAGGATCATTTGCTTCTTGCCCTCTATGCAAATGATGACAAATTATTCTCTTTCAGTACTATGAGAAGGAAGGAAGGAAGGAAGGAAGGAAGGAATGAAGGAAGGCATAGAGTAATGGTAGAAATAATATGCCAGCAGCAATGCAAGCAACAAAGCAAAGCATCGAAAAACTTGTGTATTGCATATTATTTTTCAACACCAATTCCATCTATGTTTGACAATGCACATTTTTAATAGAATGCATCAGGTCCTATAATGTTCTAGTGACTTTTCAGGAATCACTTGCAGTAAGGCACTTCCTTACTGCCCTGCATTCGTGCGCATAATGCACACCAAAGTGCATATAACAGATTTTTTTTTAAAAAAATTCCAAACAGAAAGTTAGAAAATAGCAGAAACTTTCCTAAATTGAGACATATTCTTGCAATCTCTAATCTTTCCAGAACTGAGCGAGGAAGATGTTGGTTACAATCAGAGATTATGCGGGCTTTGTCTGTGGGATGGTTTGTAGTGTTTTGTCTGTCTGCAGTTAGTTTGCTGGTTTTTGAAAAAGTTTTATAAGTGCTAGGCAGAAGCTATAGTATGTACACTTTGTCTTCTATACTAGGCACATTTTCCTTCAAATCCTTGTACTCATAGAGTGTACACACCAAGTTAGACAAAGCATTTGATACTTTGGCATGGGCTTTTCCTGCAAGCTATAGCCACCATGCAGGAAATGTTATAAAATCTAATATGTAATTTCTGTTCCAAGAAGACTGGTGATTGTTCATGTTGCACTTATTGAACCTTCAAAAAAAAAAAAATAGTTCCAGGAGATTTTAGCCTTCCATCCCTAGCTTCTAAGTTCATAGAATTTTCTGGCATGTCCAGACTTCCAGGGAAGAAATGACAAACTGAAGAAAGCTTTGTGAAAAACAGAGTACAACTATGGCAGAATGAAGAGCCTGCAAGTGGACTGGTTCTTCGTAAATTCCTCTCTGGACAAGGTGAGGACTTGAGATCACCCACAAGTGCTTCAGACAGCTGCTTCTCATGAAGAGGGCACAAGAGAGTTTTTGGTGGGTTTAGAGTTCTGGTTGATGAAGAAAGAGCAGTCTTGCTGAAACTATGGTTAGTCCTTTAAAAGGGCATTGGCTTCACATACTACCTTTTCTAATCATTTTCAGATATTGCTTGTTAACTGCTTTTCAGCTAGTAGGAACTTTTGAATAAAACTGAGTTACTGCAATGGCTGAGTTTCTTTAATTCTTAGCAGTATCAGTTTTAAATACAAGATTAAGGACTTTTAAAAAATCTGGAATTAGTAAATATAATATGTAAATCTGGATGAGTAAAACCTTGATTTTAGAAAGTTACAAATGGACTAAGGTCCAGATAAATTTAAAATATGATTTTGGAATTAATTATAAAGAAAGAATCCTTGCCTTGGGAAAATGCTTTTGTTTCAAATTCTTAGGAAAAACATAATAAGATGAAGAACTTAAAAATGGCCACTAGAGGGAACTAGAACTAAAGACTGCAATTAAGGGAGAAGAATACTCAAACTCAATTTATTAATACAAAGTGAAGGAAAATATTTTAACATTGGACATATTGAAGGACATTTTTGAACAATGGGCCCAGAGATTAATTTTAAGAGTGTCTGCCTCTATGTTTAAAATAAACTATGGAAGAAGAACAAGTATTACCTGACATGACTGAGACAGATTTGGAACCAGAATAAAAATGACGGGGTATAAGAATGACATGGAAAAAGATGCTGTACATACAAAAGAAACCAGATGATGTCTTAATAATTGAAAGGATATACAAATAACAACCAAGAGACTGACCTGGATAGTTTTCCTATATTGGATTGGAAGAGACATATTAAAACTTTGAATAATTTTGTGAGAAAGGACAGAGGAAAAAATAAAAAGAAATAAATTTCTAGGATTTTATTTGAAAGTACTAAAGATGGTTAAAAGTAAAAGAAAGAATATAAAGATGGCTTATTTGATCAAATTGAAAATAGATGTTATCTTTTGAAACAAAGGATTTTTGCTGGGATTAGGACTGATGAGGTTTATGGATTTATTTATAGATGAGATAAGAAAAGAAGAGCTCATTTTTTACATTTAAAGAGAAAGTAAGTTATTAAACACTTTATGATGAAGGGAGAACCAATTCATATATTTTGTATTTCTTATATCTTGTTTTCTTTCTTTTCTAGTTTTCACTTTCTTTCTAGTTTTTTTCTTTTCTGAATTTTCCATTTTTTTCTTTTTCTCTTTTCTTTTTTAATTTCTACTAGTTTTTCTTGTAAATTTTATTTTTCAGTAAAATAACTGATGAAGAATTTTCTTGGGTGAGAGGAGGGAAAATTCAAGGGCATATATGAGTTTGTGTGAACCTAAATCTCTACTCATCATTATATATTAGGTCATGTTCGCTGCAAGAAACTACTGAATGGAACTGGATTTATTTCATGTTCTTTAGTGCGCCTATTTTTATTTTTTCCTATTTAACACTGATTTGTACATTCAGTTGTTAAACTGAATAATTATTTCAATCAATTAATCACAAATGTTTAGAAACATGATTGGGTTTGTAATTGTTTAGCAGAATAAGGCTGAAACTTCCCATTTCCCTAACATTTCCGATTTGATGATCAAGTCTGCCAGCCCATTAAGTTTGATTCCAATTTCAAAACTGCCAAGATGCACCTTAAAGTTATAAACATAAAATATTTAGTTTTGAGGGCAATGTTAAATTTATTCTGGTAACATTAAAATTATCGCCGCCCTGGGTCCCTTCAGGGAGATAGTTGCGTGATACAAGTCTAATAAAAAAATTAAATTAATAAATATACACAAATTATGTGGAATATGACATAAAACAATATTTCTCCTGTCTTCTGAATGAACTGAATTTTGCCAAGAAAATCAACCAAAATATAATTCATTTACACTACCAAAAATTTCATCAATTTCTATGCACTGGGTTGAAGTTATGAGGATTTATCCTGCTTTTTAAATTGACAAGCTGTAATTTGAGTGTTCATAACACTATTGTCTGGGCCACTGAAGAAATTTTTGGAAGCCATTCATTTTTTTTACTTTTAGAATAGAATAACAGAGTTGGAAGGGACCTTGGAGGTCTTCTAGTCCAACCCCTGCTTAGGCAGGAAACCCTACACCACTTCAGACTAATGGCTATCCAACATCTTCTTAAAAACTTCCAGTGTTGGAGCATTCCCAACTTCTGGAGGCAAGTTGTTCCACTGATTAATTGTTCTAACTGTCAGGAACTGTCTCGTTAGTTATAAGTTGCTTCTCTCCTTGATTAGTTTCTTGTTTTACCTTCAGATGCTTTGGAGGTACTTTTAGTTCAAGACCAATTCTTTTTTGTTTTTACATTGGTCTAAAATAAATATAAATATATTGTTTTTTATTTTAAAATGTTTCCCATGGGTTTTAATGCATTGAAATGACTTCTGCAAGGCCAGTTGACATCTATGAAAACATTTGTTCCTGCTAACATATTTTTTTGAGATGGAGAGACTAAATAGCAATAAGAACTTGGAATAGCAAGTTTATAGCCTATTTAATTATGGTAACTCCTTGTGCTGTTTGGCAGAAGCACAAACTCTTTCATTAGGAGTAAATAAATAAAAAATGAGGGGGGGAAATCTCAGTCCTAATGAGAAGAACTTTCTTAACCATGTTTGCAAGGTTACTGACCCCAATTCCAAACAAACCATAATGAGGGCAAAAGCTCAGAATCCTTATTCATTCTATGGGATCAATTCAAATCAGGTCCATGCTCCCACATAACATTATAGGAAAACTATACTGATGCAGTCACATCCTGCTACCTACAAAAAAGTAGTCAGTAGTTTACATTCAAGTTTAAATATTCTGAATGCTGTGCTGGTTCCTCACTGAAAAGACACTTAGAACAGACTGTGCAAGGCTATTATTGATACCATGTCTGATTTCATTTCAGAGGAGAGCATGAACTTCCTTGAATAAAATGGGACTTGAATTCCCATGAGCTGATATTTAAATCAGTATGAACCAATTTATTAGTTATAAGTAGAAAGAATTTCTCCAATGTTCTAGCTTATTATTTGGATCCTTCCTTCCTTCCTTCCTTCCTTCCTTCCTTCCTTCCTTCCTTCCTTCCTTCCTTCCTTCCTTCCTTACTTACTTACTTAGCTCAAATCTGCAGAAGAATCTTACAAGCCAATTTTATGACTCCGGGGACTCTTGATGAGAGCAAAAAGAAAATCTGGGAAGCTTAGGGAAAGTGGATAAACTTTACAAGAATCGAGCCAAGCAGCCAAAAGAGTTTAATTTGAGATCTCTGCATATTCCTTGTCCAGCATAATAAATGGAAGCAATGGAAGCATTGATCCTTGGGATTAGTTTCCCCCATTTAAATCAGTTAAATACATGCAAAGTAGAGTGTTTTATAGTACCAGTGCTAATAAACTTAACAACAAACAAAACTGTCTAGGAGAGGAAAATATCATTTAGTTAATATGTGAAGTCAAGTAGATACCACACACTTGCTAAACCAAGGAAAAATGGTTTGAATTAAGAGATTGGACAACCATTTGTCTGAAATGGTATAGGGTTTCCTGCCAAAGCAAGGAGCTGGACTAAAAGACCTCTAAGATCCCTTCCAGCTCTATTCTGTCCTGTCCTGTCCTGTCCTGTCCTGTCCTGTCCTGTCCTATCCTATCCTATCCTATCCTTATCCTATCCTATCCTATCCTAAAATCTGTTTTTGTGATTTCTTGTTTCTGAGATGCTTTGAGTCAGTGGTGGGTTTCTGCAGGCTCACACCTACTCGCGAGAACCGGTTGGTGAAATTTAGAGAACCGGTGAGAGGGAGTTCCACCGACGTACCTGGAAGTAAATCTGGCCCGCCACTGCCAGTGACCCAACGGGAAGGAAAGTAAAGTAAAGGAAGGAAGAAAGAAAGAAAGAAAGAAAGAAAGAAAGAAAGAAAGAAAGAAAGAAAGAAAGAAAGAAAGAAAGAAAGAAAGAAAGAATTTATCATCACAATTGAGTCCAAAATTTTGGTTGCTAAGCAAGAGCATTGTTAAATGAGTTTCACCACATTTTAAAAGGTGGCCACTCCCACTGTCACATGACTGCCAAGCCACGCCCACAAAATAGGCCACACCTACAGAGTAGGTTCTAAAAATTTTGAAACCCACTACTGCTTTGAGTATAATCCAGCATAGGCCACTGCCTAGGCACAAGCATGATTTGTTGCTAATTCACCCTTCCACAATTAATAAAATCATGCCTTGTTATTAAGCCAAGATAAATTTGTATATTTACTTGAGAACAGGATTTGGCCTTTTTAGTATGGGAAATTACCAGCTTTATCAAAGAATGCATTTTCTATAATATATGTTGACTGACAGAGATTCTCTTTGCTTTTGTGGATTTATTCTTGAGCCCGAATGTTATTTGAATGCATTTAATTAACTAGAGTAGCTGCATGGGATCTTTGCCATTATCATTTTTTATAGCACCACACTCTAACAGACCTGATGGTCATTATAGCTACTTCCTGAGATCACTGCAATTTATTTCTGGGCTCCAAGTTAATCACATGGAAAATCCAATCAGTAAATTGATTAGGTATTAAATTATGTTCTTTGTTAATATTCTATATTCCTTCCCTTACAGTTCAAAGATGCTATTAACTTTCTCCTTTCCCCTTTTAACCCTGCTTGATTTTTGTTATTGCAGCAGTTTTTCAATTCACAGATTTGGCTGAGGCACCTCTAAACAGGATGGTTAGTGTCCTGACATAGTTTAGTCACTAGGTGGCAATGGACTTAATTGTATCTACAAAAGAACAATCTCAAGCTATTTTATTAGAAGGAGAAAGAGAGGGATTTCCATCCTGCTTTACTTTTGAGCTGTGTATTGTATGTGTGCATAGAGATAGATAGATAGATAGATAGATAGATAGAGAGAGAGAGAGAGAGAGAGAGAGAGAGAGAGAGAGAGAGAGAGAGAGAGAGAGAGAGAGAGAGAGAGAGAGAGATGGATGAAGAGACAGAAAGATAGATAAGCAAATTTATATTGAGAGACTTTTCTGCTAATAGAGCTTGACTATATAAGTTTCTAAGTATGAATTTGCTTGATCCAGGACCAGAGGCCTTCTGAAGATAACCTCCCTGCCAGAAGCTGAGCTGATACCTTTTCCTGTGTGGTTCCTACTCTATGGAAGGTGTTGAGTCCCCAAGCCTATGTCCCAGACAGCTCGTCTGGTAACCTATGAGTCACCGCATTCCGGAGCTGAGCCAGCAGCTGCAGTGATTAACAGAGACAAGCTGTCTGGAATCTGTCTGGAAAGGAGTTACAATGTTGCAATTGCATTGCTAGGAGTTTCCTGCCTGGTAACTCTATATAAGAGGTTGCCAGAGAAGAAACCTTGCCAGTTGAATCTTGTGTGTGTTGTAAATAGTGTGAATAAACGTTCCTGTTGTTTTGACCATGCCTGAGTCGGAATCCTTTGTCTGATCTAACACTGGCGACGAAGGTGGGATACAGGCCGTGGCCTTAGAACGCAACGGGTAATGAATACTTCAACAACAGAGCGCAGCGCGACGCACAGCCTCACCATGGCTACGGCGACAATGCCTCCGTTTGCACCGTTCGACCCGATGAAGGAACAATGGGCTTCCTTCTTAGCCCGGTTCGAGTGCTTCTTGATAGCCAGCGACTACGGCGAACTCACGCCTGCCAGGAAGCTGAGCCTATTCCTCCAGTGCGGCGGCCCTGAATTGTTTGCTACCGCCCGAACCATAGCAGCACCCGCAGCGGTGCACGAAGTGCCGTGGGACGATCTCCTGGGCCGCCTGAGAGCACACTACGCGCCGGCGCCTTCCCGCATAGCGCATCGCTATGCATTCAGGCAATGTGTGCAACAGCCGCAACAGTCGGTAGCCGAGTTCCTGCAGAAATTGAAAGCGACCGCAATCCCCTGCGAGTTCCCTGCTGGCTTCCTGGAGGAATCCCTACTGGAGCAGTTTGTATGCGGCGTAAGAGACATCCGCCTAAAGCGCCGCTTGCTTTCAAAAACTGTCCTGACTCTCGAGCAAGCGGTGGAAGAAGCACGCGCGACAGAATTGTCGGAGATCTCCACATCCAACATGGGCCGCGCGCGCCCTCCTCTTTTCCCCACTCCGCGAGCATGTCTGGTAGACAAAATAGTGCCGCTGGATGAGCTGGAGGAGGAAGACCGTGGGGACTGCATGAGGGTGACTGGGCGCGTGCTGAATCGCGCATTCACACCGCAGCAGAAGTCCGGGAACTGCGTAGGCTGCGGAGGGGCCCACCAGAGACCAGAGTGCCCATTCAAGGCATCGGTGTGCCGCAGATGTGGCAGGAAAGGACACCTAGCAGCTGTGTGCCGTGCTGCCACTCCAGCGACAACGCCAGCTGCCGCCTCCAGAACCGTTCCACCAGGACAACGAGGGTCGCAGAAGTGTTCAGGACGCTACCAGCCACAGCCGACCGACTGCTTCGCGCTGGCGGAGATGCCCCCAGCTCTAAGCTACGACCAGGCAGAGAGTAGGAGACTGTCAACAGTGGTTTGCTTAGAGGGGGTGGGGGTAAAAATGGAAATAGATTCAGGGTCCTCTAGATCACTCATGTCCTGGGCGCATTTAGTTAAGCTTTGCCCCAAGCTCAGGAAGCGGGATCTCGGCCCCACAGCGACGATCCTGAAAGATTACCAGGGCTCACAAATTCCCATTCTAGGTCTGCACAGAGTGAGAGTAGACTACGGCCCCTTCCATGGATCCCTTCCCATCCTGGTAGTGGCCAAACCCCTAGCTGCCTTGATCGGATTGGACTGGTTTCCAGCCTTGGGACTGTCAGTCCAAGGAGTACACAGCGTGCCAGCCAGTTCTCCGGTAGACGAAGTAATCAGAGAGTTCAACGACGTCTTTGATGGCAGCTTAGGAACGTACAAAGGCACTCCAGTTTCCCTAAATTTGGACCCCCAGGTTGCTCCAGTCCGCTTGAAGGCCCGCAGGCTGCCGTTCGCGCTGAAGCCCAAGGTTGAAGCGGAATTGGATCGATTGGTGGCGCAGGGCGTGCTCGAACCCGTCGATCAGGCGAAATGGGAGACCCCAATTGTGGTCCCCATTAAGCCCGACGGGTCCGTGAGGATCTGCGCCGACTATAAGTCGACGATCAACCTCGGGCTTCAGGCGAACCCATACCCGGTTCCGGTGGTGCAAGACCTACTCCACTCATTGGGACGAGGTCGAGTGTTCGCGAAACTGGATATGGCGCAGGCCTACCAACAGCTCCCGGTGGATGACGAGGCTGCGGAAGCGCAGACCATCGTGACCCACCGTGGGGCTTTCCGCTGTCGCCGTCTCCAATTCGGCGTGTCCGTAGCCCCGGGGATCTTCCAGAGCCTCATGGAGCGACTGCTCCATGGGCTCCCTGGCGTTGTACCGTATTTTGACGACGTCCTGATTGCTGCTTCCAGCATATCAGAACTCGCCAAAACATTACGGAAGGTCCTCAGAGTTTTCAGGGGCGCGGGTTTAAAGTTGAAACGCAGCAAATGTACGTTTGCTGCGCCTAGGGTGGAATTCCTGGGTTTCATGATTGACACCCAAGGAATTCACCCAACCCCCTCCAAGGGCGAGGCCATCCAAAAGGCCCCCACTCCTGCCTCCAAAACGGAGCTGCAGGCATTCCTCGGCCTTTTGAATTTCTACGCGCCATTTATTCCCCATAAGGCATCGCTAGCCGAGCTGCTGCATCGGTTGCTCGACCGATCCGCAGCCTGGCACTGGGGCAGCCGCGAAGCACACGCGTTCGCGACTGTCAAAGCCATGCTCACGTCAGATGCGGTACTAGTCCAGTACCATGACAGGCTTCCTCTGACGCTTGCGTGCGATGCCTCCCCTTTTGGCCTGGGGGCTGTCCTTAGCCACGTCTTTCCAGACGGCTCGGAAGCCCCCATTGCTTTTTACTCCCGGACAATGTCTCAAACGGAGAGAAACTACAGCCAAATCGACAAGGAGGCTTTGGCTGTAGTGTCCGGGATTAAGAAGTTCCACAATTACCTCTATGGGCAGACCTTTTCTGTTGTCACGGACCATAAGCCGCTCCTTGGGCTATTGGCCGGTGACCGTCCGACACCCCCCATCCTGTCGCCCAGGATGACCCGCTGGACGGAATTCCTGGCAGCGTATGACTATACGCTGCTATACCGTCCTGGCAAGCAGATAGGGCATGCTGATGCCCTAAGCCGCTGCCCTCTCCCGGGGCCGGATCCGGCCCCTGTGCCTGCTCTCTCTGTCCTGATGGTCGCGGAGTCGGACTTGCCCCTGTCCTCTTCCGCCGTTGCCGCTCACACCCGCGCAGACCCCGTCCTCGCCCAGGTCTGCCGATGGGTGCTGAGGGGCTGGCCTTCGGGCAGTGTGACTGAAAACTTTCGGCCTTACAAGTCACGCCAGCTGGAGCTCTCGCTCCATTGCGGGTGCTTGTGTTGGGGAGATCGGGTCATCGTCCCTTCCCCTCTCCGGCACATGGTTCTTCAGTCGCTCCATGCCAACCACCCAGGCATCGTCCGTATGAAGGCATTGGCCCGGAGCTATGTCTGGTGGCCCGGCATGGACGCTGAAGTGGCGGAATGGGTGGCCGCCTGCTCCTCCTGCCAATCGTCCCGGCCGGCCCCGCCGGTCTCCCTGCCGAGGGAGTGGGACGCCCCCAGGTGCCCATGGTCCAGGCTCCACTTGGATTTCGCGGGTCCCTTCCATGGCCAGAATTTCCTCGTGGTGGTGGATGCGTTCTCACGCTGGGTGGAGGTGATTCTCATGGCTTCCACCACAGCAGAGAGCACGGTGCGTGCCTTGCGCCGTCTGTTCGCGACCCACGGGTTGCCGGACGTCGTTGTGTCCGACAACGGACCCCAATTTCAATCCTCCACCTTCTTGGACTTTCTGGCCACCCAAGGGATCCGCCACGCGCCGGTCGCCCCTTATCACCCGGCGTCTAATGGACGCGCGGAACGAGCCGTGCGCTCAGCCAAGGAAGCCTTGGCCCGTTTGGATAAAGGGGACTGGCAGGCAAGGGTGGCCGCGTACCTTTTGGGACAGCATGTCACACCTTGCCCAGCCACAGGGAAAAGCCCCGCGGAGCTCTTGATGGGCCGACGCTTGCGGACCACTCTGGACAGACTGCACCCCGATTACGACGGGTTGCAGAGGGGCAACCTGCAGATTCCCACTCCTCGTTTATTTGAAATTGGGGACCTGGTTTGGGCAAGGAACTTTTCAGGGGAGCCGCGATGGATTGCCGCAACCATTTTGGACGTAACCGGACCCTGTTCTTACAGAGTCGGCCTTCAGGATGGATCCGAGTGGCGGCGCCACCTGGATCAACTGAGGCGCCGCCTGCCCGAAACAGCAGTCACCACGCCAGGCCGTTCCTGCCCGTTGGCCCCCGTTGGGCCATTGTTCTCTGCTCAAGCCGAGCAGTTGTTTGGAACCCCGGAGTCCCTAGCCGGTCCAGACCTCGTATCGGCGGGAACAGCACGGGGAGACCGCCAGGACCTCACAGCCCAATCTGATTCTCAGCTGGGGGCCTCGCCCATCGGGGAACCACCCTACCAGAATAATACTCGCCAGCAAATGCCAACTACCTCAAGCCCGGTCGCCACGCCCCCTCACCCGGACTTGCTAGGGTCGCCATTGCCGCCTACGGCGACTCCACCTCCGAGGGCAGGCCGCGATGACGTAGGCGAAGGCTCCGTGTCCCACAGGGAGGAGCCTCCTCAAGAACTAAGGCGGTCAGGGCGGACCCGACACCGCCCCGCCTATCTGAACGACTATGCGTGCGCATGTACTGTGTTGGACAGAGAACCTAGACACATGCGCACTGACTATGGGGGAAGGAGTGTTGAGTCCCCAAGCCTATGTCCCAGACAGCTCGTCTGGTAACCTATGAGTCACCGCATTCCGGAGCTGAGCCAGCAGCTGCAGTGATTAACAGAGACAAGCTGTCTGGAATCTGTCTGGAAAGGAGTTACAATGTTGCAATTGCATTGCTAGGAGTTTCCTGCCTGGTAACTCTATATAAGAGGTTGCCAGAGAAGAAACCTTGCCAGTTGAATCTTGTGTGTGTTGTAAATAGTGTGAATAAACGTTCCTGTTGTTTTGACCATGCCTGAGTCGGAATCCTTTGTCTGATCTAACAGAAGGTAGTCCCCAAGTTGCTCCAGTCTCACTTTTCCAGAGTTAGAGTTAGGTTAGGACAGAAAGATATCTTTTTTGCTCAACTGATCAATTGTTCTAGTTTGGACATTGCATGTTGTAATGAGGAATATTATAAAGTTTTAATCTGGCCTGCTTTACTGGTATATCCTTGAAATTCTTTCACAATATAATATCTGAATCTGTATCAGTGGTGGGTTTCTGCAGGTTCGCACCTACTCGTGAGAGCAGGATGGTGAAATTTAGAGAGCCGGTGAGAGGAGGTTCCACCAGCGGACCCGGAAGTAAGTCTGCCCCACCGCTGCCGGTGACCCAACAAGAAGGAAAGGAAAGGAAAGGAAAGGAAAGGAAGAAAGAAAGAAAGAAAGAAAGAAAGAAAGAAAGAAAGAAAGAAAGAAAGAAAGAAAGAAAGAAAGAAAGAGAATTTATTATCACAATTGCGCCTAAAATTTTGGTTGCTAAGCAAGAGCGTTGTTAAATGAGTTTCACCACATTTTACAAGTTGGCCATTCCCACCCAGTCACGACTGCCAAGCCATGCCCACAAAATAGGCCACACCCACAGAGTAGGTTCTAAAAAAATTTGAAACCCACCACTGATCTGTATGTATTTTCTTCTTTCTTTTTAGAATATGCTGCTTTGGAGTGATACTATGTTGACTTGTTAACACTATTTGCCTAGGCAATTATACAAACTTTCTTTCCCTCCATGAATGGGAAGGTAAATGAGTCCCATTGGGGAGATAGGTGCGGTATAGAAATGGGATAAAATAAAATAAAATAATGTGTGTCTGTGTATAATTTTTAACCCAGGAAAAATCAGTTTTAAATTATATAAGAAGCTGTCAGAAGCAGACAAAAACTTTTTACAGACATCTTCTGGCTTGGGAAAGGCAATAGAGATTCGGTCAGAGATGGACAAAATGGAGAATCACTAGAACTATTGTGGCAAAAAAACCAGGACTTATAATGTGAATATAATATCATATTCATAATATCAAATCCATCTAATATGAATGTATCTGATTTAAAATTCCCTTAAAAATCAAAGAAATGAGTAATTGTCAAAGTAGTCTTACATTCTCTTTAATTTCTTCTCGCAAAGATAGCAGCTACAACATACTTCTTAATTATTTAGTTCACTGCATGCCACTCAGCTCTAATAACTAATCATTGTCAATATTAGGTTACAACACATCAATGGGGGCAGGAAAAGGAGAAAGTTAGCAGTATATTGATTGGCTTCAACCTGGATGCTACTGATAACACCAGCCAGTAGCTCAGTTGGTTCAGCTTGTTTTATCTAGAATGCTGAATTTGAAATTGGAAGTAATGATGTGTAGCATTGTAATGCAACAATGCAAAACAATAACTTTCTCCATTTTTTTTTTGTCGCTGATAAGATTTTTCTACACATTTCATTCTAATGTTGGGATTAATGTTAAGAGTGGACAACACAAATAATTCCAAATTAGCAGCTGCTAATTCACCAGCCAATTTTAATTTGGGTGCTATGAATTGTATTATTCCATGAGTCAATTTTTGCCTGGTATTATGCAGGGTTACAATAAAAAGGATTTCCAGGCTTGAAAAGAAGTTCAGTTTTTGTTGCTTATCGTCTTACTGCCTCTATTGCATTATTTACAGGTCTTGAATGAAAGATATTATTTTCATTTTATTTTTAAACAGCACCCTAAATCGTTACCATATTTTTTGGAGTATAAGATGCACCCAGGTTTTGAAGAGGCAATTTTTTTTTAAAAAAAGTAGGTAGGTAGATAGAGGGATAGAGAAAAAGAGAGAGAAATACAGTAGGTAGGTAGGGATGGAGAGGGAGAGTGTAGGTAGGTAGGTAGGTAGGTAGGTAGGTAGAGGGGAAGAGAGGGAGAGAATGAAATACAGTAGGTAGGTAGGTAGAGTGTGTAGTTAGGTAGGTAGGTAGATAAAGGGATAGGGAGAGAGAAAGAGAGAGAGAAATACAGTAGGTAGGTAAGTAGGGAGAGAGTGTGTGTAGAGAGATAAGTTGGTAGAGGGATAGAGAGAGAAATAGAGAGAGAGAGAGAAATACAGTAGATAGGTGGGGAGAGAGAGAGAGTAGGTAGATAGGTAGATAGAGGGGAGAGAGAGAGAAATACAGTAGGTAGGTAGGGAGAGGGAGAGTGTAGATAGGTAGGTAGATAGAGAGAGGGATAGAGAGAGAAAAATAGAGAGAGAAATACAGTAGATAGGTAGGGAGAGAGAGTAGGTAGGTAGGTAGGTAGGTAGGTAGGTAGGTAGGTAGGTAGATATTTCCAGGTGTATTTTCCCATGTACTGGAGAAGGAAATCACTGACCACCTTTGGAACAAATCTTTGTTTCTGCAGGCACAGTATTTGACCAATGTAATTCTCATCAATCACTCTAACTAAACAGCTTTCCAAAAGGGGGAAAAAACCCTTTTTGCACTGTGTAAACCTCCCCCAAACGTTTTTCTTCAAAAAAGGCATGAATAGCCTTGTGGGGGCTTGCAGAGTGCTCCTGGGGGGAGGGGAATGAGGAAAAATGGCCAGTTTCTTTTGTGAAAACGGGACATTTTTGGGTCAACAAATAGGATGCATAGCCTTATGGAGGCTTATAGAGTGCTGCTGGGGGCTGGGGGGGGCAAAACACACTGTTTTTTGCTCATTTATGCCCTCCCCAGCCCCCAGGAGCTCACTGGAAGCTTCCATAAGGGTATGTGCGCAGGGGTGGGTTTTCAGGAGGCAAAAAATGCTGCATTCTATGTATAAGATGCACCCAGATTTTCAGCCTCTTTTTAGAGGAAAAAAGGTGCATCTTATACTCCAAAAAATACGGTATGTTTATTGCTTACTTTCACTTCCATGTCACAGCTTTCACAAATAATATAATTTTATGAATACTGTAGTATTGTACCTGGGTTATTCTCAACTGAGTTTTGTAAGTAGAAACTTGGTCTACTTTCATATTGTGCATGATATTTCTTTTCAATACAATCCAGCATGCTTTTCAAAAACCATTTTCCTTTTTACTCAAACACAGCTCCTGGTGTGTGTGTGTGTGTGTCTACATACGTATATACATACATAAACTAATGTTGGATTTCCCCCTTACCAGAGGGAGCCCCCTTGTGGAATACTGTGAAGCTGTTACCATGGCAATTCTACTACTCTGTACAGTAAAATACATTTTAAAGCCCAACAGGCTATATCTTAACAGAACACACACACCGAGGGGTGTTATGGGTGTCTTAACCCCATAGTACCTTTCATCAGAGAGTAAGTCATTTGTATACCAAGTTTGGTTGAAATTGCTCAAGGAGTTCCAGAGTTATGTTGGAATACACACGCACACACACACACACACACAGACAGATAGGAGGAGAGTGAGTTTACATACTATAAAACTAAGTGTTGTTTAAGACTGAATCCACACCTCCCTTTTGGTAATATTCGGGGATGCCTTTCAGTTATATATCTAATTAATGTTATATACAGTGGTACCTCGGTTCACGAACTTAATTCGTGAACTGACTCTGTTCGCGATCCGAATTGGTCGTGAAGCGAGGCACAATTTCCCATAGGGTTCAATGTAAATCCGGTTAATCCGTTCCGACTTTGTTTTTTGGTCATGATTCTTGAACTGACTCTGTTCGCGAACAGAATTGGTCGTGAACAGAGGCACAGTTTCCCATAGGGTTCAATGTAAATCCGGTTAATCCGTTCTGACCTTGTTTTTAAAATGTCCGCGGCTCCGGTTCGTGAAGCGAGGCGGGGTTCGTGAATCCGAGCATTTTTACGAACTTTTCTGTTCGTGATGCGAGGGCGGAGTTCGTGAAGCGAGGTGGAGTTTGTGAAGCGAGGCGGAGTTTGTGAAGCGGAGCGTATTTTTACGAACTTTTCCGTTCGTGAACCGAAACGGTGTTCGTGAACCGGGGCACATTTTTTGGGAAATTTTTGGTCGGAATCCGAATTGGTCGTGAACAGAGGCGTTCGTGAACCGAGGTACCACTGTATAATGCAGTTACTTCCTGTATATTGCAAACCTTCCCCATCCTATGCCTTACCTGTTTGCAAAGGTTTTTGAATTCTACAGAACAGACCTTTTCTCTTCATTGACATACTGTCATAACTGAATGTGTGCACCAAACGGATTATTAAGTCCATCAGGGGAAAAAAAAAGTTAAATCCAGTCAATGTAAGGTCTTTTGCTCACAAAATTCCTTGCTAAACGGGACACTGGAGATAAATTCGCCATCCATTTATCTTTCCGGTTGAACATTACATTTGCCTCTATTTAACGTCAGCACAGCGAGCTCTTATCTGTGGGTTTGCTACAGCTAGCACATTTCCACCAACTTGGTGTCAAAATGCAAAATTAGCAATTAATATAACAAAGCCAGCGAAAAAAGAGAGAACTGTAAGTGAGTGAAAGTGATGGGCATGATATATGAATATCATTAGGGCTTTCTCAAAGAAAGTGGATGTGGTTCTCTACATGCCACAAGGCAATGCAGTATTTCAGTATTTCACTCGTCACTGGAACGCTCTGAAGCAGATGGACTGTGTGACTGATGATTCAATAATTGCTCTCATTAAAAATGTTCACGCTTTTAATTTTTTCCCCCCTCACATTCTGTGACGAGCCGGGGAATGAAATGGTTCTGTCATTGTCAGCAGATAGATAATTGAGTTTGCTTTGATTTCCTGGGGTGCCCAATCCCTACCCTGCATTGACGGTTGACAACTACTGACACGCAGTGCAACATTTAAATAGTTTCTGCCTATCTGAAAGAAGAGGAATTTCATAGAAAAATATCCTCACACTTTCACCTTCTTTGCTTCAGTGTGCATAGCCAGTAATCCACCTGGCCCAGGAGACGGAAATAAATTGGCTTTTTCCCCCCTGCAAAATTCAAGAAGGGGAAAATGGGCAGAGATTTGAACATAGGCTGAATACTGAATACTGATTATTGCTACACGTACATCATTCGAAAGGCAGAAGTTTGGGATTTTAGGAACTATTATCCGGTTCTGCAAAATAATGGATTCATGTGATCCTTTTTTAAAAATAAATAAATATTGATTATTATGATTGATTGATTAGTGTCAACTTTTAGTGGCTGTATAGAAAGATTTTCCACATGATGACCTATCCCTAACCTGTTTTTTTCAGCTTTTCCAAGGGTGCATCTATTGCAGTGATGGCGAACCTTTTTTGGCTCACGTGCCAAAAGCGGGGGAAGCACAGGGGATTTGTGCGTGTGTGTGCCACCCCCATAATGCTATATGCACGACCATTTTTGGTGTGCTTTTTTCGCCCGCCCCAGGCTCCAGAGGCTTTATAGGAGCCTGGGAAGGGTGAAAACAACTGCCGCTGCCTCTTCCCCAAGGCCCTCCGGAGACTTCAGGAGCTTCCCTGAAGCCTCCGGAGTGTGAAAAAATGGCCCTATGGGCAAACTGGAAGTTCGGGAACGGACTTTCGGTTTCCTCATAGGGCTGGTTTTAGCCCTCTGGAGCATTCAAGAGCCTTTAGGAGGGAAAAAAAATGGGCTCAAAAGGAAGCCGAAATCAGCTGGCCAGCAATGCCTGTGCCCTGACAAATGGCTCCGCGTGCCACCTGTGGCACGCGTGCCTTAGGTTCGCCATCACTGATCTATTGTCTCTAGGATCAAGTCCATTTACTTCTCTGCTGATCATCCTTCTCTTCTCTCCACTTTCCGTCCATCTTTCCCAGCATCATAGATTTCTCCAGAAAACTAGGTCTTTGCGTATTTCTCCAAACCAGGATAATTCGAGCCTGGTGCCTGGTGCATTAGTGTCTCAAGCATAAACCCTGGGTCGATTTGGTCAATGATTTGTCCATATCTTGGCTATCAATAGTAATTTGAGGAGATTTCTTCAACCCCATAGCTCAAAAGAGTCAATACTCTTTTCATCCTGTATCTTCAAAGTCCACATGGATCGGATATATAAAATGGTTCACAGTTATGAGATCATTAAACAATTCCTGTAGTATATGGGAACGTTAGTTTTAAAATGGGGATTTTAGTGCAGGGACAATTAAATTTAATTTGTTTTTATTGATTGTATTTATTCTTGTATATATATTTTTATGTGTTTTAATTTTTCCCTGTACATCGCTCCGAGTCCCCGTGGGGAGAGGACGCGGTATATAAAAATAAATTATTATTATTATTATTATTATTATTATTATTATTATTATTATTATTATTATTATTATTATTATTTCCTTGGTTCCCTAATTCTACCTGTTTTTTTTTTAAATCCTTAGGTTCTAAGATTGGATTCTTTAGTTTTGCTATAGAAAATACGAGTTAAATTTATGTGGAATTTCTGTGAATGTGGCTTTAAAAATAAACAAATATGAATGGCCCAGCCCTTCCATTTTGTATTTGATAGACTAGGGTTAAAATAAATAATGGTAATGGTTATAATATATGCTGATAAAATGATGGTGCTAGCAATTAAGTCTTTACTTTAGAGTAGTTGTAAATATTATCTAACTGCATTTAGAATTCAGATCTAAAAGGAAAATGTTTCTATCTGGATCAGCATTGTTTCATAGAAGGAAATCATTGCAACTTCCATCCCGGATAAAGCTGAATTGTAATGAGTAGTTGGCGTGATTATTGGGGACCATGGATAAATGATGTAACGGACAATATGCTGATTATGAGACCTGGTAAGCTTTGCTTTTTATTCACTTTAATGTATGAGATATTTAATGCCCTTACAGAGAAAAAGTCATGAGATTTAAATTCCCTAGATAGCAGGAAAAAAATATTTACTTTTTACCAAGAGATTGACAATAAGAACCATAAATACTCAGGCAAAGTAACATAATTGTGTACAATATAGTAACTACTAAGCTTTGATGTTGTTAATTGCGAAGTCATGTCCGACCCATCGCGAAGGGTCCATGATTCATGGACAACATTCCTCCAGACCTTCCTGTCAATCCTCAATCGTTCCCAGCATTAGCCTCTTCTCCAGTGAGTCCTTCCTTCTCATTAGGTGGCCAAAGTATTTGAGTTTCATCTTCAGGATCTGGCCTTCTAAAGAGCAGTCTTCTCTAGGTTGATCTTCTCTAGGACTGACCATTTTGATCACCTTGCAGTCCAAGGGACTCACAAGAGTCTTCTCCAGCACCATAATTCAAAGGCCTCAATTCTTTGACGCTCAGCCTTTCTTACGGTCCAACTTTCACAGCCATATATTGCAACTGGGAAAACTATAGCCTTGACTATACACACTTTTGTTGGCAGGGTGATGTTTCTGCTTTTTAGTATGCTGCCTAGATTTGCTGTAGCTTTCCTCCCCAGGAGTAAAGCTTTGATGCCATCTACCATTTTGTAATTTCTAAGCCTTAAATTTCTGTATAAACCTACCATCACAATATGCATAACCGTACTCACTTAAGAGTGCAGAGAGATTGAAAAAGATGTTTCTTTCTGTTTGGGGCCCTTCTTCCTGTTTTGGGATTGTTGTCCTTCATATAAGAATTCATGGCGTATATCAGTCTATTTCAGAAATACTTCCCTACAGACATAATTGTGAAAACAAAATTGGAGCATTACAATAGAGGGTCTGTCCAAAGGGTTCTTGATTTGAGCCAGGTTATCACCCAATATATTTATTTTAATGTAGTTTAATTTCTGGGTGCACCTAGCATGTAGATTGCAGGTGTTACTATCAATGATACAACCTGGTTTCATGGAAGGATGTCAAATCTCTGATGATATTGGATTACTAGTGGATATTTTAGCAATGCAGTCAGAATCTTGAAACACTTATAGAGGCTTAGGTGGATTTGGAGAAAGCTTTTGATATGATACAGATTAAGTTTTTGGAACACGTTATGAAAAAAATGATTTCTTTAACTTTTATTTCTCGGATCAAAATTTAAGTTCTTTTGCTTGAGTTATTACAAATCACATTATTCTCCCTCCAATTATGATCAAGGATGTCTTTGGATTATTCTTCTAAATAATTCAGCATTGGAATATCTTTCTTATTCGACAAATTCGAGACATTTAAAGTATATCCATGTCTGAAGTTGAACAGAGATTATAACTGGATGCAGACCAAATTTTTACACTTATTAAAATGGTCAAAGCTCTTTACTTTTTAAAACTATTTTTATCCCACCTTTATTATTTTTATAAAATAATCCAAGGCAGTGATCATACCTCATAATTCTTCCTCTTGTGAATGTTTTGCAACAATATAGTAATTTTTCTGGAAACACAATCCAGAAATAAAAACAAACACTATATTTCACTGCCTGAGATTGAGATAATGTTTCATGGTATTACAGATATCGTCATGGGATGTAAGCTTTCCAAGTAAAGCTTCCTTTTGCAATTGATAAGTGATAATTTTGTCAATGCTGATGATGTTCCAGTGGTGCTCCAGATGTTTTGGGATTGCAGCCAAGTACTCTTGGTACATTTTTGCTTTCTTTTTCCACAGTTGTTCTACTTTTATATGCTGCCTTTTATATTTTGGATTTTCTCCAGTTCTTTCTCTTCTATTTTGCTATCTTTAGGTATTGCAACATCTGCCATCTAGACTTTTTTTTGTCTATCCAGCTACACTTGTTAAATCTGGGATGGTGTTTGGCAGATGTTTGTTTGTTCGAATTCTGAAGTCCATGAACAAATTGATTTCTTCATTTTCAAGTACTTTCTCTATTTGATGGTCCCACCAGTTCTTACCTGCAGGAAGATGGTATATTTCTGACAGATAGCTTCTGTGAATCTTCTTCACTTCTTTCAGCCAGGCATTTTAAAGACAAGAAACTGTTTATAGCTTTGGCATTTACAGTACAATTCTTTTGTTTATCTTGTCTTTAATACCATCTGCTAGATAAACTACACTGGCCCCTGGGCTTTTTAGATCTGGCCTGCAGGGCCACCCTGGAAATAGCAAAGGATTGGCCCACGGTGCCGCTGTCAGCAAAAACAGTCTCCCGAGCTCTGTAATACGGCTGCACCAACCTCCTGCAACCTTCTGCCAGGGAAAATAGAGCTCGGGAGCGCCACTGCAGCCAAAACCAGAGCTTGGGAGACTGTTTTCACTGGCAGGCTGCTTGGGCCATCACAGGCGCCCCCAACATGAGTGACATCCAGCCCCCCCAAGGTCAAATGCAACCCTGATGCGGCACTCAATGAAATCGAGTTTGACACCCCTGAACTATACTTTTGACACTTTCATTAATTATGACACCTTTTTTTTTTGGCCAGTTGTGTAGCTAGTGGCCCATTTGATGATATGCCATTTTGAAACAGTGCCCTCCATGATTGCCTTGATGACCTTCTGTATGTTTTGCTAGTTATAAGCTCTAACTGCCTTCCAGACTGAGCAGTTTTTCTTTAGGTAATCTATTTTCTTGTAGCAGTGAAAAATAGCAGGATTTTATCCTTTTCATTCTCTCTTCCTCAGCGAGGAAACTTTCTCGTCTGCTTTTGTTTTCTTGTCTTTGTCACCCTTCGCTCAAATTCATCAATCGGTTTGCTTCTCACAAGATTTTGAAAGAGTTCACATTTTGGTCTTTATTCTACGGTATTTAATAGCAACCTATACATTTCCAGCAAGGGATGCAGCAAGAAAGCGTCCCTACATTTTTCCTTTCCTTTCCCATGTTTCCGAATTCTTCTATAGTCTATACATGATCAAATTCAAATGATTCTGCATTTCTTGAGATTCTTGCAACCTCATACTATAAAGCTTTCATATAAGATGCAATTTACTGCTTAAATTAGCCCACTCATACAGCTTCTGCATACATTTCCATACTCCCCCAGCTGTATTTTCTCTTATGTTAATCTGCTGATTACCCTCTACAGATAAGCTAACTGCAGCTTTTACTCATTTTTCTTGTCCCAAAATTCAGGATTTTCTCTATCTAGGGTAATGAGGCCCACACGTCATCCTTAGGGAAAAAAGATCCATTTTAAACTTCCAAAATGGTTACATTTTTGCTATTTAGCTTTGCTACTTCTGGATTGCATCTACCATTGTGTCTCTCAGTCAATTACTTTGAAATTCCACCCTCTGTATTTAGAGAGTCTCTGAAGTCAGTTCTTCAGCAGCTTCCTTTAGATCGGCAGTCTGAATAACAAATCTACAGTTTCTGGGGATGTAGTGTGTTGAGGATATCTCCTTTAGGAGACAGAGAGTTGTGCAATGGAATTTGCAGCAAGAGATATGTTGCTAGATTTCACACTAATAGTCACAGACACTGATGGTAAAAACAAGTAGACTTTACTTGTGGTGGAAAAATAAACTACTTCACAAACAGTGATAGTCTTGAATCAAAATACAGTCTATAACTCAAACAGTTAGCTTGCAGTTGCTAAATCCACGATCCTCCTTGCTCTGCTGACCTAACCCGACATTATAGTGTCTCCATTCAAAGATCGGCAAACTAACAGTGATTCTGGCTTCTCTTATGGCTGAGCTAGGAAGCAGCAGCCAATTACATTTCACTGTAGTATTTAAAGTAACGGATACCATTTGTAATCATGGCTTATATATATTGCCAACTCAACAACGTATTTTATGTTTTATACTATTGATTTTTATCGTTGCCTGTACACCGCCCTGAGTCCCGAAAGGGAGAAGGGCGGTATAAAAATCTAATAAATAAATAAATAAATAAATAATAATAATAATAATAATAATAATAATAATAATAATAATAATAATAATAATAATAATAATAATAATAATAATAGGATTATAGTCCTAACATTGTGGCTTTGTGCTGTGCTGCTAGGGGAAGCTGGGAGCTGCAGAGGCTTCCAAGGGTGGTTGCAGCTTCATACTGCATTACAACTTAGGAGCTTCTTGTAGTTCCAGAATAGCAGCATGCCAAGAAGCTCCTCTGCCACAGTATGGCAAGTACCCCAGAGCAGAGGTGGTATTCAGCAGGTTCTGACCAGTTCTGGAGAATTGGTAGCGGAAATTTTGAGTAGTTCAGAGAACCAGTAAATACCACTTCTGACTGGCCCCATTTCCATCTATTCTCTGCCTCCTGAGCCCCAGCTGATCAGGAGAAAATGGGGATTTTGCAGTATCCTTCCCCTGCCACGCCTAGCACACCACACCCATCAAACCATGCAATGCCACGGCCATCAAGCCATTCCCACAAAAGCAGTCGTAAAAATTTTTGAACCCCACCATTGCCCCAGAGCCATGTTTGACCACAAGACAGAGAGAAGAACAGCCACAAGGACAGAGATTGAGGGAGATAGGTGGATGGGGGGAAATTGGAGGCAGTGCAGTGTTGGGATTCACTTACCTTCCCTACCGGCTTGCAAATGTGAGCAATGCGCATGCATTCGCATGTGCCGCATCTGTGCATGCACAGTTCTTACTCTTTACATTGGGGTGGGTGGGCATAGCCTCCCACAGCTGCCGCTAACGGTTCTCCCGAACTGGAGAGAATTGGCTGAATACCACCTCTGAGGCAGTCTCTTACTTACCTAAGGCTCAGAGTTGGGAGGGACCAATCCCAGAATGATGCCGATTGGCTAATGAGCACGGAATTCAATTACTGACAGTTACAAGGAGTGACAGTAACAAAGGAGCAATTAAACAAGCATATTGAGCTAGGTCAGGGGAGTCAAACTTGCATTGTCACGTTGTTGTCACTTGACATATTGCTACTTCCCTTCCTTTGCTAAGACAGGGTGGGCGTGGCCAGCATGTGATGCATCCAGCCCGCAGGCTGCGACTTTGACATCCCTGATTTAGACTCAGCATATGATTACATAAGAAACCAGACCATTCGAATGACCAATCAACAAAAGAAACAATCAGCTGATCAGAATTTAAATATAGCTCCAAATGAACAACCAATCAAACGACCACCTGACCACACTGGAACATAAGACATAAGCTAAGGAGAATAGGACAAGAAAATCCTACAGATGTTGCTACCTAGTCTGGTAACAAAACATTCAGAAACTAAATTGAAACAAGCTTGGAGAGCGAACCACTGCCAAAAAGTAACAAAAAGTGTTGGGATTGTTGCTGCTAAGTGATCCTGCCCCATCACTACTGATGGAAATTCCAGTCTGAACTGCAGTCATAAGCCAAGAACTACCCATACCACTATATGCTAATATTGTTTATGAATGGCTCAATATAGGCACTTTGTATTTGACAGATTGGATAATATGGCGAGGTCAGCTTCCTCCAGATAGGGACTGAAAGATCATATTGTGTTTAGCTTGTCAGTCAAGCACTTATGAATGTTCAGCAAATGATTGCTTTTACTCTGGCAGAGTCTCAATTTAGTCTTTGCAACTTTTGTTCAGCAGTTTTTCCATATCGAAGTACATGATAACAAAAACTCTGCAGTAAGGCTTGTATACAGTTTTGTTACAATTCTTCCAGTACATATATTTTTCCTAAGTTCTTTTAGTAGGAAGTTTGATAAGTAGTTAACATTTCTAACAAGAGTCAAACTTTGAACCTTGGCTCGATCACCTGACACTTCACCTTCATCTCAACTTCTCAGCTGTATGTGACCAGAGCCTCACTTTAGAATATAACAACAACAATTCATTAAATGTGTGTGTCACCAGAGTCTCAGAGACTCTGGATCAGGGATCTCCAACCTTTGCAACATTAAGTCTGAAGGACTTCAGCTTTGCTGACTGGAGAATTCTGGGAGCTGAAGTCCTTCAGACTTAAAGTTGCAAAGGTTGGAGACCCCTGCTCTGCATGACTGACAAGGATCAAGCAGATTGGGAAAAAAAACCTGTAGATATCCATAAAGTCACACACACACACACACACACACACACACACACACACGATTGTTTACTGCAGTGCAAAGTTGTCAGAGCTTTTATACTATCTCAAGAGTTTAAATGCTTTAATTTTTTTTACTTCCTGTCTTTCCAAATAAATGGACTCTTGAAATCATGTTTTAGAAGCCTTCAGGTTGGGTATTTATTTAAAGTTTATAGAAACACCATTTCCAACCGAGTAAATGCTGGTTCCTGCCTCATTAGTCTCAAGTCCTTCATTACCCTTTTCTCTCTTTTCCTTTTCCATTTCCTCTGAGTCTGGAAGTGTCCTCAGCTTGTAGTCAGCTGGAGGATATTTTCCCTTCCTTCTCTCTCTCGAGCAATAAAAATAAATCCTCAGGAAAAAGCCCCTCCCTCTAATTTTCAATGGAGTGAAAGAAGAATTTGACATGGAGCATATTTTTGGAATTTCAGTGCATGAGAGGCATTGCATATATCAGGACAGTATTTCATATATCCAGGGACGGGCTGCTACAGATTCACCTGTGCTCAGGAGAAACTGTAGCTGATGTTATGGCTGGTTCGGAGAACTTCTAAATCCCACCTGGCTGCGCCCCTTCCCCTCCCCTCCAAGGAGTCTCCATGCATCCCATTTTGGATGTGAAGTAACTGCAGGGCCCATGCGGAGGCTTGGGGAGGGGGGGAAATGGGCTTCGTAGAAGTTCCAGAAGGCTGGAAATGAACCAGTTTCTGGTTTCCGGAGGGCCTCTGGAGCCTGGGGTAAGCAGTTTTTGTCTTCCCAGAGGTTCGAGAAAAGCCTCTGGAGCCTGGGGAAGGAGAAAACACCCTCCCATTGTGGTGCAGGAGGCCAACTAGACCACACCCATCATGGCCACTCCCACCCAGCAACTGGGCAGAGATCCCATTGCTAAAAATTTTGAAGCCCACCCCTGTATATACTTATCTATCGTGCAACTATTTCTTTCTGTCTCTCTTTAAAATCAAACTCATCTCTTCAATGCCTTTCCTTATTCATTAGAGTCATCCAGTATTCTTACTGCGGGTCATTCATGCAGTCATGGCTTAAAAAATGAACTCAACTATAGGTAAAATGTCTTACTGGTAGTTTACCAATCCATGAAAATACAGCTGGTCTTTGCTTAATGATAGCTCAGTTTAGCAACCATTCAAAATTACAATAGTGCTAAAAAAAATAACGTTTTCTGGTCCTCACACTTATACCCAATGCAACATCCCTGCATTCACATGAAGAACATTTGGGTGCTTCACAGCCAGCCAATGGGCATTTCTGACTGTCTCAGCATACTTCAGTCACATGATTGCCATTTGTGAGTTTTACAGCCAGCTTCTCACAAGTAGAGTCAACAGAGAAGGCCAACAGTAAAATTTCAAGTCATTATCATGTGATGTCTTGTTTAACAACCGTGTCATTTAGCCACAAAAATGCTGGTCCCAGTCTTGATCATTAACCTGTATTGCTATGAAGTAATATTTGTTTTCTCCGTTTGCCATTTACCTTTGGATAATAGGCAAACAACAGGTGGGGCTTTATAGCCAATAATGAAATAGAGGTTTCTAAACTCTAAATGCTTTGAATTGCAGGGCTCTCTATTCCCAAGATAAGGTGAAGAGACAAGACATTGTAGATCCCCAAGTTCCCATAGATCAGTGTTTCTCAACCTTGGTGACTTTAAGTCCTGTGGACTTCAACTCCCAGAATCTCCCAGCCAGCACTGCTGGGATTCTGGGAGTTGAAGTCCACAGGACTTAAAGTCACCAAGGTTGAGAAACACTGCCATAGATGGTTTGTGCTATTGCACAGAGTATCAACTTTATCATTTAGGAAAATATTCTCACAGAATCTTCCACAACAGACAAATTATAAGAGGAAAGCTGAATTTTCTGGGTGCATAATAGTAGGTAGACAACAGAGGTGCTTTTCAGCTGGTTGAGACTGGTTCGAGTGAACCAGTAGTGGTGACCCACCTTGGCTTTATGCCTCCCTCTTTAGCCACATTTTCTAAGCCACGAGCATGTGTGCAAGCCGCATGTGCCAGCCAAGTGCATGTGCAGAAGGCATTCATGCTCATGGAGCGAGTGAGTATGCGCAGGGCGAACTGGAGGTAAATTTATGTGAAACCCACCTCCGGTAGACAAGAATAATAAAACATTACTTTCATGCTTTCTGGTTCCTGCCTTGGCTGGGTCATTCTGAACACCTTTTGAGGAAATAGAACATCGCAAATACTCCAATTCTGGAAATCAAAAGGACATTTCATGTACAAATTGCAGTCATGAATGCATTAAAGGCCTACTTGAACAGCATGGCACACAGGATGCTTCAGAATAAGTCAGCAAATGGCCTAAATAAACAATCAAAAACCTGTTCAGAAAAACAAGGAAAATATGATTCATAATGAAAGACCAGTGGGCTGCTTGCTTTAGGACATTCACTTTATATTCAAACTTCCCATAGTGAGAATCAAAGCCAGGTAAATATTCATGACGTTCTCTTTTGTCAATCAAGGTGTATGAGCTTTTGAGGTCCAATTGGTAAAAAAAGCTAACCTGTAGTTAGGACAATTCTTAGAAATGCATCTCAAAATTGTTCACAATTTCCGGTTGCTAAGTCCCTAAATCCTTGGCAGCTGGAACAGCCTTATTTGTCAAAAAACCCAAAATAGAAAAACAAATATTAAGTATTTATGAAAACTGTTTGTAAAATGTCCCTCTTTCTTCCATTCATGGCAGCATATTTTTGTCAGACAATGAGGGATATCTGATAGCAGAAAGCTTTAGCCTTGAAAAGCTAGGATTTATTCCCAGGACTGGGGTTGTTAGGTAAGCTAGATCTGCACAGTTCAATGAGATACATTGTTTGGTTGGTTTTCAACTATGTAAAGGTAAAGGTTTCCCTTGCATATATGTGCTAGTCCCGACTCTAGGGGGCAGTGCTCATCTCTGTTTCAAAGCTGAAGAGCCAGCACTGTCCGAAGACATCTCTATGGTCAAGTGGCCGGCATGACTAAATGCCGAAGGTGCACGGAATGCTGTTATCTTCCCACCAATGGTGGTTCCTATTTTTCTACTTACATTTTTACATGCTTTCGAACTGCTAGGTTGGCAGAACCTGGGACAAGTAACAGGAGCTCACTCCATTACGTGGTGCTAGGGATTCAAACCGCCGAACTGCTGACCTTTCTGATCGACAAGGTCAGCACCTTAGCCACCTTAGTGCTATAACAGTGTTTAGAATGCTTTGCTTCATTTAAAGGGGGGGGGGATTTGTATTTTCAGTGTACTCTTATCTGTACAATTGTGTGATTTGGGCAGTCCTATAAAGAAAAAAAATGTGCCACTTGAACTTGTGGGGTAGAAACTTCTATAATGAATTTAAAACTCATACATTTTTCAGGTTTAAATCTGATATCATAGAGAAAACAAGCTACCTCACACTATAGATAATTTTAGAAAAGGGTGTCTAATACGCAATTTTGCCTTCACAGTCTACTAATTCTGCAGCAGAGGGTGTCTGGACAAAGGGAGCATTTATTCCATGGGGAATGGTAAAAGATCAGTTGGGTTTGACTCCTTTTCTAATTATCTAACCTTTGTGGTTAATTTTTTATCAGGCTAATGAAATGTCCCACTCGTTCACAGCTTTAAGATGCTTTCTTACTTCCCATCTTTTCCCCACTTGAATTGTGCATTTTAAATTAAAAACTGAAGATAAACTGACTTTTAAAAATTGATCCATTAGCTGAAGCTTAGGTAAAAGTGATTTAAATAAAATTTATTTATTTTACCTATCTTGCCACTCTTTTAACAAGATAAACCTGTTTGCATTTGACTTCCGTTGCCATTTCAAAATCATCCAAAGCTTTAACTTCAGTTTTCCCTGTTGTAAGTCCAGCACTGGGTGGCTAAGCAGGTGTAATGTCTAACACACCTAAACTATTATTGTGCAGAGGTGTGCTCCTCCAGCCTAAAGGGGCCAATAGGCACCATGCTGTTCCTATCCACTCTGAATCACTTGATTATTTTACTTCAGAATAAATGATGAAATGCATCAGATTTTACTCATACTAGAAACTGCCCAAAAGTGCTCTTGGCCTAAGGGGAAAATATTATTTTAAAATTGGAACAGCTAAAAGTAAATTAAATTTCTCTCATACACAGTTTGGAGATATGGCAAAATGAAGAGTTGACACAATATGTTCATACTGTGGGAAGATCTAAGTGAAAGAGAGATTCTTCAACACTACAAATTTCTGCTTATGTGGCAGCAACAATTTTCATAGAACCAACCTGTAAGATTATTTTGGGAAAGAAATGCTCCCAAGTTGCCTTTTGATGCCTCTTTGTGTGTATGTCTGTTTTTCAGAGAATTTTCTTCTTTTGTGATGCAGGAATGTGTCTTCCTCTCTCTTTCTACAGTGTTGTTTAGTAGATTTTTCAGTTATCTATTTCTTTAGGATGATAATATACTTGCAGTATAACCTTGCCTCAGGATACTATGGTAGTTTAAAAAGGAAAGGCAGAAAGAGAAAGTTCTATATTTGTTGCCAATTTTGAGAAGACAACAATTTCTTTAGGGCTGGTCTATAATGTAGATAGTGTCTTTTTTTAATCACATTGACTGAAATAATTTTTGGTTGCTGTAACAGACAGCAAATAGAGAGAGTTTAATTTGTATGCAGATGTTGAAATTGGCAACTCTATGCTTCTTTGAGGGAATTTGTGTTGTTTATACTGTATGTGTGTGCAATCTGGCACTGTGTTGCCCACCTTATAATAAAACCAAAATTAAAACTTCGGGAAAACTCTGCTTCAAAGGTAAACAATCCCTCCTTAAAATATTAATTTAAAAATGAAAATAAATAAAAGGGCAGAAGCAAAGTAGATAAAACTCATTTCCAAAGGGTGAAGGAACAGGAGAGCAGTATAAAAAAAAAAAGCTTTGGGCAAATGCCAATATACCCACCTTGGCATTTATTATTTAAGTTAACCCTTAGTGAAAATGTTGGGATAGATCAATTACAGAATAAATGTTTGGATATTGATGTAAAGAAGTGAATCAGATGAAGAATATTCAAAATGATAAGGTAGCATTAAGTCAATGTCAACTCTTAGATAATCTTGGAGGAGTCTCTCAATATGGTTCTATCTCCAATCTAGGAATTCAGATCTTCCAATGGGGCATCTATAGCCACTATAGTTAAATCCATCTATCTGACTGTTGATTATGTTCTTCCTCTTTCACCTATCCTAACTTTAGGCTTCACACAAGAGCCAGGCCCAGGGGTGGTATTCTATCAGTTCACCAGAACCAGTGCGAACCGGTAGCTCCAATTATCAGCTGGGAGTGAATCGGTTCACTCCAACAATGAAGTGGGCCTGCCTACCCCTGTGCGTTACTGACTTTTATCTTCTCCATTGAATCCTGTGGCAAAGTGGATTGCTGCGCCTCAGCTGTTTTCCTCCCCAGCAGTAATGCAGTAAGTGTTCTCAAAACTGTGCACACACATGCAGCACCAAACCGGATGTTAAAAAGGTAGGATCCTACCACTGGCTAGGGCTTGGCATAACATGACCAAAATATGATAACTCTATCCTGGTCATGTATGCGTCACGTTAGAACATAGGAGCGTTTTATTTGTCTAAAATGAAACACACCAGATTTATAAAAACTAAGGCTGCATTCAATACAGGTGAAAGGAAATTGAACTGACATAAGGAAGAGAAAATGAGAAAGTATTCAGAAAATGAAAACCATATTTCTCACTTAGTCAGATCCTTCAAATTGGAAATTATTAAAATTTTATTGGCGTTATAATGTTAGTTGTTCCTAACCTGGCAGTCTCTATATATGTTTGGTTTTTTATTTCTAGAATTCTAAGTGGAAATTCTGGAAATGGAAGCCCATCTAAGTCAGAGAGTTCTACTTGAGGAAAGGTGGATTTCATTACCCATATTATTGAAATTTTATTCCTAGCCTTTCATAGCAGGAACTTTAAATTATCCCAATAGCTAGCCTCAATAATGGAACTGGGTACAAGATACTGGGGTAACTTAAGATTCCTAGTAGAAGAATTGAAAAAAAAATCAAACTATGAATGTTCTAAAGCAGGGGTCTCCAACCTTTGCAACTTTAAGTCTGAAGGACTTCAGCTCCCAGACTTCTCCAGCCAGCAAAGCTGGCTGGAGAATTCTGGGAGCTGAAGTCCTTCAGACTTAAAGTTGCAAAGTTTGGAGACCCCTGTTCTAAAGTATAATGGAAGCAGAGAGGATTTACAATTTCAGATGCATATTTTGTACCAAAACTGAATTGGAAGGACAAAAAGTTCCTATTAAAATGAAATTCCTCCAATTCTTCAAATAACATTTGTATCATTGTTCAGTGTGTTCTTATACAGTGGTGCCTCTCATCACGTCCAATTCGCTTCACGACCAAAAATTTCCCCAAAAATGTGCCCCGGTTCACGAACACCGTTTCGCTGCACGAACGGAAAAGTTCGTAAAAAATGCTCCGCTGCACGAACTCTGCCTCACTTCACGAACTCCGCCTCGCATCACGAACTCCGCCCTCGCATCACGAACGGAAAAGTTTGTAAAAATGCCCGGATTCACAACCTCCGTTTCGCTTCACGAACCGGAGCCGCGGACATTTTAAAAACAAGGTCAGAACGGATTAACTGGATTTACATTGAACCCTATGGGAAACTGTGCCTCGCATCACAACCAAAAAACAAGGTCGGAACGGATTAATCGGATTTACATTGAACCCTATGGGAAATTGTGCCTCGCATCACAACCAAATCGGATCGCGACCAGAGTCATTTCACGAATTAAGTTCGTGATCCGAGGTACCACTGTACTTCTTATGCTACCGTGCAGCTAATTGAACTAGCTTACAGGTGTCAAACACAAGAACCCGGGAGCTGGAGCCAGCACACAGGGTACTTAGATCAGCCTGGAAGTATCAAAGGACCGGCCTGTGGTTCCTCTGCCAGCCAAAACAGGGCATGGGGGAAACCTCCCTGCAGCCCATTTTCAGCTGGCAGATTGCTGCAGGAGGCCATAGAGGCTCAAAACAGGCCATGGGAGGGGGCGCAGCTTTGGCTGGCAGGGTGCTGCAGGAAGTGTCCATCCCTCCCTTCCCCTCTGCCGGCCAGTGGAGGAGAACTACAGTGTTGATCCAACCCTCAAAAGAAATCCAGTTTGACACCCCTGAATTAGATGTTCTGCCAAATGCAACCCTTCCATTGTGTGATTCTGTAAATACAGATGAGCTAAAGCTACCTTTCACAACCACAATTAATAGAATGCATGGCTATATCTATATAATTCCTGGGACAGAGTTTTCCTTTAATCACCCAATCATTACAAGCATAGAACAATAGGATCATCTCAAAGACTCATTGCTGCCCTTGTGGACTACATTTTTTTTTTCAAATTTATAAGCCGCACCCATCTCACCACATAGGGACTCGGGGCGGCGCTCAGGGAATATAAAATATAAATACATAGATATACAAAATAAAACATTCATTAAAACTCAATTAAATTCATCCACCCTGCGCTAAAAACCCATATTAAAACCCCTAAATTAAAACTTTGGTATATGTATACGTATATGTGTGTGTATATATGTATATACTGCTGTGTGTGTGGGGGAGGCATCTGTACACATGCATATATACACATGACAGTATATACATACATACATATATGGCAGTAGTTTTAAAAATCTGTTCTACTAGGATTCACTGTCTAAATAATAAAGTGTAGCATTAAATCTCTCTCTCTCTCTCTCTCTCTCTCTCTCTCTCTCTCTCTCTCTCTCTCTCTCTCTCTCTCTCTCTCTCTGGAATATCTTTTCTTAACTTGCATATTTTGCACTGACAAATTTATCATTAGCTTTGTGATTAGCACAACAGCAGCTTTCAATTCTAAAGCATCGTGCAGATTTTAAAAGTGATGTTTGTGTCATCTCATTCAAAAGAAATTCGTAGTTACCATGTTTTGTCTGCTCTAGAATACTGAAAGTTTGCAAAAGGTTTGCAAAAGTTTTCATGGGGGACCTGTTTCTATTTTTAAAAGAGATGATGAAATGGACTGCATACATAAATTAAGACACGCCACCAAATATATAATGTTTCTAACTGGTTCCTTGTTGTCCAGTCTCCCAATTAGTTTAGTTCTTAACTTCAATGTATTCTTCAATTTTTAAAACCTTCAGGCTTGTGTATTAATCTGAAAAAAATAATCCCTTTTCCCTACCCAGGCTGTTCAATTTATAGAGATTAAGCCTGATGAGAACTCAGCGGTTCTTTTCTTCTGAAGGACAAATTCATTACTACCATTTTGCTTACAGACTGACTGATGTTCGCCGAGTGTTCAAGGGTTTTGTGGGCATACAGCAACAATGCATTCATATGATGGCAAGCACCCTGGTGGTGTCCTACTCTCATCTCGGAATGTAAGAACTTCAAGCTGGGTACAGATATGATTTTTATTTTCCCTGAACTTATCCACATCTGTAGCATGGCATACACATCAGAATTAAGGAATCACGGCAGTGGCGAGTCTAGAATTTGATCAGGGGACCTGTTTCTTTCTGGAATTGCCTTCAGTTCTTCGACTGTACAGAATATGAGAGAATAAACCCATCACAACAGGATTCAGCAATTCATCTGCATCTGAAAGGCAAGGGTCACTCTTTTGAGGACAGCAAAGTTCAAAGTGAACTGAGAGGAACACTGGTTTGAAAGAGAAGCCAAAGAGGCTATCTATATTAAAATTGAACAGCCCCTTTCCCAACAGAGGGGAAGGGATACAACATCACATATTTCCAGTTTATAGCGCAATCCTTTCAGCAGTCCCAAGAAAGTTCCTCACCCATTTGCACTCTGATTCAGGTGACTCCAAGGAGATAATTAAACCTCCAAAAGGACTTAATGACACTCCGTGCTGACTGCAAAGAATATAAATCCTTCCATTCCTCACCAGTCAGTTACAACCAAAAACGTTCAAAGGAGAAAAAAAAACCAAGCCAGAAAGTTCAGTTGCCTTTTGAAAAAGCACCTTTGGGAGACAAAATGAAAAAGTTCTTTCCACTTAAAAGTGGAAAAATTAGCAAAAAGTAGACAATATTCCACTGGTCACTTTTGCTATTAGGTCAAAATATATGCAATCCACAAATAACTAACATTATATCCAGAGGTGGGTTCCTACTGGTTCGGATCAGTTTGGCCGAGTAGGTAGTAACTCAGCCGCCTACCCAACTGAACTGGTTCAATTCTTGCCGGCGCCATCTTGATTTTTGGTTCTGCGCATGCGCAGAACAATCTCCATTGCAGAAATGTACATTTCCCCCTTTTTCTAATGTTCTGCGCATGTGCAGACCATATAAGGTCTAAATGCGCATGCACGCAGAGTGCAAAAAGTTTTTGCGCGCTGAACCGGCAGTAATGCCGGTAGCAACCCACCCCTGATTATATCTGAGATGGTATATCTGCATCAGTGTCTAAAATCTGATCTCTCTCACACACACAGAAGCATAGCCGATTTTTGGGGGGGGGGGAAACCAATATTTACTGCTGTTTAGAAAAAGACAAGTACTGTGAATTTTGCCATTTTTAGTCACATTGTGGGAGGCAAAAATGATGAAATTCTCGTTCTCTCTCTCTATTGTAAAATTATGACTAGTTTTTTTCAAGCAGAGCTGGAACAAGCATCAGAGGCTTATATTTGAAGCCTGGAATTTGGCACAGATACACATAGCCTCGATGAAAAGGCTTTGTTAAATTTAGAGGGGAAATTATAAGCAATACATTGTAATCTATTGAGAAAACCCACTTTGAGGATTCACTTAGATTCCATGCCAAAAAAATAAAATAAAATCCGTAAATGCAGATAGCTTGGGCATCTGCTCAGAATTAAAAGGGCTTAATGAGACCCAGTCTCGTTTCTCCCACTCTGCCCAGCCTTGGGTGGGTTGCTTCTTCTCTTCTGAAGAGATGCCTCGCCTTTCTCTTTGTGTGGTGGATGAGGCAAAGGCTACAGCAGACCATGTGATAAATGAATACTTCATTTGAATGGTCATCATTGCCACAAAGCAAAATAAACCAAGGTGGTGGTGGTGGTGGTGGTGGTGGAGGAGGAGGAGGAGGAGGAGGAGGAGGAGGAGGAGGAGGAGGGGTTGAAACAAAAATTGGCAGAAATTCTATCTTATAAAATACATACAATAGCATACATTGTAAGGTTGCAAAATGGTTTTTTTGTTTGTTCCTCCCCCTCACTTCCCCAATTCTAGTGTTTTTAATTTCCTGTAGGCTGCAGAGACTGTCTGAAATGATGCAGCAAAGAAATCTTTCATACATGTAAGTAAGTAAGTAAATAAATAAATAAATATGCTGCTTGTTTATTTATTTACTTATTCATAACCATCTATCTATGGCCAAATTAAAGCCTTTTAAAAAAAATCTTCCTTTGGTGCATTTCCTACAGACAATTGCATTCTCTGAAGGGGGAAATCAGCCTTTGCTGCATTTACCTTAATGAAGTGTGAACTTCCAAGTTGAACTGAGACTATTTAAATACCATCAGCACAAAAGTTCAGTTCCCTGCAGCAACATTAACTTGACCAATTTGCATTGAACAGCTCCTTTCATTTTCTGGTTAAATGGTATGATTCCAAAGTGTGAGCACCTAGCTTTTGTTTTCTAGCCACAAAAGTGAATTGTCCATGGAAATTGGAATCTTTCCATGTTAATGCATAGCACAGTCAATAGAACCTCATACTGTGTCTCCCAATTGCTTGAGCTTGAGCCTTAGCAATAGACAGACATCCACGTAAGGGTTGTATGTATTCTAATATGTACGGTATTTAGAAATATATCTGAGTGATGTTCAATGCATCTGTTTTCAGTTGTCTGAATCAAAGAGTGTCAACAGCACACTACGAAGCAATTTTATCAATGCTCTGAATAACCTTTTCAGCCTCAGATCAGAAGTGCTGCACACCACTAGCAATATCTAGTTTATGATCTGGCCTATCACAGTTGCTGACAACAGCATAATTTCCTGCAGAACAGGTATTCCTTGAATTACGACAGTTCACTCAGCAACTGTTCAAAAGTTGTTCGAAAGTACGACCTCCCCCAGCCAAAAGTACATTATGTATGTTGTAGCATCACAGCAGTCATTCACCCTTACAACCACAGAGTTGCTGTAATATGCCTATTCCATCCCACCCCATCCTGCCCCATCGAGTCTCCACAAGCACTGGGCTGCTTTGCTAGCCTCTCGGATTCCACTGGCTTCTCCCCATGTTAGGATAATCATCCTGATGTTGGGTTGACAATAAATATAAGCCAGGATTCTTAAAGAGTATATGTAACTTTAAGGACTATGTGGAATCTGATTGGCTGTGCTTCCCAGCTCAACCATAGAAGGTAGCTGAAAACACAGTTCATTCCCTTTTGCTTTCCTTTGCTTCCTGATTACCACTGAGGGGGAGCTGAACCTGAAGACGAAAGAAGTATCATTGTTTTGACTGTAAGATAACTGTGTTTAGGTGAATGACTGTTTATTGTTGGAAGAGTTAGTATCACTGTTTGGTAGAAGTATTTTAGTTACTTCAAAAGTAAAGACTATTTATTTTTTCTACTATCAGTGTTTGATAGTTATTGTGTGCTTAAAGCACACAATAACTATCTCTTTCTGTCCGGTGTATTGCACTATTCCGCCTTTATTTCCCAACGGGGGTGTTTTTTACCCTTAACACTGGTTATGGGCCCAGGCTACACAGTGTAAATACCGGTTACAGTATAGAGGAGTTGCTACACACAACAAACTCAGGGGAAGATGGCACAAGTCCAGGCTCCTAATTTGTCACTGATTACTCGGTTAGATGACACAAACTACATTTCCTGGTCCACCAAGTGTAGTCTGCTATTCCGCCTTTATTTTCCAACGAGGGTGTTTTTTACCCCTAACACCCCACTCCATTTCCAATTGCTCACTTATCTTCTGAAGGTCTCCAGAGTTCCAGAACAGGCTGACTGACGTGGCAGAAAAGTGGCTGCCTTTTAATTCACTGTTATCCTTAGATCCCACATCCTTACCACTTCACCAGCATCTAAGTAAAAGACTTCTGCTTTTCTGCCATAAGGTCAGCATCCCTGCATGCTTCGTTTGGTCCTGGTCTGGGCAGCATAGCAGCAGCCTCCTGCTTACCGCTGGGTGGCTGGTTTGAATGAGCAGCTTCATGGATTGGGGCGTGAAGGCAGCAACGGCAGCCAATCATTGCGGAGCTTGCAATTCAGCCCAATGAGACAAAGGAAACAAGCGCTGCGTTGATTGGCTGCTGCTGCATGAGATATGGGTTGAGGGAAGCCTCTGGTGGTTGGAAGCAGGTTGCTTGTTCCAGCAACAGGTCCCCCACGATCTTCCCCACTTTGAGATACCTCATATACACTCAACAACCTGTGCATTTGATTAACAAATGCATTGGGGAAAGCAGGGAGGGATCATGTTCATTTAATGTGATCCAATTAAGGAATCCTTGGGTTATGAATGTAATTGGCAGGTTCCATTACATTCATAACTTGATGATTACCTGTATAGAGATGTAAAATACATGACATAGTAGTATATATAAACTGTAATTAAGAATCAAGGATAACTGTACATTCTCTCCCAAACCCAACTCTACCAACATATCTGAAGCTGCCTCTCCTACATAGGGATCCTTGGTTCCTCCACAGTTAAATTATCATCTCATATTATTGAGATTCTTCTTGCTTATTTTGGTGAAAATTTACTAATTTGCGTTTGAGGCAACTTTAGTGTTTAATATATCTTCTAACATAGTTACAACTCTGGATGGGTGTAAAATATAACAGTTAGAGCTAAAGTGGCCATTAAAAGTGAGGAAAAGCTAGGTGACAAGTGACAATAAAATCCCTAAGTGCTTATATTAGGAAGATCAACATATCCAGTTAGAAAAAGAATGTGCAACATATATCAAGGAGCTGGATCACAAACCACCCTTGCTGCTAAAAAGCAAAGGTCTTCTAGTTTAAAAAAAACCCACTACAGGGTCAGAGCCATACAGATTTCAAAGGAAATGTTGTTTCTTTCAAAAGGCAGATACAGAAAAGACCTGACTCCAGAGTTCAGCAAGTTGCCACTGTTTTATCACTGAGACCTGAACTGAGCCAACTGTGCCAAATTTTACTGGTTAGGCAGAAGCAATCAGAGAGGGGCAGTCCTGTAGATATCTAGGCCATAAGCCACAAAGAGTTTTATACTGTGTATGTGACAACCAGTACCTTGAATGGCATCCAGAAGACAGTTGGTAACAGCTTGTGAAGTGGTGTTATTGTGCATGGATGAAACAAAATACAGACACAACTATTTGTGCTTCTGCATTGTCAAATAGCTACAGCTTATGTCTTCTTCTTCTTCTTCTTCTTCTTCTTCTTCTTCTTCTTCTTCCTCCTCCTCTTCCTCCTCCTCCTCCTCCTCCTCCTCCTCGTCTTCCTCTTCTTCCTTCCTCCTTGTCCTCCTTGCCCTTGTCCTCCTTCCTCCTCCACTTTAGGCGTCCTGGTTCTTGCTCTTCTGGTGGCCTCAACCACTGTTATTTGATGCTGTCATAGTGTGTCTTTGATGTTGTCTCTCCATCTTCTCCTGGATGTGCCTTGTGTTCTTTATGTATATGCCATGTACAGTATGATATCCCAAGACATCCCCATATAAAAGATGTCATTATAGTTGAAATGGGAGATGACTAATGCATGAGTAAAAATGAGATGAGCCTTCTGTTCCATGAAAGGTTATAACTATTACAACAGATCAATCCGGTTCCTAGTCTTGAGCATACACACGGAAGTACAAGTAGTTACAGTGGAATTCTGGCACATGATCCACCATTATTTTCCTTTCCACCATCTCCATCATCAACTTGGCTATTTTGCTTTCCAATAATAGAACACATATACAAGCCAAGTTATTCAGAAAGATACAGATGGTTGGAGGTCTGTAGAAGAAGCATTCGAGGGCAGCCAGCACCTTCAGTTCTCCCCTTAGCTTCACCAGCAGCTGCCATGGCTGAAGAGTTCTAGCCAGAGAGGCCTGTACTGAAGGCTGCTGAAGAGCCTTCCTCCTCCACACACTCCTTTCTTTCTTTTTTATTTTTTTTTATTGCAAAAGTTTTATTGGTTTTTACAAATTTTTTCAGGTAGGGTAGGCTGTATTACATGTTAGGCAGACATGTAATACAGCCCCGGTTCAAATCCCAGTAAGGGTATGGCTAGCTGATAAGAGCTAAAAAGCTCAAAATAGATCTATCCTAGTCTCCCTGATTTATTTATTGATCAGCTCAAAAACCTAACATATATATGTATGTATGTATGTATATATCTTAACCTGAAACCTTAATATATTTGTATGTAAAAAATTAATCCTGATCGTGAAACTAACTTTCTTCCATCTGTTGTTGTTCATCAGCCCGTCTATGGATAGAAAAGCCTCATATAGCATTTCTCATATAGCAATCCTTATAATCAAGGGTGGGCTTCAACATTTTTAGCAATGGGTTCTCTGCTCAGTTGCTGGGTAGGCATGGCCATGGTAGGCATGGCCTAGCCAGCCTCCTGAACCATGGGGGGGAGGGTTCACCTTCCCCAAGCTCCGGAGGCTTTCCTCAAACCTCTGGCAGGGTGAAAACCATCTCCCCCAGGCTCCAGAGGCTGGAAACAGGTGTAGGAGGAGATGGGCCAGCCAGTGGTGGGATTTGGAGGTTCTCTGAACTGGCCATAACATTAGCTATGGGTTCTTATGAATCCGGGCAACCCACCCCTGCTTACAATTTTCATATTTGTTTCCTAAACAAACATATGTAATTAACAGGCCCAACAATACTTCAATGTGCTTTAATGTGATCTGAAATGTTCTTGAATATTTAATGCCTGAATTGTTTCCTGTACTCTGTGATTATTAATAATTGCAGCCACAGTTTCCCCATGAGGCACGAACTTTGGCACCAACAGGTACACGTTACAATAGTTGTGGCTCCACACTCCTGCAACAGAGTGCAGGGAGCTATTTCTAATGTCTTCTAATTCCTCCAGATTACTTACCCGTCTCCTTCCCTGTTTCAAGTCTGTCTTTCTTTCTCCATCGCTTGAGAGTGGATTTTATCAGGAAAATTCATGGCAGGTGTGCCTGACACACAAATGAACGAATGACTTCTTTATTACTGCATGGCCAAAGGGTAGCTGCATAAAATAACCTATAAGCACTAAAATGTCTAGACAGTAATAAAATACTTAAGTCAAACAAACAGTAACCTAAATGCAATGAGAAATTATATGCTACAGCTGCTGAGAAAGGATTACCAGTTTTACTGGCGATGCCAAGTTATCTGTTACTGCGTTCTATATGATACTGCACAAAATTAATATGAATGCTGAATGCTGAATGCTACCAAAATGTTATGCCTTACAGGAAAATCCAGCTTGGTAAAATGCTGTCTTCATTTACTCCTAATATATCTTATTTATGTTCTTTTTAAAACTGTCTAACTGCCTATATATCTCAACTTAAGGCAACTGCTATTTTTTAAAACCATGTTCATGATCCTGAAAAACTTGAATGAAACCCCTGTAGTTTTTTCCAATTCAGAGAAAGAATATTAAGATCTCCTTTGACCCAAAACAAGCAGTAAAGTAGTATTCCTGTTTAATATCAAGTCTTTAAATGCTTTGAAACTGCCCAGAAAGCATGATTTGGCATTATATTACATAGATGAGTCAAAGAAAGAGACTCTGATGACAGGATACAATACAATAGCAGAGTTGGAAGGGACCTTAGAAGTCTTCTAGTCCAATCCCCTGCCTAAGCAGGAAGCCCTATATCATTTCAGACAAATGGCTATCCAACATCTTCTTAAAGACTTGCAGTGTTGGGGCATTCACAACTTCTGGAGGCAAGCTGTTACACTGATTAACTGTTCTAACTGTCAGGAAATTTCTCCCCAGTTCTAAGTTGCTTCTCTCCTTGATTAGTTTCCATCCATTGCTTCTTGTTCTGCCCTCAGGTGCCCTGGAGAATAGTTTGACTCGCTCTTCTTTGTGGCAACCCCTGAGATATTGGAACACTGCTATCATGTCTCCCCCAGTCCTTCTTTTTATTAAACTAGACATACCCAGTTCCTGCAACTGTTCTTCATATGTTTTAGTCTCCAATCCCCTAATCCTCTTTGTTGCTCTTCTTTGCACTCTTTTTAGAGTCTCCACATCTTTTCTACATCGTGGCGACCAAAACCGAATGCAGTATTCCAAGTGTGGCCTTACCAAGGCATTGTAAAGTGGTATTAACACTTCCCGTGATCTTGATTCTATCCCTCTATAGAATCAAGATCACATGAAGTGTTAATACCACTTTATAATGCCTTGGTAAGGCCACACTTGGAATTCTGCATTCAGATGCTAACACTGAACTGTATTTGTATACCTAAGACCCAAGTTTCTACCTAAGTTTCCTTCTTCTCCTCTTCCTCCTCTTTTACCACTTGTAGTGCCAAGGGATTCCTTTCTAGTACAATACATACTTTATTTCTTAATTTATGAAACTGATTTTAGACACTCCTAAAACAGAATATATAATAAAAACAACAGTTCATAGCTATTACATTACACAAAATATTTCTCTTCTTTTTCTGTCTGGAAGTTCACTTCCAGATTATATAAAATCTATATTTTGAGACTCTTGAGGAAAACCATACAGTATATAGGTAGAGGATTGCAGCAAAGATAAAATTGCCTGCTACTGAATGTATAACCGTGAGTTGAAAATAAGTGTTCCTCATGCAACTAAGTTTAAATCATTTACTAACTCTTCTTTGCATTTTTTCTAAAATATCAACAAATATCATTTATGAAGTTATTGAAGAGTACTGGGCTGTACTCTTCAATAACTATAATAATAAAGTGGAGTACTTTGTGGTACCCCACTACTTACTTCCCGCCATGTAGATACAGTATTATTAAGGACTATTTGTTGAATACAATTTGTTAGCCAGTTGCAAATCCATCTGGTGATAATGCTGTCTATACCACATTTTTCTAGTTTACCAAGGAGTAGGTTGTGGTCTGCTTTGTCAAATGCCTTGTTGAAGTCTAAGTATACTATGTCTACAGCATTTTACTGGTCTGCTAACTTAGTCACTTTGTCAAAGAATGAAATAAGATTAGTTTGGCATGATCTGTTTTTTGACAAACCCATGCTGGCTAGTAGTTATCACCAATCCAGGCTTCTGATTTTCCCAAATCATCTCATTGGTTACAGAGGATTTACTAGATGGACTTATGATCTGGTTGAATAGACTCCAAAGTTTTAAGAGTAATGCACTGACATTTGAATAATACAGGATGGGGTGGCCATGAGAATTCTTATATACTGGCATTTATTGTGCAGATAAATAAAGTTGATGATACGTAGGGAACTATAGCAATTGCAGTCCCTGAAGGCTCTTGAATTTGATTACTATTTTTACTCAAAATGCCTATTTTTTGGATTCTCTTTTTCTTCCATATCCCAAGGAGTTTATACCTAGAAATAATAATGATACAGCAAGCTAAAGAGGAGAGTGGAAACAGGAGGAAATAGAATGAAATGTTGTATTAGTTATATAAATGTGGGACCTGTTGCATCACAACATAGGAGATCAGGGCCTGAGCCAAAGGATTCATGGAAAAGGAGGATTAAAGTCTTTGCATGCAAAATCCCCTACTAACTTCCGAAGCGAGCAGGTGGATGGTACTTTTGTAAATTGACTCTACCCTACATTTTTATCAACAACACTTCATTAATGATACTTGAAATATGATAAATTGATGTTACACAGTATACAGGTCATTGGATAATTAGAAGAACATTTTGAAAAATGCAGCCTGCATAACAGCAAGGGATTATGTAAGGATTTATTTTAATCTTCAAAGGATCAAATAAAAAAATAATAATCTATGGACTGCCTGCAGTTAACCTTACATAAAATATTAAAGTAGGGATGGGAGGGGGAGGTTGTTCTACTCTTGCTTTTGCTAAAAATAGAGAGGATCCAAGTAACGTGAATGTTTCCAAATACATTGTGACCCACATTTTCACAACAATTAAAAAAAATAAAAGCTTGGAAATGTTGCATCTGACTAGCTAAGTCTGCAGTTTTCTACTAGCATAGTTAGATCCCTCCCTGCAGGAACACTATCTAATACAGATTAAAATGTCATTGGTTTCCCCACAGGATCTCATGAAATCTGCAAAGATTCTTCCTTCAGGGAATTTCACTCATCACTGGTCACCATGGTACATCAAACTGAAGCTTTCCTTCTGTGCTCTTTAATTAAACCTAATTTCACAAGTTAAGAAACAAATGGTTCTTTTCCCCCCCAATCAACCCTTTGATGTCCTTTTTAACCCTTATTAAACTCAATGTCCTTCTACTGAAAGTAACCAGAGATAGCACCGAAGTCCCTTTAAAAGGATAGTAGGAAGCAAAACATATTACTCGCAAGCTGGAAGGAAAATTCCCAGGCCAGGCTTAAAATAGCACAAGATAGGGTCACATCTCTTAACAGAGATATTATCATAATGTTAATTATTAATCTATCTTTATATAAATGGCCATGTCCTTGTGTGTGTACGTGTATGTTCCGGCATAACTCTGGAATGCCTCGAGCAATTTCAACAAATCTTGGTACACAGACGACTTACTCTCTGGAAAAAAAATACTATGGGGGTAAGACACCCCTCGGGTGTGTGTTCTGTTAAGATATAAGTTGTGCCTGTTGTGCCTTAAAGTGGCTTCTACTGTACTGCCGTAAATGGCTTCTACTGTACAGCGTAGTGGAGTTGCATGGTAACAACTTCACAGTACTCCACAAGGGGGCTCCCTCTGGTAAGGAGGAAAATCCAACATTAGAAATTATGTTTGGTCTGGACATTTCCCCCCTATAAATAAATACCGGGCTATCAGCTAGTACAGGGATGTCCAAACTTGGGAACTTTAAGACTTGTGGACTTCAACTCCCAGAATTCCCCAGCCAGCATAGCTGGCTGGGGAATTCTGGGAGTTGAAGTCCACAAGTCTTAAAGTTCCCAAGTTTGGACATCCCTGAGCTAGTATATAAATAAATGCGTTTTCAACTGCTGCTCCTCCTGATGTTTTTGATTTTCCTAAAGGTTCCTGAAAATAAATTGGGAAATTCCCACACACATTGTCTTAAATCATTCTCACAGCCAGGTCAAACTAGAGTTTCTCAATATTTCTGCCAAATAGGAATAATCTGATGATATTGCAACTATCTAGACTAGGGAATCTTTATGTCTACATTTAAATTTCTCTGCTACCTTCTCATGTTTGTTCATTCTCAGTACAATTTTTCGGGCTATATTATAAACAATACAATTTAAATTTTAGTTAATTCTAAATATAATGGACATAATATAATGTGTTCATCCAAATGTTTCATTGCTTAAATGATTTTAAGCAAAGAGGTAGGGATTCTTGGGCTAATGCATCTGCTGCTACCAGAAATCAGGTAGGATATAATTTGGGATATAACTGCAGCCCCAAGTTAGATAAATTCCTGTCTATTTTAGTATGTACCTTAAGTAAAGTAGCCTTGGGGAATCCAATCTTTAGGGAATTTTTATTTTGCTTTTCAGATTTTCTTCTTGAAAATCTGTAAATTATTATGGATGAATAATGGCGGCACGCTTAGGCACTGCGGCTTTGAGCTCCTGGTGTCACAGTAGAGTTAGGCAAAAACTAGTCTATACCCGCAGGGAGTTATTAAGTTATTATTAAAGATTGGATCTTCTAGTCGACTCGATATTACCAGCGACTTCCAGCAGTCTCATAATATACCGAGTGACATAGTAAGACTGCCAGGCTCTCCATGGATCATTGTTTGGCCTAGGAGGCAGTGAAGAGAGCCGAAGCAGAAGCGGGGATGCAGAGCAGGTTTGCTAGTTCGATTACGGAAGCAACCTCACAGACCAGCATTATCAAGCATTTCCTAACCAACTCTAGATCCTTTGTCCACAAAACCGATGAACTAGAGCTATGGATGGCAGCAAATAAGCTCATTCGTGACTGCTGTGTAATGATCATTACAGAGACCTGGCTTCATCCACTTGTACCGGATGCATCTGTGGAGCTAACTAACCGTACCACACACCGCTTTGACAGAAACAACAACTCTGGTAAAAGCAAAGGTGGAGGACTGTGTATTTACACACATAATAACTGGTGTACTAACAGTAGAGTTGCTTATACACACTGTTCTGCAGACTTGGGAATTCTCAACTGTCATTTGTCGGCCATTTTATTTACCTGGAGAGATTTCTGTTATAGTTATCACTGCTGTCTATATTCCACCTGATGCAAATGTTAGCACAATGCTCAAACCAATTTCATTGTAATTTTATTACAATGACAATAAAGATTATTATTGTTAAAAATAATTGTTCTCTCCATCATATTCAGCTTTCTCTGTTGTATATAATACAATTTTAACACAAATCTCTGACATATCTTTTTAATATAAAACATTAATGAAGTTTTAATGTAAACATAAACCCAATGTAGGTTTTAACATAAATTGAAATGTTTTTGAATATTAGTAGCTCAGGTTGGTTGTTTGGCTGTTGGTTTGAGCTCCGAGCTTGGCAATTTGGTTGCAAATGTTTTGTCACCATTGCAGGAGATTCAATTCAATTCAATTCAAAACACACTGATGATATCTCCTCGAATGGTAACAAAACATTTGCAACCAAATTGCCAAGCCTGGAGCTCAAACCAAGAGCCTAATTTAACATAAATTTTACAAATATTTTTTTTCAAACACACTCCTTCTATTTCTTATGAGAGGTTCAGAAACCTATTGCTCTTTTCAAACACATATTATACATTTTGGGGGGCAGGAAAATACTACGTTGAATTTTGACTGGACAAAGATAGATTCTAGCAGAGTTCATTTTAAGCATCTTTAAAACATGGAGATAACTTCTTAGTAGTTTGAAATGCTACATTTTTTTTCCTACAGTCACTTGGTTATCCTAATTTCTTACAATCTGACATTTGTCCCTTTAGAAGCTTGCAAATTGAAAGGTTTTCCAAAGAGATATACCTGTTCTGACCCCCCCCCCCTTTCTCCGACTAATACAAGACTGGCAACTTGCCACTAACTCTCTTGGCTGCTTGCCTGAATGACTCTTAACAGATACACGACTAAACATGAACCTAGAAATCCAACGTTGTTCTCTGCAAGAACTTCTTCAGCAAAGACTTCCTTTTAAACCCTCTCGGGAGGGGCCAGTCATTAGGCAGTTGAGACTAATTCAAATCCTCTGAGTTCGCTTCTGATGCAATTGAAGCCTCCTTTTTTCAGCCCTTCTCAATCTAGCATCAGGGACAAACTGGCCCTGATCCTCCCCACTACTCCAAGACCCAGGTGCCTCCTGATGACCAGCCTGGCTCTCTGCTCTCTCAAGGTCACCCTCCTCCTCCAGAGCAGACTCATCAGCAGCTCATCCGGAGCTGGCTGGGCCACAACATATACCTATCTTTAAATATGATCTTTTTTAGTGGCAGATTTCCTTTTTTTTTTTTACTACCGGTTCACTTGTGAGCGCACACGTGCGATGCTTCTGTACATGTGCAGAAGCATCCAGGCGGGTGGGCAGAGCCTCTTGCCACCTCCAGTACCAGTTCACCCAATCTGGGAGCAACTAACCTCTGATCTTTTTATTACGATCCATTCCATTTATCCAAAATCATTTTAAAAAATAAATAAATGAGAAGAGACTAAAACAAGCAACACAAACCATCTCATCCAACTGACCTCAAGCTTCTTTCAGTGACAGAAGCAATCAGATCTCTGTTTATTATCCTGACACCATTCTATTGTTCTGTTGTGAACCTTCCCCACTTCTTAAGTGTGTCATCATAGGTTAAAGACAAGGCTTTCTGACTTCCAAATAAATTTACAATAAGACTAACACACACAAAAAAAACCGATACTATACAGAATATAAAGCAAATCGCTACGAAGATATTGGGGAAGGTGAAAAGAAAGAGAGAAAGTCCATCCCATCATATTTATGATCCTGTAGGTTGGAAATTTGCAAAGCACTGAAGCTGTAAGAAAGAAGACTGCTCATCAGCATCTGTGTTTCCAATTTGCATAAGTAATTGGTAAGTGATTAGGAGCACACACTGACAAAAACAAGCCCAGCATGCAGCAGAAAATGGATAATTTTCATGGTTCAAATTATCTGAAACTCAAAAATATTCAGGAAAAAAATAGAATATGTATATTACGGCAAAGAAAATTCTTACCCCTCCTTAGCGATAAATACTCTTAATCTGGATAGATTATAATGGCTATCATCCAGTGTATGAAATGCTACCCTAAAGGTGTCCTTGAGTTCAGCTCCACTCCTTCCAGCTGTCTCCATGCATTTTTCTTGTAACAGAATTTACATTATATTGCTCTACATGTATATATCAATGTATTGTTATCTTCTATTTATTAATGATGCCATCAAGCACAAGATTTTGGAACAAAAATTCAGGGCATGCACAGCAGAATAGGAAGGTCAAATGTAACAGAATTGGTCACCGCCTATTGAAGCAAAGGCTACAATATGCATTACAATTGAAACCAGGTAGAATAATTTACAGAATGGTTCTTGATCTCGGTTTAAAAATGGAATGGATCAGCTGCCATTCTTGATCTAATAGGCTTGGAATGATTTAACGATTTTTCTCCTTTCTTTCTGTAAACCAGGAGCGTCAAACATGCAACAACATATTGTCATCACATGACGGATCACAACTTTTTCCCACTTCGCTAAACCTGGGGTGGGCGTGGCCAGCACATGACGCATTGACGCCCCTGCTGTAAACTATGGAGTTTAATAATATCTGTTTGTTTCATTAAGTTAGAGCTGTTTTTGCCCAGAACTAAGAGCCATGTCAGCGTTCCAAATATCATCCAAAATTAAATCAGAGTCCAAGGCAAAGTATTGGTCTATATTCCAATTTATTAAGAGAGACATGTTGGCACATCTGTGGAAAACCCGAATCTGAGCTTCCTGGGTTCCCCACCCAGCTGAAAGTTCATGATCTTAGCCCTCACACCCACAAGTGCATCACATGGTTCAATCTTCCACTGCCACGCTGGCATTTCCACCCATCTAGTTCCGGTCAGGTGCAGAGGTGCAGAGACAAAGAATGACCATGGGCTTCTAGAAAAGAATGCTTTATTTTGACAGCAACACATTCTACTCCTTACTATTCCCCCTCCCAATTCCCCAATAATGAAACAGCACAGTAAAATAAGAGAGAGTGTGGCAGGCCAAAGATCCTAAAAGGAATATGACTGCAGGCCTGACAAGCTGACTTTCACAAATGGAAGCCTGGAGTCAGTACCAAAATGCAGAACTTTGAATGTCCCCAAATATCTGAACCACAGTCAGTTAATACTGATTGGCAGTGTATACAGGACAAATCTACTATCTTAATTTTCAAGACAAGTTTGTTTCCTTCTCTCTAGAACTAAAGCATTATAGATTCTATATAGCTTATAGATTCTCCCATTTCTGTTTTCTTCCCCAGGGCTGCTCCCACAGAGCAGCACTTAACATCAGAAATAGATCAAAGAGTCTTGTTTAGGTGGCTACAAAGTTTAGGCAATCATGTCATTTTCCATAATGGCATTCTATCTTTTTGCTGTGTTCAGTCAAGATTCAGAAGTGCCTGCTCATAAGGTATGAAAGAGCTACTTTTCTTTTATAATCCATGTAATCAAAATTAACAATCTCTCTAATGTCTCTAGCCTACTGCACATAATTAGCAATTACCAGAACTGTGCTAGATGCAGTGATTTCATTTCAGAAGCAGGGAGAAGATGAAGGAATTAACTCTTTATTTTGAACTGATCACATGCACTTGGACATGAATTTGGCCCAGTAATCCTCTATGAAAGTGCGTAAGAATAGTCTGTTTGGATTTAGGAAACTGTAGTTAAATTCCTTTTTAATCCAAGATCAAACTGAGGTTGCAGCACACTTCACAATCTTGCCCATAGTTTGTTTGCTTTAAAAGGACCCCATTGAGACGGTCAATCAGTGGTGTAGCTAATTAATTTAAACTCTAGAGTGAATGGTTGTATAGTGTCCAAGTGCCTGGGGGAACAGTCTGGCGTCAAATGCCTTACTAAAGGCTAACAGATTCAAGGCCAGCCAGATTTCAAGAGAGATGCTGTTCCACAGAGCAACCTTTGCCACACACAAAAAAAGACATACTCCAGGGTCTAACAAGATGATATTATTTAATTGCAGAAACCCAGAGGATAGGAGTCAAGTCCACAATGCTCCTGAGGGTGGCCTGAATCGGATTCAAGTGCAACTGGGTAATATTTAAGAAAAGAAATTCAAAATGTAGCATAGATAATATTAAACCTAACAATAAATAATAACACATTTAGGCAACATTCATGCTGAGTAGGAGTACCATGTGACAGGAGCTTCTTCCGAATCTGTGCTGCTACAGTGAAGCTCAGTATCGGAAGACAAATTTGGTCCAGTTCCAAGCTGGGAGAAAGACGCTGGTAATATGGTTGATTGGAAAGAAGGACTTTGAGGAGCAGAACCAACAACAGCATGTAGTTCTGGGACAGCTGACAAACTGGTTTGATGAGCACCTGGGCTTTAATAGGGTTCTGAGATGCTGCAGGGGGGTTGGGCAATGTAGTGAGCCTTGTGTCTTTTGCTATTCTAGTGGCGGTGGGTTAATCCTATTATGTCTTTAAAGGTCATATCCTGTCCTTTTTAACTACTACTCCCCACACAGAGAAACATTCACCACTGCAGGGAACCAGTCATATGTCCACCTCCTAGAAGACCTTAATCAGCCTGGAAATACAGGGATTTCTAGAAATTACTAGAATTTTTTTCTCCTGCCATTGCTCTAAGACAGAGTACTTTGTTGATTGCCAGGTGTTTTTACATACAGAAATTTCAACTATTCAATCAGAAGAGGGGCAGGAAATAAAGGAACAGTGAAGATCATATTTAACAATATCAACAACTCATAATTTCGCTAAGTTTAGACTCAATCACTTTTTAAAGACAACATTGCAAACATCATTTCCCCGGGTACTACTGAGCAAAGAATGCAATTCCTTTTACATTGTGGTCAGATTTTGCACATTTTGGATATGTGCAAGGAACTACTTAGTCTATTATCTAAAGTGAAATAACGAAAAGTAAGCCTGCTTGTTGGTTTTATGATTGTGATGACTGCAACAGCAGATGAAAGGTGCAATTTGTTTAGAGAACTTCTAGGATGCAAAGTGAAAGGAATAAAAAGAGCAGGGACTGAAAATCAGGAATTAATGTGTTTGGGGAAAATATAGGAATGGTTTACCATTAGCTTCTGCCCCTCTTGTGAAATGATACCTTTGTCATTGTTGTGAAGTTGTTGTGGGGTTTTTTGTCATTGTTGTGAAGTTGTTGTGGGCGGTTTTGGACAGGACACACCACAGCATAGCAAATCTATACTAAATATTTTATTATAACAGATACCTCCTTCCAAAACCAGTTATTGCTCCAGGTCTCCTCCATCCTTCAAGGTTTTTTGTTTATATCATTACATAAATAAATCTTCAATAGTCAGTCTTTTCATACTTATTCTTTTACTTCTCTGTTCAAACACAAGCCTTAAAGTCTTTAAAGCAGGGGTGTCCAAACTTGGGAACTTTAAGACTTGTGGACTTCAACTCCCAGGATTCCCCTCTGGGAGTTGAAGTCCACAAGTCTTAAAGTTCCCAGGTTTGGACACCCCTGCTTTAAAGTAACATACAGCTATTGGCTTTCTCCAAATATTCCTGCACTAGTTAGGATGAGGTGCTGTTTCTGTGTGGTTAGTCCTTTTCTAGTTGCTGCTGAGCTTCAAGCGCCAAGTAAGGCATACATCAGTATTCACCATCATTTCGGTCTTCCTGCAATTGAATGAAACTTCCTGTAGTAGCTGCCAATCTACATAGGTCATTGCCCCTTCCTCATCTGTATACTATTTGCTTTTATCTTTCCTGTTATACATCACCCTTTCACAGCCATGGTGGCACAGTGGTTAGAATGCAGTTCTGCAAGTTACTTCTGCTGACTGCCAGCAGTTTGGCAGTTCGATTCTCATCGGCTCAAAGTTGACTCAGCATTCCATCCTTCCGAGGTGGGTAAAATGAGGATCCAGATTATTGGGGACAATAGGCTGACTCTGTAAACTGCTTAGAGAGGGCTGTAAAATCACTGTAAATCTAAGTGCTATTGCTATTTGCTTTCGTACTGGGTGGGCGAGGCTATCTCTGGATGACACCATATCCTTGAAAACACCAGAGTGTGGCTATATTAGCCAAGCAACTGGGACCTGGGCTGTGAATGCCTGTGAATGCAGTTCTCGGGGAATGGGTGTATGGAAGCCTGAGGGAGTGGAGGGAACCTGTATATCTGACTACAGCAGCTTTTTAAATGAACAGGTAGCAGCTCCACACTCACTCGTTCACAATTGTCACCATTGCTGTTTCCTGTTACAGGTGCCTGCTTGTCTTACCTAAGTAGCTGGGGTGACCTTTGCTGTTTGGATGACGATGAGGGCATAAAATCTTGGCATCCACTCCCAGTGTCCTTTGCTCATCCTTTCTTTGAAAGCACTCCTGCTGCCACAATGAAGCAACTTAGAAGGATTTAAGAGGGGCGGGGGGGGGGGGGCTATCCCAAATACCGGTGAAAAATTGTTTTGGCAAGGACTCAATTAAAGCATTTCAGTCAGAAATCACTATTCGAAATGCTTTACCTAAGCTGACAAAGAAATATCCAGCATGCGATAGGCATTTACACATTGCAAAACACATTGTGTTATCACTGAAGTGCACGCCATGTTTTAAACTTGTTGAATGCTACAGAACAGGCTTTCCTATATCCAGAATGCAATCGTTCCTGTACCTTATGTACTTAAAAAAAACCACACACACAGACAGAAAGAACAGATAGAAGTCAGCAGGAAATGGCTTTGGAGAACATCTGCTTATAAGCTGTCTATAGAGTACTAGATGAATGTGAACTCGTGAAATTAATCAACCAGGCCGTGACCTTCCTGAAGCATTTATGGAAAACAGTTATAAACCATGGCAACATCACTTTGCAGACTTACTCTCAGTTGCAAAGTTCACTCTTCACCAGTTTCAATGCCTACACTCTTCAGAGATGCAGAAGGCCCAAGGAGCACTAGGGATACAATTAATAAGGTGAACTCTGCAAAAGGTCATCCTTTAGATTAAATTTGGCAGAAGTGTGAAGCTTTTATCAATTATCATCAAACTGTTGCATCTCACAGGATTTTCTCACTACAAAATGTCAGACAATTCTATGTTCGCCATGTCTCTCAAGGCTTTTTGGCACACACCTATCCTATTCAGAGATAATTTTCATGCAGGTGACAGCATAGCTATCATGTGTGAAGTATGGCGTAAATTCTGCTGTGTGCCAATAGATTGCTTGTATATATACTGTATATTCAGAACAAAATAAAAAGAATGCTGCACTTCTCGCAGGCTAGACTTTACACAAATATACAGTCCATGCTTCCAACTAACAATTGCAAGAAATTATAACAATGATTTGTTGGAAGAATAAGGACAGTTTTTCATAACTGTTTTTACACACCCACCCACCCGCACACACACACCAGTCTATCTCACTTTTTAAATGGCAGACAAGAAAAGCAAGATCTCTGTGCTTAACAAATTCCAATCTATTTCCAGTTCTAGTCAACAGGCATGTGAAAACATTAGAGGGCAACAAAGAAGACAGTTGTATATCTGTCTATCTATAGCTATAACTTTCTTGCACATACCTATGCACACATACACACATGCTTGTAATATGTAGTAGTGGATCTTACTGTTGAAAGAAATGTCACAACTTGTTGGTTTGTTTCTAATTTTTGACCAAAAGTAATACAGGAGTAGGATCCAATTAAAACTAAGAAAAATAAATCAAAGGATGGGTTTGTTGTGAGAATACATGTGCACCAGTGGTGAAATTCAATTTTTTGTACTACTGGTTCTGTGGGTGTGGCTTGGTGGGTGTGGCAGGGGAGGGATACTGCAAAATCCCCATTCCCTCCCCACTCCTGGGGGAAGGATACTGCAAAATCTCCATTTCCACCCCACTCCTGGTGGAAGGATACTGCAAAATCTCCATTTCCACCCCACTCTGGAGCCAGCCAGAGGTGGTATTTGTCCAAACTACTCAAAATTTCCACTATCTGTCAGAACCTGCTGAATTTCACCCCTGATGTGCACTTACATGATATTTCTATTTTTACTATACAATACAATAATACAATAGCAGAGTTGGAAGGGACCTTGTAGGTCTTCTAATCCAACCCCCTGCATGGGCAGGAACCCTATACCATTACTACATTGTAAGCCTCCCAGAGTTGTTTGGGAGATGGGCAGAATAGAAGTGTAATAAATAAATTGAATAATAATAAAACAAAAATTTTTCTTAAAGGTATGTGTGTTAAGTCCCCAGATGTGTAAAGCAGCAGGAAATAGATTAAGGAATCAAAAATGCAAAAGCTTTGTCCTCTGTTCTCATCAGGAATTTGTGTTTTTTATTTGTCTCACAAGTGGAAAGTTAAACAGAATATTTAAGGAACATTTTATTTAGGCATTGTTAAAACCAAACATCGCAGTAATTATGATTGGATGCAAGCTACAATGAAACACATTTAGAAGACAAATATCTCCTCTGCTGTAAACCCTTCCATTTTCCCCTCCCCAAGAACCCAAAATACTGTTTTCCTGGTAACGGTTGCACCTTGGTTCCCTGCATATGTACATATTTCCTGTTCAACCAGATTTATCATCACATATGATGTGAACAGCATATTCAGGTCTAAGACCATAACAAACAAGTAACAGTCCTACTATTACAAGTACATAGGATTAAGGAGTGCAGTCTTTACAAACTCAGATTCTTGTTTATAATTGAAGACGGTTCTGGGCTCAGGAGGCTAACTTAATTGCTTTATATATTCAACAAGATTTATGGGTCTGGTGTTGCATAATGAGAACCTGTATCTGCCCTGTTCCATTGTTTAAAAGAAAAAAAAGAATCCGGAAGTCTCAAAAGACGCAAAGGAGAAACTAATAGATGATGAACTGATGTCTCATACAATGACTCAGTGTGATAAATTTACACTACTTGTGAAAGGAGTACGAAAGACATTCTAAAAAAAAACCCAAAACCCGAGGGAGTTCACTTATAATATTCTAATATTAGCTGTACCCGCCACGCGTTGCTGTGGCCAAGTTTGGTTAAATGAAAAAAGTTTCCACTCATAGACCCTCTCAGCGACCCCCTTCCTTCTCTGCCTCGGTTTCCCCTCCCCTCCCTCTCTTACTCTACCTACCTACCTACCTACTGTATTTCTCCCCTCCTCTCTCTATTCCTCTACCTATCTATCTACCTACCTACTGTATTTTCCCTCTCTCCCTCTACCTACCTACTTACCTACCTACTGTATTTTTCCTTCTCTCTCTCTATCCCTCTACCTACCTACCATATTTCTCCCTCTCTCTATCTCTCTATCTCTCTATCTACCTACCTACTGTATTTCTCCCCCTCTCTCTATATATCTCTGCTTACCTACCTACTGTATTTCTCCCCCCCTCTATCCCTCTACCTATCTACCTACCTACTGTATTTTCCCTCTATTCCTCTACCTACTTACCTACCTACCTACCTACCTACCTACCTACCTACCTACCTACTGTATTTCTTCCTCTATCTCTCTATCCCTCTGCCTACCTACCTACCTACCTACCTACCCTAACCCTAACCCTAACCCATCCCTCTACCTACCTACGTACCTACGTACCTACGTACCTACCTACCTACCTACCTACCTACCTACCTACCTAGAGAGAGAGGAGAGAGAGGCCGCTGACTCAGCAGCGGCCTTGTGGAGGGGGGTGAGTTGGTGGAGGGGAGGCAGCGGCAGAGGAGAGGCCGCTGATTCGGCAGTGACCTTATTTATTTTATTTATTTTATTTTATTAAATTTATACCCCGCCCTTCTCCTTGTTAGGACCCAGGGCGGCGCACAGGCATTATATAAAACCATAAATACAATATACATCTATTAAAAATATATTAAATTAACTCACCCATGCTAAAACCCGTTATTAAAACCGTAGCCAAATTATAATTTATATTTAAAAAGTATGGGGGGAGTTGGCGGAGGCGGGGCAGCAGAGAAGAGAGAGGCTGCTGAGGAGGTGACCATCACGGATATGACCCACCACTCCACCGCTCGTGCAAGTGACGTGAGCTGAAAAGCTGAAAAGCGGCCGGGTGCGAGAGGCCGCTTCCCCTCCCACCCGGGAGGGGAGCGAGTGAGTGAGTGAGGGAAACACACAGAAGAACTGCAGTTTTACATTTGTGTGGCATATACCTGGCACCCGTGTGCCATCCACACAATCTGTATGTATCATTGGTGCTGCACTTGTAAAGAACGTTGTGTGAAAAATTGGGGGCGATTGTTGCAGTAGTTTCTGAGATTAGCAGTTTTGAACAAACTCATAGTTACATTTTTATTTATATAGATTTGGAATGTATGCTAAAAGGTTTACATAATTTTAGAGCACATTAAATTTCATAAATGATTCTTTTATGGGGATGCTTAGACAGGAAGGGTGCCCAGATCCAACTCTCTGCTAAGAAAGAGAAGATAATTGCTCCATGGTGAGGAAATGTTTTTCTTTATTATTTCATGAATGAGCTCAGCAAGAGAAGAGCAGGATCTATAAGACCAAGGGTAACAGATACTTCTAATTACACAACTAAGCTTAGGGTGGGGCCTCAAAACCATGGTCCTTTTCATAAAAGGCCCATCAGTCACAAAAGTAGGTAAACAAAAAAATGGTAAATTTGATTCTCCTCAGCCCACATTTCCTGCCTTATCCCTCCCAAATGGCATCACTTTTAAGCAACAGGCTTCTGCTTGTGTCATACTCCTCAAATGTCTCAGCAGTGACACTTACACAGCTGTGCCAACCTGCCACACGGCGCTTTCAGCTGCTACTTTCCTCAGTATGTTTATAAAGATGCTTTCAGAAGAGAATGTGAGGGGGAAGAAAGAAAAACGTTAGACAATGGAAACTCAGCATATTCAGCGAGTCATGGCCAATACATCGGGCTCTTTTCACCAGCCCTTCTCAACATTTTAAGCCAGAAGGAATGCCTGTAATATTTTTCAAGCCTGGGGAGGCTTGAACCCTTGCATATTCAGGCTCAAATATAGCCCAAACATTGCAAAATTATTATATTTGTTTTGTGTGTGTGTGTGTATACTGTTAATGCATGGATGGTTGGATGATTGGATGGTTGGATGGTTGGATGGATGGTTGGTTGGATGGATGGATGGATGGATGGATGGATGGATGGATAGATAGATAGATAGATAGATAGATAGATAGATAGATAGATAGATAGATAGATAGATAGATAGATAGATAGATAGATAGATAGATATGCATTAACATATATATTATCATCATTTTAGCCATTGTCTATCTGTTGTAGGATGAAGGCCTCTTCCAATATGGTCTTGAGCTTTCTTTTGCCAGTTAGGCCTGCAATACTTACTGATGTCGTCCATCCATCTTGTTTTAGGTCTCTTTTGTGGATGCTTTTTATTAGTGGGACCCATTTTGTCTGCCTGTCTGTGTGTGTATATGTACGTATGTTTATAGAAATCAATACAATACAATACAATAGCAGAGTTGGAAGGGACCTTGTAGGTCTTCTAGTCCAACCCCCTGCGTGGGCAGGAGCCTTATACCATTTCAGACAAATGGCTATCTAACATCTTTTTAAAGACTTCCAGGGTTGGGGCATTCACAACTTCTGGAGGCAAGCTATTCCAGAGGTTAATTGTTCTAACTGTCAGGAAATTTCTCCTTAGTTCTAAGTTGCTTCTCTCCTTGATTAGTTTCCACCCATTGCTTCTTGTCCTGCCCCCAGGTGCCTTGGAGAATAGTTTGGCTCCTCTTCTTTGTGGCACCCTCTGAGATATCGGAACACTGCTATCATGTCTCCCCTGGTCCTTCTCTTCATCAAACTAGACATACCCAGCTCCTGCAACCGTTCTTCATATGTTTTAGTCTCCAGTTCCCTAATCATCTTGGTTGCTCTTCTCTGCACTCTTTCCAGAGTCTCCACGTCTTTTCTACATCGTGGCAACCAAAACTGTATGCAGTATTCCAAGTGTGGCCTTACCAAGGCACTATACAGTGGCATTAACACGTGTACACACACACACACATTATATCTGTATCTATAATCTATAATCTATAATCTATAATCTATCATCTATCATCTATCATCTATCATCTATCATCTATCATCTATCATCTATCATCTATCATCTATATCTATCTATAATCTATATATCTATCTCTATCTCTATCTCTATCTCTATCTCTATCTCTATCTCTATCTCTATCTCTATCTCTATCTCTATCTCTATCTCTATCTCTATCTAGACCTAGACCTAGATCTAGTTCTATATATTTAAGTATATCTTTTGAACTTTCAGTGACCAGTATGAGAGAGTGAGAGCGATTACACCAAATTTAACACACCTGCTCCCCCTTCGCATCTGAGATCTTGTAACACTAATGGGTCACATCACACCAGGGAGGGGAAAAGGCTATTTGGGCCCAGGGGTGGGTTGTTCCCGGCATTACTGCCAGTTTAGTGCGTGCAAAAATTTTGCGAAACTTCCAAATGTACCCAGCCTTCCTGCTGCCAGGAGGCATTTGGAAATTGAAATTGTGTTTGTTCCCTGCACCCAAGGCAAAGTTGTATTGATTTTTTTCCTCCAGGAGCTCACTTGCAGCTTCCATACCTGCTTAGACTGTCAGTTTAGCTGAAAAAATACTTACATGCAAAAGAAATAAATACATTATTGAACAAAAAGCAGGAATCTAACCATCGAAATTGCATGAAGCAATGTTGACAAAACTTAAGACATAGCCTGAATTTCAGAAGCAAGAGCTTAAAAGGCACCTAGTCAGGAAATGGTCCCTACTTCACATTGTGAATATATGTGAATATTTTATCTATGGTTTTGATCATGTCGCTCTGGGTGGCTTTGAAGAACAGAATGCTTGTGATAATTCCCTTGCTGTAGCATTGATATGTCTGTGTCATTATGGCTTCTCTGAAAATGGCAAAAATAATTAAAGAAAGGAGAGCACCAGACATCAGAAGAGGAGTTATGTATAAATCTTGTAGGTCACCTTCTGGAAAATGGTTCCACAGCTATGAAAAGCTATTCTAACAAAGAGAATAAAATATGCTATCAGCATTGAAGATGCTTGTTTGGAGATTAGTCATATTGAGTTCACTTAAAGCTTACTCCTTAATAGGCCTGTGCAAAGTAACTGCAAAGTTACAATGTGTCCCCCCCACTCCCCTCCACACACACACTTTAAAAAAGCAAAGCAAAGTTGCCTTGTTGGGTTGCTTTGTTTGGCTTTGCTTCATCTTACCTCTGACATCTCCGCCAGCATTTGCAATAGTTGACAGTATTTTCTGCCTATGTATAGAACAGGGGTATCCAAACTTGGGAACTTTAAGAGTTGTGGACTTCAACTCCCTGAATTCCCCAGCCAGACATGGCAGCTGGGGGATTCTGGGAGTTGAAGTCCACAAGTCTTAAAGTTCCCAAGTTTGGACATCCCTGGTATAGAACCTTCTTCTAGCTAATGGAGCTGCTGTTCATCACCTCTATGTCATATGACCGGTTTGATCACCTTGCAGTCCAAGGCACTTGCAGGAGTCTTCTCCAGCACCACAGTTCAAAGGCCTCAATTCTTTCGCGTTGAGCCTTTCTTATGGTCCATACAGCCATATATTGCAACTGGGAAAACTGTAGCCTTGACTAAATTCATTTTTATTGGCAGGGTGATATCTCTGCTTTTTAGTATGCTGCCTAGATTTGCCATAGCTTTCCTCCCCAGGAGCAAGCGTCTTTTAATTTCTTGGCTGCAGTACCCATCTGCAGTGAACTTGAGCCCATGCTCTCCTTTAGAAGTTTAATTTCCTGTTCCCATTGTTAGAACAACTAAGACTTTATTCTTGAGACTGGTCTACTTATTTCAGTTTTATAAATACTTTAATTGTTTATATTGTACTTGAGAAAGCTGCCTTAAATCCGCTACAATTAAAACAGTGAGGTATAAATTGAAGCAATAAATTGAGCATGAATATTAATAAATCGGATGCATGCCATTGCACAGCATGTGAAAGTCTGCCCAAACGGAAGCCAAGAATAGGTTGCTGCAGAAATGGGAAAGAGAGAGAGTGTTTAAAATATTTTAAGATCATTTTTACTTGGATTGCTGTAGGAATGTCCTACTCCTTCCTGAACTAACTAGAGCAAAAAGTCACATAAAGTAAGTACCTACTACTGAGAGGCTAATGAAGATCTATCTTAGAAATAACTTATGTGTCTTAACCTATCTTATGTGTTCCTCCCTTCTTTGTCCTTTTTCTTTCTCTTCGCATTGTACACTACATAAGTCAAAAAGAGAGAGACATGAAAATATTTACAGAACCCTCACATCCTGGACATAAATTGTTTCAACTCCTACCCTCAAAATGACTCTATAGAGCACTGCACACCAAGACAACTACTTTACTTTACTTTACTTTACTTTATTTCAATTTATATACCGCCCTTTTCACCAAAAAGGGACTCAGGGCGGTGCACAGAAAGATAAAAAACCCCACACAATATACAAAATTTAAAAAACAATTAAATCAATAAGACTGTGCTAAAACTTTGAATAAATAGTTAAAAACTTAAATAACAAATTAAAAGTCCCTAATCTATGTCAGGCCGGCAAGACGAAAGAAATGAGCTTTTACCATCCGACGGAAGAGACGTAGGTCCGTGATGGTACGGATATCGGGGGGAAGGTCGTTCCAGAGTGTCGGACCCGCCACAGAGAAGGCTCTCCCCCTGGGGGTCGCCAGTCGGCATTGACCGGCTGATGGCACCCTGAGAAGGCCAACTATACGCAAGAACAGTTTTTCCCCGAATGCCATCTCTCTGCTAAACAAATAATTCTCTTACCACTGTCAAGCTATTCACTGAGGCTGCATTACTATTACTATTACTATTATTAGTCTTCTCATCGTTCCTATCGCCCATCTCCTCCCACTTATGACTGCATGACTGTAACTTTGTTGCTTGTATCCTTACGATTTATATTAATATTGATTGCTTCCTGGTTGCTTAGTTGTACCCTATGACTATCATTAAGTGTTGTATCTTATGGTTTTTGATGAATGTATCTTGTCTTTTTATGTAAACTGAGAGCATATGCACCAAAGACAAACTCCTTGTGTGTCCAATCATACTTGGCCAATAAATTTAATTAATTTAAATTTATTTATTTAATTCGGTTTTAAATTGTGGATTGTATTTATATGGTGTGCATGCTGTTGTTTTTACTTTTTATCTTCTGTGCACCGCCCTGAGTCCCATTGTGGAGATGGGGCGGTATAAAAATTTGAAAATTAAATAAAATAAAATAAAATAATTCTATTCTGTTGTATTTTATTCAGTGATGGGTTTCCACATTTTTTACTACTGGTTCACTCGTTCTCTCTCTCCCTCCCTCCCTCCCTCTCTCTCTCTCTCTCATGTGCGTGAGCAACACTTCTGCGCATATGCAGAAGCATCCGGGTGGGTGGGCGGAGCCTCCCACCACCGCTACTACTGTTTTGCTCGATCCTGGCCGTACCGGGAGCAACCTACCTCTGATTCTATTCTATTCTATTCTATTCTATTCTATTCTATTCTATTCTATTGATGCTGAATATTATAATCATTTATGAAACACTTAAAAATTTTATAATTATTCTTAAACTTTAAGTTATCTTAACTTTCCTATCAATGCACTCTTCTGGGCAGAGAGCTCTGGTATTGTTTCTGGAGTCTGTTGGACGAACTCACAGTTCCCAATGCTCCTCCTGCCACTGGGATTACTTTGGCTTTTACTTTCTCTCTTAGTTCTTCCTTCAGGTCTTGGTACTTCTCCACCTTCCCAGACTCCTTCTTTCTGAGGTTGCTGTCATTTGGCACCACTGCTGTCACCACCACTGTCTTCTGTCTTCTGGTCCTTCTTTACTACCACAATTTCTTGTTGATTGACCACTACCTGAGTAACCTATCTGGATCTGGAAGTTCAACAGGATCTCAGCTCTGTTATTTTCCATGACTTTCTGTGGAATCTCGCACCCTCATCTAGGAGGGTCTAGCCCACACACTATGCAGATGTTCCTATACGGTGTCAGCTTCTTGGTTGTGCTGCTCCTGCCTGCATCTTACATCCTACCATTATGTGATGAAGTGTCTCTGAGGCATTTCTATATACCACTGCACTTCAGGTTCTGTCTAATGTGGGTAGAATCCTACTTCTTTGGATCTGTTGCTCATGCCTGTTCTTGTGCTACTATGATCTGTTGCTCATTGCTCTATTTAGTCCAGCCCCTTTCAGCCACTGCCTGGTTTTCCCAATGTCCGCTACTTCAGTTAAATGGTGCATCCCATGAAAGATCTTATTTCAACATGGCATTTCCTCTGCTTGATCTTCCTCCTATATCTGCTGCTGCCTCAGCATTCTCTCAACACTCATCTTTGGGTGTGTCTTACTTATGCACTCCTAGATGCTTCTGAGTTTTACCCAGGACAGTAGCTTTGATACTTTCCAGGTCCCACCTACCCTCTTTACGGCTGGTGTACAGTCTCTGGGTATTGGACCTGGGATGGAGTTTATTGGACCTGGGATGGAAACTCTATACATTGTGAAGACCTTGTGGATCTTCACAATGGCAGTCTCCATGTCTGCTCACTATACTGGCAGGTTTCTGATAACTGGCAGGACATATATGTTGATGGCGTGGAACTTATTTATGCGTTGAACTGGCCTTTCAGCACGTGTCTTATTCTTTGGGAATATTTAGATATTGCTGCCATCCTTACCTCTTCCTTATGGTTCCCATATGATTGGGGAATACCAAATGTTAGGGTTAGGGTTGTCTGAATATCTACTATATAGCCCACTGGTACTTCTACTCCATCTGTCTTAACTAACTTCCCTCTGTTTACCACCATATGCCAACACATCTCTAGTCCAAATGACATCTCAAACTCATCACAGTAGATCTGTGTCTGGTGGCTCAGTGGCTCAATGTCTTGTTCGCAATGTCTTGTTCGCAGCTAGATATCATCCATAAACAGGAGGTAGTTCCACTCTGTCAGTTTTCTTGGCAAGATTTCAGAAATGTTTTGTCATTACTTGCTGGGGCTGAGAGAGAATGACTGGACCAAGGTCACCCAGTTAGCTTTCTGCCTAAGATGGGACTACAACACTTCACTCTTGGCTAGATCTCTGTAAACTTTTTTTTTGAAGAAGTGAACAGTAATTATATTTTCCCAGCAGCCATACGGAAGGGATTTTTTAGAAATGGTATAATCCTCTTTTCTTTTCAGAACACTTAAAAATACATCAGTGAATATGCCAGCACAGGTTTAATCTCTGCTTTCAACATTTCAGTATTTGGATCTATTAAGCACATTCTTGTTCAAGATCACATTATAGTATTTATCCTTCAAGGAACACAAAGGGATCCTTCATATGGGATATTTTCTTGTTATGTTTTTGGTTTAAGCTCTAGTATGCTTTATCATTTTTACAAAATGTTGTAAGACACTTTATGTGTTGAAAGGCAGAATATGTGCCTTTAAATATCAATACAATGCAAAATGAATATGCCATATTTTACCCATAACGATTTTTGAAAATTACATTATCTGTCTTGTTTTCAATATCATCTACAACTAACAAAATAACTGAAATTGAGTCATTGTGTACTCAATGCTTTGTGTACATGCAATTATGTTTTTCAATCTATGCTCATTTGCAGCCAGATAAAGATTTCCTCTGTGAAACGCAGACTGTAGGATTTTGGCTTTTTCTTTGTACAACAGAAGATTATACTGCAGCCTCCTACAAGGGCACAGAACAATAGCAACAATAGTGGAGTTGTTACCATCTCCAAGTGAAGCCATGGTTTGTTCTTGGCATTACGTTTGCAAGGTTGTTGGAGACTAACAAAATCTCTTTTGCTGTTTAACTTTGAACTAACTATGATTGGAGACACTGTGATTTATTTAACTATTACTACTAGCAAGAAGAGCTAAGGAAAAAAAACAGGGATTTTTTTTTTAATGCTAGTTTTTACATTGCAATTTTAGAAGCAATCTTGGAAAACATTTGCTCTGAAAGACATTATATGGTTTAAAAATAAATGAAAAAGAAAAATAATACAAAAGCAGGCAGCATTCTTCCTTGAATTCCATAAAGCCTAATTGATTCTGAAGTTTAAATCAATCACTGAGTTAAAGCAGAAAAACAATTATTATAAAATGTAACATAAGTTACTATATGTATTGGAAGAGCTCACCGTGAATATTCTGTATTCATCCTAACTTTGAATATAGTAATTATTAGGTACCACCCTGTTGTTTATTTCATTGTTTTTCAAATAATTTTATTAAAATTACAATTGGAAAAGTAAAGATAATATAAATGACAAAAAATAAAGGTAAAAAGGGTGTTGGTACTTACCTGATACGCCTCTTCTAATAAGGGGGGAGATAGCATCCATGTATGGTTAAACCTATCCGCACTCTGATTGGACTGAGTCTGATTAATAATTAATTAAGGGTGCTATATAACCCTCTCAGGAGCAGACTCCACCCAGTTTTCGACGAAGGAAAGTAAATTCAGACTCACCGGTATCATCACACAAATTCAGCCGAAAGAAAAAGAAGCAACCAACAGTAAGCAAGGCACAACACGACAAAAAACAACAACAACCCCAAGCTGGTCAGGACGAGATAAGGGATGGGCCGGGTGCTATCTCCCCCCTTATTAGAAGAGTATAGTAATTTTAATATAGTAACTTTGAATATAGTAATTATTAGGTACCACCCTGTTGTTTATTTCATTGTTTTTCAAATAATTTTATTAAAATTACAATTGGAAAAGTAAAGATAATATAAATGACAAAAAATAAAGGAAAATAGAAAGTGCAAGGGGAGGGGAGTCAAAAATACAAATTAAAAAAGAATGAAGTAACTTCCTCCTTCATCAAAACAAATACAATCAATTTTAGTAAATTATCATCATTTCTTATGATACAACAAATGCAGTTTTATTCCCATGACTCATTTCTTAACTAAGACATTTAAAACCTTGTTATTCATTCTTAGTTACCAACGTTAATTAATGACTACCAAAAATAACTACATATCTATTTTAATCTTGACCACATAGGCCAACTCTATATTCCATTCCCACATTTTTAACAATATTAGGTTTTAATCACTTGTAATAATGTACTTGAGCTTGATTTATTTTCATCTTCCCTTTATCTCTTCTTAGAAATCCTTCAAAGTCTTAACAGGTGTCTTTTGTAAATCCAGTAAAAAAAATAAAATCACTCTTCTGATCTAGTACTTACCAGTAAATCTTTTTCAAATATCAGAACATCATTCAGTTTCATTGTGTTATGTTACATATCATTCTTGTAGAGTGTCATGTTTAAAATAATTTTATTTTTATTTATGTATTTTATTAAATTTATACCCCGCCCTTCTCCAAAAAGGACCCAGGGCGGCGCACAGGAATTAAAAACATACAAATATAACAAAATATAAAATTTAAAAGATATTAAATACCCACCCTGTGCTAAAATCAATTTTAAAAACCCCATAAAACTGTCTAAGAGCAGTCACAATGGAAGGTTACGCTAGGCCGACTTGATGGAAAAGGTGTGTCTTTAGACACTGGCAGAAGAGCCGGAGGTCAGAGATAGTACGTAGTTCAGGAGGTAGGTCGTTCCAAAGGGTGGGGCCCACCACAGAGAAGACCCTTCCCCTGGGTGTTGCCAACCAGAATTGCCCGGCCGACGGCACCCTGAGAAGGCCCTCTCTGTAGGAGCGGATTGGACAAAGGGATGTATGGGGCAGGAGACAGTTTCGCATATAACTAGGTCCCGAGCCATGGAGCACTTTAAAGATGGTCGTCAAAATAATATTTAATTGAGCTTCAGTCTTATCTGGTATAGTTTGTTTGTCTTCTGTAACAGTAACTATACTTCAAAAACAGTATGAATAATTCCAAAGGTGATGAAAGAGATGAGGTTTGATAGACATTTTTCCATAGAAAATGTGCATTATGATTGAGACCTAGGATGGAATCCTTAACTCCAAGTCACTCAACTCAGAAGCCAATCTCAAAAACATATGTTCCTGCAGTCTATTCAAAATGAATTGTTGTATGGCGTATATATGAGTTATTTGATGGTCTCTCCTTGCTCCAGGGAAATTCTGTTGGTTCAGAACTTGTGCTCAGCTTTGATCTCCACTGTAAACACTATCCTGTTCAAAGAGTAACATCTAGCTCACCATGAATACTCTTTGAAAATTCCTATCATTTGTTTTAGGGTTAAATTAGAAATAGTGGTACAGGCTGCTAACCTCACACCTTTCCAAATCTTTACTTGCAGTGGCCAATTGTCTCAATATCTCATTCTACAGGCTCTCAAGATGTTTTTCTGCTCTAAAGAACCACAACAATCCATTGAGACTATCTCTTTTCTCAAGTGAGAAGTAGATGGATGGAAATGGTCTATGCCTTACAAATAATGGTGCAGGCAGATTCTACCTGGTTCAATGCTTGAATTGTAAGGAAGCAAGGGTGACACCTCTTCAACTCTATATAAGATGTACTTAAGTACAATGGGAAGAATTACACAGAGCCTTTCCCCCCAGTTAGTTTAAAGAAGGTTTGTAATAGGCTCAGCATGATATAGCTATATTTGGGAAGTATCACCAAGATACTTGTAGTGTATGCTACATATTTGCATGTCGTTTCAGAAAAAGTAAAAAGTAAAAAGAAAAGAAAAGTTCTACTTGCTATACATGAAATCTAGTTGCAGATGGTCTAAATTTTGTGTAGGAGTAAAGAAAAGAAAATCAACTGATATCTACAAAATAACTTTAAATAATAGAAAAATGTTTCATAGCTACAACTTTTTTTTGTTAAATGCATCTTTTAGTGTCCATAAATGATATTATATTGAATTTTTAAAAGCCATGTTTTTTCGTCTATACTGCATTCTGTCTTGGTTTTGGTCCATCATATAGAAAGAATCCAGTTCGATCAGACCTAGGATTTATATAATCAATATCCTATTTGCACATCAAACAATCAGATGCCCCAAGGAAGTCTAGTAGTCTCAGGTAGATATTAAATAGGACAAGGTTTTGGGTTAGATTCTCCCTCCATATTGATAATAATAGAAATTAGCTTGGAGAAAAGGTGGAGAAACTAGATTTTTTTTAAAAAAAAAACACATATCAGTTGATCAATGGAAAAATACGTGGGTAAAGGGACTTAAATTTATGTCATGTTTTAACTTCAAAAAAAACTTCTACAATATGATGTATAGATCAAGAGTCCCCAATCTCTGGGCCATGGTCCACTAGTGGGCTGCGAGCTGTTTGCAACCGGCTGCAGAATCAGCAGATGAATGCATACATATACAGTGGTACCTCGGTTCACAAACTTAATTCGTGAAATGACTCTGGTCGCGAACCGAATTGTTTGTGAACCGAGGCACAGTTTTCCATATGCTAAAAGCATAACAAAAATAAAAAAAAAGTCACTGAAAGTACTCACAGTGTGTGTGCTGGGGCTTTTTTCTGTATTTTCTTCTCTCTACGATCTTCCTACAGGAAGTCACAACCATGTGACAGCCAGGAATACATTAAAAATGGCCGCGGTTCCTGTTCGTGAACCGAAGCAGAGTTCGTGCACCGGAGCACATTTTGAGGAAAATTTCTGTTCGTAAACCGAATTGGTCGTGAACAGAGGCGTTCGTGAACCGAGGTACCACTGTACATCCTCACATGCAGGAGCAGCAGGCGAGTGCATGCATGGGCCCTCCATTTGTATGAATGGCAGGCACACATGCATGCTTTCCATGCAAATGAAGCTGTGGTGTGCATGCTTGTTGGCCACTTGCACAGAATGATACCTTCTTTCCACTCCTGCCACTCTGCAAAAGAGGAAAGGTTGGGGTATTCTGGTATATATGCCCAGATGATATGGATCCCCCAAAGAGCTCTTGGTAATGTAAAAATCAGATAAGAACCATTTATCACCTTTTGGTAGGCTTGCAAAAGAGCTAAGCAATATTGGATGTGAAGAAAAAAATCACTGAAGAAATTAATCTACAATTGGAAACCCTTTGTGGACTTTTTGCAGGAGATGCAGACAAATCAAATTTTGACATGTGGATTTGATGATTGTTAAAATTTAAAAAGGAAAACGTAGTAGTAAGTAGTAGTAATAGTAGTAGTAGTAGTGGTAGTAGTATTAAGCAATGTTAAAACATAATAGTGCAAAAATAAGTAGATTTGTTCCAGAGGTGGGTTTCATACAAGCCTACCACTGGTTCGCTTCACAAGCACGCACACTTTCCATGCATGCACACAACTTTGAAAACATGGCTAAATAGGACAGCATAGAGCTGGGGTGGATGGGCGGACCGACCCGCAGGCTGCCACTACCAGTTCGCCCAAACCGGTCCGAACCAGCTGAATATCACCTCTGATTTCCCCCCCCATCATTATCACCAAGTGGAGTGAGTGTAGGCTCAAACATGCTAGGTCAGTGATGGCTAACCTTTTTTGGCTCGCGTGCCAAAATCGGGGGGAGCGCAGGTGGATCATGCATAGGTGTGCCACACCCATAATGCTATGTTGGTGACCCCCTGCTTTTGACACGCTTTTTTCACCCTCCCCAGGCCCCAGAGGCTTTCTAGGAGCCTGGGAAGGGTGAAAACAGCCTCACCCCCACCTCCAGAGGCTTCAGGAACTTCCCTGAAGCCTCCAGAGGGTGAAAAATGGCCTCAAAAGAAGGCCTAAATCAACTGGCCAGAGCACACATGCGTGCTGGAGCTGACAGGGCAATGCCTCGCGTGCCCTAAGAAATGGTTCCACGTGCCACCTGTGGCACCCGTGCCATAGATTCGCCATCACTGTGCTAGGTCATATTCACACTTCTTATTTTTCCACTGGCATTCTAGATAATACTTCTGCCCCTTAATTTTCCATAGCTTTCCAGGGTAATCAGGGCTTGGAGAAAGGATACTCAGGAGCAATCATACCTCATGCTTACCCCACCGATAGATTAAGAATAAGTTGAAGTGCCCATAAAAGCCTAAGGATACTCCTGAAACTACCCTCTGTAAATCATCTAGATCCACCAGGGACATAGGGCACACTGATTGAACAGATTTAGTCTCCCTAAAGAAGGCAGCAGCACCAGAATGCTCTGCAGAAATTAAACACTGCACATTCATAGACATATATAATAATACTCGGGGAAAGTATGACTGGCAGCTATCAAAGCAAAGATCCACTCTTATCTTATTTTGTAATCTCACAGCATGGTCAAATCCTCAGGGCTTAACTAAGCAGGACTAAGTGCCTCCTGGAAGTGAGGGGTGGAGGATCTTTTTCTCCAAACCATTCCCAACCAATAAATCAATATCTGGAGGCATGCGTAACTTACCACCGTTTATCTCTTTGGTTTTGGAAGCAGTAAACTGGATTGTAGTATGTATATTTGTGGGTTTGTGCGTGTTAGGTGTATGCTTGCCATACACATTCAGATCACAAAAGGAATCTGGGCTAATACTCTTACAGGTTCAGAATCCCTCCCCAATGAGGTAATACTTGCAGTTACTTTCTAACTCATTTCTAGTAGTTGCACACTAGGTTTATGCAGATCAGTTTTAAAACAAACCCAAAAATGGCTGTATTTTAGTGTCTGCTTTAGCTTGTGACCTAGATATTTGAAAGATTTACCTCTCCCGACCGCATTCTATGTGCACATTTTGGTCAATTTACTGTACATTTCAGAATATAGAACGCACTTTCCCCCCCCTAAAGGTGGGTGAAAATTGTGGTGTGTTTTATACACCAAATGTTGCTGAACCCCGCCCAACAATTGGCCCTCACCCTTCGGCTATTTTTGGTCTCTGCACGCCACGTTGTAGATCTGTTCCAAGGTCTAAAAGAGACCTGCCACAGCACATTGCCACCAATCGCTGCCTCTGCCCATTGCATTTTTAGCCTCCACGTGTCGCATTTTTGACCCGTTCCAGGTAGTGGTGATGGTGATGGTGGCAGCAGCAATCCTGCTGCCTGGAACTGGCCAAAAATGTGATGCGTGGAGGCCAAAACCAGGGCATATGGAGGCCAAAAACGTGAGACGTGGAGGCCAAAAATACAATGCATGGAGGCAGCGATTGGTGGCAATGTGCTATGGCGATCTCCATAGCCTGGTATTCCGTGATGATGATCCAACTGCCAATTAGCTGCTCATGCTGAATCAAGCTGCGATAATGTGCTGAAGCCGACCAGGCTGTTTGCTGTTTGCTTCAAGGATGCTAGCCAGATGAATACCAATGGATGCTGGTAGGCAGAGGCAAAAAAAAAAAGTTTCTTGTTTTCCTCTCCAAATGTGTGTCTTATACTCCGAAGTGTCTTATACGCTGAAAAATATGGTACTCTGCTCAAGGTCCCACCAGTAAATTAAACCCACATTGGGATGATCACAAATGAGATGTTCTAAGTGGCAGTTCTCTTTCATGGGACCTTTTTTCTAGGAAACATTTAGCTGGATAATGTATAAAACATTTAAGATTAAGAATTACTTCAGGATCAGATTATCTAGAAATTTTTCTAGGGTCAGATTATCTGCCTACGGCCACAGCTTCCTCTTCCTCGTCCTCTTCCTCATTTTGAAGTATACTTCATATGATTTGATTTTAAGCAAAGTTGGTTCACTGTGATGGTTTTATATAAAGCTTTTTTAAAAATTACTAACTATATCTTAAATCCTAACATTTATTACTTACAGATTTCTAATTTTTAAATCCACAGCATAATTGCAGATCATTAGGTATTTTATTCAAGCTATGTGACGACCAAGAGGTGGGTTCATTTATCTACCACTATCTTCTTAATTTTCAAATGCTTATCTTCTTATAGCAATGTATAACTTTTTTTAAGAGCATATCTCCTCTACAACATTCCCTGATTTGTCTATATGACCAGGAAATGTTACATGATGAACCCACAATCAATTTCCAGGAAATATGTTGGGAAAGGCAACTGTTGTGCAAAGTGCCGCCATTTTTTACAAGGACACATCACTTTGGAAGGTTAAAAATATACGGAAGGCCCCATTATATGAACTCTTTGCCTTCCCATTGATTTTTTCTCAGGGGAAGTAAAACACTAAACCAAAGTTTTTTAGTGTTAGGATTCATACAGACAGATTTTGTTGGAGGTAAAATTAGCCCTACTGGATCTGAGCTTCAAATTCCAACCAACCTCCAGGTAGCAGTGAAGAGATCTAACTCTAATCCTAGTAATATATCAAAAGATGTTTCCACTACAAACAGGGATAGAATTTTTTTTTTTTACTCTAAGCTACTAGCAGGATGCATTTCTCTCCATTAAAATGTTCCATCTCTTTTTAAAAGCAATGAACATCAAACAGGGGAAAAAAGGATACCTGATGTTTGGCTATAATGCCAGCATGATTAGAATATGCATTTTAGCAAGTATTCTTAAACATACATGCTAAGATGTAGAGACTTTGTTGTTAAAGAGTGGAGCTTATTTTTGGGTAAACATGCGCAGAATTTCATTGTTAATCTCTCCAACTGGATAGTGGCCAAGTACTTAACATTCTCCCAAACAGACTTGTAGGCTGTTTTAACAGGTTGATGTATGCATGCATCAAGAGTAATAGTGCCATGTGTTCGAAACAACAACTGTCATCTTTATATATGAGTTCCCTTAATGAATAAATTCCTTTTCAAAGCACTTACTTCAGCTGTGTTTCAAAAGGATTGATACTTTTTTTTTCTTGTAGCTTTTGTAAGCATATGGTTAATTACAATATTCTATTGTATTTGCATATTTTCTTTTTCCCTCCCCATCCCATTTTCCTTCTGCATTGTGGCTTTTTATATTGGAAGCCTGAGGACAAGGATTGTGCAAAACATTTGCACAGCTCTACTGTTTGGCTTTAATTGTCAAGTAGGTTGCCCTGAGACACTTTCTGGCTCAAGGATTTTAATAAGAACATATTAAATAAGGAAAATAAAAATAAATACTGTTCATATAATTACTATTCCAGAGAAACCCTTAGAACAACATTACTGTAATTTTGCAGTCATTTGATACACAAAGAGTTAATGCCTCGCACTGAGCCATAAAGTAATTGGCTTGATTTTGGCTTAGCATTTTGTATAAATTCAAAATAAAGGTAAAGGTTCCCCTGACACATATGTACTAGTCATTCCTGAGTCTAGGGGGCAGTGGTCATCTCTGTTTCAAAGCCAAAGAGCCAGCGCTGTCCAAAGATGTTACCGTGGTCATGTGGCCAGCATGACTAAATGCCGAAGGCTCACGGAATGCTGTTACCTTTCTACCAAAGGCGGTTCCTATTTTTCTACTTGCATTTTTTACATGCTTTCAAACTGCTAGGTTGGCAGAAGCTGGGACAAGTAACGGGAGCTCAGTCCATTATACAGCGCTAGGGATTCGAACCACTGAACTGCCGACCTTTGTGATCAACAAACTCAGCATCTTAGCCATTGAGCCACTGCGTCCCCTAATTTAAAGATAGTTCTGGTTTATTCAATAAACTATGGTTAAGCAACTGATGACCTACTGCTATATTTGAATACAGTTCGATAAAAATAGTATTGTACATGGTTGCCAGAATGCCATTCTTAATTTTTAACACATGAACAGTGCATCTACTAATGGATCACAAAGATACTGCACAGTGGTGGGTTCCTACTCATTTAGAACCAGTAGGAGTTTGGCAGCTTGGGTTGCTGGAACCGGCAGTGACACAGGCATGCCACGCCCCTGAACCAGTTCTCTTGTTCTTTGCTTCTGCGCTTGCGTAGACCAATTTTTATTGCACTGCGCATGTGAGCACAGCACACATCATATGTGCGTGGCACACCCATGAGTGAACTGGCAGTAGTGATTGCCTGAACTTATCCCTAGTACTGCAGTAGATCTCAGTACAAAGTTTGAAATAAAAATACATTTTCTAAAAATGGTCTTTTCCCATCCAAATCCCACAATATTTTGCCATTCCTATTCAAAGATTACTAAAATATCATAGGATTTGATCCCATTGCAAGTTGTTAACTATTTCAATTATATAAAAAAATAGACTTCATTTAATTTTGAAGTCCTCTGAGCCCCATCAGAGGGGAAGAGATCTACTTATGCAGCATCTTCAAAAACTTGCAGTTATAAAGAAAAGGCTTAGAAAAAAAAGATGTAGATGGTTTTCTAGATTACCATCACAATACTCAACAGCTTGTATATGTATGTGTAATGCAAAATAAAACAGCTGCTTTTCCCAGAGGTGATGATTTTATGAAAAGTGACACTATTATTAGAAGAACAGTCAGTAAACAGAACTGCAAACATAGGGAATAAGTATAAAAGAAATATTTTTACACTAAGAGAATTCCGAAATGGAATTACTTTAAAAAAAGTGGGGGGAGTATTCTTACAAATGTAGCATCATGTTTTGCTATTTCTCACATGCCACTTTTCTGAAAGCTCTTCCTTAAAAGCTCTGCATATTTTTCCCCCTGTCTTTCTGCACAAACTCTGCCTTACTCCATTGTGAAGTAAACACAGGTTCATTACAGAGAGCATGTGACTGAGAAAGCCCTAAGCTGACATCATTACCTGCTCATCTGCTTTCAGAACAGACATTTCCATAATAATATATACACTTTTATGTTGGCAGGAGTGGACTATGGGTAGTCTTAACTTAATGACCACTAGCTCAGCAACAGCCATTTAAGTTGCAAAAGCACTGAACAAATGGTGATTATGAGCCAGTCCTTGAAGGTCTGTCCATCCCAGCACATCCTCAGTCACCTGATTGTGATCTGGGCCTTTAGCAAACAGCTTGCATTATATAGTCATGCTGCTGTCAACATATAGAGTAACAAAGTTCCAATTTTTTTCTTCAGTTCTTTTTCCATTAAACCTAAAATGAAAAGTTTTAGGTCTAGTGGTGGACTCTTTCAAAGCTGTCACACATATGGCATCTTCATACCTAGGTCGGTATCAAATTATCAATCCCAGGAGAATTTTGATTAGTTTATAAAAGTTCTGACCAGAGGTGGGTTTCACAAAAGTTTCCCATAAGTTCGCCCGCCCCCCACTCGCATGCTCGCTTCATGAGTGCACGCACCTTCTGTTCATGCATGCACCTGGCTTAGGAAACATGGCTAAATAGGATGGCATAGAGCCAGGGCAGGTGAACGGGTGGGCAGGCACACTCACCACTACCAGTTGACCCAAACTGGTCCAAACCAGCTGAGTACAACCTCTGGCTCTGACCCATAGTTATACATCTCAATGGGTTTTACCAGGACAAGGAAGATAAGTCTATCTTATCTTGGAATGCTTTGCCTTGCTGCCAAGAATGAGTCCACCAAGATTCATGATGGAGGATTTCTGCCAAGAATTGACTATCAAAGTGAAGGAGTCATTTTTTTATGCCAGCTGGCGATAAGGACACCTCAAAATTAAGGAGTATCTTTTCTCAAGATTAATTGGATTGAAGATGAGAAAGGTCATTTCACTCTACACTGATGTCCCATTAAGAACAGGGCAAAATAACAACCCTAGAATGACCTGTTAGTGACTAAAATACATGCCTGCTTAATTTTGTATTACAATACTGAACATTACATAAAATTATAAAATCATATAGGATTCTGTATAACGTTGCACGTAAGGCAAAGATATGTACAGCAATCCTATTTCTCCTCAACAGTTCTTCACAGGAACCAACCACCTCTTTGTACAGGGCCTCGTTTTATTCATTTCTTATACTCTGAGAAACAGTCAATAATGACACTTGTCCAAATGATGGACAAATCAATTTAAAACACAAGAATGGACATGAAAAAATGGACATGAAAAACATCAAGATTAGACCAACAACGGTGATGATAGTAGCAGGGGTTTTCTTTTAAGCGTCTCAGAAAATTAGCAGCATTTAGTAAATTCTCTACACACCTAGAAGAAATGCTATTAGTTGACATGATGGACCAGATTTATATATTACAAAATTCTCTTTGCAATAGCATTTTCTATAGGAATGAGGAAGAATTTCCATTTTATTTTTCATCGCTCTTAAAAAAACCCTCACCCTATTATTCTTTACTAGACTGAGCAGTGCTTGAGTGAAGTGAAGACCAAAAACTGCTTTGGATTGTTACATAGGCAGTAACTATCTACAACTCCTTAAACTAATCATTGTTTTTCTAGGATAGCACAGCAGCTGTATAATTCTGGAGGTTGGTACAGTTGCTGACAAGTGCAATATGAGTACTCCTTTATACTCCAAAGCATCTTTTCAGCTCTCATCTGAAGCACTGCATAGTTCCAGTCTTTATCACTGCCATGAAACTATGCTTGATTTTGCCAGTTTTTGAGAAAAAGTCACCTGGGATTTCAGTCTGATCTAACGTTGAGTAATATATGACCACGATAGCAAAAGGCAAGCTTCAAAGGGACTATTAAATCACAACATAGACACACAATTTCTTTTCTTCCTAGAGTAACCAAGCTCGCTTAGTTCAAGTGGGAAATCCATGAACCAACACCACTTTTCACACCCTTTGAGTGTGTAGGGAGGATGTTACTTGAGGCTTTCAGGGAAAGACCAGCTAGCAATTGAGAAGAGAAAAAAAACCTAACATGGATGTATTTCAAATATACATCCTCTGTGGAGAAGGGCGGGATATAAATTTAAATAAATAAATAAAATAAAATAAAAGTACAAGTTAAAAATACAAAGAAGGAAAAGAAAAAAATCTAATATTTTAAATTCACTGGTTTACTAATGAATTCAGTACCATAATATGAACAATACAAGATATTAAGATAAAGTACTTTATCACAAAATCTCTGTCGTAGGAACACATATTGCTGCATAATGTGATTAATAGAAAATATTGCCTTTTCGAAAACAAATAGATTTATACATTTCCAATATCCATTCCTTGACATTGGGAATAATGTCACTTTTCCAATTTCTTAATATAATTCTTTTAGCTGCCTCCTATGCTGAATAACCCATAACTTCTGATAAACAGTCAAATTCCAAAGCTTTAACCTATAATTGAACATTACTTTAACACTTTAATTTAAATAGTTTTCTATAAATCTGACCAAATACAGTTAATGCGCTATCCACAAAACATACTAAATGATCTCATGGGCATATCATATAGTTCAGCAAGCCTTCAATGTTTTTACAACACAATAATAAAATATCTGATGTCCATCCTTTCAAATACATTCATTTGAGGTCCAAATACATTTTTTTTTGCAAAAAAAGTTTTATTGGTTTTAACAATTTTTTACGGGGAAAAGGTGTATAGGGTGTAAAAGAACATTTTAGAGGCATCCATATGGGAGGTGCAGGCCGCCTCCAAGGCTTCATACAAAGATTAATTATTTTTCTATTTAAGGTGGCAGGAGTTACATATGTATCATTTCATAAAATCCATGCATTCAATAAATTGTTTCTACAAAACATCCGAAAGAAAAAGTTACAGTATATTAAAGGAAATCATTTTTGTAATCTGAGTCTTGTAAATATTGTATCCTCATCCTCCCTCCCACCAGTGGGTGGTGCCATGGCCCCTCCCGTTCCCCCATTTTCTTCCTCCAGGATTGAGGCATATTATTTTTTTGAAAAAGAAAAAGGCTTGCACCTCTTCAATTGATCTAATTTTTACTCTCCCCCCTCCCAGAGCACCAACATTCCTTCAGACATGAACCATCTGTCACAGATCCCATTTTTATATAGTAATTTTTTTTTCCAATAAGAAAGAATAATTCTTATTGTCTGGTATATTTTCCGAGACCTGTTTCAGACTGGCAAGTTCTTTTAGCTCATATATCAATAAACTATTGCGCCGTGCTCTCGGGGTCTCTTCCCTTCTCAGCCCTCTTACATGTTTAATATATCTCTCTCTGGATACATCATTTGTTCTGGCATATGCTAAATTGTAAGGCATTCTTTCAAAATTAATTTTAAACATACAGTCATCAAAATCTATTAATTCTTTTTGTGACTCCTTTATCTTTCCCCCCATCTCCGCTACCCCCCCTTCCCCCCTTCAATTTTTTGTTTGTTTCCCACTAGTGTCCCTTGCATCTCCAAAAGCTCAGATTTTGATATAAAAGAAGGCACACATCGGGAGAAACCCCAAAAGTCACTTGCGTTGGTTTTTCAATAAATTTTCCAAGCTTGTAACAGTGAAGGAAAAGAGAAAGTTCTCAGCCGGGAGCAAAGAAGCGCCATGTTTCCCCACCCTTTGGTGGTCAGGCAGAACTAGTGAAAGTCATTTCTCTTGCAGCGAAACTCAGATACTAAGTAACAATGGCTAATCCACATTCAATAACTTCCAGTTTCACTTATTCAAAATCGGATGTTACTTTTTGCCTTTTCCCGAGCCCGGGGAGGATTTTAAAATAGAGCTTGATCTCAGGGGGGTTCTCTCTTTTCCACCACCCCCCTTCCATTCTTCTTTTCTTAAAAGAACTGAAGGCATCAAAATCTCAAAATCAACTCACTAACCACACAGCAGACCACAGAGCCTCGGTGCTTCCCGCAGCCCCGGATTTCAGCCTTCTTCATTTTCTGTTGTTCCGGCGCTCCATAGGCAAAAGGGACTCTTCCCCCTGCATTTTGTTTCCCAACTCCTGGGACAAAGCGGGTACGCCCCCCCGACAGCTGTCTGGGTAGGGGCCTCCCGCAAGCCATCCGTCCGGTTAGGGGGCTCTTTTGCAAAGCCCCCGAGCGCCCGAAGGCACCATTGAGAAACAGGCGGCGGACGAACCAGAGACCCATCCATTGCCTCCGGAAGCCGGAAGCGAGGTCCAAATACATTTTTAATGAATCAATATTTTCAAGTCTGTAGATATCATTTTAACATTTTTAAAGACATGACACTATTGTAAGTAACTGATGTTAGTTGGGGAGAGAGCAAGGGATTGCAGTGTGTGTGCGTGTGTAATATATTTGTGACCTAGTGGCTGGGAAACAGTAATGGCATTTTAAAAATTAAGATCACCTGACTACAGCAGAAGCTCAGCAATGTAGAAGCAGCTGGTAGCACTAAAGCAGCCACAAGTTTCCCAAATTTCATTTCCTTGGGAGCCCTGGGTCCTAGATTTGGCACACATTCTGTAAGGTAGTCCATATGAGGTACCTTGGTTCAAAAATTGTTGTCCTGTGATGCAGTCTTTTGCCCAGTTAAAGGTCACGATCACAAATGTTTTAGTAATATACAGTTTTTAACTACAGTGGAATCTACAATTCCCTTATTTCCTGATTATATAATTTACAGTGGTACCTTGATACTCAACTGATTTGAAACTCATCAAATTTGGTATTGAATGCATTTCGACGCAAATATTCTGTCCCGGTACTCATCGTTTGTTTCATACTCAATTCACAAGCTAGACCTTGACCATCATCACATGGCTTCCGTGAATGCTGGAAGAAATGTTATGATTTAAATCTTGAGTTAAGTCTTGGTAATGGTCTGTGGTCACAAAAGTTAATTAAAGGGGGTCTGTAGTGAAGAAAAGGTTGAGAAACACTGCCTTATGGGGAAGATTTGTTTGGCACTCATTGCAAGTCATGTCACATGAAGTCTCACTTAATAATTGCGGGTGATTCACTTGTCTCCACTAGTCTAGTTCACTTGTCTAGTTCACTTGTCTAGTTCACTAGTCCACTAGTCTAGTTCACTAGTTCACTTGTTACCACTAGTGTCCTCGTGGTAACAAATATATTACATACATAACATATTTTTTGGAGTATAAGATGCACCATGATTTTGAAGAGGTAAATTTTTTTAAAAAGTTTTTGCACTCTGCAGGCCTCCCAAACTCTCTGCATGCCTCGGTTTTTGCACAAAAAGGTGAGGGGGGGGCATGCAGAGCTTTGGGAGGCTTGTAGAGTGCTCCTGGGGGCTAGGGGGGGCAAACATTTCTCAAAAAGAAAAGCATGCAGAGGTCCATTTATGCTCATTTTTGCCATCCCCAGCCGCCAGGAACATTTTGCAAACCTCTCAAGCCCTCTGCACATCCATTTTTGCAAAGGGGGCGGGGATTTGGTAGATTAAAAATGCTGTATTCACTGTATAAGACGCACCCAGATTTTCACCCTCTTTTTTGAGGAAAAAATATGTGTCTTACACTCCGAAAAATACGGTACATACATACATACATACATACATATTTTGTGGAAGTATATTTGTAAGCTGTCATGATCACATGATGTCTCGCTTAATTACTACCTCATTTAGTGATGAAATTGCCAGGCTCAATTGTGGATATTAAACAAGGACTTACTCTATATGTCATCTGGCGAGCCCCAGGGGGAGAGCCCTCTCTGTGGCAGGCCCTGCCCTCTGGAATGACCTGCCCCCCAACCTTCGCACCATCACAGACCTACTCCTCTTCCGCCGGACCTTAAAAACATATCTATTTCATGCGGCTGGCCTAGCATAGTTTTTAACGATATAGTCCCAATTTTATAACAATTCTATAATTTTTATCTGCTTTTAACCATACGTTTTTAGCACAGATTTAGTATTTAATCTATTTTTAATTTTTATATTGTCATTGTGTTTTACTACTTTTTATTCCTCTGTGCACCGCCCTGAGATAGGGTGGTATATAAGTGTAAATAAATAAATAAATAAATAAATAAATAAATGAATGAATGAATGAATGAATGAATGAATGAATGAATGAATCAATCAATCAATCAATCAATCAATCAATCAATCAATAAATAAATAAATCTCACATTGCAATCTCTTTTACCCTTTATAAGCCACCATTCATATAGCCAAACATATGGAAGTTACCATGGTATTTATTTCATTCATTTTCAGTACGGTTAACCATCTAATCTGAAAGTTAAAAAAAATGCCAATCCATTTAAACTAAGGTTTTCATTAGTAAATTGCCCCAAACAGCTGATGTTGAAATAAACAAGGGCACAACAATGAACAAGAATTTCACCGCTACGATCCAATCTGTGATGCCTCATTGATGAACTGATTTTAAATTATCCCCTATTCTCATTTGCATCATTCCCCTGAAGCAATGGGCAATACTAAAATGCAAATATGGGTGGAGGCAAGACATGAGGTTGGGTAGAGCTAGACTGTTCCTAGGTCAGGGACAATACCACCTGTTCTTAAAGGGAGGCAGTAGTAATTGCACAGACATTATTATCAATTCTTGTTATCATCCTATTTGCAACACTTTACCATGATCTGGAGAGGGACACAGTGGCTCAGTGACTAAGATGCTGAGCTTGTCAACCAAAAAGGTCAACAGTTTGGTGGTTAGAATCCCTAGCACCACATAATGGAGTGAGCTCCCGTTACTTGTCCCAGCTTCTGCCAACCTAGCAGTTCAAAAGCATGTAAAAATGCAAGTAGAAAAATAGGGACCACCTTAAGTGGGAAGGTAACAGCATTCCGTGTGCCTTCAGTGTTTAGTCATGCCAGCCACATAACCATGGAGACGTCTTCGGACAGCGCTGGCTCTTCGGCTTTAAAAAGAAGATGAGTACTGCCCCCTAGAGTCAGCAACGACTAGCACATACCTTTTTACCGTGATCTGGATCTTTGGCCATTGAATTATGGTGGCAATATATGCTGTTGAGACTGTGCATAATAATTGGGGAAAACATGTGGCATTTAGGACTAAAGTTAGGAAAGTTCAACTTTGGGAAAGATGTTTTGAGGCAGAGAAAATTAGGTGGCTTCATGGGTTTCCTTGACACCTGGCCCTTTGCAACAGCAGTCTTCTAATCCTACCCTTTCCCCTGCAAAGGATCTTGCAAATGAGGAGCTGAGGCAGAGCGGATTTAAGAGCCAAGACGTCTTAGGTGGACAATTCTCTGTTCCAAATAACTTCCTGCAGGGGACAGGCCATAGGTCAATAGCACAATACTTGTTTTGTATGCAGATAATTCCGCATTTTATTCTCTCCTTTGTTAATTAAAATAGCTTCAGATAACAGATGATAGAATGACCTCTGCCTGAGATTCACCAGATCTTCATCTAGTCAACAGAAAAACACTGAACTGAAAGGATGGATAGTGAATGGTAGTTTAATTAAACTTCCTATATTCTTCTTGGGAAGCACTTTTCCTGAAGTAGACGGTTAGTTTTCCCCCCTCTGTTGCTACCACTGTAGATAGTGCAATCGCACAACATGAATAGTGTTGTGTCACAAAAGTGGATCACGTACAGGTTTTTTCCCTCTGCTTTTTGGAAAAGGAGTATTGGGGAATTTACTCATTTATTCACAAACTAGCTATACCTGGCCACACGTTGCTGTGGCCCAGTCTGGTTAAATGGCCAACCAATCTGTGTGTATATCTACACCTGCACACATACACACAACCACCGTATAACCCCCAACCTACCTACCTACTGTATTTCTCCCTCTCTATCTATCCCTCTACCTATCTACTGTATTTCTTCCTTTCTCCCTCTATCTACATACCTACCTACCTACTGTATTTCTCCCTCTCTATCTATCCCTCTACCCACCTACCTACTGTATTTCTCCCTCTCTCTCTATTCCCCTACCTACCTACCTACCTACCTACCTACCTACCTACCTACCTACCTACTGTATTTCTCCCTCTATGTCTATCCCTCTACTTACCTACCTACTGTATTTCTTCCTTTCTCCCTCTACCTACCTACCTACTGTATTTCTCCCTCTCTATCTATCCCCCTACCTACCTACTGTATTTCCCCCTACCTACCTACCTACCTTCCTACCCACCTACCTACCTACTGTATTTCTTCCTTTCTCCCTCTACCTACCTACCTACCTACTGTATTTCTCCCTCTCTATCTATCCCCCTATCTACCTACCTACCTACCTACTGTATTTCTCCCTCTCTATCTATTCCTCTACCTACCTACCTACTGTATTTCTCCCTCTCTATATATTCCCCTACCTACCTACCTACTGTAATACAATAATACAATAGCAGAGTTGGAAGGGACCTTGGAGGTCATCTAGTCCAACTTCCTGCCTAGGCAGGAAACGCTATACCATTTCAGACAAACGGCTATCCAATATCTTCTTAAAGACTTGCAGTGTTGGGGCATTAACAACTTCTGGAGGCAAGCTGTTCCAGTGGTTAATTGTTCTAGGAAATTCCTCCTCAGGAATTTCAGGAAATTCCTCCTCAGTTCTAAGTTGCTTCTCTCCTTGATTAGTTTCCACCCATTGCTTCTTGTTCTGCCCTCTGGTGCTTTGGAGAATAGCTTGACTCCCTCTTCTTTGGGGCAACCCCTGAGATATTGGAAGGCTGCTATCATGTCTCTCCTTGTCTCTCTTTTGTTAAACTGTATTTCTCCCTCTCTCTCTCTCTATGGGCCACCTGGGAGTTTGCTATTTGCCTTTTTTTTTGGCCCTTTTAGGCCTCCATAGACTGTGGAATTGTATGGAATTCCAACGACAGTTGAAAAGCAGCCTGATAGTGCTCGCTTCAGCAGCACATATACTAAAATTGGAACGATACAGAGAAGATTAGCATGGCCCCTGCGCAAGGATGACACGCAAATTTGTGAAGCGTTCCATATTTTTTTTAAAAAAAAAGAAAAGCAGCCTGATGGGCAGGGCTACAGGGAGGTGAAAACCGGATCAGTGGGTACATTTTACGTTTGTGTACCTTGCACATGACACACGTGTGCTAGGCACAAAATGACTACGTATTCTATTATCAGAAGTCCTTGGGAACATTGTGTCAAAATTTGGTGTAAATCGGTGAAGTAGTTTTTGAGATTAGCTGCTTCGTACAAACTATTTTACATTTTTATTTATATAGATGCTTATCTATGCATAACTCCAGGACTCTTGAGTAAAGAAAACATAAACAAAAGAAGATAAAGGACAGGACAAAGGATGTCTGTCTGTCTCAGTAATGGTTTTCTCTTACCTTCACTACCGGTTCAGAACTGAGAGCGCATGCATGGTGCTTCTGTGCATGCGCAGAGCATCGTGACGATGTGTGGGCAAGTGAGTGAACCGGGGCGAACCAGCAGAAAACCATCTCTGCTCTGTCTGTCTACCTGTTCTTCTGTCCATCATCCATCCATCCATCCATCCATCCATCCATCCATCCATCTATTTATCTATCTATCTATCTGTCATCTATGTGCTCGATGCTAAAAACATACTACAAAATCCTTTTTAAGCACAATCTTAATAATCTGACGATTCCTTAATATGGAGTATTTGAAGTATAATTTTTATGTTCTTAGCATTTCAAGATTTATCCAACTCTTTCTTTCCTGCATTAAAAATGAGGAAAATACGGAATGCTGGTGGCAAAGTTAGAAATGGCTTCAGGGGGACATAATAAAGAGAGCTTGGGGCTCATATCCCAGCTGTAGGAAAAGTAATTCCTAAAACTGCCTTGCCAACAACTACTCGAGAACTTGGCCTTTTAATTTCTGCCAAGGCTTGGATTCAGGGTCTCCTTCCAGGGTGAAGAACATAAGAGGCAGACTCAATAGTTTGCTTTCCAGCTGTAATTGGTGCTTATGCTAAGAGGTAGTCAGTGATTTCTTCCTAAGTGTACAGTGACAGTTTTCTGTTATGTTGCCTCAAATACCGCAATATTTTCATCCCCCAAAAGCTTTTATACAGCAGGCAGCAGATGGCAAAGGCTGTTAGAGAGCTCTCTGCAAATTGATTGGCCCTGCCTCAATTTCTTTGTTATACAAAGGGCACTTTGTATATTGTCATTGCAAAGTCATACCCCGATTTGATGGGGAAATGATTGTGCAACAAAATATTATTTCAGTTATCAATTATTATGTTTAGCTTTTCTTCCTTTTATTCTTAAATCAGGGTAGAATGACACATTGTAGGTTACCATAACAGCATGATTGCACCGGTAGCAGCACACCCATTAAGCCTCTGGAGTGCTTCAAATGCTAAAGCAAAACAGGGCATATACGTCAGGCACACAATATATGCATGCAAATCCTTAAACATGTATCTTCCTGGATCATGCTGCGATTGTAGATAACAGCAGTGCCTTCCCTAGAAAAGATGTAGTTGCTTTAAAGCATCGTAAACAGATATTATGTAAGCACCTCCGTGCACCTCAACGTATGTTTCCATCTTAGAATCTAAAGCACTATAAAACTCTAATATCAGCTTTTTAGACTTTGCTTCCCCTGCACCCCACCATTAATTTCAGCTCTGTATACCAGTTCTCTGCATATAATATAGTCTCAATGAGAATGGGTAGGCTATATGAGGAGCTTCTGTATTCTGATTGAGAAGTGTATTTATTTTCAGTCACTTTATGTTTAATATTTAAGCCTTACCCTTAACATTCTGCTGTTTTGTTTTCTTCTTATTCTCCACCTTTTGTAGCACATCCTAGAGCCCATGGGCCTTATGTAGTCCATAATGCACTTCTTTTTTTGTAATTTCTAGAGTCACCAAAATTTAGTACTAATTTTCCATACCTGGAGGAATGATTTCCCCATTGATTTTAAGAAGGAAACAAAAATGGCCATGTAGAATATTAATTGGGCTGAACACATATTTATATAGTCTTTTTTTTAAAAAAAGAAATCCCTGCCCTCTTTTTATATCCAACCCAACATGCTTTTATTCATTATATTCCTATTATACTTAATTGACTTCATTATTACTGCTGCATTATGTCATTATATTATCTTGTTTCTGTGGGTTTTTTTTGCACTTTGATTACTACGTTGGTTATTTGTGTTCTATTTTATACTTTACTGTGGCTGTCTCACTTTTGATATCGCTGTGTGGCAGTTTTTATTACTGATTATTATTGCAAACCATTATGAATTTGTAGCTGAATCATTGGTATAGAGGAGAAATAAAAATAAATGAATAAATTTGCAGTATTTCTATACCACCCACATCAACAGTTTCTGGGCAGTTTACATAAACATAAATTCAACCCCTACAATAAAACATCTTAACCTTCCCCACATGAAGCGAATTGAGCTCCTGAAAGCATATAAAAGACAAGCAGCAGTAGCTCAATTACCATTAACCTTTGAAGGTTTGTTCAAATGAAATTATTTTTAAACCTTGAAAAATCTAAATAATGAGGGCCCAGCTAACCTTCTGAGGTATCAAGACATCCACAGCAATACTTGCCTGCCATTGAACAGCTGAGTATTCAATATAATGAAGGTACCTTACCAAGACCTTTCCCACAGTTTCACATTGATGATAAATGGTCTGGGGAAAAAGTCCAAATTCTGTAGCAACCCACACTGCAACAACTATGAGTTCAGGCTTTTCTCTGCCTAGGATCCAGTCACCCACTCAGGTAGGAATGGACGCAATGTTCCTATTAGAAAACTGCCAGCTTGACTGGAAAGAGGAGTCAAGCAGGGGCCCAGTTTGGAATTATTATACAGCTCTGAGTGGCATAAGCTTGATCTTCCCCAAGATCCATGAATCCTTTTCTGGTTGTCCACAGGGGAGGCAAGCAGTCTGAGGAGATTCTTGTAATATAGGTGGAATAGTCATTTCCTTAAGCTATTTATAAGTGTCTCTGGTTGCTTGCACTTCACATTTCCCACCATTTATTTTAGATTTTATTATCCTGCCTTTATAACTTTTTATAAATAACCAAGATGAGGAACAAGATAAGGAACTTTCCTCCTCCTATTTTCCTCATGACTCTGTGAGGTAGTTTGGGCTGAGGAAGCATGACTGGTCCAAGGTTACCCAGCCAGCTTTCATATCTAAGGCGTAGGGAGGACTAGAACTCACAATTCCTTGGTTTCTGGGACAGCACCTTAACCACAATACCAAATTGGTTCTCTCCACTGAAAGTGGTTGATGCTATGTTTAAAAGTACAAAATTCTGCTAAATGACTAGAAGAGGTAGAAGAAGGACTTTGTACCCATTCAGGTCCTAAACAAAGGTAACACAGAGAATCAGATAATATATTTGACCTTTTCTGTACAGAGGTGATTCCTCACCACTTTCTTCTGAATCTTCCCTCACAAAGTGACTTTCTCCATTGTTCTACTCACACATTTCTCAGTAATTTATTTACTCTGAGTTTTTTGTTCTCAAAGTTATTTACAGAACTTTGCATATTTGTTCAAAATATGAACTACAGCGGTACTATCGAACCCAATTTTTTTGACAGACAAAAATGTAGTCTCTTAATTATTACCTTTAAGCACTAGTCATTCTGGAAAGAGAAGATCCTGGCAGACTATAGAAAATCAAATAAAAAGATAAAATGGGCCTCTGATTCTATTTCCAAGTTTCAATTGCTCAGTTCACTTTACGTTCCTCTTTCGTTAGGCCAACTAATTTTTTCTGCCGCTTTTCTCATTTGAGACAAACTGATTGATCTGACATTTTGAGTGAACTCAGTGTTAATAATTTTCATCTCTGGGAGCTTAAATTTAAAGAATCTAGAAGAGTCAACCTAGGAGAAGAAAAAAGGGGGAACTTATTGCTTTGGTTGAACTATAATATCCTGGCTTTACTCCAACTTTTTCATTGATACAAATATGAGCACAATCCAGGTATAACTGTGCTCTTGGAGTGCAGAAAGGCAGTGTAAGGGACTGGTCTCTTGATATGACCTTCTGAATTAGTTAGTTGGTGTCTAATGAAAGAGTTAAAAACCATAGGTTTCAAGGTTTCTCAACTTCCACCATAGAAAACCTTCCCTCAATGATACTCAACTCTGCTGGCTGGGAATTCTGGGAGTTGAAGTTCACACATTTTAAGTTGAGCAAGGTTGAACAAATCCCACACTCTGGAGAAAAGTGAAGGATGAGGAGCTGACTTTTTAAGATTCTTCAAATGATCGCTCCCATATAATAGTGACTGCATACACTAAGAAAGAAGTGTGCATGAGTGCTGAACACATATGGGTGTGTAACATCCAGTGGTGTGTGTGCTGCACACAAACAAGTGTTTACAAACAAATGCAAGTGCAACGTGTATGCAATTGGAACACCCATGTATACATGAAGGGTAAAGGAAAGTAGGCATTAAATATGTCTGGTTTGATTTGGCACTTTTATTTTAACTAGGAGAAAAGAGTGATTTAAAAATTCCTGCCATACCCTCTTCTCCAATTGTTCCTCAATACAAAAATATTTGTTATAAAATGAACCTCCTGACGTGTCCTAATTTACCTGGATGGCGAGTTATCTATCCTACAGAAAAAAGAAAGGAAGCACTTAGGATTTTCCCCAAAGCCTATAAATAGAATTATTAAACTGTTTTTCAGGAATTGTGTTTTGCAGCCTTGTGTTATTCCTGCAACTGTAATTGTAACTGTAGATATATTTGGGAAGCCCTTTTAAAAAATTTTTTTTCAAATTATCAGGAAAGGGAAACGTACGATTGATGTCCTGTATGTTGCATTATGACACTGCATCACGTGCTAAGCATTTCTGTTAGTGTAGACTGGTTCTTACCGGTCGAACATAAACAAGGAAGCTGGCATGGAAAGTTACTAGCCACACCTTCTGACACCCTCTGACATTCAACACCTTGGAGAAAAGTTCCCACCTTCTTGCAACGTGCTAACTATCAACAAAGGGCACGTGACTTCATTTCTACTGTGTGAATTTCCTTTTATGGTCATGATTTGTGTATTATTTACATGACGTTGCATGCTTAACCCTGCCTTCTGATAAAGTTAATAAAAGGGCTTGCAGGCTTTTGTCTGTGTGCCGTTCCACCCCACTCGAAGAAGAATTTGGTGTTGCCTTTTCTTTTCCCTCATCCGTGGGCCCGCCCGCCTGGTAACGGCGTGAATGTTATCACTTCACTGTACATATTTATAAATTGCTATACTATAATATATACTATCTACCTAACCTAAACTGACCTGTAATAATTCTAAGTCATCTTCTACTATCCTGTTACTGCAGCAACACCTCACCTTTATATGGAAGTTGCATGTCTCACAGTGCCCAGGAAAGCTCTCTTAAAAACTTAAGAGTAAAAGTAATAGGTTCCTGTTGGGTGGGAGTCTGTCCATTGCATGCAATGGACATAAAGTGTTCATTGTGCTACTTTTAATGGTTGAACAGTGGCACTTAAAGAAATCCTACTGGCATAGCGCTACTTTTACTGGGATATGTCCAACCAGTTTCCTCTATCACTAATTGAATGTTTGAAAAGAGCTATTTAGTTAGGATGTTTTTTAAAAATAACCCTATAAGACTCCAACCTCACTCCTGAGTTAGCACAGCTGACCCTGCTTCTTCCCTTGGCCGCCTGCATACTAACTAGGATCACCTTTTTTAAAAAAAAATGTTGAAAGTTGCTGTTCATTTTTCTTTGGGTAATTACGAGAGAAAGAGTATATTTGTGCATGCAAGGGTGAAGGTTTTATTTTCTTCTTCTTTTCATTTTTAAGGAGCAACATCCCAAATCTCATTAATCATCACCAATAGGCTGTGAAACCTCCATGGATGCTGTTATCCTGCACAGCCACTCTCTGACAGCTTCCTAATGGCTACCTGCTGAATGTGACTGGCTGGGCTGACAGTGGCACTCTGCTGAAGCTGCTCATTTTCTTCTAGTGCCCTCCAATTTCATTCATGGAACAGAGACAAACACACTCCAATTCTCTTCTCTGGAATTTAAGGTGCCAAGACCTGCAGAAAAGACAGCACTACTTGCACAGCATTTTTATATGTTTTGAATGCACTATAAAGATTAACTAATTGATCTACAGGATACCATGGTGAGAGAGGAAATGAAGAATGGCACACACACTGTGTATAATGAAGTAATTTGAGTATGCCTGAAGGTATCAATGTAAGTCTTATTCATTAAACCAATTCCCTAAATTAGTTTGTTCAGATTCACTCCAAGTTTTCATTGCAGGTTTTTTTTTTTTTTTTTTTTTTGTATATTGGTTGGTTGACTTAGATAATCCCCATCTGGATGTTCCCTTACTGCTTATGACAGAGGGACACACAGGCAACATTTAATTGTTTCATTGCGTTTATTTTTAGAACTTCAAAAATTCCTGTTTTAAAATCCGTATAGCCTAAACAAAGCTTTAAAAAGTGTTAATTTACCTAACTAATTAATCATCAGGATGGAAAATAGATAGCTTTAGCTAATGATAGATTGAGGTTTAGTGGTTTACATCTGTATCAGTCATGAAGCTTCCTTTCCTTTTTCAAAGGTATAAAATGAGATAATATCCAAATATTCTCTTCTCATTAGAATTAAAGTCAGGTACAAATGTTGTATTTTCTGTTTTTAATGGCAAGACCTTGAAGAGACTCCGATATAAATTAAATTTGTTCATCATATTAATTTATGCACATTCCTAATTTTTTCTTGGAGGAACAAGTACTTTAACAGTTACGTTTTGACAGAACCTTTTCTTTTCAAAAGTGGAGGCAAACTAAATACAATTTAAATACATAATAAAGCATATACCATAAAAATAATAATATATAAAGGACAATAATGAATCTAATGTATAAGAGTGGGATGATCTGAATGTTATATATAATTTTAAGTAGTGAGTATTCTATACTGGAAAGATTTTTTGGTATGTTAAATTGATTAATGATGCAATGAATAATTGATACATACATGAATTGGAATATTCAATAACTACTTGGGGTAACAATGGAACATTAGTACTGGAGTTGAATATGTTTGTATACTTCATGAATGACTGATCACATTGTTGATAAGGGAAAGTAATGAGGTACAACACAAATTGATGGAAATTTTTTCTCTATTATTTTTCTATTATTTTTTGTAAGGTTAATAGATAGAGATAGGTGATTGTTATCTAATAGACAATTAAGGATTTAAGGAAGGAAGGTTTGTTTAAAATGAAGGAACACCAATGGTAATCTGAGCACTCAATGCTCAATAATAGTGATGCATTTAGTTATGCTTGATGGCTAACCTGTGACTTTATTATTAATTGTAAAAACTGACGCACAAAAGCCTGTAACCAAACGATATGCTTGATGAAATTGAGGAAAGTATTGTATATGTGTTGTTTTGCCTTTGTTTGTTTTAAAAATAAAAAAATTATTTAAAAAATAATAAGAAAATGTGATAAGAAAATAAAACCTGTTTTCTAATGCTTGGGAATGGGAATTTTCCACTGGCAGCAACTTCTGTCTATCCCTACTTCCTAGCTCCTTGGTATTTCCCTTCTTATTCCAGAAATCACCATGTCACCACAGCACTTTAATATCTCCAGGGATGGAGATTTCAAGCTGCGCATTGGAAATCAACGTTAGTCACTCCACATTCATCAGTACTGATTGGCCCTTCCTCAGTTTTTGTATCATTGTTTTGTTGATGGTCACCAACACTGGGCGTGAACTGGAACTCTTAGAATAAACTACTACCTTGTTTCCCTGAAAATAAGACCTCCCCAGATAATAAGCCCAATTGGGCTTTTGAGCACATGTGCTAAAATAAGCCCTCCCCCCCAAAAAAATAAGCCATCTCTGAAAATATTGCAACACAGCAACAGCCATGAGGTGACCACGCTTGCTGCCTCCTACACCTCAAAAATAATAAGACCTCCCCAAAAATAAGGCCAAGCACTTATTTCAGGGGTCAAAAGAAAATAAGAACCTGTCTTATTTTCAGGGAAACACGGTACTATAAATTGATGTGCCTGAATGTCTCTTTTTATTTTATCTCTTGGAAGGTAGGTTGGGTTAAGAAGAGCCACTTAGTAAATGTTCATGACTAAGGATGGAGTTGAATCAAAATCTCCTAGTCCAGCACCTTAACTATCACTCCACAGTTTGATTTTCAACTTCTCAAATGAATTTATCAAGTGATACAATTGCACAAGATTAATAAAGTCAGCTCTCCAAACCTGAGAAAATTTTAACAAAGATGGGTTTATTTTTATGGAAAAACTTTTGCTACATTTCTGTGGGAAATATGGAACAGCTATCTGGCATTTTGCTGGATAATATTCCCCTGGTGGAAGCCGACCATAAATCTTCAAAAGCAGAACAGCTTGACCTTTATGTACACAAGCTAAACCTCAGATAAAATTCTAATAATTATTTAAAAAAAATAGATGACTGTGATTTTTTTGGAATCTTTATAACATTTCTGTGGTTTTATTTGTATATAAGGGTACAAATGGAACGTACTTGTACATAGAATACTTCACGAGGAGCAATTTTACAGCATTGAACCATAATTCACATTATTTCTAAAACCTCTAAGCTAAACTTATAAAAAGTATGGGGGGAGAGGTAGAGTCTTTTCAGTAACTTGCTAGTCCCCTGGCTTGCCCTGAGACACCCTCCTTCCCCAAAAAAACAAAGCTTGGAATGTTTTTGCTTTTAATGCAATGAGGCCTTGCAGGCTGTGTGGGCACTCTGGGCTGCAGACACTGTGGTAGTTTTCCTACCGGTTCCATGAGAAACGGCTTCGTGCGTACGCGCAGCACTCAAAGACTACTTTCAGTGTCAGTGCTGGTTAGCTGAACTGCTTTTTAGCTCAGCTGAGGTGCAGCAATTCGCTCTGCTGCACAAATCAGCTGAGCTAAAAAAACACAAGGGAATATAGGACAGGAAACAACAAGGGCAGGAGGGCAGGTACCAACCAGTGGTGGTATTTGCTGGTTCTCCGAACTATTCAAAATTTCCACTACCAGTCCAAACCGGCTGACTACCATCTCTGGCTACAGCTGCGGGGGATGGAAACTGTCAAGGCCTGCAGAGGCCATCCAGAGTGGGATCTCAGGTGGCTGCAGAGGCTACAAAGGTGATACTACAGGTATTCAGGATGGTAGAGGCTATGGAGGCTGCTGAGACTGGAGACCATAATGACTGCAGAGGATGCATAGGCTACAAAAAACACAGTAATCTTGCAAGCCCAGAAGATCATAGTAGTGGCCTGGAGGCTTGGGAAAGTCTCAGAGGCTCAGGGGATGCTGCATGAAAGCTTGACCCAGCAGAAAATGTAAACCCTCAATATCTCGGCTATGGAATCATGGTTAACCTGGAACTTGTTGGGTGGACTAGAGGTCCTTGGTTGCTGACCCCCTAGGCAATTTTCAACTTAGGGATGAGTGGTACTGGGGTATTTTCTCTTTTCCCCCCAGGCAGGAGCTTTTCCCCCAACCCATCCTGAGTACATTGGCAGTGCAGCTAGAGGGGATTGAGTCCCCTATGGGCTGCGGAGGGTAGGCTGCCAGGATTCTTTGTTTAATTTATGTGTAAGTTTAAACAATTAGTCCCTTTTATGTATAAGCATTTGTGTGTGTTTCTGTGCGGCGAGAATGAATACATTCCTGTTGTGGCCCACCAGCTGCCTGTAGAGCTGGCAGCAGACCTGGACAATGAAGAGGTTGGGGAGGAACATGGGCAAGTCCTGGAGTCTGGAGAAGGCTCTCATGAGGACTCTATGTCGGAGGCAGAGAGGAAGCCAGAGCTGTATGCCTGTTATCAGTTGCCTTCGGAGTCAGACAAACAGCTGGAGCCTCTTCCCAGTGTGCGCATGCACAGAGTTGCCAGATGAAGGAAACAGATAAAGAACAGGGGGCAAGTAAGGCTGCAGGTGGATGATGAATGGCCTTCCCAGAGGAAATAAAAGAGGAGGGAAAGGGGAGTGGAGTTTGCAGGAGGCATTTAGTTCGCTTACTTGGTTCATGACTCTCTGAGACTCCTTGCCAAGTTTTGCAGATATCAATCTGTCAGCTCTCCACGTCAGATAAGGTCTGTGACTGAAAATCCTCCCTTGAAAGACTTTGCTGGATGTGAATGAGCAGAATTCACAGTAAAATAATAAAAGGGCTTTTTGTCGGGACAAGGAGTTTGCTTCATGCTCTTGGGAAGCCTCGGTCAGAACAATTCCTTTGGATGGGATGAGGATATGAGGGATGACAGAGGATTGGGGGCCTCTGAGGGGGCATGCAGAACCCCTTGATAGAGATAGGCAGAAAATGAGTGCTATCGCAAGAATTCACAGGTGGGCCACACTTGCGGGAACTGGGTCCCCCAAGTATGGCCCACCTGGGAATTCTTGCGATATCACTCATTTTCTGCTGATCTCTATCACGGTGGTTCTGCATTGTCCAGGTCTCAGTTTCTACCCTCTGGACTGTCAACTGGAACCTTGGACTTTGTTTTTGAATGTCAAACTGGTATGTAACAAAGCTTCCCTCATCTTAATAATTACAATCACATAACACCAAATATGTGGATATTGCATTAGTTACCTATAACTTTCCAGAGTCATTTTTAACTTTAAAAAATCTTATATGTTCTGGCTTAACCACTAAATTCTCCTTTGGGTTGAATTTGCCCATCAAGTTTAGTGCCTAATGACAATTGAGTAGAGACTAATAGATTATGTATGTAATGAAAAGTCTGAGTACACAGATCATGATACAAAAACAGGCAAGCCACATTGTGGTTTTGTGTAATGTGTTTGATATCATCACATAGGTTGCTGGGAACAAACAGAAGTTATTCTCACATCTTATAAACAACAGAGACCATAACTTGGGGGTTTGCAGTTGCCAAATTTAGCCAGATTTGGGGAAATGCCAACATTCGGGATCTGTCAGAATTCTCTCTTCAAACAGTATATGGTAAAGTATTTAATCAATCTGCATGTTTTGTCCCCAAACCAAGTTAAGGTACCCTGCACATCATCCCCTGTTCATAAATACTAATTCTCCCTTTGGAAATGGCATTTATGCCCACCATATACGGCTTTTGGCTGGTGTGATATGACAAACATCTTGAATGAGAGTCTAAAACCTATTGCTCACCCTCGCATATTTACAGCTAAATCAATCCCAAAGCCAATCTATATTACATGTATAGGGAACAAATTAATAACATAGCAGGAAAAGAACCAGTCAATCTTAGACTAGCTGAAGTTGATTGTACAACTTACTCTCTTCTGTACAACTTATTAACTCTCTTCTGTAAGGGCATAATTCTTTCAGGGGTTCCCCCTCCCCTTCCCTCCCATTCCCCTTGCCTTATTCTTCAAGGTTTTGATTTACCACCACAAACACTGCAAAGCTTAACTGATCCATTTTTAGTTTAGGAGAAAACACCCTGAATTGATGTTTTGGCTGTCTTTATAACAATGTTAAATGGTTGGAAACTGTCAAAGTAAAATACTTTTACTGCAGTGTTTCAAGTAAACAGTATAAACTGTATTGATCTTCTACAAAGTACAGAAACATTTCCCACGTTATTTAAAGTATAAGTACCTCTTTGGTTTAGTTTGGGCCTTCATCCAAGCATTCAAAAAGATTGATGGATGAGATGGAAAATTTCCTGTCTTGAAGGGTCTTTTTCAATCCACACGTAATACATTGGCTATTCTACAGATAGAATCATTTCTGTTTCATCATTTCTTTTCTGAAGAAAAAAAACAAGATTTATAGAGTTGGGTCAGAGTTCTGAGCAAAGTTGAGAACTAGCTCTCCAAAACAGTTCCCAAAATGCTAGAAAGCAAGCCTTGATGGCTTCAAAGATTGTAACATCTCAGGTTTTGATATAACTCAGCTGGAGGCTTTTAACAATACAGCGTGGAGATTACAGACTTAACACAATAATTGAAAAGACAGAATCTTGTGCTTTTATTTTTCAAATAGTTTTCAAATATTTTTTGTAGTTTGGTAATTTATCACATTATATCTATCTGCCTGTCTCCTTCTAGTTCCGTCCCCCCCAAAAAAAGAATGGCCTACAGCAGGGGTGTCAAACTCAAGGTGTCATGTCGTCATGTGATATATCATGACTTTTCCCCTCTTTGCTAAACTGGGTGTGGCTGAAGCCAGCGCATGATGCATCCGACCTGGGAGCGGTGAGTTTGGCACCCCTGGCCTATAGAATCAGAAATACAGAATCTCAGGCCAAGCATGTAATCAACAAAATCTATGATAACTAAAGTAAAGGACGTTGAAAGAGAAAACTAAGTCAACTTAGCCCCCAAATTATTGTTTTTCCTCATACAGTCTGATCAACTGTACAAAATTATGTCCCCCAGGAGAGAATAAATACTGTCTGTTTTGTTGATAACTTCATGAGGAAATTAAATATAAACAATGAAGGTTAAATTTCCTCATGACATTGTAAAAACAAACAGGCAACTCATTGGACGCTATCAGAATGATCCATCTATGATAAAAGATGAGGCATTTTTAAAAGGCTTTGCCATCCAGACCTTAATGCATTTCAAAATGCCTACAAATGAGGTGACCAACTTTTAACCTTAGTTGTTTTGAACAAGTGAAGGGCATCTCCCTTTTCATTTTGCTTTGTGCTGTTGAAGAGGCCTGTGGAAGATTCCAATGTATGCTGACAATAAAAGAGATGAATTAGCATAACTGACTGTTTAGTTATTAAGATTAAATATCCTTTTATTGCAGATGTTTGCCAAGGCAAATGTTCCCCAGTGGAAGGCTCTAAGCAGTTAAGATAGATTTGATGAGGATTTTAATTGCTGTTATGCAACTGGTAATGGAAAGTTTTTGTTAAATGTCATGCAAAATCCAATCAATAATTTGAAAAAGAAAGAAAGAAAGATCTCTTGTTGTGAAGGCCTTGGGCATTTTTGCCGAAATATTTTGGTGCCAGAAAAATTTCCTTAATTGCTTTGTCATTGCCTCTTCCCCTCTATTCTCTCCATGCTCCCCAACTCTGACTACTTATTACAAGGAGGGCCAATTTGTTTTAATATGGTCAAATACATTTGTGCTGAGATAAAGAAAACCATGAGCACAATAAAGCTTCTTAAAGCACAGATAGAGAGAGGCACCCTGAGGGCTTATTAAACCTACTAATGGAACGTGTTTTCATCTCTCTGCTCACACCTATTTACTGAGGTAATCACTTAGAATAATTCCACCATGCTCAGAAAGATGTGCCTGATTCCAAATCTCATTCTTGTAATGCATGAAGGCATTCTCAAACCAATTTGATTGTCACAGCTTTCCTTCCGCTCTGTTCTCCCTATATGTAAGCATTGTTGTGCGCAGGGTTGGCGGTGCGATGTCAGACACATGTAACACAGAGGGAACCGGCATTTCTCAGCATTTCCTTTTGAGAAAAACATGACAGTTTAAAGACTTTGGAGAGCACATTCAGCTGACTGTAACATGAAGAAGCCCAAAAAGAGTTTTCTAAACTGAATGGAATTAAAGAGTGCATTTTGACTTACATGTTCTTGGTCTTTAATAGTATCTGAAATGAAGACTTTCAGATAGTGTATATACCTTTGTGACGTGTACTAAACATTCCATGTATCATTAATCTCTAATTACTTTAGGCTATCCACCTAGCCTAGTCAAAGCAGGTTGCTAGCAATTTAAATGATTTATTTATTTATTTATTAAATTTATACCCCGCCCTTCTCCAAATGGACCCAGGGCGGCGCACAGGGATGTTAAAATACATACAAAATATATAAAATTTTAAAAACTTATTCTAATAAATAAAACCCTGCGCTAAAAACCGAATTAAAAATCCCAAGTTTAAAACTGTCTAATAGTCAGTAATGGAGGTTACGCTAGGCCGGCTAGATGGAATAGATGTGTCTTCAGACACTTGCGGAAGAGGCGGAGGTCGGAGATGGTGCGGAGTTCAGGGGGTAAGTCGTTCCAGAGGGCTGGGCCCACCACAGAGAAGTCTCTTCCCCTGGGTGTCGCCAGACGGCATTGTCCAGCTGACGGCACCCTGAGGAGGCCCTCTCTGTGGGAGCGGATCGGTCTGAGGGATGTATGGGGCAGGAGGCGGTCTCGCATATAACTAGGCCCCGAGCCATGGAGCGCTTTAAAGATGGTCGTTAAAACCTTGAAGCGCACCCGAAAGACCACAGGAAGCCAGTGCAGCTCGCGCAGGATAGATGTTATGTGGGAGTGTCTAGGCGCTCCCGTAATCACCCACGCGGCTGCGTTCTGGACTAGCTGCAGCTTTCAGGTGCACCTCAAGGAGAGCCCCATGTAGAGAGCATTACAGTAGTCGAGTCGAGAGGTGACGAGTGCTTGAGTGACTGTGCGTAAGGCACCCCGGTCCAGTAAGGGGCGCAATTGGCGCATCAGGCGTACCTGATGAAACGCCCCCCTGGCCACGGCTGCCACATGATCTTCCAAAGACAGCCGGGAATCCAGGAGGACACCCAAATTGCGCGCCCTCTCCACAGGTGCTGGTGTTTCGCCCCCAATGGCCAGAGTTGGAATAATCTGGCTGAACCGGGGCACCGGAAGCCACAGCCACTCAGTCTTGGACGGGTTGAGCTTGAGTTTGTTACCACCCATCCAGATCCGTACGGCTTCCAAGCACATAACCTCGACGGCATCATTGGGGTGGTCTGGGGTGGATATGTACAACTGAGTATCATCAGCGTACAGATGATATCCCACCCCAAAACCACGGATGATCTCACCCAGTGGCTTCATATATGTGTTGAACAGTAGGGGCGAGAGGACCGACCCCTGAGGAACCCCACATATGAGGGGTCCCGAGGCTGACCTCTGCCCCCCTGCCAACACATATTGCGACCGACCAGAGAGGTAGGACGAGAACCACCGCAAAACGGTGCCTCCCAGCCCCAACCCCCCCAGTCGGCACAATAGGATACCATGGTCGATGGTATCAAAAGCCGCTGAGAGGTATAATAGGACTAGGATAGAGGAATATCCTCTATCCCGCGCCCTCCAGAGATCATCAACCAACGCGACCAATGCCGTCTCGGTGCTGTGCCCGGGTCGGAAGCCAGACTGGCGCGGGTCTAGATAATCAACTTCCTCCAAGTGTCGTGTAAACTGTTGAGCCACCACACTCTCAACAACCTTCACTAAAAAGTGGAGGTTGGAGACGGGATGATAGTTCTCTAATAATGCTGGATCCAGGGAGGGCTTCTTGAGGAGGGGCCTTACTACCGCCTCTTTCAAGATGGCAGGCAAGGACCCCTCACTCAAAGATGCGTTGACAATGCCCTGGAGCATCTCCCAGGATGCCAGTACAAGCCAGGAGGGACACGGGTCCAATAAACATGTGGTAGCCCTAAGTGTCTTTGACAACTTGTCCATATCCTCGGTGGTAACAAAATCAAACTCCTCCCAAGATGGTGTCACAAGAACAGCCTCGGCCCGCTCGACTGGACCACTGTCGATGGAGGGTAGCTTGTTCCGAATCCGAGTGATTTTCTCCTGCAGATAAATCCCAAATTCCTCTGCTCGACCCTGTAAAGGGGCTTCCCGCGGCCTCTGTTGGAGGAGGGAGCGGGTCACCCCAAACAGGGCGGCAGGGCGGTTATCTGCGGATGCAATAAGAGTGGCACAATACTCACGTTTGGCCACTCTTATCGCCACTAATTTTTCTAGCCTGGAATGTTGGTTGCACACTACAGTCGTCCAGATGTTTAAACTGGATTTGACATTTTTATCCACCTATTGAGTCCTTCCCAAGAACCTGGAATAGGCAGATTTGGTGTTCTTTAATAATATTAAAGATATTGTTGTGGTATGTAAGCTGTTCCAAGTAAAGCTGCCTTTTGCAATTGACTGATGGTGATTATGGGAATGTTGCTTATACTCAAGTGGTACTCTAGTGTTTTGGAATTGTACCCCAGGTCTGTTACTATTAGTACTACCTTTGTTTTACTATTAGTACTACCTTTGCTTTCTTTTGCTACACTCATTCTACTTACATACTGTAAATAGGTCTCACCAGAGGCTCTCTTCATCTGGCTCCTCTAATAAGACCTGACCAGTGTAGTTGAATCACTAGCATAGCTCTCATCTTCCTGTGCAAGCCACACAACCACATCAAAGTAGTCTCTCACTAGGGGATTATTATTATTTTCCAAATCAAACAACTGCATTTGTTTGTTCCCTGCCATTATTCCTAATTGTGACTTGCTCTGCAACCCATTTCTTTGTGCCTGGTGGCTTTGTTTGATACATTCCTCAATGTAAGCACTCAGGAAAGGAAGCTTGCCAAATGCACATCTATGGCGAAGCTGGCCAGGAGCTGAGATGCATTTTAATGTCATTGAATATGCCATCCTGCCTCTTGCCTTGAGGGAGAGAAAATTACAATTTCGAAAACATGAAAACAAGGAGGGGGGGAACAGTAATAAACTGGGAAGTGATGCTCCTTCGAAGGTGGACAGCTCCCTGGGAGGTGGCCCCTAATTGTAGCAATCACTTTTAGGTGTTCTAATGCACTCAAGTGAATTATGCATCACACAGCTACTGAATGACAACAACCATTTCTGACTCCATTAATATGGAAGATTTCAGCCAAATGCTTTTAAACGATAGCTTCTCTTTATTTGTAATTTCAGACTCTATTGATTTCCTTCTGTTCCCTTCATTATGATTTCAATTGATTACCTTGGCAACTGTAGTAACAATGATTGTACTTGACACTGTCTGAGACTCTTGAGAAGGTATTTGAATAGGAATGGTATAATTTGGGGAAAATATGCCTACAAGAACCTGCCATTAAGGGTACACTTACACTTCGCTTTTATTGACTACCCCTTCTTTGAGTATGCTTCTGTCATGGACTCTGCTGTTACAAGGGACTATAGCAGAAATTGTGTATAATTTCTGTGGCTCTTAAAGTAAACTTTTCCTATAAAGTAGCTTTTATTTTTTACTACATGGATTTTTCTTCTTCTCTCGCCAGTACTGTTCATATGTATAGTTTTTACAAAGACTTCTGCTCTTTGTTGGTGTGAATTACATTAAAAATCCAACGCAATTTAGATATCAACTGTTCTTTTCCATGGATTGGTTCTGTTTCCCATCCTGAATTGCCATCTTCCCAATCAAAATAACTTTGGGATCAAAAAGATATATTACGGAGCAAAATCATAATAACATCTCCACAATATCCTACGGTAAAAATAAACTTACACTCAAACATCCATCACTTAGGGCAGGGGTCTGCAAAGTTGGCTCTTTTAAGACGGGAGTTGAAGTCCACCCGTCTTAAAAGAGCCAACTTTGCAGACCCCTGACTTAGGGTAACAGAAGCAACAGAGAAGGAAAAATGGGTTTCTTTTTTTCTCCCCTGTTTCTGATTCTTCACATAAAATTACTTTCCAAGAGGAATGTGGTAGAAGCTTTTGCCTGAACAATAAATATAGCCTTGCCATTGCAAGTGCTAGATATGCGGTATACCAATCACATAATCATTATGCTTCAGTCTGTGGAGGCATTCAGCTAATGTGTACGTGGAATTTGGTAATGTGTATTGACCTTACACTCCCACCAGAGACACAGGCTCAATACTGCTTGGTAACCCTGCTCTACCTTGTCAACAGCAAGTAGGATTATAAAACAGAAATAACTTCTTTTCCCAAATAAGGGAGAGGGCTTTTTCTGAGAAAAGCGACAGAAACCAAGATGTATGGTCTATGGAAGATACATCTAGAGCTCCCTGTTTTTTTAGGGCAGGGATGCATCTCTCCTAACTAAACTGATGCACTCCTAACAAAACATTATATGTGTAGTAAATGAATACATTAAAAAACAGAATGCAATTATTGGCATTCGCTTACCAAGCCAGGCACAATTTATTTACTCAATTCAATGTATTCAATTTATTTAGTCAGATATGTGATGTTACAGGGAAGGTGTGGTTTGGCTCCATAATTTCCATACCCCAAATCTACTCTCATCAAGCATGACAATTATTCCTCATTTAATGACCACAATTGGGACCCATAATAGTCATTCAGCCAAGCGGAAGCTAAGTAAAACCACAATCCTGCTTATGATCTTCCTTCAGCTTTCCTTTGCTTTACTGACCTGCAAAGGTTGCAAATAGAAAGACTGGTTGTACTTTTTCAGCTCCATTGGAACTGTGAATGGTCACTAAATGAGGCAGTTGCTAAATGAGGATTGTATTATCAGCAAGTTGTCATTTCAATGCTGAGGTTGTCAGACTCAAAAGACCCAATGGTGGGTTTCCATTTTTTTTTACTACTGTTTTGCTCATGCACAGACCGCATCCAGGAAGGTGGGCATGATGCTAGAAGCCACACTGGAAAAGAGGCTGACACATCAGAGTCAGTGCCCTAGATCAGGGATCTGCAAAATTGGCTCTTTTAAGACTGGTGGAGTTCAACTCCACCAGTCTTAAAAGAGCCAACTTTGTAGACCCCTGCCCTAGATCAGTGGTTCTTAACCTTTTTGACAGAATTCCCCCCTTGAGCCAATGAGGAAGTTATCATAGCCCCCGCTCCCCCAACATAACCTCTCAATCACAACACAGGGAAATAATTATTCAATTTATGCAAACACATTTTTTGTTTCCTTTAAAATTGTCATCAGGACATATCAATGCAAATAATTTATTTCAAGTCTTCCTCCCATATCTCAACTGTGTGAAAAATTCTGATGCCACCTCTCATTTTACTCCCAAACCTCGTGATACATGTATTACAGCTAATGCAATGACACTTAAGTGCAATGACCACTGAAAACAAAATTCAATTGCAAGAAAATGAAATGCCCCCCCCCCAAAAGTAACATTTAACGTTTTAATTACAAGTGAATTTTAAGACACAAAAAGAAATATAAAAAGGGCATAAGAACAAACCGCAATGCAGGAAGTAAGAATTTCAAGACGAAAACTCTAAAACTAAATTAAGATTTGACGAAAATATATATTCATGCACACTGTAAAAAGGCCAATAATGCACCACTGTATGGGTAGAGTGATAGAGGCTGCTGTGCAACACACATGAAGGTAAGTGATGCGTATTCACATATGTATGGCGTTCTGGACTGAAGCTAGCTGGAGGAACATTTTAAAACAGAGTTCAATCCACGAATAGCAAGCGATCTGATGTTTTTGTACAACAGATATACAGCGGTTCACTGTATGAAAAAAGTCTCAAAAGTGTCCCCTTGCTCCAGCGCCCCCATATCATCCCCTTCCGTTCCTTCGCCCCCATGTCATCCCTTTTCATTCCATCCCCCCTGAAAAACGAAATCTCCCCTTGGGGTGCAATATCACCCAGGTTAAGAACCACTGCCCTATATGGTCAAGGCAATTCAGAATCACCAATCACCCAGCCAAATGAAGACAACCAGGATCTAAGCCAGCACACATCCCTCCTTTTGGCTTCACCTTCAGGGCCTGCAGCCCCCAAATCCTGAGAATGATCAAAAGACTCCAGCCTGCAAAGGAGTGGAACTGAACTTGGACCTAAATAAGTCAGAGGCCTGGCAACCAATCCTGCGGCTGTTGCTGTGACAGAGTCTGGGAACTCCGTCCTGCCCTCCGAAAATGGCCTGCATTGTTTAAGTTTACTTTAATCACTTAGGAGTTCACAATTCTTTTTCAGATGGAAGCTCACGTTTAGCTTGTGGGAGCCACTTTTCAAAGTAATTGGGACCAAGACAAGAAAGTGGGCAGAACCAGGAGAAAAAGAAAATTTGATAGTCAAATTTGAATGACCACACTCGCCACCTCCTGCACCTCAAAAATAATAAGACCTCCCCGAAAATAAGGCTAAGCGCTTATTTTTGGGGGGGAGGGGAGAAAAAAAGACCCTGTCTCATTTTCGGGGAAACATGGTGGTTGCGGCCCAGATTCTGGAATCCATTGGGAGAATTATTTTTTCATTTTTTTTTTAACCTGAGTTCAAATGTCAGATGCCATAGTCAGAATTCAGAGTTTTAGTTAGACATAAAGCAAGAAGCATTGGGTGCAGCTGGCCCTGTGCAAACATTTTATTTATATTTATATATTTATCAATTTAGATTTACATTTATAGATTGGTGCAAACAATAATTCTGCCCATGTCTAATTCAAAGGTGTCATGTTACTTTCCTAATAAGGCATAGCCTGCTTTCTTGTATTCCGATTGGCACATCTTATCTACTCTACTAAAAGCATAATTATTTGCGGGACCGCCTCCTGCCATAAACCTCCCACCGACCGATTTGCTCTCACAGGGAGGGCTTCCTCAGGGTGCCGACTGCCGGTCAATGCCGGCTGGTGACGCCCAGGAGTAGGGCCTTCTCTGTGGCAGGGCCTGCCCTCTGGAATGACCTCCTCTCTGAACTTCGCACTATCACCGACCTTCCCCTCTTCCGCCGCTCACTTAAGACACATCTTTTTCAGCAAGCTGGACTGGCATAGAATTTAAAGTTAGGAATGATAGAGCCTCAGCTAAATTAGATAGGTTTTAATGGGAATTTTAGCACACGTTTATTATTTGATTTCTTTTTAACTTCTGTATTTTTGTTATTTATTATTGTAGTTTTTAATGTCCTGTGCACCGCCCAGAGTCCATCTCGACGGAGTTTGGTGCGGTTTATAAATCGAATAAATAAATAAATAAATAAATAATCATTTCTTCATTTCATATCCTGCTACATGACTTGTTTGCCTACCCAAAATGGCAGGATAGGAATGGCCCTTTAGAAATGGCATCATTTGAGCTTTTTAAAAATGTTCTAAAATCAGTTTCCAACCAATCTGAACGAATGGGTCTGTCACTTCAGTGCTGTTGCAGCTGGGGAAAATGTTGTTTTTGCTCTGTTCGGTCCTATTTATCAGCAGAACCACAGTGCTACCCATAGGCTACAAGATCCAGGGGTCAAACTGTTCCAATCCTGAAATCGCTCCCACTTGTTTTCTTTGGAAATCAATTGGACCATGTTTCGCCGGGTTCTCTGGACTGACCTTGGCTTCACTCCCTCCTCCAGCGTTCCTATGTTCTTTAGCTTTCTAAGAGGATTAACTCTGCATGAAGTCACCTCAGAAAATCTGGGAAACCATGAAGGTCAGATGGGGGAATGTGGTTACCTATGAGTATGTGTGGTTTTAAACCAGATAACATCACAAGTTGTAAGTGGGGTTTTGTGGTTGCCAAGGGTCAGATGCTGCAATGGAGAATGGATGATAAGGCATCTGTGGCTAAACATTGGCTGACTGGGGGCCAAAAGCAATTGCAGGGTTGAGGTCAAAATCAGAAGGCTGGAGGCTCCATTGTTGAGTGATACCACAAGAAAAGCATTCTAGCAATTAAAGGGTTGGTTTGGTTAAATGGTACTCTTTTAAAAAGTAGCCTCCTATTAAGTCAAAACTAAGCTGAGTGATGCTGAAGAAAAGTTCAAAGTTTTATAAAACTACTTTGGGATAATATATGTTATTGTTTCATTGTTTACGTTTGACCAACAGTGTTCTGGTGCCCTGAAAGTGTTTGATGGGATGAAAATAGCAGTACACCGAGTTACATGAGCTTTTCAGTCAGTTCTGGGACTGCATAAGATTTCAGTGTAAATGTAATAATAATAATTAAGTAAGTTGCAGCTTACACTGGCAATACAATGTTAATCTTGAAGGCAAAATGCCTGCATAATTAATGTGAATTATTATCATTTCTAAACTATTTCAGAGCTCTCAAAACTCCAGCGATTTCTAGGAATGGCAATCATCGACAAATATCAGTTCTGAATGCTATAAAAGCAAAGTATTTATGTTTATATATGGTTTTAAGAATGTATTATATATTTTGCATAATCGCCAGTTTGGTATATTATGACAATTTTATTCATTATCAGAGTGTTAACTGCAGTAATTCAGAGTTGGAGACAAATAGCATTCATGGCCTGTTTAAGAGCTTCATAGAAGCATCTTCAACCTACTATTACAAAGAGAATATTAGATTAAATGCCCATTCAGTCTACACCATACCTGCATTCCCATATTGAACCCTTCTCCACAATTATCTGCCTTTCACTATTGGCAATGGAATATAATCTGCAAGCAAATAAGAAGAAGTTGATAGAGACATCATGCTAAACCAGATGGTTGGTATAGACAATACTTAAGTAGCATTTTGAAAGCAAATAAACTGGGTGTAACCTTTCTTCCTTTGTTGTTCTGGAACTTTTTTTCCGAATCATCCAATCATCGGCTGTCTTTGGGACACATCTAACTTAACTTGCCGTCTATTGCATATTTATATAAAATATCCTTTCATCTTTAATTGAATATGAAAAATTGTTTAAAAGAAACCTTAAGCTTCCCTAGGAAAATCACTGTAAAATCTCTGTGATGTGCTGGACTTAGCCAGAGGACGGCAACTGAAAGCAGAACTAATAGAGAGCAGCAGCAGATTGTGGCTTGTTTGATAAGCCCTGTATTGTGAGTCATATTTAAGAAGCTAATGGAATTAGTTGGTTATAATTAAGCCTGATAGAAAGAGCTAACTGCAGTTGGCACATCAAAAAAGATTGTTCAACGAAGCAGTTTTCGTCTACATATTTCTATCACCAGATGCTGAGTAATCAAGTTTCTCTGTATATGAGCACCCCTCAACTAAGAAATGGGGTCACATATTTTCCTCCAGCCTTGCTCTCTGTGAAATAGTCTCAGAAAGAAATCATATTTAAATCCTTTAGAAAAATCAAAGTGGGGAGGAGCAATTTATGAACATAATTCTTATATCTCTTTCTTTGTTTAAAATAATTTAACCTTTCTGCTGACATCTCTGTTCATTTTTTAAAAAAAAATGGCATTTAAAAATGCAATATCTGGTCAGTTCACTAGAAAACCATAGCTATTATTTTTACCCTATGAATATTTGGTCATAAATTGTGGTTTGGTTCTAAATAATGCCTGTGTTCGCATAAAATGTTGTGCTACAAAAAAAAAAGTTGAGAAGTACCCTGTTTCCCCGAAAATAAGACCTCCTCAGATAATAAGCTCAATCGGGCTTTTGAGCACTTGCACTAAAATAAGCCTTCCCCCCAAAATAAGCTGTCCCTGAAAATATTGCAACACAGCAGCAGCCATGAGGTGACCACACCTGCTGTCTCCTGCACCTCAGAAATAATAAGGCTTTCCTGAAAATAAGGCCAAGTGCTTATTTCAGGGGTAAAAAGAAAATAAGACCCTGTCTTATTTTCGGGGAAATATGGTACATAAGCACAACCGTCTTACACAAATGCACCATTCTGATGAGTCCCTCTTTGGGAGATAGGGCGGGATAGAAATTTAATAAATATAAATATAATTTAATAAATTTACTTATAAACCAGAAGTTTCTAACACCTGGAGTGGCTACTATTTTGGAACTGCTCAAACTGGAATTTGAAAGCCGTGGCTTAGTACAGCTTTTCACATTCTGGTTTCTATACATTTACAATGGGATCATTCTCGGTTCAAGGAATGTGGTAAAACTCAGACTATGTTTAATGAGCCATGTGCGATAGGAGAAGATGTAAGATGGTAACATATGCATTACCATTAACTTTTTCATTGTGGGTTAGTGAGCACAGACAATATCCTTGATGGTTTCACTGAACACCGAACTAGTGTTTAGCAAACCTCTAGAGCTGGTCAAATAGAACATGTAAATAGTGCACATAATTGCATTCCCAAGGAGACATTATCAGTTTCTTTCTTTTTTAAAGGTATACCAGTAAGAAATGGATGGCAGGTTGCATCTGATCCTCTTTCCTGTGTAATCCTTCTTCTCCTTCCCATGTCAGCAGGAGATGTGCTGTAATCAAAAATTGAATCCAATCCCTTGCTAAACCATTGCTGGTCTTTCTTAAAACGTTAAGCTCTTGGCTTTTGCTGCAGTTTACCTGGAGTTAACTCTGCTCTAAGCTGATAGCAAACTCTGGATTTTCAGCAAAGGAAGAATTATGCCCTCAACAACTGCCTAACCACACATTTTCAAGGAGAAGCCACATCAAAAGCTTTTTTTCTTACTTGCAGCTATTTTTCCCCCCCACAGCAGATAAAGGCAGACTAATTAAAAAAATAATTAAAGGGTTGAAAGCTGCCATATGAGTTGTGACAACATATCAACTTTTGTTTGCTCCAGCTGCTTTTCACCTCTAGCAACATGACAGTTCACATGGCAGCTTCGCTTATCTGACAGGGGCGCCAGCATTTTCAAATCATGAGCTTCATTTGAACAGCGAAATTGGTTGTGCTGTCATGTTGCATTCCATGAGGCAGGGATCCGCAACTGCATTTGTCAGCTTGTCACCAGCAACCAGAAAATCCCTTTGCGGCTAGAGCAATTGCCCTCTCCTTTGGCCCACACAGAGACCCTGGCAGGGTGTGTTCAGTTGGTGCCAGATTGGGAGATGCTCAAACGTAATAAGAATCTCTCCCATTATAGCCAGGTGTCTCAAAATCCCTGAAGTAGACAATCGCCCAAGAAGCCTCCATTCCCCCAAAGTCTTAACTTATGAGTAGGATCTGACATGCTTAGGGGTGAAGGGGCCGATGTGATTTTCACAAATTTGAACGCTAATAACTTCTAGAGTTAACCATGCATTTGCTACAGAAATAACAACGAAGATTCCTGTATCGCTCTAACGCCGAGCAAATTTCTTCACGCAAAAGCTTTGACTGCTTTTTTTTTTTTTTTTACAGCTGCATCACATTTGTGAAGCTAACAACACAAAGACAAGCTCTTGGTTATGTTGCAAAAATGATGGTGATGACAACCAGTCTTTTCCAATGTTGGAGATATGCTGGGGTTGCATGGATTTCCCAGCTTTTAGCCAGGCTGGCTGGGAACTCTGGGAGTTGCAGTCTGGAGGGCACTATTGAAATAGGTGAATGTATGCCAGGACTGAACAAAGCATGAATGTCTCATTGATTTCAATATGCTTATTCTACATAGACTAAGTCTGGATCAAGCCCAGCAGCTCTCCAGCATCAAGAAAATGCTCTTTTATTTGTCCAGATTTTCTAACATATGACAGCTGCTTTAAATTGGTGGTTTTATGGGTTCTCGCCGTTTTGTCATTGTCATCCCTCTCTGTGTTCGCTGCTAATTTTAATGGGCTCTCATTGTTGTGCAAAACTGTATCTGTAATTTTATTATTTTAATTATGCAAGCCATCGGGAGAATTTTTAACTGAAAAGCAGCAGGCAAGTATTCCAAACAAGGAACAAAAGAAAAATAAAGGCAATTCGGCATTAGATCTATCCAATGTCACCAACGTCAGTTATACCTTATAATATTGTGTGTGTGTGTGTGTCTATTTCAATAAAAGTGGCCCATTTTCTATTATGGCCTTTCGCTCCTGGAGCCACATTTGTGGATCTAATTTTCACAATCGTTTTTTTTTTAATGGGCCCACACAGCTAGTTTTCCCTAAAGCATTCTTTAAACGGCAACAATATTTGGAACTCCTAGCACTTGATTTTCCAATGACAGCCTGTACTTTTTCTCCCCTTCTCCTAAAAGTGCTACCACAGCAAAAAGCAAAAAAAGCCTTGTTGAGATACTAGTTTATGAAGGCAAATAATAAATTCTACATAGAGGTAGCAACCATTATAGTGCGCTAATAATTTCTGGCATAATGAATGTACATCTCAGGTACAGAGAAACATTTATAGGTTTACTGGCACTATAATGATTAATAAAGCATAAGTGTAGCAGCACTTACCCTTCTATAGTAGTTTAATGGATGATATACTATACAGCACTTTTTATATATTCAAACATTCGGTTCTTCCAATTTGTCTCTGTTTCAAGGTCTCGGAGGTTTGACATTTCATCTTTGCAAGGATACCAATATAGCCAACCTCGATTATAAATACAAATACAAATACACACACACACACACACACACACACACACACATTGCATTCGCAGATAACCGCCCTGCCGCCCTGTTCAGAGTGACCCGCTCCCTCCTTCAACAGAGGTCGCGGGAAGCTCTGCTGCAGGGCTGTGCAGTAGAGTTTGCAGGATAAAATAGCTCAGATCCGGAATGAACTGGCCTCCAATGAGGTTAGTCTAGACGGGTGGGCGGAGGCAGGTCTTGAGATCATTTTATGGGAAGAGTTCAACCTTGTCACTCCAGATGACATGGACAGGTTGCTGGGGCAACTGAATGCTACTACATATTTATTGGACCCGTGTCCCTCCTGGCTTGTACTGGCCTCCCGGGAGGTGACACGAGGCTGGCTCCAGTAAATAGTGAATGCTTCCTTGAGTGAGGGGTCTCTACCGGCCGTCTTGAAAGAGGTGGTGGTGAGGCCCCTCCTCAAGAAGCCTACCCTGGACCCAGAGGTGTTAGTAAATTATCGTCCGGTATTAGCTCTCATCAGCTGGCCATACTACCTCCACTGGGGTTTGAACCGGCACTCTCCAGCATATCAAGCAAGGCTCTCTATGCTTTGAGCTATCCAGCTTCCCCTGATTACATCAGCCTTTACAGGACTATTGAATGAGATAATATTTTTATAACTCCTGTTCGGCCCCGTTTTTTATATGTATATTGATATGCTTTCGTAGATTTTCATGGGTGTAGGTATGCTGGCATTGCTTGCTTCGGGTATTTTCCCGTGTATAAGGCATGGAAATGTTATTGCAATGTTTTGACAACATCTCACTTGTCATCGTCAGGCTTTGGTCTGTGACTGTGACTGCGAAGGCATGGCCCTTTTTTAAATCTTGGTGGGGGGGTGGAGTGCTGACTATTGTTGTGAGTGTGTTGATTGACTGTGCAGCTGCATCATGACTGGTATATTGATGCTGATTGGTCTCATTTGTATGTTTCTCCTTATTTTGAATTTCAACGGCTTGGGTGGAGGGTGGGGCTCGTCTGCTGGTCAGTGCTGGTTTCCAGATGTCTGGTAGGCGGGAGGTGTCTGCAGTCTTTGGCGACTGCAAAATTGAATCCTTTGGAAAGGACATTGGTTTCAGCTGTGGTGAGGCTTCTGTCTGATATGTTGTGTACTGTTTGTTTCATGAGTTGCTGTGGGGGTCGACTTTGCAGTCGCCCCTAAACGTATCCCTACAGAAGACATCATATGCGGAGTGGAAGCTTCACTCACCAAACTCAACCCAGATGAAGCCAATAAAATCAGACTTGCAGTTACTAACGTGCTCTGTTCCAGCAATCCACCCAGAAACACCTGAAAATCTGGGTGTGTCTTATATACTGAATACAGCATTTTTTGCCTCCCGAAACCCTGCCACTTCACCAAAATGGCTGTGCAGAGCTTTTAGGAGGCTTTCAGGCTGCTCCTGGGGGCTGGGGAGGGCAGAAATGAGCAAAAATGGTCCATTTTTGCTCAATTCTCCCCCAGCCCCAGGAGCACTCTATAAGCCTCCTAAAGGCTATGTATGCCCAACAGCCCGTTTCACGAAAAACAGCCCGTGTTTTGTGCACCCCGGGGGCACTCTGCAAGCCTGCTATATGCTATTCATGACCTTTTTTTTAAAGGCCCATTTTCATGAAAAATGGGCCATTTGGAGGAGGTCTGCAGAGTGCAAAAACGTGTTTTTTTTTAAAATTTGCCGCTTCAAAATCTTGATGCATCTTATACTCTGAAAAATATGGTATATATAGATTCACTTTGAGTACTTTTACCTTTTTCATATACAGATGCAATCCCAAACCCGACCCCATCCTACCCCACCCCAAGTTGTTTGACAAACATCATCAAAAATGAAGATATTATTTTCCTGGAAATATATTCTTGTTACATAAGTTTTTGAAAATACAGAGAAGAAATGTTGACTTAAATGAGAATAGTGAGCAAGAGTAGTGCCTCCATTCAATTCACAACAGGCCTGGGGAATGCATTCCATAGAAGTTTCCCATTCTGGCATTTGCCTGGGGAACAAATTGGGGGATTGCCAAGAGCAACATGCATAAATGCAGCATCAATAGTGAATGCTGACATGTTTATAGCACAGCACCAGACAGAATCTGAAGAAGTTGGCTTCTTTCCAAGAAAACAGCCACAAAAAAGAACCTGTCTGTTATTTTTTGTGTGAGATTAAAATCAAGGAAGGTAACAGTAACCCTGCAAGGCACACCTGAAACTCAATCGAACTATTCAGGACAAGTTCATATCATAGCAAATATTGTTTTTAAAGGATAAGTAAATTGATGTTTTTTTGTAAAAAAGAAAGGAAAGCAGACTTCTGCAATTTAATGCCTTCAGATCTACAGTGCAAAGAATTTCCAAAATGCACTTTCCAATCCCATTGACTGGAAGTTCTGAAAAAGGACACCAGTTTGGGAAGGCTGCTTTGGAAGTATGAATAAGATAACCAGACATCTGAATATTTAGCCCCTACCCTTTTTCAATCCTACAATTAGTCTTCTGTTTCCTAATTCTGAGTAGTTAGCTCATCTGCCTCCACTTAGTTCAGGAGTGTCCAACCTTGGCAAGTTTAACGGACTTCAATTCTCAGAATTTCCCAACCAATGTTTTTACAGAGTAATATTTTCATCTCTTCTACAACTTCTTTTTAAATTCCTTTCTGAATTTTTTGTCTTTCTTAGTTTTGGCCTATGTCCTTTCTTCCCTTTCCTCTTTTATCTACCCTCCTCCTCTTCCCCTTCCTCCTCTCCCCTTCCCTCCCCCCTCTCCTCCCCACAATTTCTACTCTTTATTTTTAGAAGCCTCTTTTCATAATCTTATACAATAATACAATAATACAATAGCAGAGTTGGAAGGGACCTTGTAGGTCTTCTAGTCCAACCCCCTGCGTGGGCAGGAACCTTATACCATTTCAGACAAATGGCTATCTAACATCTTCTTAAAGACTTCCAGGGTTGGGGCATTCACAACTTCTGGAGGCAAGCTGTTCCAGAGGTTAATTGTTCTAACTGTCAGGAAATTTCTCCTTAGTTCTAAGTTGCTTCTCTCCTTGATTAGTTTCCACCCATTGCTTCTTGTCCTGCCCCCAGGTGCCTTGGAGAATAGTTTGACTCCCTTTTCTTTGTGGCACCCTCTGAGATATCGGAACACTGCTATCATGTCTCCCCTGGTCCTTCTCTTCATCAAACTAGACATACCCAGTTCCTGCAACCGTTCTTCATATGTTTTAGTCTCCAGTTCCCTAATCATCTTGGTTGCTCTTCTCTGCACTCTTTCCAGAGTCTCCACGTCTTTTCTACATCGTGGTGACCAAAACTGTATGCAGTATCTTCTTACTAATGTTTTTAAATTCATTCCATAATTCCTCTCAGTCTCTATCAATGAAGTTCATGACTTTAAAGCAATTCAAGATACTCTTCCTAAAAATGGTCGGTATGTATTGAAGATCATTTGAGAAACTGACTTTCTTTCTCCTTCTTTAGCTTAACTTGGAGCTTATGCACAAGCAATTCACAATCTGTTCCATTGTCAGGACTGGGCCGTGTCTTAACCGAACAACAGAGTTGGAAGGGACCTTGTAGGTCTTCTAGTTCAACCCTGCTGCTCAAGCAGGAAACCCTATACCATTTCAGAGAAATGGTTGCTCAATCTCTTCTTAAAAACCTCCAGTGTTGGAGCCCCCACAATTTCTGGAAGCCAAGTGATTCCACTGATCTTTGATGCTATAATTGAGCTTCCTTTTATTAATAATATAGTCAATTTACTTTCCGTATATTCTATGTGGTGATGTCCATGCATGAGGCATCATTTTGTTTGTTTGGAGACAGTAATGAAGAAATCATTAGAGCGGCAGGAATTGATAACTTGGTCTCCTGACCCATTTCAGTTTGCTGCGCCAATCAGTCCAGCTACATTTTCCTCTTTCGTGTTTCTAACTTCAGCATGTCAATCTCCAATCACAAGCACAAACATCCTGTTTGAATGTTCTGTCAATTTCAAATTGAATTTGATCATAAAATTCATCAACGTCTCTTCTTCTGCTTCAGTGGTTGGAGCATAAACGTGAATGATTGTCATATTAAAAAAAGGATTGTTCATAAAATCTAATCAATATTATTCAGTCATTGATTGCATTGTAGCCAAGTACGGTTCTTATAACCTTCCTAACTATAAAAGCAATCCTGTTCCTTGTTGTTTGCATCCCGAGTAATAAACTGAAATTGTCTGATCCAAGTCCATTTCAATTTGCTGGCGCCTAAGATGTCAATTTGTAGTCATTTTATTTCATCTTGCACTGCATTGAGCTTCTTACATTCACCCGTGTTCATGCTTCTTATATTCCACATTCCTAGTGTAGTTCTGTCTTTGCAACTTTGGATTCTGTTTTTGTGTATGGCAACATCAGCCAGTAGACATCCCGCAGGCTTTCATCTAGCCATGTCATAAATACCACTAGTACTCCAAAAGATCCTCAGTTCCTCCTCAGCAGCATCTTGAGTGCCATCATCCAGCCAGCACTATATCATCAATCATTTTACAGGCTCTAGCCATGTGATTTTCTTGGTTAAAAAAGCAGGAGTAGTTTACCATTGCCTTCTGCTCATTATTCATTGTTGCCTTTACCATTTTTTAGTAAGGTGATCATCTGCCTTTTGCATCTTCCTAAATGGTCACTACCAATATAGGTCTCTGCTTGCTTTGACTGGGCAACTGAAATTTTATTTATTTATTTTATTTTATCGAATTTATACCCCGCCCTTCTCCTTGTTAGGACCCAGGGCGGCGCACATAACCTTCACTCCTTGGGTGAGCCTGCTGGCAATATCAGGAGTGGGCTGCTTTGGGTTATCCCGGGTTCTGGAGAATAGCTAATGTTATGGCCAGTTCGAAGAACTTACAACTCATACCCCTGGCTGGCCCCTCCTACTCTGCCCACACGGCCCATTTTGGCTGTGAGGTAAGTGCAGAGACCCAACAGAGGCTTGGGAAGGGAAAAAACCGGCCTCCCGGAAGTTCCAGAAGAGCCTCTAGAGCCTGGGGGAAGCAGTTTTTGCCCTCCAAGAAGCTTGAAGAAAGCCTCCAGAATCTGGGAAAGGCAAAAATGATCCTCCCACCGTGGTGCAGGAGGCTGACTAGGTCATCCCCACCATGGCCATGCTCACCCAGCAACAGGGCAGAGAATCCATTGCTGAATTTTTTGAAGCCAACCTCTGGGCAATATACATATTTGATACACACTCCTGATGTTCTTTTTCATCCCTTCCAGAGATGAACCTCCCCCCACCATGATGAGACAGCAGAGTAGGACTTGGAAGCCCCATGAATGGTCATCTGAAGTAGGAGAGCGAAGCAGGGGAGGAGTTAAATGAGGCATCAGTTTAGAATCCTTACCTAGCCATAAAAAGAACAAAGTCCAACCTCCCCTTTGAATGTCACGTTTCAGCGTTCACGTTGAATACAAACAGAGAGTCAGTTTGTTTGGTGAAAAACTTTATCTAATATTACGTGATAACCAGCAGTAAATGACAATGATACAAAGGTAAGCAAATCCAAGTCAGTTCTAACCAAGTTAACACCATCACTTATATATATATACCATTACCCTACCCAGTTCCACCCACAGCTCCATCTAGATGGCACCCAACCACCATCACCAATCACCATAATCCACAACCACCCTCAGCCACACCCCCACTCAGTGTCATCATAGCCTCCTTCCTGTCAGCTGTATCCGAGCAGAAGAGTTACATCAGAGTAAGCAGTTGCACCTGGGTAGAAGAGTTACCAGAGTAGGCTCTGAAGGGCAGCTGTTGTCCAAGAGGCATGCCTGCAGAGTAGTGAGGGAGGCCATGCACAGCTGTATGCAGCTACAGGCTCCGCCAACATAAGAGAGTCAACATCAATGTGGCAGCATTGGTGGCATGTAAGCATGGCTGAGCAGGCGTGGCGATGGACGGGCTCCCCCCTGAATGGCAGCTCAAGGACTGACATTGAATATCATTGACCCTTATCTAATTATGTCCAGGTGATTCCCGTACTTTAGCAATAAATCAGTAACTTAGAGCCTTCAAGTGAGGACCTGGTTTTTGGACTTGACACCTACCAGCACAACCAAGGCTGTTTCCATCGTGTTCCCAACCCAGAATCTTGACTGAAAGAGGCCTAGATCAGGGGTCTGCAAAGTTGGCTCTTTTAAGACTGGTGGACTGGCTGGGGAAGGCTGGCTGGGGAATTCTGGGAGTTGAAGTCCACCAGTCATAAAAGAGCCAACTTTGCAGACCCCTGGCCTAGATAATCTGAGGCACTTGCCATAGGAGCTGAATTCCTTTCCCAAATGTAATTTTCTTTATGATGCATCGATATTGACATTAAACCAATTAGAAAAGAATGTCTAACCTCCAAGGGGGCGCTGCAGTGGAAATAGATTCAACCTGCATGCGTGCGCACAGATAGGCTGCAAATCTGAGATGCTTTTACAGTTCACCCTTTCACTGTTCTTTTTTTTTCTTTTTTGGCAGTCTTAAAGGCACCGAACGTACTAAACTGGATGAAGTGTTCCTCTGAGAAGGCCCCAAAGGGAAAAAAGATAGGTCACCAAAGTCTTGCGTAGCACTTTTCTCACCCTTCCTTTCCTTCTCCTTTATATTTGATTCATTCTGTTAGATTGAATCTCTTGTCGTTCTTTTTTTCCTGCTCTTTCCGCCCCCCCCCCCCGACTTTAACTGGTCTAATTCATTTTCTCGTGCTTCCGCTGGCCATAAGGGCCACTGCCTGCTGCTTTCCTTTCCTGGCCTATTTTCTGTCACTTGAAAATGTTGTTCCCTTATGCGCCTAGGTTTCTCCTCCTCCTCACTTCTACTGTGGACAGAACAATTCGTACTGGACTGATCTAGAGAGAAAAAAAACCTCTCTATTTTTTCTTTACTTCTGCTGCTTTTCTTTCCATTCCTTTCTTTTAGAATAGACTAGAATAACAGAGTTGGAAGGACTTTGGAGGTCTTCTAGTCCAACCCCCTGCCTAGGCAGGAAACCCTACACCACTTCAGACAAATGGTCATCCAACATCTCTTTTTTTTCCAAAAAAAAGTTTTATTGGTTTTTACAATTTTTTAGCAAGGAAAGGGTATATAGGGTATAAGAGAAACATTTTGGAGGCATCCATATCGGGGGTGCAGGCCGCCCCCAAGGCGTCATACAAAGATTAATTATTTTTCCATTTAAGGTGGCAGGAGTTACATATATGTCATTTCACAAAGTTCATGCATTCAATACATTGTTTCTACAAAGCATCCAAAAGAAAAAGTTACAGTATATTAAAGGAAATCATTTTTGTAAACCGAGTCTTTTAGATATTGTATCCTCATCCTTCCTCCCACCAGTGGGCGGTGTCATGGCCCCTCCCATTCCCCCATTTTCTTCCTCCAGGATTGAGGCATATTATTTTTCTTTAAAAAAAAAAGGCTTGCGCCTCTTCCATTGTTTTAATTTTTACTCTTCCCCCCTCCCATATCCAACATCTTCTTAAAGACTTCCAGTGTTGGAGCATTCACAACTTTTGGAGGCAAGTTGTTCCATTGATTAATTGTTCTGTCAGGAAATTTCTCCTCAGTTCTAAGCTGCTTCTCTCCTTGATTGTTTTCCATCCGTTACTTCTTGTTCTATCCTCAGGTGCTTTGGAGAATGGTTTGACTCCCTCTTCTTTGTGGCAACCCCTGAGATATTAGAACACTGTTATCATGTCTCCATCATCCTTTTTTTCATTAAACTAGAAATGTCCAGTTCCTGCAACTGTTCTTCATATGTTTAGCCTCCAGTCCCCTAATCCTCTTTGTTGCTCTTCTCTGCACTCTTTCTAGAGTTTCCACATCTTTTTACATCGTGGCAACCCAAACTGAATGCAGGATTCTCCAAAGCTTCCTTCCCTTCTAAATTGCTTTTAGTACAAATCCCCCTTTTAAAATATTTGTTTTCTTTCTATGACCCTTGATTGCCCTTTTGGTTAAACTGCTCCTGTAGCTTTCTGCTTTTCAGAAACACATACTCCTAGATCCTTCTCTCCTGCAAGTTTAAGTTTCTGTTTCATGCCTTGGGCATTTTTCCCCCTGAGCATAGGCCTCCCCCCACTTTCCAAAAGTCTTTTTAGCTTTTCCTCTTCAACAAAATTTTTAACTCAACTGATACCCTTACAGTAATCAGGTATTGGACTGTCTCATAATGAAATGGCTTATTTCTCCCAAGGGAGCCATGCTGTGGTTCAAATGATCATTTTAATCCAAAGTCTCTAAACTGTCATCCTTCTCATGAGTCATTAATCTTTCTGGTTCCCTCTTACTGGATAATCAATGGATCTCTTTATTCCAGAGGAAAAAGGGGATGCAGGGATAAGCTTCATAGGAGTTTGAGAGCTGAGGTGGCGCACTGGTTAGAGTGCAGCACTGCAGGCTACTTCAGCTGGCTGCTAGTTGCAGTTTGGCAGTTCAAATCTCACTGGCTCAAGGTTGACTCCACCTTCCATCTTTCTGAGGTGGGTAAAATGTGGACCCAGATTGTTGGGGGCAATATGCTGACTCTGTAAACAGCTTAGAGAGAGCTGTAAAGGCATTATGAAGCGGTATATAAGTCTAAGTGCTATTGCTATTGCTAGGAATGATATGTCATTCAATGGGTTCTCATGTCTGTGCTCTTTCCTCTCTCTAGGCTTTAATATTAACCTCTCTACTTTGAGATCTAAAAGGCTTTCCTGCTGCTTCTCCAGATTCTTTTTTTCATTTCATTAGTAAGGAAAAGGGATGAAGATTTGTTTTTCTCCTTTCTCCTTCTAACTTGATGATAGATCTGACTGGGCATGACTGTTGAAAACTAATTTGTTGATTGTGCGGGCTAGAATAGTAAAGCATCTTCAAATTTTTTTGACAACTTTGCCCAAATTGTTCTGTAGTTCCACGGGAGAATAATTCCTTACACATTGCTCTTTTGAAAAATCTTCTCCCATTGTTTACATTCCCCCCTCCCACCAATTCTTGCTCAGCTATGAGAATCCACATCTTTAGGAATCCTCATTGCTATCATTGGTTGTGCTTTTTTGTCCCTGTAGTTGTTTTTTCTGACAAGTCATATCCATATTATGTGTCCGTTCACAATTGGAAGAAAAATCTTCAATATAGTAACCTGGCAGATCCAAAAGAGAGGAAAGCACTCCAGCGGTGCCTCCCAAAAATTCTCCAACAACCCTCTTCTCTTCAAACAGAGGTTAATCCTGAGTTTCACAACTGGTTTCCCCAATCCTAAACAGATTCTCTTAATCTTTTGCGTTTTGTAAGTAAATTGGTACGGTTTGCACTCTTATTTCATCTTGAGGTCCCCATGGTGCTTTTTCAAGAAGCACATGGACTTTCTGATTTTTCTTTGAAGACGTACCACTTCTTATCAAAGAAGCTTCTTCAGCAATTCTGAAGAACTGAAGAAGCTTCTTGGATGAGAAGCAAAACATCTTCAAAGAAAAATCAGAAAGTCCAGATACTTCTTGAAAAAGCATTTTTGGGACAACCGTGACCTGGATGACTGAGAATCTCCATAGACTTTCACCTTGAGTGTTTGATGTCCTCCACCTTCTCTTGGAATCTTAACATAAATAAAAGCGGCCACCTTTACTGTTTGATCAGTAAGCAGACGTCCTATTAACTGTAGGATAATACAAATGATTAAAGTAGAATGTGCTAATGCAATTCCAGTTGAATTATATTTGAGTACTAGCCATTCCCGGCCACGTGCCGCTGTGGCCCAGTCTGGGTAAATGGCCAACCAATATGGGTGAAGATCTACACCTGCACACACAGACATGTACACACAACCACTGTATAACCCCCAACCTACCTACTTCTCCCTCTCTCCCTCTACCTACCTACCTACTTTGAAGTGGAGAAGGGTTCCATGTGAACAGCAGTTGAACATGGGTCGGTCGGTCCTGAGAGATAATAATAATAATAATAATTTAATTTTATATCCCGCTCTCTCTCCCCGAGGGGACCCGAGGCGGGGCACAGGCAATTAAAATACAAATAAGACCACAGACAAAATACAAAATACAAAATTAAAAATGAATTAAATTGATCCTGCGCTAAAACCCATAAACTAAACTAAAAATTACCCCTAAAAACCCCTAACCTAAAAAGAGACTACCCAAGGCCGGCCAGGCGAAAAAAGTGTGTCTTTAATTTTAAGCGGAAGGAGCGGAGGTCCGTGGTTGTCCTGATATCAGGGGGAAGGTCATTCCAGAGGGCTGGGCCCGCCACAGAGAAGGCCCTTCCCCTGGGCGTCGCCCGCTGACAAAGTCTAGTGGATGGCACCCGGAGAAGTCCCTCTCTGTGGGAGCGAATCGGCCGTGAGGATGTATGGGGCAGGATCCGATCCCGCAGGTAGCTAGGTCCCGAGCCATGGAGCGCTTTGAAGATGATAATTAACACCTTGAAGCGCACCCAGAAGACGACAGGTAGCCAGTGCAGCTCGCACAAGAGCGGTGTTACGTGGGCAAACCTAGAGGTGCCCATAATTGCTCGCGCGGCTGCGTTCTGGACCAACTGAAGCCTCCGGGTGCACCTCAAGGGGAGCCCCATGTAGAGAGAGTTGCAATAATCCAGTCGGGATGTCACGAGAGCATGAGTGACTGTGCGAAGGGCGTCCCGATCCAATAGGGGGCGCAACTGGCGTACCAGGCGAACCTGGTAAAACGCCCTCCTGGCCACGGCTGTCACCTGCTCTTCCATGGACAGCCGGGTATCCAGGAGGACACCCAAGTTGCGCGCCCCATCCACAGGGGCAAGATGTTCGCCCCCTATGGCCAGAGATGGAATCATCTGGTTGAATCGGGCAGCCGGAAACCACAGCCACTCGGTCTTGGTCGGGTTGAGCCTGAGTCCGTTACTTCCCATCCAGATCCGCATGGCTTCCAGGCACTGACACATCACCGCTACGGCATCGTTGGGGTGGTTTGGGGTAGATATATACAGCTGAGTATCATCAGCGGGGTGATACTCTACCCCAAAACCACGGATGATCTCGCCCAGCGGCTTCATATATGTGTTGAACAGGAGGGGCGAGAGGACCGACCCCTGAGGCACCCCACATGTGAGGGGTCTCGAGGTCGACCTCTGCCCTCCTGCCAACACAAATTGCAATCGGCCAGAGAGGTAGGAGGAGAACCACCGTAACACGGTGCCTCCCACCCCCAACCCCCCCAGCCGATGCAATAGGATACCATGGTCGATGGTATCGAAAGCCGCCGAGAGGTCTAATAGGACCAGGATGGAGGAACAACCCCCATCTCTGGCCCTCCAGAGATCATCGACCAACGCGACCAATGCCGTCTCGGTGCTATGCCTGGGCCGAAAGCCGGACTGGCGCGGGTCTAGATAATCAACTTCCTCCAGGTGACGGGGAAACTGTTGTGCCACCACACTCTCAACAACCTTCGCCAAAAAGGGAAGGTTGGAGACTGGACGGTAGTTGTTTAAAAGAGCTGGATCCAAAGAGGGCTTCTTAAGGAGGGGCCTCACCATAGCCTCTTTTAGGGAGGCAGGCAAGGAACCCTCACTTAAGGATGCGTTGATAACCTCTTGGAGCCAGCCTCGTGTCACCTCCCAGGATGCCAGTACAAGCCAGGAGGGACACGGGTCCAATAAACATGTGGTGGCTCGCAGTCGCCCACGTAACCTGTCCATATCATCGGAAGCAACGGAGTCAAACTCCTCCCAAACAAGATCCGCCTCGTGGCATTCCACTGGACCAGCAATGGGGGCTAACTCATTTTGTATCTGAGCGGTTTTCTCCTGCAGATAAGACACAAATTACTCTGCTCTACCCTGTAACGGGGCTTCCCGCACCCTCTGTTGAAGGAGGGAGCGGGTCACCCTAAACAGGGCGGCAGGGCGGTTATCTGCGGATGCTATGAGAGTGGCACAATGATGGCGTTTGGCCACTCTCAATGTAAGTCCGTAAATGGGCTCTTACCTGTGTCCGGTCAGATTCAGAGCGGGTTTTCCTCCATCTTCTCTCTAGGCATCTCTTGTGGCGTTTCATCACCCTTAGCTCCTCGGTGAACCAAGGAGCCAGGGTGGCTCGGCGCCACAAGAGAGGCCGCAAGGGCGCGACCCGATCCAAGGCTCCCGTGGTCGCAATATTCCATGCGGCCACGAGGTCCTCCAGGATAGGCGAGTGCCGTTCCGAAGGGACAGGCGATGACCTCTGTCGCCCTCGGCCTCTCTCTCTCTATCCCTCTACTGTATTTCTCCCTCTCTCTCTCTATCCCTCTACCTACCTACCTATCTACCTACCGTATTTCTTCCTCTCTCTCTCTCTCTCTCACTCTCACTATCCCTCTACCTATCTACCTACCTACCATATTTCTCACTCTCTCTATCCCTACCTACCTACCTACTGCATTTCTCCCTCACTCTCTCTATCCCTTTAGCTGCCTACCTACCTACTGTATTTCTCCTTGAATCTTATGGGCAGAGTATTATGACATTTTGTATTATGTCATCCTATAGCTCACTGCTCTCTCTGTATCCATCTACCTACATTTTATACATTTCCATTGCATGTACCTGTCACAGGTGTGACATCTACACAGTCTATATATATCATTGTGCCGTATTTGTAAGGAATGTTGTGTGAAAATTTGGAAGCGATTGGTGCAGTACTTTCGGAGATTACCTGTTTTGAACAAACTCATAGTTACATTTTTATTTATATAGATAACAGGTAGCTGTTTTCTAACTAAACTTTCTCCCATACTTTTGGGTCCATATACCTCCTTTGGTTCTGGATTTCTTCTTCAAGTGGCTTTTCCTCTTGATAGCAAGCTTCATCTCTCTGCTTCCTATCTGTGGCCATGTTGCTTCCCTCTAGCTCCATTTCTTTTTCCCCACCCATATAGCCTTGCCTATTGTCTCCATTGTTCTAAATTTCTCTTTCCCTGCTGCCTTACCTCCTTCTACTGCATCTCCTTCTGGACTTCATCCATAGTCCATGTTGCTTTCTGCAAGTTTTCATCTGACTTCCTCCTTTTATAATTTCCATGTTACACTCCACCTATCTCTGTAAACTTTTGTTTCCCTACTCTACTTCTGTTTGATAGGTTTTTATTTCCCTAACTCTGGTAACTTTAAGTTCTAATATTTAATTCATCTGTTTCTTTCTTTTCTGATTGTCCTAACAATACTTTTAAAAAGAGATCAGGGTAGTTTCAATTGTTTTTCTCAGGGGGATGACAACAACGACAGTGATGATTGTTCAGACCATTTAAGATGTGTTACCAATACACAATGGTAAGTTCATTCACCAGAGGAGAGAATGGATGGATGGATGGATAAATAGATGGATGGGTGGATGGATAGATGGATGGATAAATGGATGAGGTATGGATAAATTGATGGATAGGATGAGAGATGGATGGATGGATGGATCATTCATTTTGTAAGAACAGAACCAGTGAATAAGACTATGGTCCATCTAGCATTGATGTATTGTATTCAGACTGGTAAAGTTCTCCAGAATTTTTGATCTTTTCCAGAGTTGTCTGAAGATGCTCTTACATCATTCTGCCTGCACAACATTGTTCTATCACTGAGCTGTGGCCCTCTGTCACCCAAGAAGATCAAACAGTTTGTTCTTCTGTCTTCAAGATAATACATCTAAATGTCAGCATAGCTCTACACAAATTTGATCCATTTTAATTCTTATTTTTATAAGTTGAATATGAAAAGTATGAAGATGCTTTTTAATGTGCCCATATTTTTAACAATTAAGGAAGGTCATCCCTTTTCTATAGGATGAATCTTAGGATACATTGGTCCATAGTGACAGGCCCTGGCATGGTTGTTTGCTTTATTTGATTTAGTATGTCTTGTGAATCAGTCTGACATTGCAATTTGTAAATTATATTTTGTGGCTTTGTATAATTTATGAACATAATCAATAACGACAAATTAAGCAAATCATGGTTAAAACAACATGGCTTAGTATGATGCATTAATTCAATCTATTTTAGACTAGGTATCCTGTGAAATACAGCAAAGCATCTTTTCAAAGCATATAATATTGATGTGCCAACAGAATTTGGCTTTACATCTATAAGGAAAGCTGTATAAAGTAACAAATTCAATTACATTTGAGTTCTTGGACTTTAAAACCCTGATAAGCAGAATTCTGCTGAGACTTCAGATGAGACAACTTATTAGTATTCCCAAACTACTGATACAAAGCATTATGCAGTTTAAAAGTTAGCAAATACTTTAAAAGATGGGGATGTGCAGTACAGATTGAGTTGGGAAAAAATTGCCTGGAGTTGGAGGCACCAGCAAAGAACATTTCTCACATATATTAGAGTCTAAAAAGCAAGCAGTTATTCATTTCACATGAAATACTGCACATCATTTAAAAAGTGTTGCTACTTTTGATGGCGTTTTCAATATAACATATTTACAACTGAATCTTTATTTTAAAGGTTGATAGGTTACAACAGGGGTCTCCAACCTTTGCAACTTTAAGTCTGAAGGACTTCAGCTTTGCTGGCTGGAGAAGTCTGGGAGCTGAAGTCCTTCAGACTTAAAGTTGCAAAGGTTGGAGACCCCTGGGTTACAATACAAATGAAGTTAGGGCTTGTAGAGAAAGAGGAACGGGACATCTGAGAATGGAGCTGCTATTTTCTCCCCCCACCCCCTTCCATCACCTGTCCAGTTTTAGCTCTGGCATGAGAATACTTTTTAAAAAAAACTTACAAAGAGCCATGATGGCACAGTGGTTAGAATGTAATATTTCAGGCTAACTCTGCTGACTGCCAGCAGTTCGATCCTACCAGCAGTGTGATCCTGTCCAGCTCAAGGTTGACTTAGCCTTCCATCCTTTCCAAGGTCGGTCAAATGAGGACCCAAATTGTTGCGGGCAATACACTGACTCTGCAAACCGTTTAGACCAGGGCTGGGCAAACTTTGCAACTTTAAGTCTGAAGGACTTCAGCTCCCAGACTTCTCCAGCCAATTCTGGGAGCTGAAGTCCTTCAGACTTAAAGTTGCAAAGTTTGCCCACCCCTGGTTTAGACAGAGCTGTAAAGCACTGTGAAGTGGTATATAAGTCTACGTGCTAAGTGCTATTACTTAATAACTACAAAAGCTTTGATTTCAATTCTTTAGGTTACTTTTTAATGCCAATATGATAATAAGAACCATGCTTTTCATTAGTATTCAACATGTAGCAAGAGTTTTGAATATATATAAAACCTTGTTATATTTTCAAATGCATATATTTGGTTGAATACAGATTTTTCCCAAGTTGCACTGTTGACAGCAGAAGAAACTCAATAACTATTTAAAGCAGAACATAAGAAAGCAGTTCTCTAAATGGGCTTTGGATGACTTTGACTATTTGGGTTAATGTACCAAAGAGCCATCAGATGATACTGCCAATTCTGTACCTGTCGTGCCTAGATTAGAAACAATATCCTGAATGTGAAAGTCTTTGTATGCATTTCCCCTTGCCAGCTTGATTGTGTGGCATTAATAGTAAGAACCAATTTAACGCTTTGGCTTTATTTATTCACTTTCTCTTTTGCATTTGCTATACAGTTCTGAAGAATTTGATGCGCTGGCTTCCTGCAAAAGAAAGGGCATTAGAGCAGTTAGATATGTTGCTCTCCAGCAAACAAACTGTCAGGGCTAACAGTGGACGTGACCCTCTAATGCCCTTTTTTTTAAATGATAAAATAAATGTGAAGGTTTTTGACTATGGTTTGACAAGCCAGAAGATACAGGGTGGTTTATTTTGTTTAGGCGGCATGTAATTATTTTTTTAAGTATTTTTTTCCCCCTGCATTGGTACATCTAGACCTGGGGTGTCAAACTCAAGGGCCATGAGCCAGATCTGGCCCATGTGGTAATTCAATTTGGCCCGCGGGGCCACCCTGGAAACAGTGAATGACTGTCCCGTGGTGCCTCTGCCAGTGAAAATGGAGCTTGTGAGGGCAGCACGCAGCCCTGCCGAGCTTCATTTTCATTGGCAAATGTTGCAGGAGGCCGTGAATTTAGCTCCCAATGGAACTTGGGAGCTGGTTTTCACTGGCAGAGTGCTTGGATCACCACAGGCACACCCAACATGAGTGACATCAAGCTGGCCACGTCCACCCTGGCCCCCTGAGGTCAAACACAACTCTGAAGTGGCCGTCAATGAAATCAAGTTTCAAATCCCTGATCTAGCCAACACTCATGATGAATCAGTCTCATGTACCAGTTCAACACTTAGAATAACATTGAAGTTCAGCTCTAACTGCCAAGATTGCATGTGGTTGTTCCATGCTCCTTGTAGACATCAAAGGTTCTTGAAGTACAGTACTTGGAATTGTCTGAATAACAAGCTGTCAGGATTCAGAGAAAAACAATTTTGACATCTCCCTCGTAGATATCAAATATTCTTGAGGTACTTGGAATGGTCTAGCTAGTAAGCTGTCAACATTCAGAGAAAAACAATTTTGACCAGGTATTCATTTTTGGTTATTGCATTGAGTGCGTAATGGTTGAATCACTTTGTCAATTTTGTTTTACATTTAAGAGTAAAAAGAAGCTAGCTGTCTCACTGCAGTATCAGAACCTAGTGTTTGAAAATCTACATTTTAAAAGAGGTTTGGCAAAATGGGAATGCATAAAATCACATTGTACAAGGATTCATAACAATTCCTTCTTGATCCGTACAGCATTCCATCCCCTTGTGGACTTCTTGCTGGAAAAAAACATGAAAAAAAAGAACATGTAATCTATCTGTTTTGAAGGGAAGTTTGTGAAGGAAAATGTTGTGGCCCTCCAACAGCCAGCAGACTTGGACAATGAAGAGGTTGGGGAAGAACCTGGGCCAGTGCTGGAGTCTGGGGAAGGCTCTGATGGATGCTCTGTGTCGGATGCAGAGATAGAGCCAGGGCCGTCTGACATTTCCCAGCCACTGGAGAAGCAGCTGCCTTTGGAGGCTGATATGAGAGAGGAGGAAGAACAGCTGGGGCCTGTTCCAGATGCATGTATGCACAGAGCAGTTAGGAGAGGTGAACAACGGAGGACAAGGAGTCGACTCGGGAAGCACAGCAGACGTGAATGCTGATTGGCTCCTCCCTGGCTGGGGAATAAATAGAAAAAGAGGAGAGTGGTTGTCGTAGGGGACAGCAGTTCATATTTCTGAAGATTTTGCTCATTGTGTTTCGTGCTAAAAAGACTGCTTGTTGGAACTTAACTTGCAATCTCTCAGTTGTGAGCTCACTGCCTTGCAATTATCGCAAGGAACTGATAAGGTCTGTACTGCAGTTAACTCCTTGAAGAACTATTGCCTGGACCTTTTGGGGAGTGAATGCAATTAATTCACCAGAGATAAATAAAGAGGGTTTATTTGTGACAAGGAGTCTGTTTCCTGCTTCTGCCAAGGCCGCGTCAGAACAGAAGAAAATTATGAAGTAATATTAGGGAGAGGAAGTAAAATATAAATGCATTTATAACAGCTGTCAAAAAGATGGGAAGCCTCTTCTTGTTTTCCTGTTTCTATTTTCTTTTTTAACCATTCGCTCTTCTTTATTTTCCTTGTTTCTTTTCTACTATTTGTATTAAACAGAGTTGCAAGGCACCTTTGAGATCTTCTAGTCCAACTCCCTGCTCAAGGAGGAGACCATACACCAGTGATGGCGAACCTTTTTCGCTTCGGGTGTAAAAGCATGCGCGTGTGCGCAACCACACACGCTCACGTGCCCACCCCCATAATTTAATGTTCCCTGTGAGTGGCCCCTGCATATGTGCATGTGCCTCCCCCTGCTGCCCTACGCATGCACACAGGACTTTCTTGGAGCCTGAAAGCGGCCTCGCCCCGTCCTCCAGCAAGCCCTTCAAAGGCTGGAAATAGCCCATTTTCTGAATTTTGTTGGGCCCAGTAGGTCAATTTTTCACCCTCCCCATCTTTCTAGGAGCCCGGGGAGGGCAAAAATGGCCTTCCCCGCCAACCCGGAAGCCCTTCAGAGGCCAGAAACGGCCCATTTTCTGACTTCCGGTAGGCCCGGTAGGTTTGTTTTCGCCTTCCCCAGGCTCCAGAGGCTTTCTAGGAGCCTGGGGAGGGCAAAAAATAGTCCAACACAAAACAGGAAGTTTGGGAACAGACTTCTGGGTTGCCCATTGGGCTGTTTTCCTCCCTCTGGAGGCTCCAGGAGACTTCTCTAAGCCTCTGTGGGGTGAAAAACAGCTGAAAATCAAGGCTGAAAATCAGCTAGCCAGCGTGCGCATGTGGGCTGGAGCTAACAAGGCAATGCCTTGTGTGCCCTCAGAAATTACTCCACATGTCACCTGTGGCACATGTGCCATAGGTTCGCCATCACGGCCCTACACCATTTCTGACAATTGGCTGTCCAGTGTCTTTTTAAAAATCTTCAGTGATGGAGCACTCAGAACTTCTGAGAGCAAGCCATTCCACTGGTTTATCGTTCTCACTGTCAGTAAATTTCTCCTTAGTTCTAGGTTGCTGATTTCCTTGATTAGTTTCCACCCATTGCTTCTTGTCCTGCCTTCTGGTGCTTTGGCTACACAACTGGAAAACAGGTTGGCATCCTCTTTTTTTCTAGAAGCCGTTCAAATATTGGAACACTGCTATCATGTTGCTTCTAATCCTTCTTTTCACCAGTTCCTTAAACTGTTCTTCATGTGCTTTCCCTTCCAGTCCCCTAGTCACCTTTGTTGCTTTTCTCTGCACTCTTTTCCAAAGTCTCAATATTGGGGTAACCAAAATTACAATATATTTCTTTAACCTTGTTGATTTTTTTTCATACAGTGCATGTTTATGTATCTGTGTGTGCACATATGTGTCTATCTGTGTGTGTGTGTGTGTGTGTGTGTGTGTACCAAAGATAGTATGCTGCCGGTTTGCACCCGTTTGGGCAAACCGGTGGTGACAGTGGCGCGAGGCTCCGCCCACCCACCCTGATGTCAAGAACTTTCTGTGCATGCGTAGAATGTTCTGTGCATGCCCAGTCACGCACGCTCCTGCTCCCGAAGTGGTAGTGAAGAAAATAGAACACCATGTCTGGTATGTATGTATGTATGTATGTGTTTGTGTATGTGTGTGTGTATATAAAATGTATTGTGCTCTAGGTATCATTAGTTCCAGTTAATATGATTGGTGGGTAAAAATGATGGAAATTGTAATCTAAAACACCTGGAGGGTCCAGGTCATGAAAACATGATAGGAGGAAGTGTGTGTGTTGTACTTTCAGACTTGGAAGATTGATATCAATGACACAGGGCAAACCATATAGGAATTACAACCAGATGAGCTAATTCTACTTTACTGTAAAGCTACAAAATCTTGCAAGTCTGAAAATACAATCACCCCCCCCCCCTTTTACAGCCCAAGAAACTAGAGACAGTCTCTTTGAGCCTCTTGCCCATACCCATTTGTAGGTTGTTATCTCTCTTATGTTTGACTGTTACTTTGACAGCATCTCTGCCTGTTCTCCCAAGGTCTTTCCCACATACCATTATAATAGGCCAATTAGGATGGGTATACTCCAGGTGCCTTAGTTATCACTAAGTGGAGCTTAGGAAGGATGTCTTCTCATAGTAGTCCCTGTCCTGTATAATGCTACTCTTCCCCCTGAGTTCTGGCAGTTTCCCACGTTCCCAGTTTTCTGGAAAATCCTAAAAGTTGGTTCCTCCTTCAAGGCCTGGGATAAGGTGAGACTGGAGCCCAGGGCTTGTGTTTAGGGATTGTTGATGCTTTTAGAGTCTGTAGGTTAGGGCATTGAGATTTGATTTTAGATGTTGGTTTTATTGCTTTCTTTGGTTGTATTACCATTTTGTGAAACAACCCAGAGTTGTGACCCCTAAGATGGGCGGCCATACAAGTCTTTTAAATAAATAAATAAAAACAAACCAACTGATTTCATGGGAAATATTTAAACATTCTGGGAGCCACACATAAAGCTTTGAGGAAATAGCTTAGGACCAGATGTTAACATCTCTGTTCTCAATAATATATCGTAGCCAAGGAGCATTCATTCTTCAACTTGGTACACTTTTTAGCTGAACAAATGGAGTCAGCAATGAGAGCTGCAATTTCATCTGATGGAGTTATAGCTGGTATACTTGGTATGACCTTATCTGATGACTCTAGACACATTTTTACACTCTAATTATATCCAAATTAAGCTATTGTCCAACATTCTTCTGTTAGGGACAACAAGACCAACCCAACAGTAGTGCCGATGTGGTAGAATTGCTTCCAAGTGAGATCTGTCAAATATTGATGTTACATTCTTTCAAGCAGTTGGTTGAAAATGCATTATTTGATAATGCCTAACTAACATTTATTTTATCTTATCTTTCCTAAAGTATGTGGTGATTTAAATTACTGCTGTGTTGCCACAATCCATTCTCCCAAGCATAGACATACATACATTCAATCAGTATAGTCAGTAATCTCAAAGTAGCACAGCGATTCTCAGTGCTTATCTTCACCACAAACCTGAAACAACCCTAAAGCCAGGAAAATACTTGGCCTTCATGTCACCCAATAAGATCCACAGTTGAAATAGGATCTCTGCAATCCATGTCTGAGCCTTTTTTCAGCTAAATTTCTTTTTCCCAGCCAATTTATTTCTCTATCCTCACAAAATCCCAAAATACTTTTTTTTTTGTTTTTCATGCGTTTCTGAATCTAGTACATACTGCCTTATTGTCATGGCTACAACTTTTTACATGATTAGTAATTAGTTAAAAAGTCACTGAACTTAAATAGGTTTCATTTGTAATCCTGCTCATCTGGTGACATTCTAATATCCCCAAGTGCTCTCAAAGGCTACAAAGTGAAAAGAAATGACCAACCTGTAGAAGAAATCAGCAAATTGAAATAAAAGTTGAATGTGTAAAAAACAAACTGAAATAAAAGAAATAGCCTTGTATAATTCAACTCGCAGAATTCCCCAGCCAACTATATTATGCTTGCTAGGGAATTCTGGGAATTGAAGTCCGCAGGTGTTAAAGCAGTGGTGGGTTTCTGCAGGCTCGCACCTACTCGCGAGAGCAGGTTGGTGAAATTTAGAGAATCGGTGAGAGGGGGTTCCACCGGCGTATCTGAAAGTAAATCTGGCCCGCTGCTGCCTGTGACCCAACGGGAAGGAAAGGAAGGGAAGGAAGGAAGGAAGGAAGGAAGGAAGAAAGAAAGAAAGAAAGAAAGAAAGAAAGAAAGAAAGAAAGAAAGAAAGAAAGAAAGAAAGAAAGAAAAAAAGAAAGAAAGAAAGAAAGAATTTATCATCACAATTGAGTCCAAAATTTTGGTTGCTAAGCAAGAGTATTGTTAAATGAGTTTCATCACATTTTAAAAGGTGGCCACTCCCACCGTCACATGACTGCCAAGCCACGCCCACAAAATAGGCCACACCTACAGAGTAGGTTCTAAAAAATTTGAAACCCACCACTGTGTTGAAGTTGCCAAAGTTGGAATTGGTGGTATTCACTTACTTTCCCTACCAGTTCACAAATGTGAGCACCCCGTCCACACCCACGCTCAGACTTCCACGCATGCACTTTGCCTTGAAAATGTGCCTAAATGGGAGGTCATAGAGCCGACCCGCGATTTCCACTATCAGTTTGGGCGAGCCGGTCTGAATCGGCAGAATACCACCTCTGGCCTAAACTTAGTCATTAATGAAACCAGCTTTACACAGAATCACATATTCATAATTATATGGGTGAAAATTCTTTGAGCATCCCTTTAGCAGAATATAAAATACATACCCTCAATGCTCACATATAAATGTTTATGTATGTTATGCATTTACTTTAGATAAGAAAGTTACATCCCGGGGAATGAAGGTAGATATATAGCTACAGAAACACCTAGAGTGTCTGAAAGGAAAAAGGATTATTTCCAATCTTTGTGTTTAAGAGAAGCAATCGTTACAAATCCTCTTTTCTTGCTACCTTTCATAGTTTTTCAGACCATGAAAGAAGGAACTCACCAAATTCTAAATATGGTTTCCAGAAGGAAGCCACCAGAAGACGGTTAAGTTTACTGTACAGTAGACATATATGAAAAACATTGCTTAGAAAAATGTATAATTCATTCGAGATACTCTTTATAATCCATATAGATTATAAAACCTTAATATTCTGGTAAAGAACTAATATTTCATATTTCTCCAGTGAAAAAAAGAACCAGTTTTCCAACTGAAGAAGCAGAAGAGAGGAAACTATACAAGTCTTGCTACCACAAAAGTGTGCAATTGTGGACCTTCACTTCCAGTTTCCGTAGGCAACGGACGTGTTCGTCTGCCATCTGTCTTCTCGGTGGGCTCTTTAGGAGCACAGGGGGCCTTGAAGGGGCCCCCTGCTGTAGGGTGGCTTGCTGGAAGCCCCCAAACCCGGCGGCAGCCGATGGGGGTGTTTCCAGCCTCACACCAGGAGCCGGGAAGCTGTATGGGGAGCATGTTTGCCTTTTCGCCAAAGGAACTCCAGGAGAAACGAATTAAATAAAGAAGAGTGGCTGAAATGCTGGCGGTGGGGAGCCTCTCTTAACCTCTTTGATGACTGATTTTTTTTATTTTTTTTATATTTATATCCCGCCCTTTTCCACAAAGGACCCAGGGCGGCGCACAGGAACTTAAAAAACATATAAACAATAAATACATAATTAAAAAATATATTAAATTAATCTAATCCTATGCTAAAACCAATTTTAAAAAACCCAATTTAAAACTCACTAAAAAAGTTCCCATGGGAGGTTAGGCTAGGCTGGCTTGTTGGAAAAGATGTGTCTTTAGACACTGGCGGAAGAGGCGGAGGTCGGTGATGGTGCGCAGTTCAGGGGGTAAGTCGTTCCAAAGTGCTGGGCCCGCCACAGAGAAGGCTCTTCCCCTAGGTGTCGCCAGACGGCATTGCCCGGCCGACGGTACCCTGAGAAGGCCCTCTTTGTGGGAGCAGATCGGCCGAAGGGATGTATGGGGCAGAAGGCGGTCTCGCAAATAACTAGGCCCCGAGCCATGGAGCGCTTTAAAGATGGTCGTCAAGACCTTGAAGCGCACCCGAAAGACCACAGGAAGCCAGTGCAGCTCGCGCAGGATCGGTGTTATGTGGGAGCATCTAGATGCTCCCGTAATCACCCGCGCGGCTGCATTCTGGACTAACTGTAGCTTTCGAGTGCACCTCAAGGGAAGCCCCATGTAGAGAGCATTACAGTAGTCAAACCGGGACGTCACGAGAGCTTGAGTGACTGTGCAAAGGGCAGCAATGGATAAGCAACAGATCACTGTAAATTTCTGCTCAATCTATTCAAACGGAGATTAGAGGGGGGTGTTTCCCCCTTGGACAAAGTGCCATTTAAACTACCTCTCTCTGTACTGGAATGGAGAGAGAACAAAGGCTGACTTGCCATTTGAACTATCTATGTGGAAAAGGCTGAATCACAATTACAGGAGGTGATTGCTGAGCTGATTTTTAAAAAAAAAACTTTGTAACTTTTACTCTTCTTTCTGCGAAAGGGAGGAGGAAAGATGGCTTCCCTTTGTTCTCACCTTTGCATTTACAAATGAAGTCTGCCTTTTGTAACCGCCTTTGGGAAATTCTTGGTGTCTTTTAATGCCTTCCCAGAGAGCTCTCTTTGGATCTCCCCTGCTGTGTGGACTTTCTGGATTTTGATTATATGGTTTTCCTTTTTCTGATGGCTGTTTCATTTGAACTTTCCTGGAGCTGATTGGAGGCTCTTTTGGAGGGGGGATTTAAAGACACAAAAAGGAACAGTAAGTAGTGGCTGTTTCATTTGAACTTTCCTGGAACTGATTGGAGGCTCTTTTGGAGGGGGGATTTAAAGACACAAAAAGGAGCAGTAAGTAGTGGCTGTTTCATTTGAACTTTCCTGGAGCTGATTGGAGGCTCTTTTGGAGGGGGGATTTAAAGACACAAAAAGGAGCAGTAAGTAGTGGCTGTTTCATTTGAACTTTTCCTGGAACTGATTGGAGGCTCTTTTGGAGGGGGGATTTAAAGACACAAAAAGGAACAGTAAGTAGTGGCTGTTTCATTTGAACTTTTCCTGGAACTGATTGGAGGCTCTTTTGGAGGGGGGATTTAAAGACACAAAAAGGAGCAGTAAGTAGTGGCTGTTTCACTTGAACTTTTCCTGGAGCTGATTTCTGGCTGTGTGCAGGGGGAAAGAAAGGTAAAGATTTCCCCATTTTGAACCACTTGAGGCTAAAGGGAGGAGTTTTCTGGCTGTGTGCAGGGGGGAAGGAAGGTAAAGATTTCCCCATTTTGAACCACTTGAGGCTAAAGGGAGGAGTTTTCTGGCTGTGTGCAGGGGGGAAGAAAGGTAAAGACTTCCCCATTTTGAACTACTTGTGGCTAAAGGGAGGAGTTTCTGGCTGTGTGGAGGGGGGAAAGAGAAAGGTAAAAGAAATAATACATTCTAGATTTGTGCGCTTAAGACTGTGATTGTATTTTATTTCAAAATGACTGGCTTAGTTCAATGTAATAACTGTTTTGCACCTGTCTTCCGCAGTACTCTTTTCAAATTTGGATACTGTCCCCCTTGCAGACAAATTAATAGATTACATAGACACATAACATATCTTGAATCTGTAATTTGTGATCTCCAGGCAGAAATTAAGTGTCCAATTCAGCCACTCCACCCTGTGGAGATGCCACACTACCAGCCTCCCCTACCGCAAAGATCCCACAGAAGAAGAGCAGCCTGGACAACTGTGGGATCTGGCAGGGTGAGAGCTGTGACCCACAAACACAAAACTTTCGCTGTGTCCCAGCATAACAGATATAGCGCCCTTGCTGATCTTAATGGGGACACTAAAGTGACAGGTCAAGGTAATAATGACGACTCAAATAAGCAGCGGATTGTGGTCCAAAGTGAAGAACCTACTTCAGAAATGCAAAAGTGTGAACCAGGGATCATGCATCAGTCACACAACAAGAGCAAGGTACCCAAAAAGAGAAGTCACCTCCTGATTGGTGACTCAATCGTAAGAGATGTAAACTTAGGTAAGGATATGGAGGTTTTGAAAGATGTCAGATGTTTACCGGGTGCTACAGCCAGCAGAGACAAGAGGCGTATTCTTAAGATAGTCACGAATGCAAGTAAGGACTGTGAAGTTGATGCTATTATACATCTTGGCACAAATGATCTGTCCCAAAAAGATGTAGCCTCTGTGCAGAATGATTTCCAGAGTTTGGGGTACGAACTTAGTAGTACAGGTTGTAGGCTTATCTTCTCAGAGGTTATACCAGTATACAAGGAACAAAAAGGAAAGGGCCAGCGCATAGCAGAGTTTAATGTGTGGCTAAAGGAGTGGTGTAAAAAGGAAGGCTTTGGTCTTATTAGTCATGATGCCTGCAGCTGGTCCAATGATAAACTGTACAAAAGAGATGGTTTGCACCCATCCAAGAAAGGGACTGAGTTACTTGGCACTAAATTCACAGATTTCCTGGCTAAACATTTAAACTGAATAGTGGGGACAGAGAATCAATAGATAAAGAATATTTCTGTCCCCAGCAAACTAAAATTCATAGGGTTATCAGTGCGTGTAACATAGATAATTGTGCAGGTAATATTATCAACACTGCTGTCAAGCAAAACCAAACAATTAACAGTGGGTGCCATACCATGTACATGAACCATACAAGTGGCAAAGAAATAGGGGCAAAGAGAACCATAGTCAGGCATAACACAGGTTTCGTAGACAGAAAACACAGGGTCAATCAAAATGGACTCAAATGTCTATACACCAATGCACAGAGTATGAGGAATAAACAGGGTGAATTAGAAATTCAAGTAAATGAGGGCAGATACGATATTGTTGCCATTACAGAAACTTGGTGGGATGAAACCCACAAATGGAACATACAGCTAGAAGGATTTAAATTATTTAAAAGAAATAGACCAAATAAAAGAGGAGGTGGAGTTGCACTATATATAAGAAATAATTACATCTCTACAGAAATAGAGCACAACAATGATGAGAACTATCTTGAATGTATTTGGGTCAATATTAAAGGTTGGGGGGGGAATGATATTGTCATAGGTCTATACTACAGGCCACCCAACCAAGCAGAGGAAGTGGATGTACTTTTTGCTAACCAGCTAACTAAGGTATGTAGGAAGCACACTGCAATAGTAATGGGAGATTTTAACTACCCTGACATCAATTGGGAAACAAACTCTGCACCAAGTGGAAGATCCAACAGGTTCCTAACAAACCTAGCAGACAACTTTGTTTCCCAAAAGGTAGAGAAGGGAACAAGGGGATCAGCAATATTGGACTTAATTCTCACTAACAGAGAGGAAATGATAGAAGGTGTAGAAGCTACAGGAACTTTGGGGGCAAGCGATCATGAAATACTGGAATTCAACATTATGCAAACAAAAGTAGTTGAACAAAGTCAAACTAGAGTCTTAGACTTCAAGAGAGCTAATTTCAACAAACTCAGAGAGAGCTTGGGAAGGATTCCATGGATGAGAATCCTCAAGGGGAAAACAACTCAAGAAGCTTGGGAAATTTTGAAAAATGAGATTATAAAAGCCCAGTCCAGCGCAATACCAATGAAGAAGAAAAATAACAGTTCCCAAAAGAAACCAGCATGGCTGCATAAAGAACTCTCTGACAAATTGAAAGACAAAAAGGATAAATATAAAAAGTGGAAAAAGGGGGACATAACCAAGGCAAAATATCAGCAAATAGCCCGAGCCTGTAAAGATGAAGTGAGGAAAGCTAAGGCTCACAATGAAGAAAGGCTTGCCAAAAAAGTAAAAAATAACAAAAAAAGCTTCTTCCAACATGTTAAAAATAAGAAAAAAGTTAAGGAAACAATTGGTCCACTGCTGGGAGAAAATGGCAAGAAGATGATAAGCAACAGGGAGAAAGCAGAACTATTTAACTCTTTCTTTGCATCTGTCTTTACACAAAGGGATAAAACAGTCCAATCAATCAAAAACAGCACCACAAATATCAGATTAGGAACACAAGTTGAAATAGAGAAGAAAATGGTAAGTGAGCACCTGTCTGCCCTGGACGAGTTCAAATCACCAGGACCGGATGGATTACACCCCAGGGTTCTGAAGGAACTGGCAGACGAGATCTCAGAACCACTGAACTATATCTTTCAGAGATCCTGGAGCACCGGGGAACTGCCAGAAGACTGGAAAAGAGCAGATGTGGTTCCCATCTTCAAAAAAGGAAAAAAAACAGATCCAGGAAACTATAGACCCATCAGCCTGACCTCAATACCAGGAAAGATTCTGGAAAAGATAATTAAACAACAAATAAGTGAACACCTAGAAGCAAACAAAGTAATAGCCAAAAGCCAACATGGGTTTGTCAAAAACAGATCATGCCAGACGAATCTAATTGCATTCTTTGACAAAGTAACAAAATCAGTGGACCAGAGGAATGCTGTTGATATAATTTACCTGGACTTCAGTAAGGCATTTGATAAAGTAGACCATAACCTACTATTAGATAAAGTAGAAAATTGTGGGTTAGACAGCACCACCACCAAATGGATTCGTAACTGGCTGACCAACCGCACTCAACGTGTAGTCCTCAATGGAACTGCATCTACATGGAAGGAAGTATGCAGTGGAGTCCCCCAAGGCTCTGTTTTAGGCCCAGTACTCTTTAACATCTTCATCAACGATTTGGATGAGGGGATAAATGGGGAACTCATCAAATTCGCAGACGACACCAAGCTGGCAGGAATAGCCAACACTCCAGAAGATAGGCTTAAGATACAGAAGGATCTAGACAAACTTGAACATTGGGCACTGTCTAATAAAATGAAATTCAATTGTGAAAAAAGTAAGGTCCTACATATAGGCAAGAAAAACCAAATGCACAAGTACAGTATAGGTGGTACCTTGCTCAATAGTAGCAACTGTGAGAGGGATCTCGGAATCCTAGTGGACAACCATTTAAATATGAGCCAGCAGTGTGCAGCAGCTGCCAAAAAAGCCAACACAGTTCTAGGCTGCATCAACAGAGGGATAGAATCTAGATCGCGTGAAGTGTTAATGCCACTGTATAGTGCCTTGGTAAGGCCACACTTGGAATACTGCATACAGTTTTGGTCGCCACGATGTAGAAAAGACGTGGAGACTCTGGAAAGAGTGCAAAGAAGAGCAACCAAGATGATTAGAGGACTGGAGACTAAGACATATGAAGAACGGCTGCAGGAACTGGGTATGTCTAGTTTGATGAAGAGAAGGACCAGGGGAGACATGATAGCAGTGTTCCGATATCTCAGAGGGTGCCACAAAGAAGAGGGAGTCAAACTTTTCTCCAAGACACCTGGGGGCAGGACAAGGAGCAATGGGTGGAAACTAACCAAGGAGAGAAGCAACTTAGAACTAAGGAGAAATTTCCTAACAGTAAGAACAATTAACCTCTGGAACGGCTTGCCTCCAGCAGTTGTGAATGCCCCAACCCTGGAAGTCTTTAAAAAGATGTTAGACAGCCATTTGTCTGAAATGGTATAAGATTCCTGCCCATGCAGGGGGTTGGACTAGAAGACCTACAAGGTCCCTTCCTTTTTTTTTTTTTTTTTTTTTTTAATAGATATTTTTATTTTATTTTCGATTTTCAAAGTAAATAACAACATATATACTGTTACATAGCCAGCATCATATTATATTATTAAATGTTTACATCATTCCATTTTACCATCATTTCATTTTACCATCAACACCCAGAAAACTCCCAGAGGGCTCTTCTGCTCTCCATACACCATATTTGTGCCTTATCCATCATTTTCTTTCCCCTTTCTCCTCCTCCTCCCTACCTCCTTTCTTCCCTCTAACGCCCTCCCCTTCTCTACTTCCCCTTCTTCTCTCCTTCTCCTCTCTCCCCTTTCCACTCCTCCTTTCTCTTCTCCTCTTCTCCTCTTCCCCCTCTTTGCCCTCTCTCCTTTCTCTCTCTTCTTCCCTTACCTCTCTACTCCACACTCTTCATCTCATTTACATGGTGTATTTCGGCCTCGGAGCCAGTTCTATTTTGTGTTGATGATATTTTATAATTTCAGATTTAAGATTTATCGCTCAATTTTCATATCAATTATTACAATTCTTATGTCTCAGTCCCAAATCTTGCTAGTTGTTTTAATACCCTTTTAAGTAAAGCCTAATTGTATAATAATGTTCTATTTATAAAACCAAACAAAAAAGAACAAAAAACAGTATAAATAAATTTAAATAAATTTAAATATAAGAAGGCCTAATCGGGTATCCATAAATTCTGTGCCTTCCAGGAGTGGTTATTATTCATGGGTTATCTCATTTTATTAATTTTAAATCTAACAATTTATCCTGTGAGTCAATATCAGTATCCACAAGTCTTATCAAGTATTCTAGCCTCAATCTATTTTTTCTTTAATAATATCTTTAAATCCTATTTACTATTAATATCCCTTATTTAATCCCTTCATATCTCTATAGATTCCATATAATTATCTAAAATTTTATGTAACTATTAATTGATTGATCATTTACCAAGAGTGATAGTATTCTATAACCATCTTAATCGCCTAATTCCCCATCTATAGATAAGCAAATATATATCATTCACTAACACATAATCTTTCTATAACCATCTAAATAGCATAGTTCCCCATCGATAAATAAACAAATATATATCATTAACCAAAACATTTACCAAGAGTATTCTATAACCATCTTAGTAGCATAATTCCCCATCTATAGATAAGCAAATATATATCATTCACTAACACATAATCTTTCTTTAACCATCTAAATAGCATAATTCCCCATCGATAGAAAAACAAATATATATTATTAACAAAACCTTTACCAAGAGTATTCTATAACCATCTTAATAGCATAACTCCCCATCTTAGATAAGCAGATATATATCATTCATTAACACATCATTTTTCTATAACCATCTAAATAGCCCAATTCCCCATCTATAGATAAACTAATATATATCATTATCAAAAACCTAATCTTATTATAAGCATCTATAGTTATTACTAACAATCAATTAATTAATAATCCTTGATGGTAATTTAAACCCAGCCTAGTTATTGCTCATCAAGGGATAAAAGTTCCTCTTTTCAGCCGTTGTCTCTCCAAGGATGAATTAAATTTGCCTCTTTTAAAATCCACATTCTCCATCGACTTTTTTTCCTCTTCTCATGTTCTTTATAAACTTCCATTGGCACATTGTGATCCTGTATAGCTATACAATCATAGTGCTGACCAATTCTTTTCCTCAAATTTGATTTATTTTCAAATATCAAGTGTAACTCTGGTGTGATTTCCTCTATCTTTTGTTCTCCTTTTCCTTCCTTTTGCCAGACAGGTTGAAATTCAAATTTCTGATGAGGTCTTGATCTTATCTCCTCTCCTGGATCTTCTCCCTTGTCTTCAGTTAAATCCAGTCCACAAACAGCCTCATTTCCATTTTCTTCTTTAATTTCTCTAATCTGTTCAATTTCTTCACTTGGTGTAATGTCGAGTATTGCACGAAATTCTCTCAATTCCCTCAAGATTTCAGCCAAAAGCTCCTGGTTTTCTGCAGTGTATATATCTATGTGCGTAGACATTTTGGCGAATCCGCAAACTAGGAAAAAGTAGCTCCAATTACCTTGTTAACACTTAGTTTATCTCTGTTAGTTTGTTTCTAGACAATATTTCCAGTAAATCTGTTCATATATGTCCGCCCACTGTTTTTCCAAGAGCGATACGATGTAGGAAATAGTTTAGATAGTTTCAAAGTGTTACAGTCCTTTTTGTTGGAAGGAAAACAGAGACAAAAAAAGGATAAGATATAGTCCTTATTTAAGTTTAAAGATGCGCAATAGAGTGTCCAAATAATTGTAGGATTGTGGAAGTGCTCCAAGTTTCAAAGTTTTGAGTGAAATAAATCAAAAAGACAGAAAAAAAGAATTAGAGAAGTCAGTCACAATCCAATCCTTTTCAGCGCAAACATAAGTAACTCTTATCAGTTCAGTCGGCCATTTCAAAACATTATGTGAAACTGAGGAATCTCACACTTCAATCCAAGCTCGCCGCTTATCTTCAACTTCAAAGCTTTAGTAAAAGAAAAAGGTTTCCCAGCAGAGTGTTTCAGAGACCAAATAAAGTACCTTCCCGAAGTATTCCAGCAGATTTTTCCCTTTCTTGTTTCAAAGATTCTCCTTCGCCTATGGTCCACCCTCCAGAAAGGGGGGGGGGATGCGATTCGTCTCCCTTCAGAGATGTTGCTTCGTGTCGGGCAGGGATCTTGCGTGGTCCCTGCACCCAGCGAAGATTTATCTCCTAATCACCACCTCTCCGGGGCGGCTTAGATTCCTTATAGAATCACGGGGGAGGCGAATTCCAGCCGGGTCCCTGCAGTTTAGGGAGCCCGGTTGTGTCGGCTCGGGAGGCTCCGCCTTCCTCAAGACCTACAAGGTCCCTTCCAACTCTGCTATTGTATTGTATTGTATTGTATTGATGTGCCTCTGTGCCTTGGTACAGTGAAGGAGAACTAACTTTTTGCTTTCGGACTTTCCTGATACCTCAGACCGACCCAGCCACACGCCCTCTGATACCATTTTCTTTGCAAAAAGATTTACCAACTTTGAATTTAGACGATGGGTCCTAAGAAACCACCAACAGGCAAATCATTGCCGGTTCCTCCCTCTGCAACTTCAAGCCCAAGTATGCAGCAATCGAAAATTACTTCATTGTTACAAAAAGAAGCTGCAGGAGAGAGCTCGAAAGAATTATCTGCCAATCAAATGCTTCAGGAAATCATGAGAGGTCAAAACAAATTAAGGAAAGAGTTGGTGGACTTTAAAGATGAAATTAGGGGAACACAAAAAGACATAACAGAAAATAGACAGAGAATTGTGGTGTTGGAGGGAGGGGCGGCTGGGATGGGGGAAGAGGTTAAGGAGATCCGAAAGGGGAATTTAGAACTGGAAAACTTTATGTCTAAAATAGAATTGGAAAGAATGTCCTTTTTTCTTAGGTTCCAGAACTTACCAGAAACAGAAAATAAAGATCTTAAAGACATTATGAGTACAATTCTAGCAGAATACCTTAAACGAGATAAAGAACAATTGTGGTGGGATATGGACCTGGTTTATAGAATTAATTCAGCATATGCTAGAACCCATAATGTTCCAAGAGAGGTACATGTCAAATTTCTCAGGAGGAACACGAGGGATGAGGTACTGGAGGCCCAAAGGGGGGGGACCTTTAAGATATCAAGATAAAGAAATTACTATTCTCAAACAAATTCCAAAAAAAATAAGAGAGACGAGGAGGAAATATTCCTTCTTGTCAAAGAAACTATATAACAGAGGAGTTTGGTTTAGAATAGATGGTTATTACCAGAGGGAGTGTTGATTTTCTGGGAGGGAAGCAGAATTAGGATTAAGACAGTAAATGAGGCAGAAGCCTTTATTAAAAAACATTCTTCCCTTCTAGAAGATAAAGATAGCGGAAGTGGGGAAAAGGGCAGCAAGACACAAGATATGGGAACAGGGGGGGCTATGCCTCCACCTGGGGACGGAGAGGAGAGAGCAATATCGAAAAGGCTCAGGTCACAAAAGTAATTGTACTTGAAATATTGTTGTAATTGTCGATATAATAGAAAATGGCAAAGAAAGAAATGATTGAACATACGGTTGATATAAAGTAAGAATTCTGTTTATGCTTATCCTTTATATGTTATATTTAAAATTGTAAATCTGTGAGATTTGGGGGGTTTTCTACTACCAGCATGGGAGCTACCAAGATTTTCTATCTATTTATTTATTTATTTATTTATTTATTTAAATTTATATCCCGCCCTTCTCCACAAAGGACCCAGGGCGGCGCACAGGAAATTTAAAAACATACAAAATACAATAAATATAATTTAAAAAACTATTAAATAAACCTATCCTGCGCTAAAACCAAATTTTAAAAACCCAATTTAAAACTACCTAAAAGTCCCCATGGGAGGTTAGGCTAGGCCGGCTTGTTGAAACAAATATGTCTTAAGACATTGGCGGAAGAGGCGGAGGTCGGTGATGGTACGTAATTCAGGGGGTAGGTCATTCCAGAGGGCTGGCCCCGCCATAGAGAAGGCTCTTCCCCTGGGTGTCGCCAGTCGGCATTGTCCGGCCGACGGCACCCTGAGAAGGCCCTCTCTGTGGGAGCGTATCGGTCTAAGGGATGTATGTACCTATATACCCTTTTCCCATACATGTTTTAAAACCAATAAAACTTTTACAAACAAAAATGTGCAATTGTGGGCATGGTGGAGGTGTCCTAGATTGTGTCTAGCCTTTATTTATGTATTTATTTTTCTACAATTCTTATCTCACCACATTCCATAAGAGGCAATTAACAGTAATATATAATATACACAGTTAACAATCATAAAAACCTAAAGTCAATGTGGTATGAAGAACTGAAAATATGAAGATTTTGATTTCCTTTCCTTAAAGCAGAAGGCATTTGCAGCTAAGTGAATCCTAGAAAATCTAATTCCATAATTTGGGAGCAATGCAGCACAAAAGGCTATCTCAGGTGTGCCTAACAAACTAAACACACAAAATGGGGAAATCTTTCACTTTGTGAAGGCTTTTAAATGAAATGTAATAATGTCAGACTGACTGAGTTAACCAGATAAACCCTTTGGATGATTAGATTCTCAACCATTGAAAGTTCTAAATTATTATTTAAATTGCTCCTAGTGGGCAGGACAGGTTTTTTTTTTTAAACAGACAAGCTTTCATATCATTGCATGCAGAGATTTCATAGGTTCAGGATCTCAGACGGTCTTATTGTATAGCAATATTTTTCAAATTTAGCAATTTTAAGCTCTGTGAACTTCAACTCCCAGAATTCCCAGTCAGACTATGGGAATTGAGGCCTATAGCAATTTTCCGCAATCTCATATGCCTCCAGGCATGTAATGATTACAACTCCTAGAATTTCTAATTGGTGAAATATACATCTGGAAGCTTCTAATTCTACATGGGGCTTCCCTTGAAGTGCACCCGGAGGCTCCAGTTAGTTCAGAATACGGCCGCGCGGGGATCCTGGGAGCTCTTAGATGCTCCCATGTGACACCTCTCCTGCGCGAGCTGCACTGGCTGCCTGTGGCTTTCCGGGTGCGCTTCAAGGTATTAGTAATTACCTTTAAAGCACTTCATGACAAGGGACCTGGTTACCTGCAAGACCGCCTCCTGCCATCAAATACCTCCCACTGACCAGTGCGCTCCCACAGAGAGGGCCTCCTCAGGGTGCCGTTGGCCAGGCAATGTTGGCTGGTGACCCCCAGGGGGAGAGCCTTCTCTGTGGCAGCTCCTACCCTCTGGAATGACCTACCCACCGACCTACGCACGACCACAGACCTGCGCCTCTTCCGTCGGACTTTGAAGACCTATCTATTTCGTGCGGACGGCCTGGTATAATTTTTTTAATGGTTTTAGTAGGTTTTATTAATGGTTTTAGAAAAGGCGTATTATTTAATACATTTTTAAATATATATTTCATGTATTTTTTATATTTTATATCACTGATTTTATTGCTGCCTGTACACCGCCCTGAGTCCTGGAAGGGAGAAGGGTGGTATAGAAATTTAATTAATAAATAAATAATTGGGGTAGGCTGATCTTTCTTTCTTTCTTTCTTTCTTTCTTTCTTTCTTTCTTTCTTTCTTTCTTTCTTTCTTTCTTTCTTTCTTTTTCTTTTTACATTTTAAATGCTTAAGATAGTCATTGTGTCAAAAAACCCAAGGCAAGTGTATTCCTTTACCAAATATGTGTGAAGAAATTATATATTAATACAAATCCAGTAATTTCTACATTAGACCCCTTTCTGTTCTTGCTTCAGTGAACAAACTATTAAATTCAAGGAAAGCTTTTGTATTCATTATTATCTCCTATTGTACATAAAGCTTTCCTTTCATTTGCTCCACTCCTTTTTCCTAATTATGTTTCATGTTGTTGTGGTGGTTTTTTTCTTAATTTCTTTTTGGTTTTGCTACTGAATCTTTAGCCCTTCATGCTGTCGACAGGAGTCTTTTCTATTATAGGGAAGAAATACTATCAGAAAAAGCGTCATTTCCAAAGTTGTTGTTTAAAATGAAGGCATATTAATTTGTTTTATATTTATTATATTTTCTAGTTTGTGTAATTATAGATAAACTTTAAAAAGTTACGTCAGTCTAAAGAAACACTATGCATGTTAATACAGAAATAAACCCTAAGACTATAATAGAGGTTAATCCCAAATGAGAATGTGTAGCATTATAGCCCTGGTGGTGAATTAATATTCTCTTGAGTTACACCATGTTTTTAGGCACATATTCCAATCCCTTGGCCAGTGATAGCTAACCTTTTTGTCGTTGCATACTGAAAGCACATGTAACCACGGGCGCACACACACTCATAATGCAGGTTACACTTGCCCCGCCTCCATGTGCATGTGCGCACAACCTCCCCGGCCTCCTGCACCCCCCTGTGCTCCCCCTGCCCTGACACATGTGCACGTCCCACAGGTGTCCCTCCCTGCACATGCACGGCAGAGACCCAAAAAAACAGCTGGCTGGCAGGTGGCACGCATGCATGCGCAGTGGAACTGAGCTGGGGCGATGGCCGCGTGGTTTAGGTTTGTCATCAGGGACCTAGGCAATCCTTCTGCAGGGCTGATGAATTTTTGTAAGCTTTGTTGCCTGAGATAATTATGGACAGAGATACTCCATGCTAAACTTGAAACATTGTGTATACAAAGGGTCAGGTAAGTTGGCATATTGAAGGTCTTCCTATTCTTTTGGAAAGATGGAGATACTGCTCTTATTCTTTACCTGTGGAAAGCCTAAAGCTACTGCTTTTGTCCCAAACAGAGAGTAGGATCTCACTAGACCTGTCAAGGATGAGATGCTTGATGGTATCTTAATCCACAATAGCGTTTAGAATCTCTGTCTTTGAAATTGCAAATCTCATCTTGTTGCTTTCATTGTGCTTAGGAAACATCTGGTTAAGGTTGAGGGGACAATGTGATTCTGCTGACTTGTCCATGCAATTTGTTATCTCCTGGTCTATTTCTCCTATATCTTTCTGTCAGTTACTTCTTCTAATGAGCTTCACCCAGCATATCTTCGAGTATCAGGGCCTTAGGCCGGAGCCTGCTGGACTTATAATATTCATATGGTTTCGAGTTTTTCTTTTTCTTTTGCCAGCCTGATCTTTCTAAGAATTAATCACACATGACTAAGGAATGAGCTCAGATGTAAAAGTGACACTCAGATTGCTAAATTGAAATATTTGTGAAATAAAAGGACTGCATCTTTATAAATCACAGCAATGCTATTGATTCTCTCTCTTTTTGTTCTTGTTACATTTCCAAAATGGACTCATAAATCTGTATAAGGCAAAACAACACAGTGAGGGAACTAATTTGTTTTCTGTTTGCATGGGTTTCCCATTTGGTTGTTCACGTGTTCCCTGATTGGCAAATACATTGTCAAGATGGGCAACTATTGGAAACCAGTATTTCAGTTTTAAGAACATGCATTGATTGCCTAGATATTTCCTATTCATAAGCTTGAAAGCTTCTTGATGCTTAACCGCTGAAAAAAATGTGAATTTTATTCATACTTTGACAGACGGAATAATGTAAGAGTGCTGGGCTTTATAAAAATACATTTGAAACTGTAAGGTTATTTTGTACGTGACAAACTTCTGACACAGAAGTCACTTTCATGGAGAAACCTGAATATCAATCACTACCTTAGACAAATGTGCATGCTTGTCTTTTGCAGACCGTACATGCTCTAGAAAGATGAATTTCATGTAACAAATATGTACAGAGCAAAATGTATGTCTGTGATCCACACATACAGCTGTCAAATGTTGTTGGTTGCTATTTCATAAATGGAAAGCATTTTATTAACTTTTCAAAAGTGATATGCCCAGTACAGCAATACCAACATTTTTATAATAAATAACATTGATTATGAAATTTAGCACGATGCCCAATCATTCTGTATAAGGATGCCACAGTGAAAAAAAGCATGTACGTAAACATAAAAGACTGCATCTCTTTAATCTTAAATGGTCTAATAATTTGAAAGAAAAAGGTAGTTTCATGTTAATGGGCCACAAATTGATTTAGCATGTAGTTAAACTGACAATAGGTAATGCAATCCTGCAAAAGTGACAAAATTAGAAATGATCAATAAGCAAATAGAAAGGAGAGCTTAAAATGTTTTTCAGCAAGCCAAGATTTAATCTGCCAAGCAAAACAACAACATATTGTATGTATCAAAGGCAAGTAACAACTAATTATATGAAGTAAGAAGTACCATTTTAGGAGAGGATGTATTATCACAGGGGCTAATTGATTATATAAGTATTATATAATACTTATAAGTATTATATAAGTATCCCAGATTTTTTTCAGCCACTTGTGAGGTTTTCTTCATTTTCAAAATAATAATAAGGAATATCAGGAGTCAGGAAAACTGAAGAAAGTGACAGAGGGGGTATATCTAGCTGCACAAGACCAAGCCTTAAGAACAAATGCATATAGAGCTAGAATTGAGAAGACAACAAAAGACAGCAAGGACTGCCGCTGCAAAGAAGCTGACAAAATAGTAGACTACCTCGTTAGCTGCTGGAAGACGATCACACAGAGGGACTACAAACAACGGCACAGCAAAGTAGCAGCAATGGTGCATTGGAAAATCTGCAAGAAATATCACTGAAAGCAAGAAATTAGTGTAAACACAAAATAGACATAGTAATAGAGAATGAAGATGCTAAAGTGCCTGGGACACAGACAAGCCTTAACAATTGTTGATTAAAAAAAGGCAAAAATGGCAAAAAGGCAAAAATGTCTGGACAGCAGACACTGCAATACCTGGAGACAGCAGAAGAGAAAGAACTAGAGAAAATCAGAAAGACCTGAGAATAGAAGTCAAACGACTGGGCCTAAAGAAAGCAAAAATAGTGCCAATTGTAATGGGAGTCTTGGATGCAACTCCAAAAGATCTGGAACACTGCCAGCATTGGCAAAATCATCATCAGTCAATAGCAAAAGGCAGATTTGTTTGTAACAGCTTACATCGTCACAATATCTTTAACACCACTGAAGAACATCTGCCTATCCCAAGTCTTTGGGAAGGGCTCAGTAGATGGATAAAAATGCCAAATCTTGTAGATGGATAAAAATGCCAAATCTTGTCGAAACATCTGATTGTGCAGCAAGCCGTGATGATAGTTTCGTTGAATGAGTGTTCTTTTATTTTTGTTTAAAAAAGCAAAATAATTGTTCTTTTTGTGTAACTTTTTTTTCACTGAAATTATCTGAAGTTACAGACAGATGCATCTTATTTATTCTGGCTCCATATCATGACAGTGTCTCTGGTTTAACTGGATTATCCTCTAATGGTTTGATTCAGAGAGAATTCTACCAAAGGGCAGAAAGGTCCTTTGCACATAGTATTCTGACTCCCTTATAATTCTGTGACCTAATTACATCCACTAAAGGGTACGACTGTTCTCAGCTTTCTGGGAAATAATGTTATAAAACCAGAAACCTCCATGGTTATTCATATGGACTGAATTATATGTCTGGGATTGATAACATTTGTTTTAAACTTCCCGTTACAAGGGAAAATGGTAGCTTGGCACATTATCACCTCTCCAAAATGAGTGGAGTGATGATTTGTAAGCTACGTTCTTGTGGTAAATGATTCAAAAGTGCAGCGATAGCAACCTATCAGCTTCTTTTAAAAGGCTGCAGAATCAACAGCAAGTTTTGCAGAGCCCTTAAATTAATGCATGTATTATGGCATCAATCAGAGTTACACAAGTGAGAACCCCAGGGCATGTGCCTCCCTGAAGCCTTGTCTGTGGCTCCCAAAGTTGCCCAATTGTGGATTTTAATGAAGCTATAGGGGAAAATACTAATTACATGGGCACTAATTATATCGATTATTATACCTTAGATTTTAGTTAATTTCTACTAAGTAAAAACAAGCAAACTCTGAGAACTACTTCAATATAGTCTTAAAGCATTAGCAATAGCTCTTAGACTTATATACCACTTCACAGTACTTTACAACCCTTTCTAAGCAGTTTAGAGAATCAGTCTATTGTCCCCAACAATCTGGGTCCTCATTTTACCAACCTCAGAAGGATGGAAGGCTGAGTCAACCTTGAGCTGGTGAGAATTTAAGTGCCAAACTGTTGGCAGCCGGCAGTCAGCAGAAGTAGCCTGCAGTACTGCATTCTAACCACTGTACCATCAAATCTCTTAGATTAAAACCAGGAGATATGGGTTCAAGTCCCACCTTAGGTACAGAGCCAGCTGAGTGACCTAGAGCCGTTCAGGTTCTCTCAGTTTTAGAAGTAGGCAATGGCAAAGCACTTCAAAAAAGCCTTGCCAAGAAAACTTCAGGGACTTATCTAGGCAGTCTCTGAGAATCGGATACAACTAAACAGAAGGAGGAAAAAAGAAAGAAATCCTAAATCCTAAAATTGCCTTCATCTTATTTGCAGACTAGCTTATTTTGGGTAGTATGGCTTTGGCATTATCATTTAAAGAACAATCATAGTCCCACGTAATGCAGAAAAAAATTGTTGTGCCATTGCTAATTTTGAGGTGCCACAATTTCCTCTTTTTTTTCTTTCAAATTATATACTATGTGGTTTGTGGCACTGGTCTAAAATGCATGTAGTGTCTCCGCTTTAAAGGTAAAAAGCTTCTTTATCATGTGTACATAGCACCTGGTCACTACTCCTTAAAGCAGCTGCATCTTTTCCTAAGCTCATATGGCTGCCCTCCTCAGCTGCACAATGATCCTCAAAGAGACATGCTTGATTTAAGAAACTGCAGATCTACAGCATTCAAACACACACACACACACACACACACACACACACACACACACACACACACAGAGTCTCCTAAGCATCTTTTGTCTTTGACCCTGAAGTTTCAAGGACCACATTAAAATGAATCTGATCATCCAGATCTCAAAAAGCTACACACAAGCATTTCTTCTAAAATGAGAAATCCAGAAGTTCTGCACTCAGGCAGACAAACTTTCTGGATGGAAACAGCTGCTACCAGTATAAGACACGTGAAATTCTGCAAAATATTATACAATGCTAAAGTAGAATCTACTGCAGTATTAACAATCCCTTTAGGCTGAAGGACATTGGCAAGTGAATCCAATTTGAAGACATTATATATCTTCTATGTTTCAACGCGCATCTAATCTAGCTTAGTATAACCACAGGACAGAATACAGCTAATGCAGTATATCATCAATCAGCATGGAGGCATATCTGCAAGTAGTTCCACTGTACAGCATATCACTCATTCATTTTTTTTCTCATCTTGTCCGGAGGAGAGTGTTGTTCTATTGTGTTACAGCTGAGCTCGGGCATATGCAAAATTTGAAAAGTCTGTTTGTTTTACTTGCCTGCTCATTTCAATAGGCAAATATTAGAAGTGATGCTAATGTATAGCAGACACACACACACACACACACATCCATTAATCATATCCTCATATGATTGAACACATTGTAATCCCTTGTAAGTCGCACAGCCCACTTGATTAGGGGTATCCTTCTGGAAAGTCCAATGTTATGAAGTTAGTACCGTGTTTTCCCGAAAATACTACCTATCCCAAAAATAAGTCCTAGCCTGATTTTTTGGGGTGGGCCTAATATTTGGCCTACCCCAAAAATAAGCCCTCGTGAAATGGGTGGGCATGGCCAGAACAGGAGGCAGACAGGGGTGGGTTCCAGCAGTCACTACTGCCAGTTTGCTTGTGGGTGTGCCATGTGCGTACAATTGATGCACGCTGGGCACGCATGCACAGTGCAATAAAAGGTGTTCTGCACATGCGCAGAAGCAAAAAACAAAATGACGGCGCCTACAGCGCCACCCAGAAAACCAAGGGTGTAGCAGGCATGGGTCACTGATAGTTCCAGTGACCCAGGCCGCCAAACCACTCCTGGTTCAGCCAAACTACTGCCACCACTGGCGGAAGCCCTTCCCTTTCTGAGTCACTTCATGCCTGCTTGGCTCCTTAACCGCGATCTGCAGATCAGCTGATCCAGCAAAGGCCAGGAGTTCTGTCTCTCTGGGTACTTGGAGATGTTTCCAGTGCACTCTTGCTAGCCCCAGCCTTGCTCACGGCGCCAGGCAACCTTACCTTCCGCAGCTCACCTTGTGGCTCTGGAGTAGCGACGACCATGGTAGTATAATTTGTGATGTCTCACTCCTAAGCCTGAAGGTTCCTTCAAACCTTGGCTCTGTTCAGCAAAGGTTATTTTGTTTCAGGAGACTCAGTAGCCTAATTTCATACAGGTCAGCAGTAAATGCAACATGCAGCAAACACTCTTTTTTTTTAATCACAAAGGCAAAGGAACCAAGCATATTCGCATAATCGGAAATATTTCAATAACCTCTCATACAGGAAAAATGAGAACTAACCCTGTCATTGTGCTATAAATGAGAGTTACGGCCTGCTTGGTGTATTGTACTGTGTTTCACTTAATCAAAATACGTGAACTGAACTGAATTTTATTGTTCAACCTCAGGGAATGTTCTGTTAAATGGAATACAGCCATGGGAGGTGACACTGTGTCCTGCTTACTGATGGAAAAGGCATTCCCTCTGCATCTTGCATATTAGGAATATATTTATATACTTCATTTCAGGGCAACTTATGCATTCAACCCAGGCAATGGTGTCAGCTCCTTGATATTCTAAGCTGTTGAAGGGATTAATCATCCCGTTTGACAAAGAGAGGGCAAACAGTGGAAGAATGCGAACAAATATGAACAAATGCTGGTAACAACTATTCTTTGATTTTTTTAGTTTGTGGCTGTGAAGAATGAGATCAAATTCAGATGTAACCTGACCTGGCCATGGTCCCTCGTAGGAACTGACTGCTCTGAATTAGGACTAAGGAGACCCAGCTGCAAATTTCTGATCCTCCGCTAGAAAGCAGCCATGAGAATTCCATTCAGATTTTTTCAGCCCAGATCTACTAGCTCTTCCTGATGGATGATTGACATTAAAGAGGGATATGCAGTTTTAGGAATGCTCTGAATACGTTAACTGGAGAATCTCAGGAGAGCTGACCATGAATGCTTTTTACCTCCTTAGTCTGAAGTGCATAACAATTTGACTGCACCTTGGTTGTCAGCTCTGGCTCTTCTTATTCACCTGTCACAGTAATCAGATAAGTGGTTTCCCCCTGCCATGGTGGCACTTCTCCTTAGAATCCATTATCTGCTAGGGCACCAAAGAATATATGAAGAGTCCTAAAGAAGCATTTATTTTGGGGAATCTTCTGAGGAGTTAAGACTAACTGTTTCTTTTAAAGAGTGATTGATTTTAATGCTTGTTGTTCTGTTGTTTGGCTTTTATTAGTTATTAGTTGACTAAGTTAAATTATATTAACTGATGTTTTATGAATGTTGTAAGCTGCCTTGAGATAATTATCTCACCTTATAAACCAGGGGTGGGTTTGGGCTGGCTTTACTGCCGATTTGCTCGTGCAAATCAGTTCTGCGCATGAGCAGAACTCAGAAACAAGATGGCGATGGTGGAGACCAGGAAACTGGTTCGGGACATGGCAGGCCTGGGTCGTTGCTGGTTCCAGTGATCCAGGCTGCCATACCACTACCGGTTCGGCTGAACCGATCCGAGCCAGTAGGAACCCACCTCTGTTACAAATGTTTATCGAATTCTTTAGACACACAAGACACACAAGCCAATGGAAATGCGGTGGACAAAATGTGGGAGACACAGATTTCTGCAGACATCAGTTTCTCAGCTTGTTTCTCATGTTAAAATTGTCTAGAAATGAAGCCAGCTCAATCATGGGTCTTTGAAGTTCTTCCTTCACCAATGCCTCCTGATACTTTCACCAATATCCTTCACTAGGTTGGTGAAAAAAAAAATTAAAAACCCTTCTAGTTTTACCAGTCTACTTGCCTGAGGAAGAAACCAGCAAAACAGAATTACAGGAAAATGGAAAGCAGAACTAACTAAAATTCTGCAAAAGGGGAACTGATTCACTGACCCACCATTTCCATTTCATATTTAGCGGGTGTGTAAGAGACATGCCAAAAGGGCCTCTTACTTTGATGCAGATTCCCAGTGCTGTTTTTCCCCCCCTCAGTTTTATCCTATTTATTTGCTAAAGAAATTAAATTTACCATGACTGGTAATCTGCTAAGCATGCCTGCACATCCTATTCCTCTGTGACATATTTTTTTTCAGAGTTGTGGTAGAAGCATATTAGTTCTATCATCAGCAACTGAGCTCTCCTGTCCAGTTTCAAATATGAGAATGTCATTACTCACTGAAATATACAATAGCTTGTCAGAAGCAAGGAAAATGCAGTGTAACCTCTATATCTGCTTAGCCAAGCACTTCTCCCTCATTAACATCCGGATTCTAAGCACACCTTCTACTTTGCTTAACCTACATAGGTAGACAAGTACAGACAATAAAGCTCCTCTGATAGATGCCTTCTTAAAACCTTCTCCTTCGGGATAATCTAGGCTTCGTCTGGCAAAACAACTATGTGGATGTCCAACAGACGGGAATGAATCTGGAAATGACACAGATTATGTGTCAATTTCAAAAGGTATCTACTAGATGACTAAAAAATCTTAAACTCCATGAGATGTGAGGTCCTTTAGGATCATCCCAGTTGAATTACCGCATCTCTGTTTAGGCTCTCTGGAGGAAGATTTTGCTGTAGGAAAGAGAAATTGCTATAGGCCAGAAGATAGGTTTAAGATAAAGAAGGATCTTGACAAATTTGAACATTGGGCACTATCTAACAAAATGAAATTCAATAGTGAAAAAAGTAAGATTCTACATTTAGGCAAGAAAAACAAAATGCACAGATAGTATATGTGGTACCTTGCTCAATAGTAGTAACTGTGAGAGGGATCTTGGAGTTCTAGTGGACGACCATTTAAATATGAGCCAGCAGTGTGCAGTAGCTGCCAAAAAAAGCCTACACAGTTCTAGGCTTCATAAACAGAGGAATAGAATCAAGATCACGGGAAGTGTTAATACCACTTTATAATACCTTGGTAAGGCCACACTTGGAATACTGCATTCAGTTTTGGTCACCACAATTTAAAAAAGATGTTGAGACTCCAAAAAGAGTGCAGAGAAGAGCAACAAAGATGATTAGGGGACTTGAGACTAAAACATATGAAGAATTGTTACACGAACTGGGTATGTCTAGTTTAATGAAAAGAAGAACTAGGAGAGACATCATAGCAGTGTTTCAATATCTCAGGGGTTGCCACAAAGAAGAGGGAGTCAAGCTATTCTCTAAAGCATCTGAGGGTAAGACAAGAAGCAATGGGCAAACTAATCAAGGAAAGAAGTAACTTAGAAATAAGGAGAAATTTCCTGACAGTTAGAACAATTAATCAGTGAAACGACTTGCCTCCAGAAGTTTGAATGCTCCAACACTGGAAGTTTTTAAGATTTTGGATATCCATTTGTCTGAAGAAGTGTAGAGTTTCCTGCCTAAGCAGGGGGTTGGACTAGAAGACCTTCAAAGTCTCTTCTAACTCTGTTATTCTATTCTATTCTATAGGCTGATTTACAACATGGGGAAATTACTAACAATAGGTAGTGCCCACTTTGAGGTCAATGTTCTTTCTCTGATCCTAGAGGGGAATATTCATGAATTTTATAGTCTCTGGGGCACACTCAAGGGAGAATTAGGATTGCAGCCAAGTACATATTTCTATTTAAAACGCACATTTTACATTTTCTTTAAGGGAAAGATTACATGGGAGCAGTATTAAATCAGTAGATAATTATGTTCCAATCCATGCGTTAGCTTGGGAAGTATGAATTGAGCCAATTCAGATTAAAATTCCTAAACATGAACTGCCACTTGCATCTCAAGCTAAGCAACAACTAGACAAACTTGGTTCAAATCTGCAAGGCCTTGACTAAAGGGCAAATATTTGAGAGCTGCCCTCGTGTTGCTTCACAGCAGCTTTGTTCATTCCACACTCACAATAATAAACATTTCAGAATCCATAGACTGTGACCTACTCAACATTTCACATTATGTGATAAAGCTTTGGTGTTAGGAAGAATTAAATAGAGGATGTGATTGGCAAACATATTGAACCCTGCCCAACCTTTTCAACTTAATAGTGGTCCTGGCAGCATTAAAAGCAGATCTCAGGAGCATTATAGTGATATATTAAAAGCTTCGGAGAATTCATAACGGTAAAGAGATGATTGCTTCCTCCTTTTCCATCGAAACACTGTCCATTAGGAAACACGACAACGTGTGATCAAAGTAAATGAGAGTAAAATACTGCCTTTTCTTTTTTCTTTTAATCTGAGGTCAAATGAATTGCTTGTATGCCTCCCTGATTCTAAAAAAGTATCACTTGGAACTTTTTAATTATTTCATTGGTTATTTTGTACTATAATATACCAATCCATAGATTTCTATATAACGATGTGGGCAGGAGTGGGATTCTACTGGTTTAACAACCAGTTCACTTCGCTTGCGCATGTACCTAATGCGCACTGTTTGCACATGCACAGTTTACAGAGAAATCACCTTCTGCATTACTTCTGGGGAGGAAAACCGCTGAGGCACAGCAATCCACTCTGCCGCCCCTGTCAGCTCCTATTCAGAAAAGGGAATGTAGTATAGCGCAGGGGAGGGCGGGCGGGCCCAGTTGAAGGTCACAGCAAACCGGTTGGCTCCCAGCTGATAACTACCCGAACTGGTCCAAACCAGTAGAATCCTACCCCTTGATGTGGGGGATCGGCTGCATTCTTACAGCTTAAAAAGAAAAGAAAAAACATCTGCATAATTCTTTTTTTTTTTTGTTTTGAAAAAGTTTTATTGAGTTTTAACAATTTTCTAGAGGGTAAGGTAAGGGTTACAGAAACATTTTGAGAACCTTTGCGTCAGAGTCTTGGCCCATCCCGGGCTACATAATAAAACAATAGTAAAGCAATTTATCCGAAAAAATACTACAAGATAAAGGCAAATGAATACATAGTACATTTCCAATTCTCAGATGGAAGACATGTGCAAACCATCCTGGTACAAAAGAATAATAAAAGAAAGAAAATTAGTAAAAAAAAGAAAAACAAGCAAAATCATTTTTTAGATCTAAGTCTTTTGGCAATTGTATCTTCTTTTTCTCTCGCCTGGCCCCCAGTGGGCGGGGCCGTGGCCCCCTCCGCCCCCCCCTGGATCTTCCCCCAGGACAGAGGAATGTTTTTTAAGAAAGGCTTCCACCTCAACAACTGTTTTAATCTTCACTCTTCCTCCTTCCCAGAACACCAGCATCCCTTCGGGCATCGCCCACTTGAACCAAATCCCATGATCAAACAATGTTTTGGATAAGAAGGAAAATTTCCTTCTCATCTCTCTAATTTTTTTTTGGACCTGTTTCAAGATGACGACCACCTTTTGTTGGTAAATTAAAGGACCCCCTCTCTGCGCCCTCAAAATTCCCTCCCTGGTTGACCTTCTAACAAATTTAATGTGTATCTCTCTGGGTACCTCATTTATCCTGGCATATGCTGAGTTTATTCTGTAGACTAGGTCAATGTCCCCCCTGATCTCATCTTTAGGTTTATGTAAATAGTCTGCTAAAATTGTGCTCATGAGTTCAGGCAGGCATTCACCAGATTCTTCAGAAATATTCTGAAATCTTAAAAAATATGACATCCTTTCGAAGTCCATCCTAGACATATGCCCAGTTAATTCCCCCACCTCGCTGTTAACATTTTTAAGCTCTCCCTTTGCCTCAATTAGCCCCCCTTCCAGATCTTCAGTCTTCTGTGTATTCTCCTGCATTTGTTTCCGAGTTTCCAAAAGTTCCTTCTTAAAGTTGTTGTTTTCTTCTCTCTGAGCCTTAATTTCAAGCACCAAAGTTTGTATAACAGATTCCAGAGAAGACAATCTTTGTTCCAGACTTGCCAATTCTGATTTTTGTGCCATGGTTGGGTGTTAAAGTCAGTGTCACTAAAATGGCGTTTTTTGGGTGGGGCAGCTGAGGCAAATCAGGAGGTAAAAGTTTCAAATCAGGGTTGTAAAAAAGTTCAGAAACCAGAAGAGAAACACTTTTCCAGATCAATAGTTATAGTAAAAAGGCACTCCAGACAAGGAATCAATTAATCCAAAAAAAATTCTTCATTGATAGCAAGAGGAAGTCCAAATCACAAGGAGATGCTGGTAATTTTCCAAAAATACAATAGTCATTCAGGAGCAGAGAGAAGCCATCTTCCACCGCCCAAGCTGGGAGCCAGCCGGAGAGAGTAACAAAGAAAAAAAAATTGTAGCAAGCCAATCGAACTTAGAAACATTGTTGCAAGCCGCAAATCACTTTCACTCGCTTTCACTAAGTTCCAGGCAAACCGCATAGAAAAAACAACCGTTCCTCGGAACGAGGAGCCATTTCAAAGCGCCGCTTTAAATCCGAGGGGGGGGTTAACGAAAAAAACACCCCCTCCAAGCTTTTTAGTCCAGCGCTGCCATCGGAGAGAAAATAGCAAATAGAAATACACTCACTCTTCGCCTTGCAGCCGAGCCTCGGGAGAGCCTTTCAACTCCGAATTTCCAGCTCTCTTCACAATGAAAAAACAGTTCCGATCTCCATTGGCGAAGGCGGAGACAGGCGTCTCCCCCCCGCAGCCAGCCTTTCCTCACCTAGGCTGAAGACAAGGGTCGCTTTCCCACCGCCATGGGAAGAGAACCACCCCAGCAAGCCAACCCTACGGAAGACCCCCAGAGTGGGGTGTCTCGCCCCCATCGGGGGGCAGAAAAAAGGACAAAGCGGCAGACGAGTCAGGGACCCATCCGTCGCCATTGGAGGGCGGAAGCGGATCAACATCTGCATAATTCTTTTCAAATGTGCAGAATAAAAAAAAGGGAGGGCCAATGGTGTACTAAAATAAATTCTGGTTTAAAATGTGATGAACAAGAGATCAATTTGCTTTCCAACCTCAGTTATGGATGGAACCAGAGGTGGGCTTTAGACGGTATGGTACCTGCATACTGGATCCAGAAATCTGCCGTGCATTTGCATACTGGGTCCTCCGGAGGCCCCATACCGGAATGCTCCCTACGCTGGCCTGTCCACACCGCTTGCTCCCCAGCCTGGCCAGTCGCCGCTCACTCGCTCGCCCCACCTGTCTGCACCAGGCCTGCCCCGCCCACCAACTTCCTTTGCCGGAGCAGAGGATTTGACAGTTGGGAGAAGACCACAGGGAGATCACGCTCCTCCGGCTGTTGTAGGTAGCCTAGGATACATCATTGAGAAAGGTATGCATGGAATGTGCTTCTGGTTGTGGCTGCCATGCTGCTGTGCCAGTTTTATCTTGTCTATGGCAACTCGAGAGCAGACCAGGGTGCTTTGTGAGTTGACAACTCACTTAAGAAAAGTCTCGCTTAGTAATAAAAATATTAGGCTCTGTTATGGTTGTAAGTTGAGGATTACCCACAAATAAAAATATTTCCCAGAGAATATTGATATGTGTGATTAAGTTCCAAATCATGACTATTATCTTATGTTTCTTTCAGGAAACTGAACTGAAGAGGCAAATCTGAGTTGTTGTTATTGACAGCATAATAGACATAGCTCATAACTCTTTGTTTAAAGTAGGGAAAGTGTGGAAAAATGGAACAAGAGCTTCTGTGAATATTACCACCCTACCTAGTTTCACAATAGAGCACAGGGGACATTGTGTGGTTTGGCATAGTGCCGATGATCTCATAATTTGTTAAAGATGGTAGTCAGTCTGTGTTCTGCTCTGGAATTTGTGTAGATCAGCTGTAACTATGCCTGCCTGACATTTGAAAACCTCCCTGATTTAAAATCTAAAGAGTAGTAAGTGGAAGAATGTGGAGTTACGAATCATTAGTTCTTCTACTTGTCTGTCAAAATTGGAAGTACACACTTTAGCGTGGGCTAATTCTTTATTAAACCATCTGTGCTATCTTTGTAGTCTTATTTTCTCTGGAAGAAAAATCCAGATTCCACAACAAAGACTTTTATTTTGTAGAACCAACATTATAATGTTTCTGTGTCAATTTCTGTTAATATAAACCATGTCTCTGTACCCTGCTTCATCCTTTTTCTGTGTGCAGGATACAAATGGCATTAGTTTCCTATTGAAAATATATCATTTATTGATGACATGCTTTCATTTTGCTTTTAGCTCACTTTGCACTTTACATTTTCTTCTGACCAAAATGAATCTTGTACTATATTCCAGCTCTGCAAATAGGTTGGTGGGAAGAGAAATTCACCTTAATGCCTGGGGACTGATATAGTTATATCTATAAAAATGTTAACGCTAACCGTAGGCAAAACAGGAATAAGAGCCATATTTATTTCACAAACAAATGAAGGCCCCATCCTTTTAAAAAGGATTGATGATAGATACTGAAATCCAATGAGTATATATATGTGGTGCTTTTTTAAAAATAGGTTATATATTGCATATACAAGTCCTGAGTTTTCAGAGCGGTATTATAAAATCCATGCACGCCTGGTTTATTGTCTTTTCTTTTTGTATTACTGTCATTTTACCAGCAGCCAGTAAAATTTTCCTTTTACTGATTCTATAGATTTGACTTGATTGATAGGAGAGTATATTATTTCCACCACAGCCCAAAGCATAATTTTTAAAACTCCCATTGTATTACTTTTAAATATACTTTTTTCTCATAAAAAGACAGGATTTGTGTGGATAGAATATATTGTATCGAAGAGAAGGGGGGAGAATAATGATTCTAAATTAGGCTGACTTTCCAATAACAATGTTTTCAATGAAAGAACGATTTTATTTGCTGGTATAAGCAACAGACATAAGTTAGAGGTCCTTAGTGCTCTCTGAGCTTGGTTGTTTTGTGACAGATGTTTTATTACCCATCAGCATGGATGATGTTAACTAGTTGGGTAATGAAATGTCTGCAAGAAAACATCGAAGCTCAGAGAGCACCAAAGACCCTACAGTTAACTTTGTCTGAGCTACAATTATTCTCTTCTATTGATAAGACATAAGTTAACATTACTAATGTTGATGTGATGTAGAGAGATAGGATGAAGGGCTACTACTACTACTAATAATAATAATAATAATAAATTTAATTTATAGACCGCTCCCTCTCCCCCGGGGGACTCGGAGCGGTGCACAGGGAAGTTAAAAATACAATAAATATACATAAATACTTAAAAGGCAAATTAAATAATTATCCCTGCGCTAAAATTCCCAATTTAAATTTACTAAAATCCCATAATAAAAGAGACTACCCTAGGCCGGCCAAGCAGAAAAGGTGTGTTTTCAATTTTAGACGGAAGGAGCGGAGGTCCGTGGTTGTTCTAATGTCGGGGGGAAGGTCGTTCCAGAGGGCTGAGCCTGCCACAGAGAAAGCCCTTCCCCTGGGCGTCGCCCGCTGACAGAGTCTAGTGGACGGCACCCAGAGAAGTCCCTCTCTGTGGGAGCGAATGTAGGGGGCAGGATCCGATCCCGCAGATAGCTAGGTCCCGAGCCATGGAGCGCTTTGAAGATGACAACTAGCGCACACGGAAGATGACAGGCAGCCAGTGCAGCTTGCGCAAGAGCGGTGTTACGTGGGTAAACCTTGAGGTTCCCATTATTGCTCGCGCGGCTGCATTCTGGACCAGCTGAAGTCTCCGGGTGCACCTCAAGGGGAGCCCCATGTAGAGAGAGTTACAATAGTCCAGTCGGGATGTCACGAGAGCATGAGTGACTGTGCGAAGGGCATCCCGATCCAATAGGGGACTACTACCAAGTCAACGGGCAGATAAAGAAGGACTGAGCCCAGAACAGAAATGTAACATGAGTAAAAGTCTCACACAAGCCCTATCCAGTTCTCTCCAAAATAAAAGGACAGTGGGGGGAATCACACCCTGACATGCAAGATTCTGTTACTATAGATTTACACTAAAAAGTACTTTCTTAAAAGACATTGGATTCCTGGTCTGATTTACCTTGAAGACTTGACACGTGCAAATTGAGAGACAGAGTTTTTTAAACGCTCAGTCTCCGTGGAACACTTATTGCCTTTCTCTAATCTTACAAAGGTAAAGATTATATAAGGGATGTGGTGGCTCAGTGGCTAAGATGCTGAGGTTGTCGATCAGAAGGTCGGCACTGAGCCACCGCATCCCTTCCAAATAAGGTAGTGATCCCTTTATTGAGCATGACTTTGCTTTGTAGAATCAGAGAGGTCTACTACACCCTTATCAAATAACTCAATATTATGTTATCATCAAGTGTTTTTACTTCCTTTTTACAATTCTGCGCAGCCTATTGCAGCAGCAATACATCTCTGACTGCACAGTTGTGCATACTAATAATAGGTGAACTTCCTTAGAGATCTGTTTAACCAGAATTTGATTTGTCCTGCCATAACAGAGCAGTCAGGCAAACTCAGCTGAGAAGATAAAGATAGGTAAAGTACAGGGGCGGATGGCTGGGCCTTGCTCATGGGAGTGAACCAGTTCACTCCCAGCTGATCTTCGGAGCTACAGGTTCACTCAAACCGGTGGCAGAATCCCACCCCCACTTCCAAGAAACTAAACCTAAATATGTCAGTAGAGACATAAAGTATGGAACTTGGCTTAAAATAAAATATATATTATTTTTTTTTAATCCATGAAAACCTTTAGTAAATCCCAAAGCAGAAAACAAATGCAAGGAGGAAACTGGGGACATTTCACCACCAAACTTACAGCTATGTGTTAATAACAGGCTTCCCAACATGGATAAAAGGGCTGAGAGACAAGAGATAAATTGCAGAAGATTCATTGTTGTATACTGGATACTTGGCAAGACATTAATTTGTCCACTTCTGAAGAAATTCTAATCATCTGGCAACTAAACAAGTAAATCTGGCAATGCCCTAATACAAAGTAATAGAGAAGTAGATATGTAAGTATCCTAGTTAAATCCCATCCAACAGCGTCCAACATGCCTTTATCAACTGCATGCATCTTAAACTCTCTCTTACCTACTTTTCCCCCCTTTGAGTCCTTTTCCAATGGCATTTTCTCTTATAGCCAGGGGTGGGTTCCTGTCACTTCTAACTTCTTCTATTGAAGAGGTTCCACAAATCTACAATGCCATTTAGAACCAGTTCCAGCTCCCTCCCCCCGCCTGTCCGCACATCATCAAGATGAAGAGCGAGAGGAGGAATTCTGGGAGTTGAAGTCCACAAGTCTTACAGCTGTTAGGTTTGAACATCCGTGGGGGTTTTTTTTCCTAAAGGGTTAGGGGTGGAAGGGTCTTGTAACTTGACAGCTTTAAGACTTACGTGCTTCAAATGCCAGAGTTTCTGAGCCAACATTTTGGTTGCTAAGCAAGAGCATTGTTAAGTGAGATTCACCACATTTGCCAAGTTGGCCACGCCCACCCAGTCACATGACTGCCAAGCCACTCCCACTCAGTCACATGGCTGGCAAGTCACTCCCACTCAGTCACATGGCCAGCAAGCCACTCCCACAAACCAGGCCACACCTACAGAAGAGGTTCTAAAAATTTTGAAACCCATCACTGCCAATGACCATTTGGCAAGGTCAAATGAACTTCTGGATTTTACAAAATAATAATTAATTATCTAGGAGAAAAATTGACCAGCAAAAAATATGATGGAGGTGAAAGAATGATATTCTTGCTCGCAATCCCTTTCCCTATTCACTTCCCTGTTTTCCAAATAGATGTAAACTACAGAATGTTATTCATCAGAACTTCCTTATTATTATTGGTAACCTGGAATATGGCCCCTAAACTAAATTAACACTTGCTGCCTTTTTTTTCTACCATTATTATCAAACCAGAGAATGTATAGCAAAATCAGTTGGAAGGAGAGGGAGGGAGATGACAACTAAAATTCCTGAGAACAAATATCTTGGACCTCTCAGAAATTGATGATGTGTCCTAGAAACCCTAGAAAATTATAAGACATTATGTGACACTGATTAAAAATGATTTTCTCTCAAATTATTCTTCCATCAACAGCCAAGCAATGAGTCATATCCAAGGTCAGGCTCTCACTCTCTGGCAATTTAAGCTTCAAACCCTTGGATGAGATCCAGCTATGCTAACCTCTGAAATAGAGGAAAAAATACATTGCTAATTTGACAATGGAAGTAAAAACTAAGCTTCAAACACCATATGGAATAACTCACTTTTCTGAATACATGATCGAATAGGACCGCGATGGCAAACCTATGGCACGCATGCCACGAGTGGCACAAGGAGCCATTTCTGAGGGCACGCAAGATGTTGCCTTGTCAGCTCCAGCATGCATGCACACACTGGCCAGCTGATTTTCAGCCTTGATTTTCAGCAGTTTTTTGTCCTTTGGAGACTTCAGGAAAGCCTCCAGAGAGCGAAAAATGAACTTACCAGGCCCACCAGAAGTTGGAAAATGGGCTGTTTCCATCCTCTGCAGGGCCTCTGGGAGGGGGGTATTTTCACCCTCCCCGGGCTCCAAGAAAGTTGTGTGTGTATGCGCACGGCAGCAGGGCAGGGTGTCATGCATGCATGCACAGGGGGCATGGCATGGGGGAATTAAATTATGGGGGTGGGCACCCGAGTGCATGCAATATTGCGCAAGCGTGTGCTTTTGGCACCCGAAGCAAAAAAGGTTCGCCATCACTGGAATAGGATATTATGGAAGCATTGCTTTATAAAGTGAAATAAATCCAGTGAAGGACTGATGGAACCATTAGAAATCAAAACATCTTTCTTAGATGTGGCAGAAGGAACAGTGTGTGTGTGTGTTTGTGTGTGTGTGTACACGGGTGATATAGCTAAATTATATTTATCACAATATGAAATTTAATCTATTGTCTTCTTTTCGTTGGAAAAGCGATCAACACTAGCAGAAAATGAGGTATCAAAGTGACTAGAGAACATATTTTTCAGCCCATGGGAAATGTCTTATATTAGATTGCTTTGCTAATATATACAGTATATATGCATTTATGTATTTGGTAGAAAAGGAGAGAAGATTTTATATGAATTCAGAGGTGTTTGGTTTGTTTTTAAGATGCTCATGTTCTGTAAATAGATTTCTATGGATTTTTTTTAAAGACACAAAGAAAGACAGAATCACATTGTATGATATTGTGTCATCTGGCATAATTTCATCATACTGGACAAGTAATTCCAACAATCACCATTAATTCATGCTTAGAATTATACTCCAGGATTACAAAGCCGGGCAGATCTGAGATCCAATTAGATCCATGTTTTTGCTGCTGCTGCTCTTCTGTTTTCTGAATTCCCTCAAATCTGGTCAATAGTAACAATATTCTTCATACTTTTAAATGCTTTACACAGGACTGTGGTTGGGTTACATGGATACCATTTTGTGAGGCAGGAATTCGATCACAGAATACTCCAATACTTAAAATGGAATACATTTCTGTATAGATGAAAGAGAAAGGTTAACAAAATGGCTACAAGGAAGAAATGAATAGAAAATAGGGAACAATATATCAAGACAAATGTTTTGAGGGAGGGATCTTTATAGTTCTAGCTAATAATCCTCTGGTTATTTCTACTTAATGGCTGATACTTCTTCATGACATCATCCAACTGAAGTACAATAAAATATTGTTGTTTGTGCACGATAGTGATCGAATGAGTCTAGAACAGTGTTTATTCTAGACTCATGTCATCACTATCCACATGACAGTTGGGGAATTCTGGGAGTTGATGTCCACACATCTTAAAGTCACTATAAATTGCTGGAAAATACCCGCTCAGATAAATTTTGCTATAATAGAACTGTGCAAAAATCTAAATTCAAGGACAAAAGATGATTTGAGGAGAGGCGTCAGATCACGCCTGTTGGTAGCTCCTTAATGAAATTTGAATTAAGAAGGTACCAACCCATGCATATTCTCTCACATACCTTAAGTTACATTTCCCTCATCAAAGCTAGACCACAGCCTTATATCCTGTTTTAAACACAGAACAATTACATTTTGAAAGATCCTATGAAGGCTCCATAAGACCTGTCAGGCTCCATAAAACCGCTTTTAAATTCCACCTAGACTTTGAATAACACTCTCAAAAGTGGAGATGTGGATATAGTAGCAAAGATTTTTGGCCTATGCTAAAAGTTCCTGCACAATCATGAACCCCACTGGATGGCTCAATTTGTTATCACTCATCTCACTCAGAATAAGCTCATGAAGATGAAATGATGGGAAATATTTGAATGTACAGAAGAGGAATATAAATGTAATGTATCAAAATTCAAATTTCACAGGACTCTTTGGATAAGCTTTGAAGAAACACCGCTGCTGGCTCTGACCCTAACATGTTCTCCAGAGAATGAAAAACACCCTCTCAAATTTGTGATGTACAGCACCGCCTCCAGTGCTAATAGATAAATGCCAAGAGATATTTCAACATTAGACTGAGTGATGTCATTTCCTCAGGCAATCAATTTGGGTTCTCGCGAAAAAGGTACATTTTCAAAGCACTATTTAATGCAGAATGGTGACTGCTTTACTCCCAAGGAGAAGAGATAGTGCTGGGTTGTATTTCCTGCTTTGGATGAGGTTGGGTGGCCTTTGAAACTGTGAACCTTGGCCTGGGGAGAGAAGCCGAGAAGAAAGGGACAGTAGTTACTCCCCTGTCCCAGATAGCAAATAGCTAGAACCCGAGTAGAAAAGCCACAAACAATTCAGTTCTTACAATCGCTGTTTCAGAATAAGAAAAAATTATGGCTGTTTCAAGAAGTTTCCTTCATCCAGGGGTGGACAATTAACTTTCCTAAGGGGTCACATCAGAAACTGAGACTGTGAAGGGGCTTAGGCATGCAAGACATATATACTTGAATAATGGTGGCACAGTGGTTGGAATGTAGTACTATAGGCTACTTCTGCTGACTGCCAGCAGTTTGGCAGTTCGATTCTCACCAGGCTCAAGGTTGACTCAGCCTTCCATCCTTCCGAGGTCAATAAAATGAGCACCCTGATAGTTGGAGGCAATATGCTGATTCTGTAAATTGCTTAGAAAGGCACTGTGAAGTGGTATATAAGTCTAAGTGCTATTGCTACATTTTTTTAAAAAAAAAGAGCAGTCAAAACAAAACCAATCTGCAAGGGCCTGATAGGGACAGCCAAAGTTGTGGCACAAGAGCTATAAAATACCCAGGTCTGCCTTCATCTACATCAGCGGTCCCCAACCTTTTTGATGCCAGGGATGGATTTTGTGGAAGACAATTTTTCAATTGGAAGATGAAATTTTGCTCACTCACCCATTGTTCATCTCCAGCTGCAGGTCCCAGTTTCTAAGAGGCCACGGACCACGGTCTATGGCTGGGGGTTTAGGGAACTTTTGAACCTTGGGGACCACTAAATTCATAATTTTAAATCCCATGAACCACTAATATGATCTGGCTAATGACTGGCTGAGTGGGCATGGCTATGTGGTCATTGTGACTGGATGGGCATGGCCAACTCGATGTCACTCATGCTAAGGGATGCTTCATCGGCCTCTACTCAACCCTCCTCTTACAGCCACTCCTTGCCTGCCCACATGAGCTCCTTAGGGTCCCAACAGAGAGCAGTAGTTGGAGGTAAGCAGCCACCATGAGAAATAGTTTGCAAAATAGCTGGCTCAGTTCAAATTGGATCTGGCCAAGAAGGAGGCTCAGCAACAGCACCTCACTGAGGGCTACGGACATAGACTTTCCAAGCAGAGGGAAGACCTGCAGGAGTGCAAGGCCAGGTACTGGCCCCTGGAAGCTCGCTGGGCTAAGATGATCAGTCAGTTCCAGGCCATAATGCAGTCCAACTGGAACAAGGCCCTCCAGCTCTTCACCACCAGCGGTGTTTCCCTCCAGCCTTTGCCCAAAGCCCTGCACCAGGAAGCTGAAGCAGACTCTGTTAGGAGTATAATCCTAGGGTTGGGTAGGCAATATATATAAGCCATGATGACAAATGGTCTTTGTTACTTTAAAAGTTGGAATGTAATTAGCAGTTGTAATTAACTCAGCAATAAGAGGAAGCCAGGAGAGCTCTCTCTCTCCTCGCTGTGACTGACTGATTGACTGACTGACTGAACAAGGAAGAATCATGGATTGCAACCGTAAGCAATTGTTTGTGAGTTAAGGACTGTATTTGATTCAATACCTACTGTCACTGTGTGTGCAGCAGTAGTTTAGTTTTACATCACAAGTAAAGAGCTACTTGTTTTTACTATCAGTGTCTGAGACGCTATCCGTAGAGTCTACTAGCAACGTTTCTCTGACTGCACATTCCACTGCACAACTTTCTGTCTCCTAAAGGAGATATCCCCAACAGACCCCAAGTTGGAATTTCTGCCCTCCTCTCCTCCACACAAAAAGACCCCAAAGGGGGAGATTCTCTGCAGCAACACAAACATTGATTGCATAGTTTTGAGTACCACTGATTTAGTGCAATATATAAAAAAGGCAAATAATTCTTCTGTGGACCACCAAAATTTTCTCGTTGACCACCAGTTGGTGACTACTGATCTATATGACATGATTTGTATTGTAACGTCTTTTCCTTCCAGATAGTTTTTGATGTTGATGAGGGGGGGAAAAACCTCTCCTGTTGTTTGGATTTGTTGTTGTTGTTGTTGTTAAGCACACATTGGCTCACAAACCCATCGTGTTTGTAATACAAATCGATAGCCATCGCCAGAGAGTTTTTATGAATGCAGCAGTGGCTATTATTTTTAGTTTGCCCCGCTGACTCTTTCGTCACAGGGATAATACCAGGAGCCACATATTGATAATAGCTTTTTAAAAAACAGGTTTTTATAGGACTAGCTGCCAGGAGACGGTGACATTTTTGCAGAACCCATTTATAATACAGCATCCCATTTTACAACTGAAAGGAAACAAAGTAGCTTCTATTTATAGGGTTATGTGAAAGGAGAGAGAAACAAAGAACCTACGCTGGAACGGTCAAGTAAGCAAGTCAGGAACTGTAGTGTTGAGAGATAGGAATTGCTCTGCAAGAGTCATTACTTCTATTTATTGAATAGCCTACTAGTTATAAAAGCAGGGGGGGGGGGAAATCAATATTAATGGCCAGAACAAACCTTAGGAGTAACCCGAGCAGTTCTTATTAATGAAACAGCATGCCCTGTTTCTTTGTTTTTTCAACAAAGGGATTATTTTTTTGTTCTAGTTCCAAAGGTGCTTTTTCAAGAGGAAACTGGACTTTCTGGTTTCTCTTTGAAGATGTTTTGCTTCTCATCCAAGAAGCTTCTTCAGTTCTCCTGAAGACATTGTGCTTCTCATCCAAGAAGCTTCTTCAGCTCTCCTGAAGACATTGTGCTTCTCATCCAAGAAGCTTCTTCAGCTCTCCTGAAGACATTGTGCTTTTCATCCAAGAAGCTTCTTCAGTTCTCCTGAAGACATTGTGCTTCTCATCCAAGAAGCTTCTTCAGTTCTCCTGAAGACATTTTGCTTCTCATCCAAGAAGCTTCTTCAGTTCTCCTGAAGACATTTTGCTTTTCATCCAAGAAGCTTCTTCAGTTCTCCTGAAGACATTGTGCTTCTCATCCAAGAAGCTTCTTCAGCTCTCCTGAAGACATTGTGCTTCTCATCCAAGAAGCTTCTTCAGCTCTCCTGAAGACATTGTGCTTCTCATCCAAGAAGCTTCTTCAGTTCTCCTGAAGAAATTGTGCTTCTCATCCAAGAAGCTTCTTCAGTTCTCCTGAAGACATTGTGCTTCTCATCCAAGAAGCTTCTTCAGTTCTCCTGAAGACATTGTGCTTCTCATCCAAGAAGCTTCTTCAGTTCTCCTGAAGACATTGTGCTTCTCATCCAAGAAGCTTCTTCAGCTCTCCTGAAGACATTGTGCTTCTCATCCAAGAAGCTTCTTCAGTTCTCCTGAAGAAATTGTGCTTCTCATCCAAGAAGCTTCTTGGATGAGAAACGAAACATCTTCAAAGAAAAGCCAAAAAGCCTAGTTGCCTCTTGAAAAAATACCTTTGGGACAACCATGATCTGGATGACTGAGAATCTCCATAGACATTTAGCAATGCACTTTGAGATGAACACCCTTCGAATGGTGAGGGAATATGAACAGATTTCCAGAAAAATTGTAGAAGAGCTGAAGAAACTTCTTGGATGAGAAGTGTACCCTCTTTTGAAAAATTAAAACAGAAAACAGAAAAAAGAAAATCCAGTTGCCTCTTGAAAAGACACTCTTGGGACAACCATGGCCTGGATGACAGAATATTCATAGATATTTTCTGTTCTAGCAATTTCTAAGTTGGTCCTTTTAGAAGCAATCCTTTGATGTAAATCAAAAATATTCTCAGTTAATAATGTGATGCACACAAAGTATGAGGTTTGATTCTGTTTTGCAAAATTGAATCTGGATCGATCACCAGAACCAGAGTTTACTCTTTCAAGCTTTTGGAATCATGCTGGAACCAATCTTCACGGAACTTCTCTCTACTGGAATACGTGCTTTGGGCTATTCTGTGAGTTGTATTTACATGGTGCCTTTCTATTGGCTGATTGGTAGAAATGATTGAAGCCTGGGAAACAGGCACCTTGTCAGTTAACAGGAGTTCTGATTTACCACCAGCTTATCAAGTACTTAGGAGCCAAGGACTTGGCAACACAAGGAAATAACAGCCAATCACCCAGCCATCAGAGCACCAATCAGCCAATAGGAAAGCATCACATAATATGACTGACAGAATAATCCAAAGCATGTATTCCAGCAGAGAGAAGTTCCCTTCAGTAGAAGTCCGAAAGTTTGGAAGAGTAAACTCCTGGTCCTGCTGACCAACTCTGATTCGATCTAGCAACATAATCCTGGGACACATACATTTGCCTGATTCTGTTTCATTTGGAAATCCATCTCAGTATCATAATTAAAATGTAGACTAAGAATCTAATTCAAATTCTTATCAATGTGCACAATCTATTGGATTTCCTTAGCATAGTAAGAAATTCATAATTGAGGAAGTGATATGCTTATGCCTAAATCCCTTGTTGTATCCTCTCAGGAACTCCATATCTTTTCCTTGGATCTTGTGACTTCATTAAACCCGCCATCCTGAGCCTAACATTTGGGAAGCCAGACTCTGCCTGTCACAAGCCAGGACGAAGGGTGAGTGATGGAGGAGTAACACCTCCTTAAAAAACCTTGGTCCAGCTGGCCTGGTTGGTAGCACCTTGTAAGGGCCCCTTTCTAGGGTTATAGGAGAAGACAGTCAATGGTTTTGAAGGCAGAAGAGGGATCTACGTCCCAACGGCAGATAAACTGGCAGAACCTCTTCTAGGAGAAGAGAAACTCTGATTACAAACCTCCACTGCCTTGTGGCTATATCTACTACTGGAAAAAGCTTCAGGAGTCAACTTTGAGGCAAAATTCAGAGCCGGAATCCCGGAAGCAGTTCATGACTGTGTACAACCATGTTCTGGTAACTCCTGTGACACAGCTGGAACCAGTCATATTGATTCTGCCATTCCATTGGACTATTTCAGCAACATGGATGGTGGGATCTGCTGCTTGGGTAATAGTCTGTCCTCCATATTAATCTACATAGGCCTCGTGCTCTGGAGAGGACACTCCAGCTTTACCTCTTTCCAGAACATGATACCATAGTCTTTTGAGAGGAAGGATGCCAATGTGACTTCATTACGCTGGCAGGTTCTCTCCAATGCACATTTTTTCAGCATTGGATCTGAAATGCTATTCCTTCCTATAGACAATCTGCATCCAGGACCAGTTAAAAAAAATGGAAATTGAACACAACATCATGTTTGGAGGGACATCGCCCCAGATTAATATGGCTGATGAATTCCTGCAAAATGAGATGTTAAACTGAATTTAGAGTGGAATACTCACAGATACTGAACTAGAATTAAAGAAGCATTTAGAAGGAATTTTTGCATGCAATCTCCTAGCATTAAAAATCCTGCCTAAGAGAATGATCTCATTTATTATTTGTTTGTTTGTTTGTTTATGCTTGTTTATGCTTGTGGCAGCTCCAGCCCTCTGGAACGACCTACCCTCCGACCTTCATATGATCACTGACCTACGCCTCTTCTGCCGGGCCTTGAAAATGCACTTATTCCATGCGGCCGGCCTGGTGTAGTTTTTAATCGGTTTTAATCGATTTTATCAAATAATTTTATCTGGTTTTAGAACAGGCCCTAAATTTAATTGATTTTTAAAGTATTTTGTATATTGTATATGGATGTTTTGTGGTTTTATTATACCTGTTCACTGCCCTGAGTCCCGCAAGAGAGAAGGGCGGTATACAAATTTAATAAATAGTAATAGTAATAGTTTACATGACAACTCCATCCAAGACTTGGAATGGCTCACAGCACCATAAACTATAAAATAATAAAAATAATAATAGTATCACAACATAAATATCACAATAAAACATACAATGGTACCTCGGTACCCAGCTGCTTTGAACATCATCACATTCAATACATTCAGTGGTACTCAATGTATTCTGATGGGAAAACTATGTCCTGGTACTCATAGTTTGTTTAGTACTCAACACACAAGCTAGAACCTGTCAGTGTTGGCTACCTTGTGACTCACTAATTTATTCCTTGTATCAAAAAATAGTTTGGTACTCATCATTTTTGGTATTCATTGTGCCTCCCGGAACTAATTAATATTGAGTATTGAGGTACCACTGTATCTCAGTTGTCAGTCCACCATACAACCAATTAAGAGCACCCAAGAGGGTCAGGACCAACAATCTAGATCCTCATTTTACTGACCTCAGAAGGATGAAAGGCTGAGTCAACATTGAGCCTGATGAGATTTGAATTGCCAAATTGCAGGAAGCCGGCAGTCAGTAGAAGTAGCCTGAGGTACTGCACTCTAACCACTGCGCCACCACGGTTCTTGGTAGCGAGTTTCCTTTCTTTCCCCTGCCCTCACAGGTCCTTAGCTACTTAAAGAACTTTCATTTTCAGCTATCTCGTACAATTCCCTATTTTACAATCTCTTGTCTACCTTAGTGAATTTCTAAGAGCATAAAAATTCATTTGTATTGGATGCAGAAGAGGAAAAGAGTAGAATGAAAACCTTAAAGGAAGTAGGAGTTCAACTGCGATGAAATCAATGCGAAGTACATGATCAAGTTTCCTGCTTTTAGACCCAGGTAATCTGAAATCATGGTTACTTAGAAGAGCAACAGGATGAAAAACCAATTTATTTCATCCATTGCCTGATAAATGATGAAGTCATCCAGAGTCCCTTGAGATAGTGAGATGGGGACATGTACATTTAATATAAATAAAACATTTTTAAAGTACACTCACTAAACCACATACATGCATATATACCGGATATTTATTTTCACTTAAAAGTAAATTTCATATAATTGGGGGAAAAAGAAGAAACATGTCTTTCTTAACATTTCCTGCACCCGTGAGCCCTATCTTACAAAAGATGTTAGACCTTACAAAGAACTTTCAGCCCAGAACGGCTTCATCATTCACAAGGTCCCCTTTTCCAAACGTCTGCACAAAGGGATGATTTTGTTTATTCCTATCTTGTACAGTCATATTGTGCTTCCTCTTTATTAATTCAGCACCAGCCTAACAAATTAATAAGTGTTCCGTTCTGACCTGTAAAATTGTTTCACGAGAAGCAGCTTAAATTTCCCTGCATTAAGGCATATCTTCGCTGGAAACTCCATGAGATCCGTGATCAAATTTCAAAGAGGCGGGTCTAATCACAGATGAAACTAATCTCTTAATAACAGAAGGAAATAGCAGCCAGCCCACTGGTTGAAAATCCAAAGAACATGCCATGTTATCAGGAGATTTCTCAGAGCAGAATAGGGTGGTGTTTTTTCCAAAGCATTTACATAAATTATACAAAATAGGGAGGCTTATGATGCCTTGCAGTGCTTCCCAGCTGAAATAACTGCACAAAAACCCAGCCTGTCAGTTTGGTATATTTGCATTTCAGATTAGCAAGCCAAGTCTGTGTATTCCACTTTGAGTGGTCAAGTACTGACAGCTTAGGACATCAATATGTTGTCGGGGGATTTTTACATCCATTATACCTGAACTGCATTGTACATTGATTTATGTCTATCACCAGGATTTATAACTACAGGCAGAGAACTACAAACAATTTAGCTTCAAATTTAAATCTCTTGGTAGTCACTTTTAGAGTATCAAAGCTGCTGTTTCTGCTTTAAAGGACTCCAGAAAGCTATTTGTAATGGTATCATTCTTTCTCTTTCTTTCTTTCTTTCTCTTTCTTTCTTTCTTTCTTTCTTTCTTTCTTTCTTTCTTTCTTTCTTTCTTTCTTCCTTCCTTCCTTCCTTCCTTCCTTCTTTCTTTCTTTCTTTCTTTCTTTCTTGTTTTCTTGCTTTCTCTCTCTCTCTCCCTCCCTCCCTCCTTCTCCTCCTTCCTTGTCCAGCGGCATGTGTTTACTTTTACATTTCTGTGGAGCAAATATTTTCTAAAACATTAATTTGAGAGTATGCATTTCAACAGGCAAAATCAAGTTCCTCATAAAGTAACAATGATCAAAGCACAAAAAATTTGAAGGAAAAAAACACTGAATCTACTGTTTCTGCAAATTGTCCAACTGTTCCTTTGGTTTATGAGTCCTGCTGATCATAACTAGGTAAGTCTGAGTTAGAACTTGCTTCATAGATAATCTAAAACAAGACTTGTATTTAGTGATAAAATCACTAATGTATAAAATGAGACAGAGCTGATTATAACTGGTTTGCCCCTTGATTTATTTGTTAAAGTTGTATCCCTCTTTACTTCAAAACTTGAAGTTAGGGTTCTCCCTTCATTTTATTCCCCCCAACAACTATTTTGTTGAATGACTAGCACAATCATTCAGTAAGTTTCTATTTTATAGACATCTACATTTACTCCTATTTATTTTCTATTTTGATTGAAATTTACTGAGGGTAAATTTGAACCTGGTTTTGTCCAATCCTAGCCCATTATCATACCTATTATACACATTCGCTCTCACTAGATTATTCAACTTTGTCTGAATAAATGTTTCCAACCTGGGTCAGGACTGGCCCTCTGAATCAACTCCTGTCATCATGAAACCAATATCATTGCATAATGAACAATCTCTTCTAATCATAGAAAGAAATAAAAGCAGATGTTATAATATGCCTAGTCTGAAAGATGAATTGGTCAAAAGGGATCAATTCAATTGTCTTCAGACCATATTTGCTCCAAAGGATCTGCTGAAAAAAAAAAATCAGAATGCGCAATATACTTATTGAAGTAACCAATTTAAATAACCTAATAGCTACTAATGATTTCCTTGGCCTTGTCAACTTGAATTGGTGAGGTCATGTGAAAGCGAAGACCTAGAAAATGCTTCAAAATCTGCTATGTTACTATTTTTCAGGTGGATGTTGGTCTGAAATTTGTACATGTCTGCATATTTTTCAATTGCAGGAGTATCCTCGTCACCATTGCATTTATTATTATCAAAAAGCTAAGAAGTAATTTGTGTTTCTCACAGCAATCATATGGCCATCATGACCATTGTCCATATCATCTTGAGTTTCATGGTTATGAAGTTGTAGAAGTTGTTCAATCAAATGTCTAAGAGCCCAACTCAAATTTCCTCCCTCTTTATTAAGACTGATTTAACTGCTAATTAATAACTGAGAAGCCAATTCTCGCCAATGGTAAAAGCCCCAATTGTGCCAGTAGAAGAGACCTGCTAGAGATCCCATCTGCTAAGGTCAAGGAGAAAAGTAGGGGTGGGCTGCCATGGGTTTGCCTGGGTTCAGGAGAACACGTAGCTAACATTATGGCCAGCAAATCTCATCCCTGGCTGGCCCCTTCCAGCCCACACAGCCCAGCCCAGCCCACCCAGGAGTTTCCACGCAGCCCATTTTGGATGCAAGGTAAGTGCAGGGCCCTCGTGGAGGCTCAGGAAGGGGGAAAAATGGGCCTCCCAGAAATTTCGGAAGGCCAGAAGTGTGCCCATTTCCGGCCTCCAGAAGGCCTCCAGAGCCCAGGGGAGGCAATTTTTGCCTTCCCAGAGGCTCAAAGAAAGCCTCCAGAGCCCGGGAAATGCAAAAACGCCCCCTTCCCACTGTGGTTCAGGAAGCTGACTAGGCCACACCCATCCAACAACCAGGCAGATGACCTCTTGCTGAAATTTTGAAGCCCACCCCTGGAGAAAGCCTTTTCTTTATATTGAAAAAGTTTTATTGGTTTTACATTTTTTCTATAGGGTAGGGTAAGGGATACAAAGAAATTTTGAGAGCATTCACGTCAGAGTCGTCGGCCCTTCCGAGACCTCAAAATACACAATAAAAAAATAACAAAAAAAAAACATTTTTCATAACACTACAAGGTAAAAGCAAGTACATATACCTAAATTCTCAATTCCATGCTGTCAGACATTTACAAAAAATCCAGAAAATATTATGCAAAATTGTTCAGGAAAATCAAGGCAAAGTTATTTTTTAGATCTAAGTCTCTTGGCTATTGTATCTTCTTTTTCTCCTCCCTGGCCCCGAGCGGGCGGGGCCGTGGCCCCCTCTGTCCCCCCTGGATCTTCCCCCAGGATAGAGGAATGTTTTTTAAGAAAGGCTTCCGCCTCAACAACTGTTTTAATCCTCACTCTTCCTCCTTCCCAGAACACCAGCATCCCTTCGGGTGTCACCCACTTGAACCAAATCCCATGATCAAATAAAATTTTAGACAAGAAGGAAAATTTCCGTCTTGCTTCTCGAATCTTTCTAGGAATCTGCTTCAAGATAGTGACCGTTTTTTGTTGGTAAATTAAGGGGTTCCCTCTCTGCGCCTTCAAAATTTCCTCTCTGGTTGACCTTCTAACAAATTTCACATGTATCTCTCTAGGCACTTCATTTATCCTGGCATATGCTGAGTTAATTCTATAGGCTAGGTCAATGTCCCCCCTGATCTCATCCTTAGGTTTTTGTAAATAGTCTGCTAAAATTGTGCTCATAAGATCAGGGAGGCATTCACCAGGTTGCTCAAAAACATTCTGAAATCTCAAAAAATATGTCATTCTTTCCATATCAATCCTAGACACATGCCCACTTGTTTCCTCAACCTCTTTAGTAACATTTTTAATCTCTCCCTTAACCCCCACCAACCCCCCTTCCAATTCTTCAGTCTTCTGTGTAATTTCCAGCGTTTGCTTCCTTATGTCCAATAGCTCCTTCTTGAAATTGATGTTTTCAGCCCTCTGGGCCTGAATTTCGTTTACCAAAGTTTGTATAACAGTTTCAAGAGAAGCCATCCGTTGTTCTAAACTTGCCAGTGCTGTTTCTTGAGCCATGATTAACTGTTAAAGTCAGTGCCACCAAAATGGCGTTTTCAGGGTGGGGTTGGTGAGACTAACCGGGAGCCAAAAGTTCAGATCAAGGTTGGAACGTTGTAAAATTCAGGAACCAAGAGAGAGCCAATTTTCCAACTCAATAGTTATAATAACGAAGGTAATCCAGAAAGGAACCACAAATCCAACAGAAAAAAATTCTTCATTAATATCCAGAGAGTCCCACTTATAAAGAGACGCTGGGAATTTTCCATAGTTAAAATAGTCAGGCAGGGACAAAGAGAAGCCCCTTTTCACCACCCATCTCAGAGCCCAGAGGAGAGAGTAGTAAAATAATTTTTTTTTTTAACCAGCCAGACCTAGAAACAATGTTGCAAGTAGCCGCATTCCACTTTCCCTTGTTAAAGACAGTCCGGATTTAAGATTTCCGCTTTCTCTTCCAGAGAAGCCATTTTTAAGTGCCGCTTAAGTCCGAGGGTTTTTTTTTTAAAACAAACACCCCCCTCCCAGTCCATTCAGCCTGGCTGGCAGCAAGGAAAAAAAGTCTTTTTTTAAACTCACTCTCCCTCGCAGCTGAAGCCTCGGCAGACCTTCCGATCTCTTCCGCTCAGCCCTCTTCATTAAAGTGAATGGCGCCGACAGCCATTGGCGAAGGGAGAACCCCCCGCAGCATGTTCTCCTTCACCTAGGCCGCGGCAAAAGGGTCGCCTCCCCCACTGCCGTGAGGGGGGGCGTCCCTGCCGAGCCGGCCCTACGGGAGACCCCCAAAAAAGGGGCGTCTCGCCCCCGTGGGGGGGCAGAAGAAGCAACAAAACGGCGAGCGAGCGCTAGGCTCGCTCGTCGCCACAGGAGCCGGAACCGGAAGTCGAGAAAGCCTTTTCTGTTATGGCGCCATCCCTGTGGCAAACCCTGCTATGCAAGGTGAAAGCTGTGCCCTCCCATTTGTCCTTCCAGAAGGGCAATAAGACCTGGCTTTGCCAGTTGACCTGGAGTCTCAAAGGGAGTACTCATCACTGGAAGTGGCTGGTGAAATAAGAGGACCTCATCCTTATCCCATCTGTCTTTTAGCTGTTTTGGTTTTAGTACAGTTTCTAATAATATTTTATTCTGGTGGTTTTAATGCTTGAATATTTTAATTATTTTTATTTGTTTTATAACATGTAAGCAGCCCAGAATCACCTTGCAGGAAGATGGGTGGCATCAAAAAATTAATAAATAAAAAATTCAGCTCTGCCATCAGAGATGTTGAACTGAACCCCTCATCTTTGAAGTTTCTTTATTTTAGATGATAATTTAACTTCCTCATGACCAATTGAAATAAAGTTTGAGTTAACGCTATGGATGTCCATGGAATATCAAGTCTCCACCCCCCATGATTTAATTCTACTGGAAATAAAACAGTTGATTCTCAGCCTAGACTTACAAACTTTACATTACAAGGATTCAATTTAGGCATGCTAAGAATATCATTTGTATTCACTAAATATCTGACTATTTTACACCCCAAATACAGAAGAGTTTTTACTTTAGCTAATCCTGATATCTTACCTTCGTATCTTCTGGAAACGAAATTCAGCAGATCATCTACAGAAGATAGTTCAGGGCAATTTTGTTTGGAGGAAATCAGGTCAATTGCCCTTCATTGAAACTGGCATAAAGGTAAGATGAAGCCTTAAAAAAAAAAAAACAAATACAGCAACATACATGCTGATTTTGCACTTTCAGGGGTGGGCTGCTGGGGGTTCGCAGGGATTCGGGAGAACCTCTAGCTAGGATTCTGTGCAGTTCAGAGAATCCCCAAATCCCACTCCTGGCTTGCCCTGCCCACACCACCCCTTCCTTCCCAGGACTCCCCATGCGGCCTGTTTTGGATGCAGGTAAGTGCAAAGCACGTGGAGGCTGAGGGGGTGGGGGGACAAAAAACGGGCCTACAGGAAGTTCAGGAAGGACGGAAATGGACCCATTTCTGATCTCCAGAGCACTTCCAGAGTCTGGAGACGCCATTTTCACCCTCCCGGAGGCTCAAGAAAAGTCTCCAGAGCCCAGGAGGGCAATAACATCCTCTCCGCCATGGTGCAGGAGGCAAACATGTCCACGCCCACCCAGCAACCAGGCAGAGAACCCTTGCTAAATATTTTGAAGCCCACCCTTGTCGCCTATCCTACATTTTGGAATTGACCTTGAAGAAAGTTGCTAAATTTTGTTTGGTTGCCACTATTATTTGTCATGAAATAGCTGAGTCTCCCCTGTTTAGGGCATCATTGTAAAACTGTCATGTTATGATTTTGCAGCATTAAGAAACAGTCAAGTATGGCAATTTGCATTATTTTAACCCAACTGTTCTGAGTAAGTCCAGCTGTTCTTTAATGATGAACCAGAGTGTGCTTTGGACACTGTACAAGTGCAAATGCATTGCTCTATTCATTAAAGCAGATCGTTTTTACCAGACCTGCTCAGAAAAATGAAAAAAGCTGGAGTGGTTTAATGAATACCAGAGAGGTGTTATCCTCTGCAAGTTTTGAAGGAACTTATTTCTAATCATGTTCAAGTCATGCATAGCCCTAATGAATATAACTTCCCTGAAGGCATACTATTCCACCTATCGAGGAATTCACATAAATTCAAAGACCTTTGCAAAAAGCATTAGTCCTTCCATTACCATAGGGAAATCGCCTAACTGTCCTGGTGGATATAAAGGCAACTGTTGGTCAATAAATCATCCAAATTGCTAAACCCCAAGGAGAAGACCCTTTACTTGTAGTTAAATTCTTGGATTGCTTACACAGGAATGTTTGATACATTGGATTTCAACAAATGTTTTTTGTGTTTTTTTGTAAAGCAATTTTATTGGTTTTACAATTTTATGAGGATAAGGGTATACAGGGTTACAATAGAAATATTTTTGAGCTTTCATGTCGGAGATGGTGGTCGTTTCCGATGCTTCATGTAAAAACAATTTCAATAAAAAGTGGAAAGAAATACATACATATTATATCATAAATCCATGCATTCAATCGTTTGTTTTGTTAACATCCATTAAGGAATTACAATACGTAAAAGAAAAAATCATTTTAATGATCTGAGTCTCTTGCTATAGTTCTTCTTCTTCCTTCCCACCAGTGGGCAGAGCCACAGCCCCTCCCGCTCCCATATCTTAATCCTCCAGGATTGAGGAGTGTTTTCCACTCCCCTCCTGGAACACCAACATTCCTTCAGGCATTAACCATTTGGAACACACCCCTTTTTTGTACAATTTTTTAAAGAGAAGGAATACTTGAGAATAAAGAGAATAAAGAGAAGGAATTTTTTGGGGGGTCTGCTTCAAATTGGCAATTTCTTTTGGCTGATGCATCAAAGGCCTTTCTCTCTGTGCTCCCAAAATCCCATCCCTTGTTGACGTTCTTCCAAATTTTATATCTATCTCTCTGGGGGATTTCAACAAATGTTATGGTCCTGATAAATGCATGGAAATCTAGAGTTTTCCTTTGTTGGGAAGGAATGATTAATTGTCCTGGGGGAGATAACTAATTTTTATTTTGGAATGTGTCTTTCGTAGAAAATCATAACTTTCATCAACAAGAAGGGTGTTTGCTGAGGACTTGGAAACATTCAAGAAAAATGCAGAGAGCAGCTCACAATAGAGCTGGTGTCATTTATTTGTACTGCACCCAGCAATTGACATGTTAAATTATTTGGGAAGGCCAAGTCCAACTCAGTCTTGGAGGAAAACTATCTGATAAACTGGATGGAGGCAATCAGAACTAATTCAAGCACTATGTCAGATCCCTGCCATAGAAGTGGGGATTGAGGGGGAATGTATGTGGCCGAAGCGCCTTGAGTTTTTCTCAACTTTTGGGGAATGTGTTAGGGGGGAGGGCCATGCGAGTCGTTTTATTCTGAAAGCCGGCAGAAGATGACCCTGGGAATGCTGGCTTATCTAAGTTCTCAGGAAGGTCATTACAACATCTCCACACCTGTGGATTGTCTGAATCCACATTGGACTGGAGGGAGGGGTTTCTAATGCCTTATATCTAACTGTATTGCCTGAGGGAATTCAGAGTTTGCTTTGCTTTTGTTCTGCTATCACTTCTACTCAATAAAAGGTCGCTTTTGAAATACTTCATTTCAAGACTGTTACTTTCTTGAGTAGGAAGAAGAGGCAGGACCTTACACACATTGTTTTTCACACAAAAGTAAACTCTATAATTGCCATGTTTTTCACATCCATTAATCCAGGGGTCCCCAACCTTTTTTTCACCAGGGACCGGTTTCATTTTAAAGAAAATTCTGCGGACTGGCTGAGTGGCTCAGCAGTCATGTGACTGGGTGGGCGGGGCCAACTTGGAAAATGTGAAACTCACTTAACAATGATCTTGGTTAGCAACCAAACTTTTGGCCTCAACTGTGGTCATAAGTTATTTCTTTCTTTCTATCTTTCTTTCTTTCTTTCTTTCTTTCTTTCTTTCTTTCTTTCTTTCTTTCTTTCTTTCTCTCTCTCTCTCTCTCTCTTTCTCTTTCTTTGTCTCTGTCTCTCTTTCTTTCTCTCGCTATTTCTTTCTTTCTCTCTTTCTCTCTCTTTCCCTTTCTCTCGCTATTTCTTTCTCTTTCTTTTTCTGTCTCTCTCCTTCATCCGCCCATCTCTGTCACTCTGTGTGTGTGTGCGTGTGTCTGTCTGTCTTGCGTTCACTCAATCACTCATTCTGTGTCTCTATCTATCTTTCTCTCCCTCCCTCCCTCTCTCTGTCTCTCTATGTGTGTCTGTCGTCGTCGTCCCTCCCCCCAGCCTCCTCAGCTCGCCTGCCACGCTTGGTCGCTCGTTCGCTCGGTCAGGCTCCATGGCTGCAGGGCTGGAGAGGAGGAGGAGGGAGGAGGGAGCAGCCCATTGGGCATAGCGCGCAAGAGAATGCAGGAGGATGGTGGGGGCTCCTCCTCCACCCTCGTCGACGGAGAGACTCCTGTGCACCGCCGGAGCAACCCTCCCGACGAGGGTGGAGGAAGAGCCCCCACCATCCTCCTGCGTTCTCCCGCGCGCTCTGCCCAATGGACTGCCCCCTCCTCCCTCCTCCTCCTCTCCAGCCAGTTCCTTCCCCCGCTGGCGGAGCCTCCGCAGCCCCTGGAAAAAAACGAGTGGCCGGCATGCCAGCAGGGAAGGGAATCGGCACCCAGGAGTCCCTCCGCCGACGAGGGAGGAGGAAGAGCCACACTCCAACGGCGCGAACAGCCGCGCCTGCGTTCTCCCGTGTGCTCTGCTCAGGGGGCTACCCCCTCCTCCCTCCTCCTCCTCTCCAGCCCTGCGGCCCGGCTCCCATCCAGCCACGGACCGGCACCGGTCCGCAGCCCGGGGGTTGGGGACCCCTGCATTAATCCACTTGGAGGATATGTTTTCACAGTGGAATGTTCCTTGCATCCAGACTTGATCACAACTGATCATGTGGAGAGATTTGGCCCTACTGGGCTTCAGGTGAGATGTGAATGCTATCTAGGAAACTAACCCAATGTTTCTTGTCTTGTGATTGCCATTTCTACACGAACCTCTCTCCTCTGAGCTATGATAAAGGTAAGGAGAAAAAGCATCTTCTCTTCTCTACAGCTCACCACCTTGGCAATGGTGAGAGAAGGGAAATCTATGGGTGTTTGACCATCCCTAGAATAGCAAGATGGTCCTCCAGGATTGGTCAGGAATCCATGAATTGTTTAGTCACTTACAAACCTAGGAATCTTCCTAAACAGGAAATCCTAAGGTGATGAACTTGAAACAGAAAGTGTATATTCAGAAGATCTGGTTTCTGTACCAAATACACTGCTTTATTCTGTGCACTGGCTGTTTCTATCTGCATTGTTTCAAAAGGTTCATGTGCTTCATTGCACCACAACTGGATTTATATTCTCTAGCTTCTGACTGATATTTTAACTTTATTTTCCCAAGAGATAGTGATTATATGTTACCACTATTGACTGAAATGGGAAGTTTGGAGACTGGATAGAACTATTTAATATCGGCATTTCCTGATAATGTTCTATCCATATAACTCAGGTTAGTTTTTCTGAGGTCAAAGTTGGTTAGCTAATATCATCAAGCCAGCATATATGCATGATAATATTGGTTATTTTGTTAAACAAGGGGTAAAGCTTAAAAAACACCTCTTTTTGAGAACATTTGAGGAATCTGACTTTTAATTCTGAGGCTAACCCTTTTATATTTCTTATTCCCTTTTACTAGGGCTAAACATAGGAAGAAGTCTGCCTGGTGAACAGCAATAGCACTTAGACTTATATACTGCTTTACATCCCTCTCTAAGCAGTTTACAGTCAGCATATTGCCCCAACAATCTGGCTCCTCATTTTGCTGACTGCAGAATGATGGAAGGCTGAGTCAACCTTGAGCCAGTGCGGATCGAACTGCCGAACTGCAGGCAGCAGAAGTAGCCTGCAGTACTGCATTCGAACCTCTGCGCCACCGCTTGGTTAACTGAAAAAAAAAATCCCAACTATAAAAAGCTAGTATATTAGGAATAAAGGTTTTTTTCCCAGCAAACTAGGTTTTTTTACACACAGGGAATTTAAAAATTGCCGGGCAGGAAGCTCATATGCACACAATCCTCTGTTTATAATATAAAGTGACGCACTTCAAGCACTGTTAATATGTGATTGTTCTCCGATGTCTCATTTGGTTGAAAAGCAGAAATATCATGAAAAGGCTAGTCCTAAATTCAAACCTATTCCCTCTCGCCCTTCATTTAAAACGAATAGCTGGGAGGCGAGGAAACCCAAAGGTTCAGCATATGATTTATACAGAGCTCAGAATATTGGTGGTTAAATGCTGTTTTCCTCATTCTTTGCTCGGTATTAAAGCATCTGTAAAACTTGGCCAGAAATCTAATGAGAATATGTTCTTTCCACGGGATTCCTGGCATTCTGTTTTAAAGTCCCAGCTGGTGACACTAACAAGCATAGCATCATGCCATTGGTATTCTGATATATTTTGGTTCTTGGTCCTGGCAAGGGAGGAAATGGTTGCATTATTTTCTATTGGGAGATGGGGAATCCATATTATTTTGTACTTGGCGGTAAGCAGACGGCCAAAGAAAAGGGCTAGTTTTCCCAGACTGGAGAGGCCAGATTTAATAACTTCAGCAGAGATGCAAATGGAGAACGGTTTGCCATGTTTATTTGTATAATATCTGGCATCTTATGTAAAATATATAAAGAACGGTAGTTGGAATTGGGTATGTCTAGTTTAATGAAAAGAAGGACTTGAGGCAGGGGTGGGCTACTACGGATTCACCCGGGTTTGGGAGAACCCATAGCTAACGTTATGGCCAGCTTGGAGAACCTGAAAATCCCACCCCTGGCTGGCCCCACCCACCATGCTCTGCTCCTGCCACCCCACCACACCCCTCCCAGGAGTCTCCACATGGCCACTTTTGGATGTGAGGTAAGCGCAGGGCCCGCACTAGGGAAAATGGGTCTCCCAGAAGGCCTCCAGAGCCCAGGGAGGCAGTTTTTACCCTCCCAGAATCTCAAGGAAAGCTTCTGGAGCCTGGGAAAGGCAAACATGCCTCCCCCCCACTGGGGTGCAGGAGGCTGACTAGGTCCCGTCCACCATGGCCACATCCACCCAGCAACCAAGCAGAGAACCCGTTGCTGAAATTTTTGAAGCCCACCCCGACTAGAGATGACATGAGAGCAGTGTTCCAATATCTCAGAGCTTGCCACAAAGAAGAGAGAGTCAAGCTATTCTCCACAGCAGGACAAGAAGCAATGGATGGAAACCAATCAAGGAGAGAAGCAACCTAGAACTAAAAAGAAAATTCTTGATAATTAGAACAATTAATCAGTTGAATAGCTTGCCTTCAGAAGTTGTGAATGCTGTTAACGCTGGAGATTTTTAAAGAAGAGATTGGACAAGAGATCGAAATGGTAGAGGGCTTCCTGCCTAAGTAGGGGGTTGGACTTGAAGACCTCCAAGGTCTCTTCCAACTCTGTTATTGTATGCTATTCTGTGAGTGTAAAAGCATATAGAAGACTTTACCTGCTGTTCCCCAAACACATTTGATCTAATCCAGCAGTTTATGGGATGCGGTGCCAAGGAACAGATCAAATACATAAATCAAATAGAGTATTTGCAATGTTGAATGGCTTGCCAATTCAAAGCATTACTTTTAAATCTCTTTTATTTAATGACCTATCTACGTTTATGCAATTACTACTTAGAAGCCTTCCACATGATTAGGAATACATACCTGTCACCCAAACTTTTATTATTGTAGGCATTTTGGAGTTCATCTTTTTGAGGTTTTTAACTGTAAATCATCTCCTCTATAAATCCCACATAGCAGCCTATTTGGAACAATATTAATATGTCCTTTGCCCAGAATTGCTAGAATGAGGAGTATCTTGGAGATTTAATGGGTGGATATAGGTATGGGTAGATATTCAATGTAGCCATAATGTCCTTTGCTTCTTCCTTTGTCAGTTGCTTTCAGGTGTTTTAATTTACCAATATTCACACGGATCATGGCAAAACACAATGAGCATTTCATTAAATGTGGGTGCAGTTAATTTATTTTTTTCACTATATTCCTCTCCTCACATTGGTAAATGCATATGTACCGTGTTTTCCCCAAAATAAGACATGGTCTTATTTTCTTTTAAACCCCCCCCCCCCCAAAATAAGCACTTTGCCTTATTTTCAGGGAGGTCTTATTATTTTTGAGGTGCAGGAAGTGGTGAGCGTGGTCACCTCATGGCTGCTGCTGTGTTGCAATATTTTCAGGGAGGGCTTATTTTCAGGTGAGGGCTTATTTTAGGACATGTGCTCAAAAGCCCAATTGGGCTTATTTTCCAGAGAGGTCTTACTTTTGGGGAAACAGGGTAGATCAAGTGGGTAGTGGGCTGCACACACAGACAAATGTTTTATTTTTATTTATTTATTTATTTTATTAAATTTATACCCCGCCCTTCTCCTTGTTAGGACCCAGGGCGGCGCACAGGCATTATTAAAACCACAAAATATAATATCAATTAAAATATATTAAATTACTAGACCCGTGCTAAAAACCCATGTTAAAACCATACCAAATTAATTTATTTTTAAAAAGTCAGAAGTAGGGGCTATCCTAGGCCAGCTTGTTGGAATAGATACGTCTTAAGACGTTGGCGGAAGAGGCGGAGGACCGAGATAGTGCGAAGGTCGGGGGGTAGGTCGTTCTAGAGGGCCGGGCCCGCCACAGAGAAGGCCCTTCCCCTGGGTGTCGCCAACCGGCATTGCCCCGCTGACCGCACCCGGAGAAGACCCTCTCTGTGGCAGCAGATCGGACGAAGGGATGTATGGGGCAGGAGGCGGTCTCGTATATAGCTAGGCCCCGAGCCATGGAGCGATTTAAAGATGGTCGTCAGCAGCTTGAAGCGCACTCGAAAGGCCACAGGCAGCCAGTGCAGCTCGCGCAGGAGAGGTGTTACATGGATTTGCCTTGAGGCATGTAGAGAGCGTTACAGTAATCCAGCCGGGATGTCACGAGCGCTTGAGTGACTGTGCGAAGGGCTCCCCGGTCCAGTAAGGGGCACAACTGGCGTATCAGGCATACCTGATAGAACGCCCCCCTGGCCACGGCCGTCACATGGTCCTCCATGGACAGCCGGGAATCCAGGAGGACGCCCAAGTTGTGCGCCCTCTCCACAGGGGCCAGTTGTTCGCCCCCGATGGCCAGTGTTGGACTTATCTGGCTGAACTGGGGTGCCGGAAACCACAGCCACTCGGTCTTGGATGGGTTGAGCTTGAGTTTGTTACTACCCATCCAGAGTTATAGTTGATCATAATGGCCATGCAAAGTCTTTAATTAATTGGTAGACAACGATTTGCTCTCATTTCTTATTTCCACACTACTGTTCTCCTGCTTTCATATTTCTTGAGTCCCACTAGGGAGGCCATCAATGGGTCCTAACAAGGAGTCCTAACAAGGAGAAGGGCGGGGTATAAATAAATTTAATAAAATAAAAATGGAAAAGTTACACCCACAGCATACAATAAATGTTTCTGGTCTGCAGGTACTGGTATCTCCATCTCTCCCTCTTTGGGATACCCCGAAAAGAATGTGGAAGTTCCTCCCATTAGTCTGCACTGATCTACCTCATTTATTATTATTTTGAGTCTAGTCATACATTACTTTTCTGTTTCTAGTAGCACCATCATTCCCCTCTTATTTCTCTGTATGTTCGATCAGTGCTTGAAGAACCTGAAAGCAAACTATGGTATGATTTTTACTATCCCTACAATGGGCATATTATTATCATCGTTGTGGTGGTGGTCAGCCTTGATTTCACATATCCTAATAGGCAAGCGTGCAACTTAATGAGCATCTTAATTATACTCCTTAATCACACAGATAAAAGGAACAGAGTGCTGCTCTAAAGCTAGCGCAGTCCTTGGATATGAAAGGTGCCTGGACTCTACAATTATGTCATTCACACCAACATTACAAAGGGAGGAAAATTCAAATGACAAATTTGGAACAATGGAATTATTTATTTATTTATGTTTATTCTTTATTTATTCTTTACTAGCCGTTCCCAGCCACACGTTGCTGTGGCCCAGTCTGGTTAAATGGCCAACCAATCTGTGTGTAGATCTACACCTGCACACACAAACAGGTACACACAACCACCGTATAACCCCCAACCTACCTACCTACTCCCTTTCTCCCTCTCTCCCTCTACCTACATACCTACTGCATTTCTCCCTCCCTCTCTCTATCCCTATAGCTGCCTACCCACCTACCTACTGTATTTCTCCTTGAATCTTATGGACAGAGTATGTTATGTCATAAAGGATGACATAATACCTGTGGCCCACTGCTCTCTCTGTATCCATCTATCTATTTTTTTTACAATTTTTTACATTTCCGTTGCATGTACCTGGCACAGGTGTGACTACACAATCTATCTATATATATATCATTGGTGCCGTATTTGAAAGGAATGTTGTGTGAAAATTTGGAAGCGATCGGTGCCGTACTTTCAGAGATTAGCAGTTTTGAACAAACTCGTTACATTTTTATTTATATAGATTGGCCAAGTGTGATTGGACACCCAAGGAATTTGTCTTTGGTGCATATGCTCTCAGTGCACGTAAAAGAAAAGATACATTCATCACGAATCATAAGGTACAACACTTAATGATAGTCATATGGTCCAACTAAGCAATCAAATCATACTAGAAAACAATCAATATAAATCGTAAGGATACAAGCAACAAAGTTACAATCATGCAGACATAAGTGGGAAGAGATGGGTGGTAGGAACAATGAGAAAATTATAGTAATAGTAATGCAGCCTTAGTAAATAGTTAGACAGTGGTGAGGGAATTATTTGTTTAGCAGAGTGATGACCTTCAGGAAAAAACTATTCTTGTGTCTAGTTGTCTTGGTGTGCAGTGCTCTATAGCGTCATTTTGAGGGTAGGACCTGAAACAATTTGTCCAGGATGCGAGAGGTCTGTAAATATTTTCATGGACCTCTTTTTGACTCATGCAGAGTACAGGTCCTCAATGGAAGGCAGATTGGTAGTAATTGGGTTTTTTCCCCTGCAGTTCTGATTATCCTCTGAAGTCCGTGTCTGTCTTGTTGGGTTGCAGAACCAAACCAGACAGTTATAGAGGTGCAGATGACAGACTCAATCATTCCTCTGTAGAACTGTATCAGCAGCTTCTTGGGCAGTTTGAGCTTTCTGAGCTTTAGGTGTTACTTTAGAAGTGGTTACAAAATGAGAAACTGGCTGAGCTTAGTGAACGCTTAACGTAAGAACATTTTGATAACAGTTCCAAAATTAAGGAGCTGGACTTCGTAGCAATGACACCATTGGAGACAAAGGATTAAATTAGTTAAAACTTTGTGATTCTCCTTTATTATGTGTATTATGATGGTGTGATCATGTATCTTGTATCGTCATGATCTTGTACCGTCATGCCACAATACACCAGTGCCCTCCCACAGGGAGGGCCTCCTCAGAGTGCTGTCTGCCAGACAATGCCGGCTGGCGGCCCCCAGGGGAAGAGCCTTCTCTGTGGCAGGCCCCGCCCTCTGGAATGATCTGCCCCCCTGACCTTCGTACAATCATGGACCTGCGCCTCTTCCACCAGACATTAAAAACACACTTGTTTCATGCGGCCGGCGTGGCATAGTTTTTAGAATCTTTAGTAAGGGTTTTAAATCTAATTTTAGCACGGGGTGTTAAATTTAATCTATTTTTATTCTATTTGTACTGTATTTATTGTTACTGCTTTTACTACTTCCTGTGCACCGCCCTGAGTCCCGTCAGGGAGATAGGGCGGTATACAAATGCAATAAAACTAAACTAACTAAACCATCCTAACACAACCGGCAGATTCAATAGACACCTCTGAATGCTCTTAATGGAAACCCCTTCCAAGGAAAACTTGACCAACCATTTCATTTTGGGGGTCTTGCTTTTGCAACAGATATTTGTGAGAGTACAAGAGTTTATTACCATGTTCTGATGATCTGTTGCTATTGTTTTCTCCTCTGTGTTCAGTTTCAACCTGTAATTAATTGTTATGTTTTATTGATATCTGTAATTATCTTAATGTATTTTTCACTCATTTCAGCACTGCCCTAAGGGCCTATTTAAAAAGGAAGTCTGCAGCAGGGTAGGAATAGAAATAAATAAACAAACAAACACTTCTAAATGTCATTGAATGAACTAATTATGCCCAAATGGCCCAAAACAATTTAACTCCAGTAAGTATGTGAAGAAAGGGCTCCAGACAAGAAGAATTTAACCATTCATTAGATTAATCAGAATAAAAAGATGGGAAGCGTACATGAAACTATCACAACATCAGTGGCATCAGCTAACAGATGTTGCGCTAGTCGAAAAACAAAACTGCACAGAATGTCATTTTCATCAATGGGTTTGTGAATTTCAGAAGTTGTGCACTTTTAAAAGGTGTTAGCAGTTTTTACTATTAACTGTTTTTTACTATTCAGCAGTGAACCATGTTGTGAGTGCTGGAATGTTGCTCCCCTAAAAGACTCGCCCCACCCACTTTTGAAAAGGACTAGAGAAGATGAGGGAATTTTATCTAAAAAACACAGAGCCATCTGTTTTTAACTCTGAACATGTAAGAAATCCCATCAGACCAATTGAACAGACACTGTGATGCACAGGTTCTACTTAGATCTGGAGTTAGAAGCAAATGGCTCAAACATGTTTCTTGGCTTCCAAGGATTTTTTGTGCACAGTACAAATAATTAGACTTTGGCTTTCCATCGCAATGCAATGAAATCTTCTCAAGGGCATGGGTCCTAAAGGATCACAACTCCCTCAAAGAATTGAATATTTTGTAAGGGCTGTCCATCATAAGCAGTGTCTCTATTTTCTTCTTCTTCAGCATTTGCAATGTGAATTTGTTGTCAGAATCATCCTTCTGGATCAGCCCAAGGTCCACCTTATAGAAATTAGGGAGGGAGGAAGGGAAGGATGGAGGGAGGGAGGGGGAGAAAGAGGAGAGAGAGACACACACACACAGAGAGACAGGGAGGGATGGAGAGAGAGAGAGAGAGAGAGAGAGAGAGAGATCCTATTGAATCTCCACTAGCTTTTTTACTGTTTTACTTTTTTAGCAGATATCACAGTCTTTTTTAGAAGCGATGGGGAGAAGAAACTAACTCCTTAATTGTTCAGTTTCTGTATATCATGTCCCCAAGTAAACATATAAACTGTAGGATTTGACAACTGGGCACTAAAATTTGCTTCCTTGCAATAAAACTAGACACAAGGGCAGTTTCCCCCTCATGCCATCACTCTGCTAAACAACGAATTCCACAACACTGTCAAACTATCTAGTAAGGCTGTATTACTATTATTTTTCTCATCTTTCCTATTAGCTGTCTCCTCATCTTCTTATGGCTCTAACTTTGTAGCTTGCATCTTATGATTTATATTGTTTATTTAATATCCTAGTATGATTTATGTTGATTGCTTATTTAGTATCCTGTGACTATCACTGAGTGTTGTATGTTAAGATTTATGATGAATGTGTTTTTATGATGACTATGATCATGGTTTATCACTTATTAAAGTATGTACACTGAGAGCTTAAGCACCCGAGACAAATTCATTATGTGTCCAACCTCACTTGGCCAATAAAGAATTATTCTATTCTATTCTATTCTATTCTATTCTATTCTATTCCTATTCCTATTCCTATTCCACGCTATGCTGTGCTATTCCAAATACCAGTGTGAAAAAGGCACTTTGGCTTTTTTTTTGCTACAAAATGAGTAATTGTAGGTATCACTTTTTTTTTAAAAAAAAGGAGATGTAAATGGTCCATTTTGGAAATGCCGATATATATATAAGAGGAGTGGGCAACATTGTAATTGGTTTTCTGCCCAGCAGGCAGGCTGTGGGAGACTTCTAGTGACGAAGTGAACACATTTTGGACCATCCTTTAAAGTTTTGCCAATATTTTGCCTTCCAGAAGTTCTGTGCATTCATTTCTAAGCCTTTTTGGCATCTTTTGTAATACGTCGCCAGAAGAAATCAGTAGTTTTGTTGAGAGAATTTGAGTGGTGAAGTTCTCTGGAGATCAAATGTGGGGTGCCAGGGGACCATAACTGTCCCATGGACCATCCATTCTGAGCTACAAAATGGTAATTCTTTTTTTTAAGAGTCCTCATTTTATTTCTCAAAAGAAGAAGGTCTTTGCTACTTTAGGTATGTTGTGCTCATCAAACAGGGCATTTAGTCAAAGAACTCTAAGGCAAAATGACGAGACCTGGGCAGTGGGAGGAAAACAACCATTTTTTGACCAAAGAAGATGCCATTCAACTGTCACCAGATACTGCTGACCTGCTAACAATGATGTCACATCAGAACACAAGTCTCACTAAGTGAGTTCTCTTGACGGACAACCGAGGCTCACAATTCGCTTTCACCCACCACTTGCAAAAGAATGTGGCGAATTCAAATTTCTAGTGATGTGCATGGACTGGTCAGTTCAGATCCATCTTGAGCATGGAAATTGACTGGATGATTTTGGGTCCTTCTTCGTCTCTCTCCACCCACCCTTTTTATCAGGGAAAGGGTGAGTGCAGAGGAATTGCAGAAAGTCATGTTAAAAAAAACTACGCTGTCCTCCTGGAGGGGAAGAGAAATATAAATTTAACAAAGAGAAAGAGGGAGAGGGGGAGAGAGAGAGGGGGGGGGGAGAGGGAGAGGGAGAGGGAGATATTAACTCAGTGTGTGTTTATTCCTTATATACCTGCCTAATAGTATCTGATAGTATTAATTGGCCAAATTAAAAATCTGGCGGAATGGACCGCATATTTAAAATGGATGGCTGAACAAAGCGATCGTTTGTCGGTGTTCTCTGTGGCATTGTTAGCAAGACTAACACAAATGCACAGGAAAACGAATAGCTCCAGTTGTCATGGATACAGTCCTGGTGAGGGGTGCATGTTTGCTTGCTACCCTGCCTCTTGGCGCTTCTCCCCACACCATTTTCCCCCTCTCTCTTTCTGTTTTCTCATCCGATCCAAAACATTGTGAGAGGGGATGTTTTGTTACATGGACAATGAAGCAATGCATGAAGATTGATCCGCAATTAGGAGCAAATTATGAGCATAAGTTACACCATGACACAAAGCACATTCTGCTCACTTTTTCTGTGGTTAACGTGTGATGAGCAGACGAGTGAAACTAATTGTGAATTACAGGCATATCCTAGTGGGGAGTGTTTTCTGGAACATAGTCTAGAACAGGGGTCCCCAACCTTTGCAAATTTAAGTCTGAAGGACTTCAGCAAAGCTGGCTGGAGAATTCTGGGAGCTGAAGTCCTTCAGACTTAAAGTTGTAAAGGTTGGGGACCCCTGGTCTAGAACACAGGAAGTGTTCCCCAATTTGGAAAAGCTTTCCTTCCTTCCTTCCTTCCTTCCTTCCTTCCTTCCTTCCTTCCTTCCTGATATATTTAGCTATGCATGATAAATATTATATAAAGACAATCCTTCACTCACCCCTATATTAAATATAAATACATATTTATCTGGTCCACTAACCTTCCCCCCCAGAGCCTTAATGATTTCACTACTGCTTGCATCTCCTTTCCCCCTGGAAAAGGAAGCAAAAGAAAATTGGGATCACAAAGGGATGGGAGATTTCAAAAGAGAGAAAAATGTTTTTTTAAGTGTGAAAGGAAGCAATCCTGAGCCTAGTATTTGGTTGCACTGTGTTTCCTCCCTATCTGTTTCATGATAGAAGAGTTTAATCTATTAAAAGTTGCAACCGTTCAGGATTCAGAACTGTGAAAGATGGCATGATAAAGTCTTCTCCACTGGCCAAATTGGCTTGAAAACCTAGCATGTGACGGAGAACGCTTATAAAAAAAATGGTTGGTGAGTATTTGATGCCACATTGTATGAATATCCATGATAGAACATTTATAATGATTCTAGCCCTAAAGCCATACACAAACAAAATATTGAATAAAAGTATTACACACACACACACCACATGTGTTTGTAAGAGAAAGGGGAGGGAAAAGCCTAATGGAATCTAAAATTAATTAAGAATAGACAGTAGTTTCTAAAATAAATCCAAGAAGCATCCTATTGCAATTCCAACCCTAAATTAATGGTATAGGTCACAGGGCTCTGCAAAGTTGGCTCTTTTAAGACTGGCGGACTTCAACTCCCAGAATTCCCCAGCCAGCATAGCTGGCTGGGGAATTCTGGGAGTTGAAGTCCGCCAGTCTTAAAAGAGCCAACTTTGCAGACTCCTGGTATAGGATATTACACAAATGGCTAGTACAAAACCAGATGACTTGAAAGGTTATTTTTGAGACCTGGACTCAGAGTAGAAGCACTAAATAGAAATCACACTCCCTAGCTGGAAATTCCTATAAGTCAGGATTGTATATATGCAATACTTCTTTTATTCAGTATTTTGTTTGTGTGTGGCCTTACAGGCCAATTTCTCCTGTAATCACTTCGATCTGAATGGAATATCTAAAGCAGGAGTGCAGACTTCACTGCACCGTGACATTTCGATGTTACAATTGTGAAACCTTTTGGTGTGGTTTCTAGTGATTTTGGAATGGGAGCAGCCACAATTGATACTTTAAATTAATCTTAAAACAAAATATCCGGCTGGGAAATGAGAGAGTAACAGGTTAGAATAAGTTTATAGTACAATGGAAGGCACCCCGATCCCATATGGATTTACTTGTATCTTCAGAGTAGATGGAGGTCTATGACGAAACCATTTTAAATTAAAATACAGATCAAGATTATTCCCTTGCTGATTCCAAGGGTTTTAATTTATTTTGTGGCAGGGATTATGTCAGATATGAGATAAGATTAGGCTAGACACATTTCTCTTCCTCACAGGTTCACTGTGATAATAACCTGATTATGTTTCATCTCCATTACAAGATCCAGAGGTATGTCTTTGAGGCAGCCATTCCTCCTTCTTTCTTACTAAGAATTGCATTCTTGGTAATTAAATCATGCCATCATGCCACAAAGGGAACCTTGATAGGCAGGCAACCATCCCTGGTCACAACTTCGCGCAGCCAAGAAATCAGAGCCTGCTAAGAATCATTCTTTGGTCTGCTTTCTGAGACCATCTTTCTTGCATTATGGCCACCGACTGCAAACTTATATGGACATTGTTTATGGCACCCCTGTTAGCCTCGCTTGGCCTCAATCTGATTCTCCAGATATTACTTAGGAGTCCTCCTGATTTCAATGAAACCTAAGGAGCTACTTCACAAATCATTTCTTAAGCTCTGGCTCAGACAGGCATCATAATAAAAAGCTTAGCCCTTTAAATGACAAAGAAACTTCCCACTGCTGCACACTCCTGATTTATTAGAAATGATTCAAAGGGCTCTATTGCCCTTGCTTTTGCTTTAATCTAATCTCTAGAGCCTTTTCCTCACCGTTTCAAAACTTTTGCATTCATTCACAAGCAGTCTGTGAAGGGCTCTTTGTCACCAACATAGCTGGGCTGGTAGTTAAGGTGCCAGGCTAGAGAGCTGGAGACTGGGCCATGAAAGCTGACTTTGGGTTTATCACTTTTTCTCTCAGCCCAACTCACTTCACAGGGTTGTTGTTGTTGTGGGGAATATAGGAGGAGGATAGAGTATGAGGAGTTCTGTCCCACAGGCTGAATCTCCACCACCACCACCACCACCACCACACACTTGGCTTGGTGAATCGGTTGCTTCCTGCAAATGTCCCCTCTCAACATCTCACCTATAAGCTCTCTTGGGAGGGGCCACTCAGCAACCACCTGGTTCTAATCATGGCCTACGAGCCTGCCTCTGATGTAACTGCTGCCTCCATTTCTCAGCCCTGCATAATCTAGCATCAGGGACAAACTGCCTCTGATCCCTCCACTACTCCATGCCTCAGGCGACTCCTGGTGGCCAAGCAGCCTCTCTGCTTTCTGCTCTGAACCTGAGCACTCCCCAACGTCTCCCTCCTCTTCCAGGGCCGACTCATAGGACTCTTCGCTAGAAGAGTCCATCAGCAGCCCATCCGGAGCCGGCTGGGTCACAACAATGAGGTATCGATTTATTTAGTTATTTTTGTCTTTTAATCACCCCATAATCCCTTGCATTGTGGTGGAGTCGGGGCAACTGAATGAAGCTGAGTGTTTATTGGCTGGATGCCCTTCCTGAACTTCGCATTGGTGACAGGAAGGGCATCTGGCCAGTAAATGTTCAGCTCCACCCCAATGCAAGACATTATTGGGTCCCAATGCAAGAGATTATGGGGTCATAAAAGACAAAAAGAGAGAGAAAGAAAGCATGAGGTATGTTCATGACCACTTTGAATTATTTATAAAAATAATAAGGGTAGGAAATAAATAAAATAAACATGAGAAGTCAGCAGGGAGCAGTTCAGGACAAATTATGGTTCTCATGTTTTCCTTGCTGGTAACATATGACCCAGTGGTGGAATTTAAAAAAATTAACTACTGGTTCTGTGGGCGCGGCTTGGTGGGTGTGGCAGGGGAAGGATCCTGCAAAATCTCCATTCTCACACCACTCCTGAGGCCAGCCAGAGGTGGTATTTGCCTGTTCTCTGAACTACTCAAAATTTCTGCTACTGGTTCTCCAGAACCTGTCAGAACCTGCTGAATTTCACCCCTGATTGGACCCCCTCATACAAAAGAGTATTCATAGTCCTCTATCTAAGCTTACTGTCTACAATTTGGGAAGGAAAGAGTGAATATTTTTAGGCCTCAATATTCAAGATTTTGCCAGACTGATCTTTCTTTGTCAATCAAATCATTCATTCTAGAAGTCCATGTTCCATGATGATCTAACTTTAGCTGATTGGAAAAACTGAGTTCAGGGTTGTAGTGTATGGGTATGACCTTCAGCGCTTTCATGCTTTGGAGGGAGGAAATCACCAATGAAGAGGGTCTTAGAAGGGCTTGAAATTTACTCTTGGATGTTTTTTGAATTCCATCCATAGGTCTAGTCTAGAAAGCCTCACTGTTTGCATCTTTCTTTCTACTTTATTTATTTATTTATTTATTTATTTATTAAATTTATACCCCGCCCTTCTCCTTGTTAGGACCCAGGGCGGCGCACAGGGATGTTAAAATACATACAAAATATATAAAATATATGAAATTTAAAATACTTATTCTAATAAATAAACCCTGCGCTAAAAACCGAATTAAAATCCCAAGTTTAAAAACTATCTAATAGTCAGTATGGAGGTTACGCTAGGCCGGCTAGATGAAATAGGTGTGTCTTCAGACACTTGCGGAAGAGGTGGAGGTCGGAGATGGTGCGGAGTTCAGGGGGTAAGTCGTTCCAGAGGGCTGGGCCCGCCTCAGAGAAGGCTCTCCCCCTGGGTGTCGCCAGTCGGCATTGTCCAGCCGACGGCACCCTGAGGAGGCCCTCTCTGTGGGAGCGTATCGGTCTGAGGGATGTATGGGGCAGGAGGCGGTCTCGCATATAACTAGGCCCCGAGCCATGGAGCGCTTTAAAGATGGTCGTTAAAACCTTGAAGCGCACCCGAAAGACCACAGGAAGCCAGTGCAGCTCGCGCAGGATAGGTGTTATATGGAAGTGTCTAGGCGCTCCCGTAATTACCCGCGCGGCTGCGTTCTGGACTAGCTGCAGCTTTCGGGTGCACCTCAAGGGGAGCCCCATGTAGAGAGCATTACAGTAGTCGAGTCGAGAGACGAGTGCTTGAGTGACTGTGCGTAAGGACTGCAATATCTACAAATAAAAGGTTTTGTGCAGAGGCATCCGATTTTGGCAACATTAAGACTTGTGGATTTCAACTCCCAGAATTCCCCAGCCAGCATGGGAATTCTGGGAGTTGAAGTCCACATGTCGTAAAGTTATCAAGGTCAGATGGCCCTGCAAAAAATCTCAATCAAGAATTCAACACAGCAGCTCCTTGGTGTGGGAAGTATATAGAACAGCTATTAATTCCAAGCAGTCACCGCTTAACCTTCTAATTTTGATTAAAATAGGTTGCCATCCATTTACTGGAGATTAAATTTATACTTTGGTGATTTCTCTTACATCAATTAGGAAAAGTAAATCTTTTCTGGAGAAATTGCACTAGCCCTCCACCTGAATACTAGCTTAACCTACTCTGTGACTCTCATTCATCACCCCAAAATAGTGCCAGGCTGTGTGGGGGTGTCCTTAAATGTAACCCTTTCAAATGTAACAATTCATATTCAATTACCGGCACATGATTCATGGATTTTACCATCCATGCATTCTGTGCTATACATCACAAGCAAGCAAATCACCATTCTGTGTGGCTAAGCCCTAAACAGCTGGCACAGCTTTGTCATTCATAACACTCGAGTTATGAGATCCCTATTCCGACGCTACAGTGGAGCCTGTCTTGTGTTGGTTCATATCCCAAAGATCAACCGTCTCAGCCACTCCATAAATCACGGCATTTAAATTGGCTGGCCTTCATTCATCATGATATCGGTGACAGCAAGATTTCCCCAAACTTTTAAGTGTATGGAAACGGTGACCCTTGAATGATGCTAATTCCCACAAAGAGATTTTTTTAACTTTCTGAAAGCTAAACATGGATTCTGGGGGCCCCCATTGCTTCTTACATATGATGTCCTTTCTGTGCAACATTTCCTCAAAAATGAAGGATATTTGTCACATATTGTTCCGTGCTTCTATCCTGGAGGGGTGATAAAATACTCCCCACTGTCTTCGCTCAGCTCTTGAGAATGAAAAAGAGAGCTGTCACCTCAAGAAACCGAATGAGACTGACTGCTGTGCAGGCTGGCTTCTTATTGCTGACACATCCGATCAATTAATAGGAGAAACAACCATCCTGGATTTGACCCGTCGGTGTTTAATTTAGTTTTTGGCAAATGGAGATAGATAAAACAAAGGCAACAGACCTTTCCCAAATTTGTTAGCTCTATTGTGCAACAAAAAGCAAGATTTGGAGCCCATGAAGTGATTACACTATTTACACAGTCATGATGTTAACCCACCAATCCATCAGCAGGGTTGGAGGGTAAATACAGATAATCTTCACTTAATGACTGTTTGTTCAGTGACCATTTAAAATGGCAACAGCTCTGAATGAATGCTATTTATCTCCCCAAAGTTAAAGTTAGGTCCCCAAAGTTATGGCTATTGCAGCACTCCTGTGGCCATAGGATCAAAGTTCAGGCACTTAGTTGTTCACCCACACTTTTAACCACAATAACCCTAACCCTCCTATCTTACTCCAACTTTGCCCTTTTGGCTGCCCTGCACAGGGGGATTCCTTGGTGGCATTGGCAGTGTTGAGAGGTACGGGAACTTCAGCAGTCTCAGCTGGCCACAACCACTGCCAAGGGTCGTCTGTTCTCCGGATCACATGTGCTGTTCTTGCAATGCTTCAAAAAGCTTTCCAAAAGCTTATGAGGTCTTCCAAAGGACTAAGCGTATGAAACACATGATTTAGAGAAGAGGAGACACTTGTTCTGACTGAGGCTTCCCAAGAGCATGAAGCAAACTCCTTGTCCCAACAAAAAACCCTTTTATTAATTTACTGTGTGTTCTGCTCATTCACATCCAGCGAAGTCTTTCAAGGGAGGATTTACAGTCACAGACCTTATCTGGCTTGGAGAGCTGACGGGCTGATATCTGCAAAACTTGGCAAAGAGTCTCGGAGAGTCACGAACCAATTAAGTGAACTAATTGTCTCCTGCAAACTCCACTCCCCTTTCGCTCCTCTTTTATTTCATCTGGGAGGAGCTATTCATTGTCCACTTGTGGCCTTACTCCCAAGTCAACCCCTGTTCTTTAGCTGTTCCCTTCGTCTGGCAACTCTGCGCATGCGCACACTGGAAACAGTTTCCAGCTGTTCATCTGCCTTACTGATGTCTGCCTTTGAAGGCAGCTGGTAACTGGAATATGGCTCTGATCCCCTCTCTGCCTCCGACACAGAGCTGTCATCAGAACCTTCCCCAGACTCCAGGACTGGCCCATATTCTTCCCCAACCTCCTCACAGTCCGAATCTGCTGCTAGCTCCCCTGGCTGCTCACAGGCCACAACTGTTCTTGCTGTTTTCTTGTGAGGTTCTCCTGCTTGAGGACAGGGTTGGACTAGAAGACTTCTTCTGACTCTATTCTGATTATTTTAGGTTACAGAAGGCTTCAGAAGGCTTCCATAGCATCCTGAGGATGATGCATGTTATTTTAAGATTCGTGTGAGCTGCCTTGGGAAGATGGCTGGCATAGACAGCAGCTGTCTGACATAGTGCCAGACCAAACATACCTCCTTGCAGGAGGAGGAAAATTGGGAAGATCACTGGGTGCAACAGGGCCATTGGAGGACAGGGTTGTGGCGATGGCCATAGCCCTGGGGTGGCTGACTGTGGCTTGGGACTTCAGGCGGCACTCAGTGGTATTGCTCAGTGGTATTGCTGACAGCAAAAGGGCTGAAGTAGAGATCCAGGACTGGTGGCAGCTGGCCTAGACTGTTGCAAGGCCGCAAGCCTATACTTCAGCCACAGTACTGCCAAGGAGTGTTACCAAAAGGACAGAGTTGGGGTGGAGATAAGAGAGTGAGGAGAGTTCAGAGAAGGCAGGAGAGGAAATCCCTTACTTTTATGAGCTTTGAGAGAGTGAGAGACCAAGCTAGGAATAGTTTGGATTGGGGTGGGTCCTCCCCTAATGACTTGTTGGATTACGTTAACGATGGCAACCTGAAGCTTTATGATTGCATTGTTTAACCACTGGTGGCACAGTGATTAAAGTGCAGTATTGCAGGCGAACTCTGCCCACAGCCTGAAGTTCAACCCTGACAAGGCTCAAGGTTGACTCAGCCTTCCTTTTCCCGAAGTCAGTAAAAATGAGGACCCAGAAAATGCTTATATTTACAGTGAGTAAAACTCTATGGAGCAGTATATAAGACTAGATGTTATTGCTATTGTTTAGTGGGGGAAATCTGTTCCAAATTACAAATGTAACTGCCTATATTATTAAATCCTGATGTTGAAACGCTTTCTACTTGTAAGTAAGGGAGTCCTGAAGCATGGAATTACATTCTGCTTTTCTGTAAAGACACTTGCTACCAACTCTTCTTCTTCTTATCTACTTCCTCATCAGATACAAAAAGTGCAACTTCTTGGCGGATAAATATCTCCAGAGAAACTCCTGCTGTTGCAGAGTTGTATTTGTAGCCTGTAGAATTCATTTGCTTTTGACAGTACAGTAGACAAAGGAACATTACAGATTTGTTTTCACCATGCGTGTTATGTAGAATTTTGTATTATATATTGTGTTTTCTTTTACATATGGGTCTATGACCTGTAAAAAATGTGACTGATTTCTCTGACAAGTTGGCCCATGATAAACCACTACACATTTACCTTTCTATTCTCCTTATCTCCTGTGTGGTAAAACTCAGCGTGTTGACAAGTGGCTGTGTTGGGTGGAAAGCAGTAGATAAATCAAGTGAAGATGAGATCGAATTTTTGATTGGGGAAAGAGATCCTGTTTTACATTAAAAAAAGTATCCTCTGTATATTGTTGGTAACCATTTACAACACAATGGCATGGTTATATAGCCACTCTTTCCCCGCTAAATAGTCGCCATTGATTTGGCTCCTTAAATTTTCTGGCCTTGAACCTTAGGAGAAATTGTTTTAGGCTTCATCATTTGTCTGTACACTGTTATATGCTGCAAATCTTGTGGCTGATGTTCATTTCCGTACTTTCTGTCTCTTAATTTATGACTATGTAAGATCCTGGAACTTCATTTATTTAATCTCCTTTGGGATAGTGATATGTTTTGAAGCCATATGTGGAAAAAATGTGTGTGCTGAAGTTTTCAGTGGTGTTGCATTCTTTTCATAACTAAAAAATGCCATTAATTTAATCATTGCATTTTTCAACTCGGTGACCTATATTGTGGATTATTGCTCCCGTATGTTTACTAGAAATATGGAAATGCATTTATTCCCAATAGGTTGTTGTCATTCTACCAAACTAAATTGGAATTATTGAAACAGGAGTAGATACACTGACTTAGATTCTTGTTTTTGAAGTGTGCTCCTGATATCTAAAAAGGGTTTCTAAACTTTTTCAGAATTAATTCATCTGAGCCATTGTGTTCAAATGGACTATGTAGAAGCCATTGTGTAGGGAAACTCTTACTTGACTATACACTATATATATGAAATGTGTGTGTGTGTGTGTGTGTGTGTGTTAGGTTTTTGAGCTGATCAATAAAACCTAACACACATATTAAAAAAGTACACAACGGAACTAATAGCTTTCTAGATGGTCTCTGGTGATGAGCCGAAAGGCAGAATAGGAAAGCAGTATGTGTCCTCCCTTAATTAGGGCTTAACATGGTGTTGTGACACAAACATATATATATAGGATATATATATGTGTGTGTGTGTGTGTGTGTGTGTGTGTCTGTATGTGTGTGTGTGTGTATATGTGTGTGTGTGTGTTAGTTTTTATGAGCTGATCAATAAATAAATCAGAGAGACTAGTATAGATCTATTTCGAGCTTTTTAGCTCTCATCAGCTAGCCATACCCTTACTGTGATTCACACTGGGGCTGTATTGCATATCAGGCAAGAGCCTTTAGCCATTCAGCCAGCCGGGCTCTTCCATTGCATCAGCTGAGACAGGAGGATTAGTATCTATAATTATTCCACTTATTATTGCCTGATATGCAATACAGCCCCGGTGTGAATCCCAGTAAGGGTACGGCTAGCTGATGAGAGCTAAAAAGCTCGAAATAGATCTATCCTAGTCTCTCTGATTTATTTATTGATCAGCTCAAAAACGTAACACACATATAAAAAAATTACACAATGGAATTCATGGCTTTCTGTCTAGATGGTCTCTGGTGATGAGCCGAAAGGCAGAAAAGGAAAAGCAGTGTGCTTCCTCCCTTAATTGGGGCCCTAACAGGGTGAAATGGAAACAATTATATATATAGATAATTGTTTCCACAACTTCCTGTAAGGGCCCCAATTAAGGGAGGAGACATGCTGTTTCCCTCTCTGCCTGTCAGCTCATCACCAGAGACCATCTAGACAGAGAATCATTTTTTAGTTACGTTGTGTAATATTTTTTTTAGATATGTGATCTATCTTGGTCTCTCAAATTTAAATTTATTGATCAGCTCATAAAAATTCCCAAATATATATCTATATATCTATATATCTATATATCTATATATCTATATCTATATCATCTATATCTATATCTATATCTATATCTATATCTATATCTATATCTATATCTATATCTATCGATCTATCTATCTATCTATCTATCTATCTATCTATCTATCTATCTATCTATCTATCTATCTATGTAATTGTTTCACAACAACCTGTTATTATTAGGCCCCAATTAAAGGGAGGAGACATACTGTTTCCCTTACTGCCCATCGGCTCATCGCTAGAGACCATTCAAACAGCAAGCCAAGAATTACGTTGTATAATATTTTAGATATGTGTGTTAGTTTTATGAGCTGATCAATAAATTAAATTAGAAGAGATCAGGATAGATCTATTTCGAGCTTATTAGCTCTCATCAGCTGGCCATACCCCTTACTGGGATTCGAACCGGGGCTATGTTGCATGCAAGGCGAGGAACCTCACACTTAAGCCAAACCAGTTCCCCTATTACATCAGCTTAGTCAGGGTATATTAGTATAGGTAATTGTTTCACAACAACCTGTTATTATTAGGCCCCAATTAAAGGGAGGAGACATACTGTTTCCCTTACTGCCAATCGGCTCATCGCTAGAGACCATCCAAACAGCAAGCCAAGAATTACGAGAGCTAATAAGCTCGAAATATTTTTTTATTTATTTTATTTTATTAAATTTATACCCCGCCCTTCTCCTTGTTAGGACCCAGGGCGGCGCACAGGGATGTTAAAATACATACAAAATATATAAAATATATGAAATTTAAAATACTTATTCTAATAAATAAGCCCTGCGCTAAAAACCGAATTAAAATCCCAAGTTTAAAAACTATCTAATAGTCAGTATGGAGGTTACGCTAGGCCAGCTAGATGAAATAGGTGTGTCTTCAGACACTTGCGGAAGATGCGGAGGTCGGAGATGGTGCGGAGTTCAGGGGGTAAGTTGCTCCAGAGGGCTGGGCCCGCCACAGAGAAGGCTCTCCCCCTGGGTGTCGCCAGTCGGCATTGTCCAGCCGACGGCACCCTGAGGAGGCCCTCTCTGTGGGAGCGTATCGGTCTGAGGGATATATGGGGCAGGAGGCGGTCTTGCATATAACTAGGCCCCGAGCCATGGAGCGCTTTAAAGATGGTCGTTAAAACCTTGAAGCGCACCCGAAAGACCACAGGAAGCTAGTGCAGCTCGCGCAGGATAGGTGTTATGTGGGAGTGTCTAGGCGCTCCCGTAATCATCCACGCGGCTGCATTCTGGACTAGCTGCAGCTTTCGGGTGCACCTCAAGGGAAGCCCCATGTAGAGAGCATTACAGTAGTCGAGTCGAGAGGTGACGAGTGCTTGAGTGACTGGTCGTAAGGCACCCCGGTCCAGTAAGGGGCGCAATTGGCGCATCAGGCGAACCTGATGAAACGCCCCCCTGGCCACGGCTGCCATATGATCTTCCATAGACAGCCGGGAATCCAGGAGGACACCCAAATTGCACGCCCTCTCCATGGGGGCGGGTGTTTCGCCCCCAATGGCCAGAGTTGGAATAATCTGGCTGAACCGGGGCGCCGGAAGCCACAGCCACTCAGTCTTGGATGGGTTGAGCTTGAGTTTGTTACCACCCATCCAGATCCGTACGGCTTCCAAGCACCGGGACGTAACCTCGACGGCATCGTTGGTGTGGTCTGGGGTGGATATGTACAACTGAGTATCATCAGCATACAGATGATATCCCACCCCAAAACCACGGATGATCTCACCCAGCGGCTTCATATATGTATTGAATAGGAGGGGCGAGAGGACCGACCCCTGAGGAACCCCACATATGAGGGGTCTCAAGGCCGACCTCTGCCCCCCTGTCAACACATATTGCGACCGACCAGAGAGGTAGGACGAGAACCACCGCAAAACGGTGCCTCCCAGCCCCAACCCCCCCAATCGGCGCAATAGGATACCATGGTCGATGGTATCAAAAGCCGCTGAGAGGTCTAATAGGACTAGGATAGAGGAATATCCTCTATCCCGCGCCCTCCAGAGATCATCAACCAACGTGACCAATGCCATCTCGGTGCTGTGCCCAGGTCGGAAGCCGGATTGGCGCGGGTCTAGATAATCAACTTCCTCCAAGTGTCGCGGAAACTGTTGAGCCACCACACTCTCAACAACCTTCACTAGAAAGTGGAGGTTGGAGACGGGACGATAGTTCTCTAATAATGCTGGATCCAGGGACGGCTTCTTGAGGAGGGGCCTTACTACTGCCTCTTTCAAGACGGCAGGCAAGGACCCCTCACTCAAAGATGCATTGACAATGCCCTGGAGCCAGCGTCATGTCGTCTCCCAGGATGCCAGTACAAGCCAGGAGGGACATGGGTCCAATAAACATGTGGTAGCCCTAAGTCTCTTTGACAACTTGTCCATATCCTCGGTGGTAACCAAATCAAACTCCTCCCAAGATGGTGTCACAAGAACAGCCTCGGCCCCCTCGACTGGGCCACTGTCGATGGAGGGTAGCTCGTTCCGAATCTGAGTGATTTTCTCCTGCAGATAAATCCCAAATTCCTATGCTCGACCCTGTAAAGGGGCTTCCTGCGGCCTCTGTTGAAGGAGGGAGCGGGTCACCCCAAACAGGGCGGCAGGGCGGTTATCTGCGGATGCAATAAGAGTGGCACAATACTCACGTTTGGCCACTCCTATCGCCACTAAGTAAGTCCTAATATGGTCTCTCACTAGTGTTCGGTCGGCTTCGGAGCGAGAAGATCTCAATCTGCTCTCTAGGCGTCTCTTGTGGCGCTTCATCCCCCTAAGCCCCTCGGTAAACCAAGGAGCCCAGGTGGTTCGTCGCCGCAAGAGAGGCCGCAAGGGCGCGACTCGGTCCAAGGCCCCCGTGGCCGCACTTAACCATGCGGCCACTAGGTCCTCAGTCGAGTCGCGGGGCAAGTCCACAGGAATTGGCCCAAGCTCCCTTTGGAACCTTATCGGGTCCATCAGGAGCCTGGGGCGGAACCATATAGGAATGTCCGGTTCCGCCTCCACGCAGTGAGGTGCGGCGATCAGAAAGTCGAGCCGAAGTAGATCTATCCTGGTCTCTTCTAATTTAATTTATTGATCAGCTCATAAAACTAACACACATATCTAAAATATTATACAACGTAATTCTTGGCTTGCTGTTTGGATGGTCTCTAGCGATGAGCCGATGGGCAGTAAGGGAAACAGTATGTCTCCTCCCTTTAATTGGGGCCTAATAATAACAGGTTGTTGTGAAACAATTACCTATACTAATATACCCTGTCTAAGCTGATGTAATAGGGGAACTGGTTTGGCTTAAGTGTGAGGTTTGGCTTAAGTGTGCATGCAACATAGCCCCGGTTCAAATCCCAGTAAGGGGTATGGCCAGCTGATGAGAGCTAATAAGCTCGAAATAGATCTATCCTGGTCTCTTCTAATTTAATTTATTGATCAGCTCATAAAACTAACATATATATATATATATTTATATACACACACACATATATACGTGTGTTACGTTTTTGAGCTGATCAATAAATAAGTCAGGAAGACTAGTATAGATCTATTTCGAGCTTTTTAGCTCTCATCAGCTAGCTACACCCTTACTGGGATTCGAACCGGGGCTGTATTACATGCCAGGCGAGAGTCTTGCCATTAAGCCAGCTCGGTTCTCTACTTGTCAGCTGAGACAGGAGGATAGTTATATATAATTGTTTCCACAACACCCTGTTAGGGCCCCAATTAAGGGAGTAAGCATACTGTTTCCTTTTCTGCCTTTCGGCTCATCACCAGAGACCATCTAGACAGAAAGCCATGAATTCCATTGTGTAATTTGTTTATATGTGTGTTACGTTTTTGAGGCTTAATGGCAAGGCTGGCTTAATGGCAAGGCTCTCGCCTGGCATGTAAGAAAGCCCCGGTTCGAATCACAATAAGGGTATGTCTAGCTGATGAGAGCTAAAAAGCTTGAAATAGATCTATCCTAGTCTCCCTGACTTATTTATTGATCAGCTCAAAAATGAGTTCCATTGTGTACTTTTTTATATGTGTGTTAGGTTTTTGAGCTGATCAATAAATAAACCAGGGAGACTAGTATAGCTCTATTTCAAGCTTTTTAGCTCTCATCAGCTAGCCATACCCTTACTAGGATTTGAACTGGGGCTGTTAACTGGGTGTTGTGACACAAGTATATACTTATCCTCCTGTCTCAGCTGATCAGGAAGAGAACCTGGTGGCATAATGGCTTAGGTTTCTGCTTAACAGGTAAGACAGCCCTGGGTCAAATCTCAGTAAGGGTATGACTAGCTGATGAGAGCCAAAAAGCTTTCTATCTAGGTGGTCTCTGGTGATGCGCCGAAAGGCAGAAAAGGAAAGCAGTATATGTCCTCCCTTAATTGGGGCTTAACAGGGTGTTGTGACACAAGTATATACTTATCCTCCTGTCTCAGCTGATCAGGAAGAGAGCCTGGTGGCATAATCCTCCGCACCATCTCCGACCTCCGCCTCTTCCGCAAGTGTCTGAAGACACACCTATTTCATCTAGCCGGCCTAGCGTAATCTCCATACTGACTATTAGATAGTTTTTAAACTTGGGATTTTAATTCGGTTTTTAGCGCAGGGTTTATTTATTAGAATAAGTATTTTAAATTTCATATATTTTATATATTTTGTATGTATTTTAACATCCCTGTGCGCCGCCCTGGGTCCTAACAAGGAGAAGGGCGGGGTATAAATTTAATAAAATAAATAAATAAATAAATAATGGCTAAGGTTTCTGCCTAACATGTAATACAGCCCCGGTTCAAATCCCAGTAAGGGTATGGCTAGCTAATGAGAGCTAAAAAGCTCAAAATAGATCTATACTAGTCTCCCTGACTTATTTATTGATCAGCTCAAAAACCTAACACACACACACACACACACACACATACTTATATATATATATGATGATCTCTGGGTTGAGTCGAAAGGCAGAGAAGGATTACAGTTTGTCTCCTCCCTTAAAGGGGCCCATAACAGGAGTTGTGAAAATATTCTCTCATTAAAGAGTCCTGTAATGGTTGATGTAATCAGGGAAGCAGGATAGCTCAAGGCATAAAAAGCCTTGCCTGATATGCTGGAGAGTGCCGGTTCAAATCCCAGTAGAAGGAGTATGGCCAGCTGAAGAGGGCTAACAAGCCCGAAATGGATCCATCCTGGTCTCTTATTTATTAATCAGCCCTTAAAAATCTAACACACACATATATATAAATGGGTGTGTGTGTGTGTGTGTGTGTGTGTGTGTGTGTGTGTATGTTCCAGCATAACTCTGGTATGCCAGAGGTGGGTTGCTCCCGGTTTGGCCTCAATCAGGTGAACCGGTAGTAGCAGTGATGGGAGACTCTGCCCACTGCCCTGACACTTATTTGCATGCTCAGAAGCATTGTGCACGTGTGTGAGTGCATGCCCAGGGATGCCCAAACCAGTAGTAAAAAAAAAAATTGGCAACCCACCACTGTGAAATGCCTCAAGAAATTTCAACCAAACATGGCACACAGATGACTTACTCTCTGGAAACAAATACTGTGGGGAGTAAGACACTCTAACACCTCTTGGGGTGTGCGTTGTATTAAAATACAATCTGTTGTGCCTTCAAATGGTTTCTACCATACTGCCGTAAAATGGCTTCTACTGTACAGCTCAGTGGAGTTGCCATGGTAACAGCTTCACAGTACTCTACAAGAGGGCTCCCTCTGGTAAGGGGAAAAATCCAACATTAGGAATAATTCTGTATTAGACAGGATTACGATAAATAAATACCCAGGCAATGCTGGGTTAGCAGCTAGTTAATAAAAAAGCCTCTGTTACTAATGGGTTTGAATCGGATCAATTTTTGCCCTCAAGATTTGGCAGTGCTGCTAAAAAAAATTGAGTCATAATTGTTCCAGAAAGAGCTACTTAAGTTATTCTTGTCAGAATCATCCATACTACTTTTCTATGTCATAATTTTTAGGAGAGTCAAGATTAGTTCCCACTCATAGATGTCTGATTAGATTTTTATCCTGCTTTTATTAGTTTATAAATAGCTCAAAGGAGTGAACATACCTACTCTTTCCTCCCATTTTCTCCACAATAACTCTGTAAGCAGGATTGGATTGAGAGTGACTGGGCCAAAGTCACCCAGCTAGATTTCATGACTCAGGTGGGACTAGAACTCACAGTCTCCAGGTGATAGGCCCAAAGTCACCCGACTGGCTTTCATGCCTAAGATAGGACTAATAATCACTGTAACCCTACACCAGCGGTCTGCAAAGTCGGCTCTTTTAAGACTGGTGGACTTCAACTCCCAGAATTCCCCAGCCAGCTGGGGAACTCTGGGAGTTGAAGTCCACCAGTCTTAAAAGAGCAGACTTTGCAGACCCCTGCCCTACACCAAACTGACTAATGTCATGAATGGAATTGATGCGATTCAGTTCAATTTCAATTCATTTGTCATTATTACCTCATGGAAACAATGTAACTCACATACTGTGCATTCATTGCCGCTAACATGAATGATAGACAGGGTGTTATTTGCGTCATTTGCACAATGAGGTTTTGAACCACAGTATCACACACACACACACCCCACCTATCCCCATGTGCTTCTCTTGCTAGGTTGCAAATCCTGAGTTGAGGGAAGCCTTGGAAACATGCGTGGGTGAATGGACAGTGTTCTGTCTGTGGCTGATTATTATGGTGGCTCCATTCTACATTACAGTCAATCAATCATTGTGGACATGGATAAAATTAGCATTAAGGCTATCTACTAAATTGTGGGTAGCTTTTTTGGTGCTTTTCATGTAGCGCATAATCAAATAGAAATAGGTACTTAGAAGCAAAAACAATATTGAATTCCTTATTCCAGGTAGTTTCAAGAGATAATATACAATTTGAATATAATTATGGGTTCTGTGACTGCACTGTACAGTACTGTACCATTTTCTCTCTGTCTAGAGTTAAGGAGACTGAAGAACTTTATAAAACCTACTCACTTCAAAACATCCTTCTCTAAAGGTATCTTTATTACCAAGACATCTTGTTATTGCAAAACAAAGTGATAATAACTAAAAGTGTATTGAATTATAGGTTATCAACAAAAATACTGTCTTGGGTATAACTAAAGTACATTTCCAAAGGCTTTCTAGGAATTACTTTTATTCCTCCTCCTCCTCTTCTTCCTCTTCCTCCTCCCTTCCTCCAACTTTCTCAGATTAAAGTTGCTCCTTGAGAACTTCAGTTGCCCAATATGGTCTTCCTTCCATCTTTCTCTCTTTTGCCCAGGCATTAAATAGTTTGCATTTTTTATTTTCTATTGCATTGTGATGGTTCTTGTCTCCTAGCTGATTTTATAGCTAAGGTCAGCTCTTCATTTTTATGTTATTTCTATTTGCATTATTGGCTTATTAGGCATTTTCAAAAACATGCAAATATGAGTAGCTAAATAGATATTTCCATGGGAAGGTAACAGCATTCCATGTGCCTTTGGCATATAGACATGCGGGCCACATGACCACATAAATATCTTCGGACAATGCTGGCTCCTTGGCTAAGAAACAGAGATGAACATCACCCCCTAGAGTCAGACACAACTGGACAGGGGAAACCTTTACCTTTATATATAGTAAAGAAATAAAACCTCTCTCCCTGTGACTGCCTAGAGCTATACGAATATTAGAGAGCAGTTGCGATGAGTGCTGGCATTCCCTGAAAATTTCTCAGCACAAACAAGTTTTATCATGTAGCCATGTCTCTTTCTTTTTCTCATCTAAAGGAACAGCATTTTAAGCTCAGAGAATGTACACTGAGAGATGCAGTGTCTCAGTGGCTAAGACACTGAGCTTGTTGATCAGAAAGCTCGGCAGTTTAGCGGTTCGAATCCCTAGTGCCACATAACAGAGTGAGCTCCCATTACTTGTCCCAGCTTCTGCCAACCTAGCAGTTCCTAGGTCAGGGACAATAGCACCTGTTCTTAAAGGTAGGCAGTAGTAATTGCACAGACATTATTATCAATTCTTGTTATAGTACTATTTGCAACACTTTATCATAATCTGGAGAGGGACGCAGTGGCTCAGTGGCTAAGACGCTGAGCTTGTCAACCAGAAAAGTCGACAGTTTTGTGGTTCAAATCCCTAGCACCTCATAACGAAGTGAGCTCCCGTTACTTGTCCCAGCTTCTGCCAACCTAGCAGTTTGAAAGCATGTAAAAATGCAAGTAGAAAAATAGGGACCACCTTGGTGGGAAGGTAACAGAGTTTTGTGTGCCTTTGGCATTTAGTCGTACCGGCCACATGACCATGAAAACGTCTTCGAACAGTGCTGGCTTTTTGGCTTTGAAACAGAGATGAGCACCGCCCTCTAGAGTTGGGAATGACTAGCACATATATGTGAGGGGAACCTTTACCTTTTCATGTACACTATTTTCATAAATCTAAAATGATGATGATTCAGACTTGCAGGAAAGAAGTAAGAAAAGACCAGAGCTAGTTTATTTTGTGGGAGGGTGGGCATTTATTTTGGAATGAGGAGGTATGCATGGTTGAAAAAAAGATTATAGCCTTTAATTTCTCTATATGTAAATATTCCTGAGAATATTTATGTATACGGAAGTTTTTTATGGCTGCCCAACTCATGTGACTGTGACTCCAGGTGGCACAGGTCAATAAAATCAAAGGCAAGTCCAAATTACAATTAAATCCGATGTCGACAAGAACAAGCAAAAGTGGACATACTAATAACATACCATCAGAGACACATTCCATCATTTAAGACAGGAATACGATACAAGTGGAAGGAGGCAGAAAACTTTGCCTCATCCAAGATGAAGGGATGATGAATTAAAAACTTGTCAGGCAGAGAGAGAGAGAGAGAGAGAAATACTAAGTCTTGTTTATTAATTTTTTGATAAGTTTACTAAGTTTTATTTTAACTATAGGTAATAGCTCCTCTGTCAAAAGATTGAAGCAGAAAGAGAAGGAAAAGTTTTGTTTCTGCTGTAGTGTGAGTAACATCTGTTTTGTTTCTTCTCCAGCTCTGGCCCAACACCTGGAGAACAAGCTACACTTCATTCCTGCTTCCATTGTTTACAGGTGTGACATCTTTTAGTGTTTAAATAAACATGGGCCAGAGGAGGGCAGGTGTTAATAGAAAGCCATCAGCTGTCTGTGCTTGTTTGGAAAATAACTTCCAAGAACTCTTGTGCAACAGAGATAAGCATTTTCGAGATACCGCTAAAACCTGAGAGTGAATAATAATAGCGAAAGGACCTCTAGGTGGCTGGTTGGTTAATGAAATTAAAATTCTGAAAGGGATAAAAGTGCCTAGAAAAGTTTGCATTGTCTCTCTCACACAAGGCACCCTGGTCTATTTCCTAACATATATTTTATAAGCAAGGATTTCTGTCACATCATAATATATGAGAGCGACGAATGGCTGCTGTGGCTGATTACACACCAAAGCATTCAATCATTCACAAATGGCTGTTCATTTCCAATACACAAAGAGGCAATGGAGAGTGCAGTTGTGTTAGCATATCCATCTTTTCTACAAGTGTGTGTTGCTTGGGTATGAATGAAAGCGAAGCAGACGATCTCGTTTGCTGTACTTGAAAAAAACAAAAGACGGCTCCAGAAGGTCTTCGTTTCCCATCTTCCACTCCATCAATTGATGGTTGGGAAATCTGCATATTCAAACCAGGTCTCCTGCGATTGTCAGGCAAAATCTTCAGCCTTTTCAATAGGCCCCTGTTTTCTATTAATCACAACTGTGGACACTGAAATCAGAATACAATTTATATTCATCTGAACCAATGAGGTGTAAGAAGCAGCAGTGGGGATGCTAATAGAGTTCAGCATTTGTTGGCAAGGAAACTTTCTATTGATTTTGTGGCAGTCCTCACCCCTCCCCCTTCTAATGTGCCATATAGAGTTCAAGAGTGATAATAGAAAACATTCTTCTTTACAAGAATGAAAATGAGTTGATATTGGCTAAAATGGAAGGAGAGAACTACAACTGAGATCAAGTTTCTGAAAAGAGTTCCCACACAAAAATCCATAAACCAACACCACCACCCCCACAAAAAAAGACAATTTTCCAGCCCTTTAATTCAGGGGTCTCCAACCCTTGCAACTTTAAGTCTGAAGGACTTCCTTCAGACTTAAAGTTGCAAAGGTTGGAGACCCCTGCTTTAATTCATTAATTACCATCTATCCTAGACAGTGATGCATTTCTGGGTGTTGAATGGATGTACATGTTAATAAAGTATTATATAATAATAAAAGAAAAAGAAAACTATAAATACTGTTAATAAAGGCATAAACGGAACTGGAAAACCACCCGAGCAGCATCGGCATTGACAAATTCATTTTCAGTCAATGCAAAAGGTGGGTTTACTTAGGAAAACTTGCATCCTGCAACAATATCTGTGACACCATCAATATTCACATGCGCCTATCCCAGGTCCATCAAAAAAACTCAATAGACAGACAAATATGCCAAATTCAGCCTGAACATCTGGCTGACTCTGTGATGAACCATAAAGACATAAAAGAAACTGGAGCACCACTTGAACACCATTGGCATTGACAAATATACCCTCAGTCAATTGCAAAAAGGCAGCTTTCCTCAGAACAGCTTACATCCTGCAACAATTCCTGTAACGAAATATCAACATCTGCCTATCTCAGTTCCTTGCGAAAGACTTGATAGGTGGGAAAAGTGCCAAATCCAGCCTGAACATCTAGCTTACTATGCAACAAACCATAATATAAAAGGGATCATAAGAAGTTGGGGAGCAGGACTACAAGCTCCCCAATGCTAGGAGAAGGACATTGACTAGAAGGTGGTTGGGGAAAAATACTTTCCTTCCCCCAATATTCCAGAACCCATATATCCCTGTTGAGCTAAGCCATCATCACTGCAAAGTACAACTCATGAAGAAGTATTGGGGAATTTCTCCTGCTTATGTGTGTGTGAGAAATGTGTGAGAAGAAGCCCCTAATTTCAAGCGGAAAATTCTCCACTTATTTTTGGCAATTCTTGTAAGAAGAACAGCATTCTCCGACCTCCGCCTCTTCCGCAAGTGTCTAAAGACACATTTGTTCCATCTAGCCGGCCTAGCGTAACCTCCATTACTGACTTTTAGATAGTTTTAAATCTGGGGATTTTTAATTTGGTTTTAGCGCAGGATTTTATTTTATTGAATAAGTTTTTAAAAGTTTTATATGGTTTTTGTATGTTTTTTAATATTCCTGTGCGCCGCCCTGAGTCCGTTTGGAGAAGGGCGGGGTATAAATTGAATAAAATGAAAGGAAATGAAATGAAGTTCTCATGGACGAGTGTGCAGAATTCTTGTGATCGTTCGGTGGCCAAAAGTAAGTTCATGCACCCTGCCACTGTACTCTTCTTCTCAGAACAACTTCCCATGTTTCCATAAATCCGAAGGCAACCCGTCATGCAGGAATGGCTCCTAAGTGGCTCTTTTAAACCCAGTGTGCGGGGAGGCAGGCAGAGAAGTTGCAAAGTCATGGAAAGGCTGTACAGAAACATTGCCTAAAGCTTCAGAACAATGCCCTAGGCATGAAAACATTCCCAGAAGAGATTCAGAATAAATGCAAACTGTCCTGAGAATAAGATACAAAAAAGAAAGAAAGACAACAAAGCTAAGGGGAACTTGTACTGCTGTTTTTCACAATACTGACTATAAGGATAGAAACAGAGTGATATTGATCTAGAGCAGTGTTTCTCAACCTTGGCAACTTGAAGATGTCCGGACTTCAACTCCCAGAATTCCCCAGCCAACACTGCTCTAGAGAGAGGCAACTAGTATAGATAGTCCTTGAATTACAATTGTAATGGGGTCTGCCTGTGATGGTTGTACGTCTCACCCGATTTTATGACATTTGTTAAGCAACTAATAACTTGTTATGTGGGCAGTTTCCCACCCACCCCCAAAAGGCAAAACTGCGATATTTTAACAAAATTATTGTAAAATGCAGTCATGTGACTGTGGGACCATTGGGGGAGGGGGGAACTGTCAGAACTTTGCATCCAGGCCCAAAGTAACCCCAAGTTAAATTTGTTGTAACTTTGAATAGCGGCTAGGTAACCAGTCATAAATGTAGGACTACTCATATCTTCCATTTGATTACCGCTCCAATTTTCCTAGGCTTCTGTCCATATTAATAGCGCATATGGCTGTTGCAATAGGAACACTCCAAAGATACTAGGTTTTGCAATAATGGTGAATATCTGTAGCTCAGGTGTAGGATGAAGGTAAAAGTTCATTCCCTGAAGGGATGAGTTCCGGCTGCCACTACTGGCAGTTCGCTCAGGGACACACTACGCGCACATGCGCAGTACTAAAAAAATAGCTTCTGCGCATGCACAGAAGCAAAAAACAAGACGGCGGGGCCTTCAGCACCACCGAGAGAACCGGTTCAGGGGCATGGCAGGCTGAGTTACTACCTACTCGGCTGAACCAGTAGGAACCCACCTCTGGTTCTGTGTGCTTGTGGGTTGGTTTCCGAATGTTTTGTTACCAGGCTACGTAACATCTTTAACAGAGTTTAGGAGATGTCAGAAGACCCTCACTTGACACACCCATATCTGAAGCCCATATAAACAGAACACTGACACTGACACCCCCTAAACTCTGCTGAAGGTGTTACCTAGCCTCGTAATGAAACATTCAGAAACCAACCCACAAGCTGGGAGAACGAATCTTCACCCTCATATCGGGTCTTGTTTCTCTCTGCTACGGTTTAAATTGTAGAAGCTTTGGAATGACTCTACACATTCTTGAACTTGGGTGGTTGTCCCAAGGGAAGGTCTATTTTCACATCATCTTGACAGGGTTGCTGTAAGTGCACTGTTGCTTTAGGAAAGCAATTCTTGTAGCGGCAGGTGGAAATTTTTCATGTCTTCCTGGAGAAAGGAACATTTCAAAGGAAAAGGGGGGAGGGTAAATCCTAATGTAATTTGAAATAAATCAAGAAAATGTTGGGGAAGGAGGAGAGGGAAGAAAATCCCTTCCTTTTTTAAAAAAAAAATATTTCGACCACAACAGAATATATGTTAGCAGTTTGAAATATTGCAAGAAATTGCAGAGCTTGTTTGTTAGGGATGCATACACAAGTCCTAATTAAAAGCTTTGATTTGATCTGGCTAATAAATCGGATTTGGAAGACTGAATCAAGACCACAAGTTGGATCTATTAACTGGAACCCTCCCCACCCTCAATTTTGTCTATATATAGAAATAGTCAAGTGTTTGGAAGAAATCTGATTTTAATCGAAAACCTTTTTTTTTTCATTTTGTAGATTCACCTTTGAGATATAATGTCCGTCAAAACTCCACGTCAAAACTCTAAAACAATTGAGTTGAGCAAGAAAAAAAAAGAGAGAAGAATATTTATGAGTTTATGGATATTGCAGAAGACTTGACAAGAGATCTGAAAGGGAATCACTAATCAAGATAGTGACACTAAAGTATCTTGCTCTGGATTTTAACATTACCTCCTAGGTCATATCTCAGACTTACAATTTCCTATTGTTTTTTCTAGGTTATCATTATTAATCCATAGTCACTAGCCATTCTTAAAAATTGCCCCATTATATATTAAAGGAATCTAAGTCTTCTTTATAAGCATGGCCTTGAGATGCTCTATTATTAAAAGGCATTTGGAGAGGTATTCAGGATGGTAAACCTGGCCTCTTCACTTCTGCCATTGCCTTAATTCCCCAAATCAGAAACAGAATTGAACATGATCCTTTTGATCCAGGCAATAATGGCCAAAAAGGCGCAGAAATTCAATAGAGTCAGAAATGTATTTTCTCAAGTGCATCTCTCCTCTTTCTCTGTAGAGCCTTCAGCTTTCTCACAAACAGGAATGAAGGAGAAATTCATTTAGTTCCCATTTTAGTGTCAGTATACATGCTTTTGCCCTTTTGAACTAATACATAAATAAAAGCGGCTCGCTTTTGAAATCCATCTCATTCAGGATTTTGCAGCTCGTTTTGTAAATTTAAAATAACTCGACACAAACATACAGAAGCAACAGGGCAAAATATACAAGCGAGGGAAAGTACTCTGGCATTTGAGATCTACTGCTTAATTCTGGAAGTGAGGCCTGGAACAGAGCCAATTCCAGGGCAAGGGAACCTCCTCTGTCCCAGAACATAATGGCCAGTCAACTTACAGCTTCAACATCTCTTGGCTAAGGCGGATGTGCTGGGTCACAATTTGTTGACCATGTTTTGCTAGCCATCCCGATTGTCCTAGAAATGCACCATCAAAGTGTCACTTGGAACCAGAGCTAAGTGCTGTTTGAGGTAATAGCTTTGCCCTTGGAGACCTGTGGTTCTTGGGCTGTGGTAACATAGCTAAACGTGTGAGGTCAAAATAAAGACATGACATCAATAAAAATAAACAGCTGCATGCCTGAAGGGTAGCTAATCATTTTTTCTTGAGGTAATAGGTCTCCCTTACAAGAGAAAAAAATCAGAAATAGATCTTAAGGAATAAAATGGCAAATTCTCGAGTAAGTAAATACATTTTCTCCTTTTTGGAGTTTACAATTGACTATCAAGTAGGAGGGCAAAGTTCTAATAGGAGACCATCAAACAGAACATGCGTGCTAAATTATATAATCAATTAAACAGTCTTGGTTGACAAAGAAATCTATTTCCTCTCAGCCTTTATTTCTAAGCCTTCGATAAATTCTAATGTGAGAGCTTGGAACTTTTCCACGTTAAAAATAAATAAATGAACGGTGGCACAACTGTGAATTAATTTCTGCCACCAAAACAGCTGGATGAAAAAGAGCTTTCTATTGCATTAAGTTGCAAAATCCCACCCAACAGGACCATGTAATCAACAGAAATGAAGTGAATGTAATGGACATAGAATGGACGTCTTATAATTAAACCAGATTGCCAATTAGATTGCTTTACCTGAGCTTCTCACTGGGGCATATAAAAGGCTCCCATTGGTTGGAATGAATTGTGAAGACAAAAGACTAGAGAACTGGACCATAAATGCTGGAGAAATTACTACAGCAACCCAGAGTCACGCAATCTTCTTCCTAAGACTTTGATATTTCCCCCCCCCCCCCAATTCTTTAATTCTGATTTAAATTCTTAACAAATGTGAAAGACAATGTTTTCATCTGGAGTGGGGTGAGGTGGGGGAGATAGCTTTGTATTAAGATGACATGATATGTATTAGTAATTGCTGCTGGATTGAGTGGGTTACTAATGAAGTTAGCTTGCTGAAGAAGAAGAATCTGTCTAGGAATAGAAAGCATTTGAAAAGTTTTTGAGGCCCATGGTGGATCTATCCAATGGTGGGAAAAATTGTTCTATTACAACTTCTGTGGGTGTGGCTTGGTGGGCGGAGCAGGGGAAGGATTCTGCAAAATCCCCATTTCCTCCCAATCAGCTGGGACTCGGGAGGCAGAGAATAGATGGGGGCGGGGACAGTCAGAGATGATATTTACTGGTTCTCTGAATTACTCAAAATTTCTGCTACTAGTTTTCCAGAACTGGTCAGAACCTGCTGAATACCACCTCTAGATCTATCCCAAATATGGTTGTGACAGGCATGGAATCATGTAGTGAATGTTTTTAGAGGTGTACAAAATGGATGGGAAGGATCTTTATAGGCTAAAGGTAGCAAACATATAAAAGCAATTGGTTTGATCCTAGAAAATGGACTTAGATGTGACTAGCAAGGAATTAGGTTGGAATCATGCTTTCTACAGACACAGCCATATGTTGACCCTTTGAGATAGTGACCCAAGGAGAGAACAAAGCCACCAAGAAATTGAGCTTGAAAGGATCAAGAGTAGCAGGTTAAAGATCTTTGGCTATCCTTAAGTTGCCCGCACTTGTGTGAAATGGCAAACTGAAATTATAATAAGCAAATGTAAGATATTATTAGAAAATGTCCAGTTGCATTCAACTATTCAGTGCTGTATTTGCAGATTAGGCTATCTTTGGAATATGTAGAGCCAAAATTTTGGGGTGTCTGCCTTTTGTTTTGCAAGATTCTGAGGGATAAGAGATCAGGTGAGAAGCTTAAGACTCACTGTCCCATATGTTCAACTGGATTTTCAAATAGGCAGGATCAAGTACTAAATCAGTACCTAAATCTGGATGCAAAGGTGACCTGGTTGCAACATCTATCACTGCATTGATCCCTAGGTGTTAATTTGGCTGATTTGGCTGGCTAGGCAAGCCAAATCACCATTCTCACTTCCTCTCACATCACTTTATGTGCATCCCTACCAATGCTGCATGATTGGTGGAAGAAGATGACCGTCCCAGATAGGAGTGTATTAATCTTTATTCAAGAGTACCTTAACCCTACACTCCATTTGGCCCTGAAGAGCTTCAAAATTCTAAACTGGGCAAAAAAATGTGATCCTGCCTACTCAAGAGACATCACATTACTATTGGCCAGACCCTGAAAGAACAAAAACATGTTTACACATGGCATTGGCCAAATGAAGACTCTCTAGCCTTCACTTAAAATGATAGAGAACTTGGAATAAGTGAATAGAAATAACTTAACTTAATTACTGATTTCTTGAACAAATATATCCTGCTAGAATCCAATAGCCAGACAAACAAACAGTTTACGGTGAGTTCTCCTATGCTATTATTGCCACCATCAACGCTACCATTGACCCTTGAGAAGGATGGCCTTGCCATATATTTGATTTCTGGTATAAGATTTTGGTTGACTCCTAATAAATATGTGTTGCATATTCCTACTATTTCTCAGAAAGGTTCTCATGAACTCTCATGAGCAGTAAAGTATGGGTTTATTTAGTCAGGCACATCTATATTCAGGCAATAGTACTCAAAGCCTTTGAGTCCTTGGTTTTATGAGTCTTTCCAGCTGGATCGTCTTTCTTGTGTCTAAATACACATTACACTTCTGAATCAGTTGTTAAAATATAAAGCACACATTTACCTATAGATAATCAGTATATTTGAGTTCTTCTGAAGAAGTACATGCTTGTTAGATGATTAGGAAATGCATGTATAGTAACATCAACAGCGGATGCGTTCGTTTTCTTTGATAGACTTTGATAGTTGACAACATGCACACTAAAATAAACAATGGGAAACTCAGAATCCAGTGGGACTTCCAAGCACACATCCATAACATTGAAACCACAATTAACTTTGATTGACACTTTGTTAACATAGACAAGATTTGAATATTAATATTGTATGCAAAAAGTTGGAACAGCAATGAAATACTGACAATGGAAAATTAGATTATAAAATCAATTAAATTTGAAGAAATGGCCAAGCAATGGCAGAGAAAAAAAAACAACCAAGATTGTTTTGTAATACTGGAAACCTTGCAAGGATTTTGTATTGAGAGAAGAGAATTGCAACACAAATGGAAGATTTCTGGATTTGGGGATTAAAAAGGGTTAAAAAGAAGAGGGGGAACATATAAGATGATTATTACTGGATAGAAGGGTGGGAGGTTTAATTGTATCTTTCCCTCCTTTTTTCATTTTTTTACATCATATTATTTTCTGCTTGTTTTGTATACTTTTACTCTATTGTATAAAAAACTTTTGAATATTACTAGGGTCTCCTCCGGGATTTATTTATCAAAAATATTTGCAGAGTGAGAGTACACCAGAGGTGTTAATTCAGCAGGTTTGATTTTTGGCCTCTGGATGTGACCTTGTTTAGCAGCTTTGTAACCAAAGCAAAGCAAAACACAGAGCTCTCTAAGGAAATCACAGCCTATTTTCCTCCTTAGTAAGACAGGCTGCAAATCTGATGGTTGCATTAGAACTACCAAGAAAATATCCATTTCACTTTCACTTCCCCAGCCTTTAGTAGTGAAGGGAGGCCAGAAAGAAATCCTCACATTTCCTGGGCCTGTATGAACAATGTCGGGGGTGTCAAACTCACGTTGTCATCATGTGATGTATCATGACTTCCCCCCACCTGTTGCTAAACCGGCGGTGGGCATAGCCAGCATGTGACACATGTGGCCTGTGGGCCACGAGTTTGACAACCCTGAACTTGTCAAGCCCCTCAATTCTCATATGATTTTACTACAGCAAACAGAATCCATACATGAATGGGTTGCAAATGTGGCCATCTGTGTTGCTGCTTATTCAGTATTTGAGAAAATGTGCATGATTATGAGAAATTGGAAAAAAGAGAGAGGGAGGGAGGGAGGGAGGGAGAGGTGGGGGAGAGAGAAGGCTAATGGGGTTTTAGTTGTATAGTGGGAATTTTAGCTTAGATTGGGTATTTTAGCACAGGTACTATTTAATTTGTTTTTAAGATGTTTTTGATTGTATATTTATGGTTTTAGTTTCCCTGTGCACCGCTCCGAGTCCCTACGGGGAGAGGAGCAGTCAAGAAATTAAACTATTATTAAACTATTATTAATGATTGCAAGGAACTCAGGCTGGGTGATGTTCATAATTGAGGAAGATTTTGACCTCATTTCACCCTGAATCCTGACTGCGGGCCTGATTATCGGGGGGGGGGGGGCAGAACCTCAGTTGCCAGTTTAACAGTGACTGTTTCTCCATAGAAGTTCTGATATCCCTACCACATCAATATAATGTCACATTATTATGTGGTGGCACAGTGCAGGGGTGGGTTCCAGCAAGCACTACTTCCAGTTTGCTCATATTCACGCTTGATGCGTGTTGCATGGCATGCACAATGCAATTAAAGTTGTTATGCATATGTACCAAACTGAAAAACAAGATGGTGGTGCCACTGTGCTGCCCAGAGAAGCGGTTTGGGGCTGTGGCAGGCCTGGGTCGCTGCCGGTTCCAGCAACCCAGGCTGCCAAACCACTACCGGTTCGGACAAACCGATAGAATTCCACCACTGACGCAGTGATTAGAATGCAGTATTGCACGCCAATTTTGCTGACTGCCAGCAGATCGATTCTCATCGGCTCAAGGTTGACTCAGCCTTCCATACTTTTGAGGTCTCAGAGATTTGGTGGCAAAATGCTTACTCTGTAAACCGTTTAGAGAGGGTTGTAAAGCACTATGAAGCGGTATTTAAGTCTAAGTGCTATTCCTATTGCTATTATTACTGATAATGCAAGACAAACTGGGGACCGAGAAGGTTTTACCTCCCTGCATCATCTAGATCTCTGAGGCTGCGTTCGGTGTTCTGAGCTTTTTGTTTACTTGATATTTCCCAGTCAAAATCAGTATGCTTTGAAAAACTTTGTATCTGTATTCCTTGTATTGACTTTGAGCCCCCAAAGTAATTTATGGGGATTATCAATACAAATCCACAGGCTCTACCCTTGCAAAAATAAACAATATCCACCAGCTTTAATCTTGGTTTGGGAAAATGGAGCCAGAGGCACACCTCCGTGAAATTATGAAAATGGGTGAGATAAAGTATTTTGCACATTTAACATACGTTAGTAACAATGGATGTCTTAATGACTTGGAAAAATGATAACAGATGCAAATGACGGGAGCAATTTATGTTGCAAAGTCACCGAGCCACATATATTGTACTTCCTGGTAAGGTAAGCCTACCTGCTGCTTCACCTGTCTGCTGTAATAATGAAAGGTCTTTTCCTGATATTTTGCTGACATAAGTCAGCTGAAATAAATTAAAGTGATAGCAAGAGCAATAGGTTAAAAAATAAGTCTTTTATAGGTTTGATACATCATTATCTGTGCCCATTGCACTGCCCGTTTTAAGACTTTCCTAAGAAAAGCTGTTACCAGATGTTTCTGTACATATTTACTCATTGTTGCGAGACCGTTGGAACTATTTCTATCCATTACTAACATCATCACAGATGTAAGCTCTTCCTTAAATGGAAATTTATTCAAACAGCAGTCTATACACACAGTTAGGAAATCATTCTTTTACTCAAGATTCATTATTTCAGAATGCCAAAAATATTCTGCTTCGGCAATATAATTACTTCACACACACACACACACACACACACACAAACACACACACACGCACCACATATATAAGTATGCCACTGGAAAGCACACCAAATAAATCATTTTAATTGGTTTTTTCCCCCTCTCAAACTGTTGTAAGAACTAAAGGGGCTTCAGAATGAGGATAACCAATCTGTGTTAGTGGCAGAAATATCCTTCGTTGTGAGATGTTCCAGAGAATAACAAGCACAATAAAAATACAACTTGCTAGCCTGAGTTTGAGGCTCCCAAATCAATATTTTGTTCAGCTGCGAAGTAAACATCATACTGTTAGATCACTTAAGACAGAACCAAGGCAGGATGTTTGCATTTTCAGCACCTGTTTTGATTAGGCTTCAACACTGAAGGACTGAATACACACAACAAGCACTGTGTACACTCCATGGAGTGCCTGAACAAAGGCCCTGGACGAAGATTCTCCAGCCATTCTTCAGAGGTGGTTGGTTCCTTAAAATACAGATATCTTGATAGCCTGAGGCATTTGTGCTAAGAAAAAAAATGGTTTCTGCATATCTGATGCAGCTGCTCATATTTCATGATTTTTTTATTAGGTGCATGTCCCATCCTATTGACCAAATACCATATTTTTTGGAGTATAAGACGCACGCAGGTTTTGAAGAGGCATTTTTTTTAAAAAAGTAGGTATGTAGATAGATGGATAGAGAGGGAGAGAAAGAGAGATACAGTAGGTAGGTAGGGAGAGAGAGAGAGAAGTTAGGTAGGTATGTAGATAAAGGGATAGAGAGAGAAAGAGATGGAGAAATACAGTAGGTAGATAGGTAGGGAGAGAGAGTGTAGGTAGGTTGGTTGGTAGAGGGATAGAGATGGAAAAATAAAGAGAGAGAAATACAGTAGGTAGACAGTATAGAGAGAGTAGGTAGGCAGGCAGATGTTTCCAGGTGTATTTACCCATGTGCTGGAGAAGGAAATAGCTGACAACTTGTAGCACTTACATCTTTGTTTCTGCAGGCACAGCACTTGACCAATGTAATTCTCATCAATCCCTCTAACTAAACAGCTTTCTGAAAGGGAAAAAAAAGTTTTTACACTCTGCAAACCTCCCCAAAACAACCTGGTTTTTCCAAATAAAAGACATGAATAGCCTTAGGGTGGCTTGTAGAGTGCTCCGGGGGGAGGGGCGCAAAATGAGCAAAAAATTGCCCTTTTTTCATGAAAATGGGCTGGTTTTTGGTCAAAAAATGCATGCATAGCCTTATTGAAGCTTATAGAGTGCTGTTGGGGGCTCAGGGAGACAAAAACGCCCTGTTTTTTGCTCATTTCTGCCCTCCCCAGCCCCCAGGAGCTCTCAATTTTCAGCCTCTTTTTAGAGAAAACAAAGGTGCATCTTATACTCTGAAAAATACGGTAAGTGGTAGAGAACCCCTCTAACATTATTACATTAAAGGCTTATAGCGTGAACCATTCCTTGCAAAGCCTCTCTACAGTTGTGTGCAGATAGGCAACTTTAACATTTATTTGTGATTGTGAGGTAAAGGTTCATAAATGAATCTTCACATATGTGCTAGTTGTTCCTGACTCTAGCAGGTGGTGCTCATCTCCATTTCAAAGCCGAAAAGCCACTGCTGTCCAAAGACGTCTCCGTGGTCATGTGGCTGGCATGACTAAATGCGGAAGACGCACAGAACGCTGTTCCCTTCCCACCAAAGGTGGTCCCTATTTTTCTACTTGCATTTTACGTGCTTTTGAACTGCTAGGTTGGCAGAAGCTGCGACAAGTAATGGGAGCTCACTCTGTTATGCAGCGCTAGGGATTCGAACTGCCGAACTGCCAACCTTTCTGATCGACAAGCTCAGCGTCTTAGCCACTGCATCCCTATTTATGATTGTATGTACATGCAGATAATCCACACTTGTGGAATTTATGTATTTAACAATATCAATATGCTGGTCTAATTTCTACAGATTCTGGGTGACAGAAAACTGTACATCTATTCTAATATCGGATCAGTGTTTGTCAGTTTTAAGGCTGTCCTCCCTTGAAGCAATGAACACTTCAAACACTATAGCAGATGAACATAAAATCTGTATTTCACAGGACTGTAGTCACCACATTTTATGCTGCTACTTAAAATCTCCGTCAAGAAAGCTTTTCCCCTTCTTATAAGAGGAAGAAAATCAAAGCTTTGGCGAAATGATATATTATCTAATTTAGATCAAAGATATTCCCTATTACCAGAGGTGATGCTTACAAGAATGAGAAACTGATGAACAAATTTGGGACCATACATGGCAGATAATGTCATGAAGCCATTAGGTCTTCTACAACCCAGAAAATTACTTCAAGGTATTGCTGTCCTTTCAAATGGTGATTGCTTTGCTAGTGAACTCAGGCCGTCCCTGGTCATTTTTCAAACAGAGTATTTATTTTGGCCATTGGTCAGAAATGCGAAAACACAAATATAAATAATCAACACCTCATTTTTTGTAGCAATTTCAAGAAATTGACAAGCCCTGTCTGCTGGTATCTGGTGAAATAAAAAATGAGGGACTCCGACAAGCAGAAGTGTGAGAAAAGACAACCGGAGTTGCGTAACACTGACATTTTTATTAGAATTCATTTGTAACAAATGGAGCTTGTGTCAGCAAAGAACTGATTTCCATACAGACTTTCTTTCGCCACTAATGTAACGAAGTAAGAAAATAAAAAGCACGCCTTTCATTCTGTAAAACATTTACGCGTACTACTGATTAGAGGTAATTGTATTTTTTTTAACAAGCCATTTTACAAGGGTTTTTTTTTTTTTGTTTTAATTTTTCAGTCTAGGCATCCAAAACGAGAGCAGAGAACACAACTTGTATTATTTTTGTAAAGACACTCCAAGCCTGAATGGCAACGCCACATAACAAGATGGATGACGGGATCCTCAGCCCTCTAATGATAGTCTTTTGGAGTATCAGGGCTCTTAAAAATTAAAAGATTAAAACCGGAAGAGGGGGAAAAATAAAAAAAGGGGGGAAATCTGTGTTTCATTGTTGCCCCTGCAAACTTTCCCCCTCTTTTATCATGTTTTTGTGTTATTTACATACACACAAGTGGATTTTCATAATCGGTTTTCTTACAGATGGGTTCAAGTAATAATACTATTGGGTGTAGAATCAATAGGGCAGTGCATAGTACAAAGATATAGAAAGTGCAGATCACCCTCCTTTGCCCATCCATCCTCACCAACGGCTAACCATGCAAACCATGTTTTTTTTTTTAAAAAGAGCTAAAATAAAAGTTCTGTACAAATAATTCTTATATAGTTTGTGTATTTCTCCATCATTAACTAATTACAAAATTATACATAACTACACATACATAGGTAAATAATAGCACCGTACTGATTATGCTGAGGAAACAAAATGCCGACTCTGGTGAATGACAATTCACGAGACTGACTCGTTGAAAAAAAGAAAAGAAAAAGGAAATGAGAGAATAAAAATCACTACACCGCAAAGAAACCCAAATGGAATGCACATCAATGATTTGGATAGAAATCTCTTTAGAAGCAACTCCTGAATAGTCGCTTGGAGAGGACTGGCTATTTATTTGGCAGCTTTTCGGTGTCATGCGCGCCCTTCCTACTGATTTAGCTTATGATCTTCTTTTACAGAACAAATGATCATTGGAGAAAGGCTGGCCCTGACCTGTAATGAGCCACCTTAAAAGGCATGTCTGCACAGGATGTCCACAGATAGATGGGGCACAATTGGAGTCCTCCTAGACCAGGGGTGTCAAACTCACGGCATCACATTTTCATCACCTGACATATTGCGACTTTTTCCCCTTCACTAAACCGGAGGTGGGTGTAGCCGGTGTGTGGTGCATCTGGCCCGCGGGCTGTGAGTTTGACACTCCTGTACTAGGCACACGGCCTCTACAGGGATGGTGGAAGGCAACTTTGCACAGATCCATCTTGTGTGCCAATTGCACCCTGTCCTGGACCAGGAGATCTTGCTCTTGCTCACGTACGATTGATTGCTTCCTAAGCCTCCACATCCTTCTGCCGCACCTTGCTGACAGCTATACCCATGATTGCTAACTCCATTGCGCCCCAGTTTCTGCAAGACCCAACTGATCCACATCACATGGACCTGCTCTTTGGGGAAAAATTCTATTGCTTTGGCCCTTGCAGGGTTGTGCTTGAATTTAAGCCAATTCACCCAAAGTGTTTGTGCAGTCGTTCCTCTCCAGCATCGTTGGACGGCATACCAATCCGTCGAGCCATCCTTTTCAGTGAAAGTGTTGAGTTCCGTATATAGCCCGGCCCCATTTTATTTTTGACAGAAACAAATCAAAAGGAAACATGCAGTGCACACATTCATGTTGGATTCTGATGTAGAATTAAAGAATCTCATTCTGAGGTAGCCTTCTATAATGCTTATTTAAAAACTATTATACATATGCATGTGGATTTTTTTTTGTTTTTTGCGCTTCTTAATTGATTTTCTTAAAATATATATATATATAAAAGTGCTCAAATAGAATGCTTTCTAGTGTTTGGTCTTTTAATATATTTATTTCTGGTAATGGTGAAAAACATGGAAAAATAAATGCTAATGTAGGTATATTCCTGGTTGCTTTTATTTATGGAAACACATCTAAAAACAGTTCTTTGTGATCTATATTTTGATCAAAATGGCACCAGGTTGACCTAGCCCAATATAAGAAACAATGGCTTCTGCTCAACTGGCACAATCTATTTCTTCAGTTGTCATTAGACAATACCACTGTAAGTCCTTTGTCCAATCCAGCTGATCTTGGAGCCCTCCTAGCTTGAGTTAAAAGAACATGTTGTGGCCTCCAGTGAAATTCACGTACATGAGTGGGGATCCAAACTCAGTCAAATTGTCATTCCTAAGGAATATTTTATTATATTTTTAGTATAGCAGCATGTCTATAAAACAGAACAAAATAAAATTATAGTTATGAATGCCGGCTGGGGGCATTTTTGAAATAGTTTGCTTGTGCCTACAGGGTGCCTGACTACCCTCTGGTATGGATGAAAAAAAAAATCAATAGTGAAAACTTGGAATGAATATTGTTAAGAAAAACTTCACATGCTGGAAAGAGACTGTGTTAATTGGAGAAAAAAAAGGGTTGATGAGAAATCATAAGAGATCCTGTTGGAGCAAACATAGACAAAAAAAACCAAACAAACCTGAAGCAATGCTATCAAAATAGGCATCAAATATAAGGCACTCTAAATGCAAAAATTAAAACTGGAGAACAGCATTTATAACTGGTGCTGTCTGCCAGAAAATATTCTGGCCTACAGAGCAACGTGTGTTTGGCTTTGCCCCATTATACGTCGTCATTCCAAAAACCTTATTCTATACTGCAGACAATTTTATAAGTGGATACATTTTAAAAACCCTTGACAGCTATGATAGCATTTTCCTTCCGTTAGGGATATGCACCGACCTCCTTCGTATGCCTACTTCCTATACTTATTATGGATGCTATTGCACTAAACCTTTCGCAACATGAAATCTCACTGAGAGCTATAACATGATATGCAATGCAATCCCTAAGCAGGTTTATTTAGAAGTAAGTCCCACTGAGTTAATGGGCCTTCTCTTCTAGTGATGGCGGATCAAACTTTAATGTGCATGGGTGATGAATGATGTGTGTGCACATGATTTCTACCCATTAGATTTGGGTAAGGTTGAATTTCAAGTATCACTGATGTGCATTCCTCATTTCCCCTAGGAAATTGAAAAGAAAGCAAAAACGAAAAGGTAAAAGAAACACAAATCCCTCAAAAGCAAACCTCGAAATGCAGAGATGTGTAAAAATAGTGTATGGTCTGAATGTATCAATTTGGATTTTCCCCCTCCTACTTCAACAAATCCAAGTCATGGAAGAACTGATACATGTAGATTTATATTTATATATTTATATTTATGTGCATTTCTTTCTGTCTATCTACGTATTATTGTTGTAGATGGATAGAGAGAGAATGAGAGAGATATACATATATTTATAATAGAAAGAGAAACGTGTGTGTGTTAGTAGCAGCTTTATACTTGCGCTTCCCTGTTGATTCCAAAAGAAATAAAAACAAAATCTCCCATATGTAGATTAACTGATTTATATTTCATTGGAAAAAAAAATCAAATGTAAAAGCAAGATCTAAATGAGAATGTGGTCCTGGAGATAAATATAGGGCTGCACAAAAATGTGCAAATTGTCAAAATTATTTAACATTTCTACAGCGAGATATTACAGGTAACAGTTCTACAGCATAAAAAAAACTACAATTCGGAAACAAACCAAAAAAATCGAACAGGTATGCAATTTTTGTTTGAATTTACTTCATCGAATGATAAATCTTTGTCGTTGTTTTTTTAAAAAAAGGAAAAAAAGTTTACACAGTTAAAAATGAAGCACAGGTCAGCAGTATCTTTACAATACTAGAAAACTAAATCAAGGACTTTCTTTTCAAACATTTGCCCTTTGCCCTCCCAACCCCAAAGGTTACTGATGAGCAATATGGCGGGAAGGGGGGGGATGTTGGAACCAAGAGGTGGTCTTGTTCTGGAGGAGCCGGGACGGGCCGCCTGACGAACATCTGGCGCTGAATTGCAGAAACCTAACGTTGGCATTGTTCATTATCATGCGGTCCTGAACGAGATGATCGTCCTTGGAAGGAATGTCCTCTTCCTTTTCATTCAAATTCAATCAAAACAGAATCTTGGGATCTCTGTAAACTGAAATCCTTCTGGTGCCTCAACCCAGTCAAGTTTCTTTAATTGTGTTTCTGGTTAAGTTTACTGATGACTGAATTGTTGGTTCACCCGGCAGTTTGTTTTATTCCTGTTAATATTTCCCACTAATTGGTCTTTAATTTAAAGTTAAGTACTTCTCAAGCACACTGTATGGCTCAGAAGAGGCTCTCTGGATCTTAAAGGGCCTGTAGTTAACAATCCAAAATGGGTCAGCGTTTTTCCATTTGTTTTTACGTTGCATAGTGATCAAAGCTGCCCAGATATTCTAGTGCAGCTCGATAGCAGAACTGATACTGATCCTTGGGAAAGAGAGAGGAAGAGAGAGAGAGAGAGACAGAAATTTGGGTTGAAATAAATATATTTGTTCAGCAAAGATACATTGACAATTTTCTAATCCTGAATAAGAGAACCGAAAAAAGCGCTCACTTTCTGTGTTTACACAAGCTCTGTGTAAACTTATACCTTTTCAGATTTATAGGGGATCAAGACGATTTTGGCTTAAAAGCTGATGAGCATGGCTGTTTCTGTGTAAACAAAAATCCTTGGCACAGAAGTTGTATCTCCCTAATAGGATACATGTAAATGTGATGTATGTGCTTAACATTCACGTTCATGGGAGCCACTAAAGAACTGCATCTGAATTATGGAATTACAGAGTGGAAAGGGAGATTGGATATCTAATACATAGCCTTTCGGTTAGTACAGTAGAACTTCTGGTCCGGACTGTAATTTTGTTCCATAACTTTGGTCGCAACTGGACCTAATTTTGGAATTTCGGTACTTACAAAAAAAATGGCACAGAAGGAGCAATTGGCCACGGGGGAAAAATGTGAATTTTTTGGTCGGAACCCAATTTGGTTGTGGCCAGAAGCATTCGTGACCAGAGGTTGTATGGTACTGTACCGGGTTGTATGGGTAGAATGTCACAAGTAGAATGTCCAATTGGTGCCTTAAGTCACCCCTCCAGCAAGTGATCCATTATTTCTTTAGGCAAGCCCTCCAGCACTTTTTGGTGTAATCTTATTTGGAGAAAACACAAAAAGCAGCAGTGGAAAGACTACTTCAGAACATCCTGCCCTATGCACTTTGTTTCATCCTTGTGCTCCTGAAAGAGAATATTGTGCTAGATCAATGGTTCTCAACCTTCCCAATGCTATGACCCTTTAATACAGTTCCTTATGTTGTGGTGACCCCCAACCATAAAATTGGTGTCTCGGTTCCTAAGACCATTGAAAATATGTGTTTTCCGATGGTCTTAGGTGACCCCTGTGAAAGGGTCGTTCTACCCCCAAAGGGGTTGTGACCTACAGGTTGAGAACTGCTGTCCTAGATTGACTAATTGCTTCCAGACAACCCTATGCCTAAGCTTTGATACATTTTTTTCTCTATCTATCTATCTATCTATCTATCTATCTATCTATCTATCTATCTATCTATCTATCTATCTATCTATCTATCTATCTATCTATCATCAAGTGGATCCAATCCTCTGCAGATATTTGGGCTCATGATGGGAGGTTCGGAAAAATTGCACCAGTTTATTCAACCTTCAATCGTATTTATTTATTTAATTAATTTATATAATACATTTATTATTTTTACAAGCAACTAAAAGCAGTAAACATATCTAATATTCCTTCCTCCTCCTAATTTTCCCAAAACAACAACCCTGTGAAGTAAGTTGGGCTGAGAGAGCATGACTGGTCACCTAGCTAGCTTTCACGGATTAGAACTCATGGTCTTCCTCCTGAAACCATTTCCAGTTGCTACCCTTTTAGTTCCCAATCAGGAATTAAATAAAGATGTGCTACTATTCTTTTCTTCTCATTCTGCCTTATATTTCAAGGGAAGTCTTCATTGCTTAAAGCTTCCTTCAATGAAAAAGAATGAAAACAGTCTATTTGTAGGCTTCTATATTGGCTTATGTTACAAAATATAAATAACAAATAGCAACTTAAGATATATATTTGATCATTACTACATTCATGTGTGTGTAGAAAATTGTTTTTCTCACCTCTGTTTGTACCATGGCTGGCCGCTGCGTCCTCAACATTTTGACAGTCTGGAAAATATCTACAACACCTTCATATCTCATTCGTTCCAACACAATGCTTAGGGTTATGAACACTCCAGTTCTTCCAACACCCGCACTAGAAAGAAAGAAAGAAAGAAAGAAAGAAAGAAAGAAAGAAAGAAAGAAAGAAAGAGCAAGAAGGAAGGAAAAGAAAGAGAGCGAGAAGAAAGAAAAACAAAAAAGCAAAATTTAGTTGAACCTTAAACTGTGGATGGAATGTAACTTATGTATAGAAGATCCAATTATATAAACTGAACATGTAAATCACGTTCTTGCAAGGTGACTATTTTCTGCTAAGCTAAGCAGTAATTGTAACTGAAATTCTAAATATGATTTGAAGACTTTCAGTTTTTGAGTAGGAGTAGATAATGGAAAAACTAGGAGACCTTTATCAACAGAGATAATTGAAAATCATTTTTTAAAGCGTACACCTGCAAATACAGCTGATAGAAGAGCTACATTTAGTTAAAAGATGACACACAGATTGTGCTTTGAATGTATTTTGAGAAAGCATTTTTTTCTACTATCCATTAAAAGATTAGCATTATTGGATGTTGGGTAGTTCTTCCAAATTATTGTATCAGGTTCCTGGCCAAACTGTATGACAACATGGCTAATAATACAAAATATTAATTAACTGAAAACATATGTTATAATCTGATGGGGTAAAATCTTGAAATGTTCAGATTAAAATAATGATTTCAAGTTATTACTGTTTATCTTAAATGGAAAGAAAATGAAAGCAGGATTTTGCCATGTTTGCTTCAAACCAGTCCATGTCAATAACTAAAATAAAATGGAGAGCAAATGTTACAATTACTCTTTCCTCTTTTTTCTTACAAGAAATATATTAGGGCAGGGGACTCCAACCTTTGCAACTTTAAGTCTGAAGGACTTCAGCTCCCAGACCTCTCCAGGCAGCTTTGCTGGCTGGAGAATTCTGGGAGCTGAAGTCCTTCAGACTTAAAGTTGCAAAGGTTGGAGACCCCTGTATTAGGGGATTATATAAACAGTTGTATTCTAGATACGTTTTTTGAACTGTACAAATAAACGAGAAAAGCAAGCACTTTTGCTATAAAAGATTTTCAGCTAATGATTTCCTTAATCTCTCTCTGATTATATGACATGAATTATCAGTATGCATTTTCTCTTAGGGATCTACTCTTTCTGCAGGATAACCTGCTCCCAACCAATCCTTCAGATTTTGCAAGGGTGTACCCACTGATGCTTGATTCCAATTAAGTCAATCCAGCTTGTGTTTTTCTCCTTCCCTTGGTGCATATACACAGACACTCACACATAACTGTATGAAGAAATGTGAGTGCAAATTGAACAAATATCCATCCGAGAAAGGAGCAGTACGTACACATACAATACAATAGCAGAGTTGGAAAGGACCTTGGAGGTCTTCTAGCCCAACCCCCTGCCTAGGCAGGAAACTCTATACCATTTGTTGATCACATGTTGGATGTGACATGTTCATGTAAGTGAAATAAAAAATTGGGACTCTATGGTGCACTTTATAGTTTGGAACATTAGTAATACAACTTGCCATTATGAGAATCATTATGTGACTGAGTTTATGTCTTCAAATGTTAACTAAATAGGATCAATACTTATTTTTTTACTCTATCAAAAGATGATTTTATAGAGCTAATCCTTTAATCATAGTATCTGATTCAAAAGACTGCCTTACTTTTTGGAAGGATACAAAAATGATTTTCCCCCTACTATTCATATCTAATACATACTAGCTTGCTATGTATTCTCCCTATTGACTCAATTCTTTAGACTATTAGCTTTTCCTTCCATGTAAAGAAATCATAGATATGAAGACATATCACATCACCTGACTCAACATTTTTGAACAAATATTGGGGACAGGCATTCTTTCTATGGAAGCAGAATTGCTGTATACATTTTGTAAATACCCAGAGAAAGATTATTTATTCTTTATTCCTGAGCATTTCTATGGCTGTTTCTGTCCATTTCTATAAAGCTGATAATGTTTTATCTTCAACTTTTGTTCCTGCCTAGTCTCTCACAAAGACTGAATATTAGAGTTATATAGTCCCATAAGGAAGAAGCAAGCTGTAGAATTGCCAGAAGAGGAAAATGGAGGTTACATTGTATATATCTTACAGTTCTTTCCATTAGGCTGCACACATTTTTAATGAACATATGATTATCAAATTAAAACATTAGTTTTTGTAATCCATAAAGCAAATTGATTAAATAAACACAAAAGATTACGATTATGATAATCTTTATTACAGTCACTGAGCAGTTCGCAAGCAAAAGACGTTCTTAAGTATTCTGCAGAATTATATTTAAAAAAATGTTTCCTGTCTTGTTCTGTTCAATAAAACAATGAAATATTATTTTTTTAAGCTTAGATAAAGGTAAAGGTTCCCATTGCACATATGTGATAGTCATTCCCTACTCTAGGGGGCGGTGCTCAACTCTGTTTCAAAGCCGAAGAGCCAGCGCTGTCCAAAGACGTTTCCATGGTCATGTGACTGACATTACTAAAACACTGAAGGCGCATGGAACGCTGTTACCCTACCACCAAAGGTTCCTATTTTTCTACTTGCATTTTTACATACTTTTGAACTGCTAGGTTGGCAGAAGCTCGACAAGTAACAGGAGCTCACTCCGTTACGCGGCGCTAGTGATTCGAACCGCCAGAATGCTGACCATTCTGTTCGACAAGCTCAGAGAGCCACTGAGCCACCACATCCTTTTTCTAAGCTTACTAGAGGAAATAATTGTCAGCTACTATAACCTTGTGCTTCACACAGGGATTTGCAGGAATATTAGCAGCATCATTACTGACAGATGACTTGTCCTGATTCCAGTTAAATTCCAGTAGAAGTAAATCTTTTTCTTCTTCTTCTGGGACTGCTAGATCTACTGCACAGGTCTACTATGCTATTTATTGTCATATTTCTGTAGATGGGGAATGGAAACTGTCAGATAATGGTGTGAATAAGGTCACACTGTCAGCTTGATGCTGACATGACATTTGAACCACCTCGCATTTGCTTCACCGTGGCTATATTTTTACCTCGGCCTGCTATTACCATCATTAAACATCTTGTCATTTTAATCAGACAAATAATATTTAGCACCTGGGTTTCTTTCTCTTACCTACAGTGAACCGAAATTGGCCCGTCTTGTCCAAACTGCTCTTTTGTTTTATGAACTTGGCCAATGAAGTCTATAAACCCTTCTCCCGATTTTGGCACTCCTTGTTCAGGCCAGTCAGTAAACTGGAATTGCCTCACTGTTCGGGACTGGCCATCCTTGGAATGAAAAGCAGACATATCAGATGGACAGTACAGCGGAAGACGAGATGTTTAACATTCCGATTTAGATTTTGTGATCGTATATTGACAAGGAAAGTGACCTGCAATAGAATGAAGATAGCTTTCCTACAAATCTAACTGCAGTCATGATGAAGTTTTACCTTTTGCTCCTTGTTTTTGCCATTAACAGAACCACAGTGACACAAGAGTACAATTTCATTAACCACAGTGATGCTCAAATTATTCTCTGCCCTGGAGAGGATGTTTTTGACATTTAAATCCTGGAAAAGCAAAATCTGCAGGCAGGAAAACAGGCCTGGAGAAAACTTGATTCTGAAGCAATACCAACAAACACAAAAGCATCTTTGCCTATTGGTCACTATTATATTCCGCCTTGTTGTCTCTTTTCAATGTGCTCCTCTGTTGGCCTAGCCCAGGGGTCTGCAAAGTCGACTCTTTTAAGACTGGTGGACTTCAACTCCCAGAGTTCCCCAGCCAGCATAGCTGGCTGGGGAACTCTGGGAGTTGAAGTCCACCAGTCTTAAAAGAGCCGACTTTGCAGACCCCTGGCCTAGCCAAGCCACTCAAATGTTTATGGACAGGATTCTTTTCTAATTTGTTTTCATGCTAATGCTTTCATTCTTCATAACATCTATTTCTCTACCAAAGCAGCATGAAAATGATAGTGAAGCCAACCTAAAGTATTAAAGAATATTCTTATTCAAGCAATTGCTTAAATTGCAATTCTGGATCCACCTGTAAACTGGTGAAGAAACTTATTTTCAGACAAGACAACAGAAACAAAACGATCTCATGTAATTCAAGCTAGCCTTGTAAAATTGACATTGTTATTGGCACATCTGCTTGCATATATCTACCAGTAACAATTTCAGGCATTTTGATATCACGGAAAATATAAAAGAATACCAACTTCCGTCTTCCAGCTGACAGAAGCCCTAGTAAAAGGCTTCTTGGAGGCAGTTCAAATTTGCCACAAGTGAGTGGTTCTTTATAGCCTAGTCTTTTGATTAGTATTGTAAATCATGAGTACAGTTCATAATAGTGGCCTTTGTGACATGGACACCTGCCTAATTGGGACTGTCTTTACATGTCTCACTTTCTAACCATCCACAGGGCCGTTATCATTTTTGATCTCCATAAAATCAATTAAGTGACCCAGCAATGTGAACTAGATCTTATCAAAATGAAGACATCAAGTCCTTTATCATTTGTAGCATTGCCCTGGAAAAAGAAATGGCTATAGTAATTGGCAGCAAGAGAACAGATTATGTATCAAAGGATTTGATCAACCTGCCTCAACTGCTGTGCTGACTTGTCTTCGTATATTGTCAGACCATCGAAACTGACATTTAATAGAAATGACACAAATTGAACTATTGCTATTAACCTTCATGCCTTCTGGATACTTTCTACATTCTGAATGCATCCACTTTCTAGCCAAGGTAGGAGAATCTGCAGATGCCGTGCCTCTGTGCCTGCAAGCTATAATTGAGGCACGGTGCACAAGAGGAGGAAGGGAAAACTACTGCTAGATGCCAATTGCTTAAAATGGCACTTTCTGCAGAATGAAACCAATGAAGAATCTCAGTGATGAACGGGAAGTCTTATAAAGCAGATTGGAAGCTGGAGGCAAGGGGGAAAGAAAGCACATTCTCCTACCAAAGCATTCAGTTGATTGCCTTGACACGGAGGTGAAGAAAACTTGCCTCAAATAGAAAAGCAACACAAAAATGATAACTTGCACTTTGTGTCATTATTATTCAAATTCTGCAATACGTTATTCAGCAACAACATGCAGATGGAACAGATGCCATTATATTTCTCTAATCAGCAGAGCCCAATGAAATAGGAGGTGTTTTTGATTCTGGGAATTATTTTAGGTGAATTTGATGGATAACCTGGTACTATCATCTTTGGACAAATTTTCAAGACCTCAAAAAGCCAGAGTAACAATCACTCCATCTTTAATTACTTGTCTTTTTTTTAATACTTGTGTTGTGCCGGTAAATTAGCAGAAGTATATGGGAAATAAACGTTGTTCTCGCTGATGATGAGAAATTAGGTCCTGAAATTTAATGAGATACTTACTTTTAAAAGTCACCTCACAAAATGCCAAGATTATATTAACTAATTTGGATGAGATCCTCTAGCACTATTGTGAAGTTTAATTCTACCTGACTCTTTGACTTATGTGGCTCTGTATACAACAGAAAAATAATAATAATATTAACATTGTGCATACATACCTGATTTTGTTTGATATCTAATCTGATGTACTAGAAAGTTATTTGGATTTGGGTTGTCTGTTACTATGGCCAACGAAAGGCCTTTGAAACAAACTACAGTATACAAATGACAGAAAGTGCTTTACTATTAAAAAGTTGTGTGCAGTTCCTCCAATTCACTGATCCTGACTGCTCACAAGGAATCTTAGGTGTAAAGAAGTGTGAAATTATGTTTAATACTGACTGCATCACAGGGATAATACAAAAGTTCCACTTTAGATGAAACTATTTCACAATGGCATTCTATTCTTTGGTTATTACAACTGAAAGGGGAAAAAAATGACAATTCAATTTCATGGGGGTTTTGTTCCTATTTGCAACACATACACAAATCAGAATAAGCAGCCCAACCATGGCATACTGCGTTATGTTGATCCTTTAAGTTTATGCACAGTTTTGTCCATGTCATGATCCATAGTGGACAAATAGTGAAGTTTATCCTCAATGCCCAGCCCTAGAATGGCAAGGAGAGGCTTGAAACGGACTGAATAATTCTTGTAAGGAAAATCTACAAAGTCAGAATATGACAGAAGAAAATTGAAAGTTGAAAAAGATACAGTCATTGTTGTACTTCACTCAAAATTGAAAGTGCAGAATAATTATGTAACCGTGGTTAATTTTACTTTCCTTATCACAGAATTTTAGTTACTTACTTTAGTGTAAAATTGAGGATAAATGCAGCTGTTCTTTTGGAATGAAATCCATTTTAATCTAGTAAAATTCCATATGTAAAAAATATGTGAAATATGCATGTAATGACCCTTTCTGGGCAGTTTTCTGCATAAATACACATGTGTTTGGAAGATTGAAGAAACTCCCATTCGGATCTTTGAACTGGATATGATTAGATTAAATCATTGCCGTCAATTCTTGAATCTTCATTTTAAAGCCTTCAAATTACTTTTGTAATTCAATGGCCTTTGGCACATGTACACCTATACGTTTATCAAATAGCAGTAACTAAATTTGCATATCACAACATATCGCTAGCTTTGTAGAATGACTTTCAATAGGGTCGGTACATTCAGTGAAATATTGCTCCTGCTTCAGTTAGTATCCCAAATACAATACTTTATATTTTCCCATAGAAGCCAAGTCTAATAAAGAAAATAGAGAGTTACAATCCACAAAACATAGATATTAAATCAGGTGAAATTGTAACTGGATAGCCACATTCTAAGGGAAGGATTGTGTTTCTTGCAATTGACTGCAAGAAATATAATCCTTCCTTCCCACCACCACCTGCCTTTTGAAAAGGAAAAAAAATCACTTTTGAGACAATTGACCTGGATGACTGAGCATCTCCACAGGATAAAATGGGTATTTTCATTGGCTGCAAGAGCATAAATGGCCTCCCCCCACCCCCAGAGGTCCTCCGAAGGCCAAAAACGACCTGCTTGCCAACTTCCAGTTGGACCAGAAGGCCTGTTTTTCATTCTCCCCAGGCTCCAGAGCCTATCTAGGAGCCTGGGGACAGCAGAAATGGCCTCTCCCCCAGAGGCCCACCGGAGGCCCACAACGACCTATTTCCAAACTTCTGGTGGGCCCAAAAATCAGCTTGCCGGTGCGCGTGCCCACCGATATGGCTCTGCGTGCCATAGGTTCGCCATCACAGAGCTATATGCTCATACTCTGAAAGCTAGCAAACTTGTTTTATCAACAATTACTTTTCTTTGTAGAGGTCTCCTAAATATTAGGTCAATGGGCAACATAGCAATAACATTCTGTATTCGTGTATTAATATCTTTCAGGTGATCAGAATAATTTTCATGTATAATTTCAGTAAGAGAAGACACTCAAATATCTGACTTTAAGAGTGTACTTCATTGCAAACCTCCATTTCAGCTGTCATTACAAAATACGTAATCACCACTTTCAAAAGCTTGTAATGGAATATATGTCCAAAAGATTGATTTCATTTTATTTTCAGGGCAATTAGGACTGCAACCTTAAAAAAAAAGAAAGCTAATTTAAACAGGTTGAATGTGCATTTATTTTAATGAAAGAATGAAGTAGATGCTAAGTTTCAATGTTAAGAAAATAAATTAAAGTTTGATTAAACTCACTGGGGCCTTATTCTACATAGCCACCTATGTAAAAATCTCTCCAGTGAAATGAACAGGCATCAAAAGAGTGGTTTTGGCTAAAGGCCTTGACTTCTTATTCCTTTTGCCAACCAAAACTCTATTCTCTAAGCTTGAAGTGGTGGCTGGAGATTCTTTCTGCCTCTTCTTTAGGTCAACATTAACAATAATAGCAATAGGTTTGTTGTTTTTAGGCAAAGAAACTGAAATCTGAGGATGTCCTTGCAAGCAGAATACTCTGGTAAGTTTCTCTAATCATCATTATTGCTACAGGGCTTCCAGAGATAGAGAAAGGTAAGGATTTATCCTGCCATCAAGTGTGAAGTATTACATACAAATCACATCTTGAAAATGGCTAGAGCAGGGTCTATAAAAATGTTTATATACAGTTAATCTTATATCAGGATGAACCTTTGACTTAGCCTTTCAAGATAAGAAACATAAAATGAAAATTAGCCAGCTGGGGTCATGGCATTGTAGCTCTTCTCTGCAGACAGATTAGAAGGCTGAGGAATAAGCTATGCCAAGAATCAAATTATAATGTGCAAAGCATGTCAAGCTTCCCTTAAGAACGCTATTTGCTCTGCAGATTTTAAATCACACCACATTAACCTTCAGGCTTACATGACCTAAGGGCTGTTGCTGAACAGTAACATCTTTGCGGTCTTGGATAAAAAGTCCTAAAAAAAAAAAAGTACTGAAAAATAAGCCCCACGGAGGGAAGTGGTGGAAAGGACGAATAGTAACTAGGTCTTTTAATCAGTCAATCTCTTTCCAGACCTAAACATTACATTTTTTTTTACACTAATCAAATACTATGAGTGAGAATCATTCATTTTCCTAAAATACTTCAGTGTTTTGGAAATTGCTGGACTGCCTCGAGCTGAATATTAACCATTTTAAAACAGTAAGGTTTTACTTACTGGTTTGAGATTAGAAAGCCCAATATTATGGTGCTGCCAGTCCTTCTTTTATAAAAAGTAGTGGCAGTGCTGGATCATTATTGCATCCCAGGGCTTCTAAAATATAATACTAGTCTAATTTATTTCCCTCATCTGAGACATGCTTCAGTCCATTTCTGTCCACTTCTACTTATTCATCTATGTGTCTAACACAAGTAGCAAGATTCTTTCATATGTATCGGGATAGGATTGAAAAATAAATATTCTGAAAAAGATGAAAGACCTAGAGGCTAAAATGGTTCAAATCCTGAGGGGCCACTTTCCTTAAAGAATCAGCATCCTGATTCACAGCTCTGGGATGCTCTTGGACTCATCACTGTCTGGTGAACTACAGATAATGGCTGTGATCTGGTTTCTCTCTGGTTGTAAATCATCTGCAACTATCTGGAGCATGTGTACAATAGGCTCTGAGGTTTCCTCCAAAACACATTTCTGAAATATGCTCTGCATTGAACTGTCTTCTAGGAAGAATTGAAAGCTGGAATCAACCGTTTCATATAGATCAGGGATGTCAAACTCGCGTTGTCACGGCAGTCACGTGACATATCGGGACTTTTCCCCTCCTTCGCTAAACCGGGTGTGGGGATGGCCAGTGCATGACGCATCTGGCCCGCAGGCTGCGAGTTTGACAGTCCTGATATAGAGGCAGATGAGTCTCAAGAACTCTAAATATTTAACTCCACATAGGCTGCAGTAAGTTTTAACTGTCCCAAGTCCGAAAGGACGTGGGACCAGGTTATTGAGAGGATAACTTTCATTCAGTTCATACTGCCAATAAATTAAAATTGATCTCAGCAGTCATTCTCAAATATCTAATGTTAAAACTGCCCTGGCTGACATGCAGAGAAAATGGTGGCAATCTGTAGAGATCCGAAACCTAGGGAATTACTTTCTTATTGATTTTTGCTTCATCTATGGATTATTGTCGTCTTCCTAATATCACTTTTGATCAACATCTGACTTAAATTATATACTACAGAACAGTTTCTTATTATTTTGCTCCTTTTACTAATGTCATTGTTATAACTTACTTCTATGCAGACGTTGCTTTAAAAATACTTTCTCAAAGCAATATGAAGGAAGAAACAAATGCATTTTCTTGACAACATCTTGTTGAGATGAACAAAAGATAGGGTCCCATCGTCTCCCCTCCCCCAACTCCCTTTTGTTTCCAAGGCTGGCATAATTCTTCCCCTGCCCCAGAATGAACTGGCCAAACTAGGAAATGTCTCTTGCTATTTAGATATGTTGCTGCAGTTCTAATGATATATGACTAGCTTACTGACCACGTGTGTTGGGGATAGAAAAATATTTCCATTCCTATGGGAATAATGATTATCACTGATCCGAGACTGGGACACAAAGTTTGATTGCTAGATATGTTAGAAAATACTGCTAGTAAAAGGCAAACAAAACACACATAACAATAAAATGTAGGACATTTATAGTATGCTGTCTTACCCGGGCGTCTGTGACCTTGAATTCTCTTAGGATGTATTGTGGCATATTATACTCTGCCATAGGATCAACCACAAAATATTGATATCTGGCTGAGCGCTCTGCTGGCCAATACTGGTGGCATTTTTCCTAAAAAAGCAAAGACTTTCAGTTCCTTGTTTAATTTACAGTTCTGTCCAATTCTGTTTTCCAAAGAGGCATAATTATGGCTATATTCAGAGTATTCTGGTTCTGAGGAAAAGGTTAAGCTTTGAGACAGTTTTAAGATTTGAAGACTTCTTATAGTAAAATTTTGTGTTTCTCATCGTTACCTGAATAGATTTTTTTCTGGGAAGTCCTCAGACCCAAAGTTTTCCCCTAAGTCTCCAAAAGTTTAAACATCATCCACAAAATTACATTTATTTAAGTCATTAAAAAAAACCTCATTGTTTATTAGCACTTTTCCAAGCACATCTGTCCTTCCTTTCCTTTTTAATGGGCTTTTTTCCAGTTATTGGAAATATTCCAATAAAATGTGTTCATTTTCTTGACAAGTAATTCTTTATTCATGCAATGATTATTTCAGATGCTGCAATCAAATGAACTATGTGCAGGAATGATCAAGTAAATTAAATCCATTATTTTACTAATTCTTAGGTTTGGGTTACAAAAATGAACAAGGTATGTTTGAATCTGTGTAGAGGTCCTAAGACTTCTTGCAAAGTGAATCTTTTGAGATCAACAGTCCATCTGTCAAATGCTATTAATTTCAGTGTTAAATATATTCCCTAGGAGTTCTATCCTTTGAGATTAATTTCTGATTTCAAAATTCATCTGCACTGACTGTTTTGGGAAGATGTTCAGGAAATAATCTGGAAAGTTCTCTTAAAATATGTTTACATCAAGCATCTGGAAGCAATACAGATTTTAGAAGTTCTACTAGATACACCAGAAAACCTACTGAAAACACTATTTGTATACACATTGGTTTCATTATTTGAAGATCTGTTAATGATTGTTATTGCTGCTGTTGTTATTGTTGTTGCTGTTATTTCTTCTTATCATCTATTTGAAGATGCTGACTCTCTAAGTCTTGATGATTTTATATAGAACTGGTATCCATGCCAAGCCAAGCCAAACCAAAAGTTTTAGTCAGAAACTTTATTGATTTTTACTTATATTGTAAGAATTCTCTCCCCCCCACATTGTTTGCTTTCCTCTGAGAACAAGCAGATAAGATTTCATGGATCTAGTGGAAGGATGGGGAGGTCAGGCTTATGCCACGTGTGGCTATGCAAAGATTCAAGGCTAATTCCTCACTTGAACCCTCCTTTTAGCCTGGCTGACAGTTTCCCAACAATCTGCTACTATGTTATTTCAAAAGACAGCAATTCTACCTAATGAAGACCAGAATAAGCAAATAATATTTTAGAACAAGAATTTGGGACAAAATGTGATAGTGAATTAAGAATTCCATAATGCATTTGTTATAGGAAAGTAAAACGTTACAAAACAATTCTTCCTGGAAATACCTACACAGAGCAAAGCAAGCTTAGAACTGCCTTTTGATGATGAATCTGAGTACCATTGCTAACACATACGGGAGGGCTGGACATTCAGATTCAATGGTTTCAAAGAGACGCAGGCTGCAATGGGAAGAAGGCGGTGAAAAATAGATGCAGCTGATGTTAGGATTTTGTTTCTCTTGGTTTGGAGTGAGGTTTGTAGTTTTTAGAACTCAATTAAGCCTAGGCAGCCCACCCCCTCTTACTTTCTTTCAGCACTGTTATCAAATTCTGCTGATGCTAAATTCTATTTAGCAATTCAAGTATGCCAGATTTTATATACTGTAAATTACTTGCTATTTCCATTCTATACAAAAAATTGATCCAGAGCCATTATTGATACAGTATTTGGATAAGGCAAACATTTGGTAACTTATATAACAGGTATAACCTGTTTAAATATAACCTGAGTCCCTACAGGAGAGAGGGTGGTATACAAATTAAATAAATAAATAAATGTTTCAAGAATATCTCTTTTTTCTACCATAAACGTCAGAAGACTAAAGTTCTGGTAAATGAAGCAATGTGCGCATCCCATCTTGATTTAAATATTGAAAGAAATGACTTTATTTTTATTTTTACTAGGATATACTTACAACTTACTCAGACAATTTTTTGTGCTAAACTTGCTGTAGACATTCTTAGTCAGAACTCTGAAACAGCACTCAAAAATCTTTGAAACAAGTATTAGGATTTAGGCTCTTAACTGGCTTCTTAGAAAGTGAATGTGTTAGCATTTTCTTGGCAACCATTAGATTCCCTGCCTGCCTCCTTAAAGAAGGCAAGAAACTAACATACTGCAAAGCACATGGGTTTAATTTCTTAGAGTTTGGAGTCTAAAGTCGATTCTATACGATTTCCTGGAAAATAATGTGACCTTACTTAGATTAAACAAATAGACTCATCTGCCCAGAATAGCAGCAGCAGCAACAAAAGCAGCTCTAGACAGACATGTGCTACAAACAGCTATTGTAAGAAAAGTCAGTCCTATGCATTTGCAGCATATAAAGTCCTTTGTTTGTCCCTATTATGACAAGAAGCCTTTGTAAGCTTGTGAACCTGGGGCAATTGTAGGATGGGTCAATGACTATCACAAAGAGTTGTATCTTATGATTCTTGACAAATGTATATTTTTATGTCTTTTTATGTACACTAAGAACATATGCACCAAAGACAAATTCCTTGTGTGTCCAATCAAGCTTGGCCAATAAAGAATCCTATTCTATTCTATTCTATTCTATTCTATTCTATTCTATTCTATCCCATCCCATCCCATCCCATCCCATCCCACCCCACCCCACCCCACCCCACCCTACTCTACTCTACAAAAGGATCAGGACTTTGCTTGCATTACTGTGACTGCCATGTTGGGTATTTTTACTCTTCTGGTGGATACCACATTGCCAACAGCCTTTTTCCCCACCATTCTACGTTAATTTTACCACTCCAAGGAAGGTTGGCAAGCAGTATGCTAGTTCTTGCTAAGGGCTAGCTGCCTATTTTGTCCCTTATCAAGCTATAACTCAAAACCAAAATGCTACTGATTATCTTAGTCTGCATGACTGAATGTGCCTTTCATCGAAAGTGTGGTACTTTCTGCATAAGAAGCAATTATCCTTTTATCCTGACATGCTAATTTTCTGTGTATCATAACATTCAGTAAAGTGAACCTTAATTGGCAGTCTGACTCATAAAGTGCAGCCATGACCCTATTTTTGCACCCCCAACTGCTATTTGTGACTAAGCTTCTCTTCTGAACTAAAAGTCTGCCTCCATTTATAACGGTACTTCCCTGTAGCTGCATTGAAGGAGTGCAAGCTATTTTGAAAGGAAATTTATCAAACATAAATGATGACAATTCTGTGAATGACACAGACAGTCGTGTGTGTGTGTGTGTGTGTGTGTGTGTGTGTGTGTGTGAGAGAGAGAGAGAGAGAGAGAGAGAGAGAACAGTAGAAATAGCATTTAGACTTATATACCACTTAATAATGCTTTACCGCTCTCTCTAAGCAGTTTACAGAATTAACATATTGTCCCTAATGATTTAGGTCTTCATTTTAATGAACTCAGAAGGAGGGCTGGAAGGCTGAGTCAACCTTGAGCTGGTCAGAATTGAATTCTTGGCAGTCGGCAAAATTAGCCTGTAATACTACATTCTTACCACTACGCTATCATGCTGCCAATTACTAACTACATTAATTCAAATAGATACAAATAGAAGTAGCTGGGAGAAGTACTTGTTGTTCCTATATTAACATAACTTTTGACATTCTTTTTGTAGAATGTAAAAAAAAAATGTAAAAACTTACTCTGCCCATTTCTCGTAGCTTAGTAAGCATGACTACAATGGTTGAATTGTGCTCCCAAAGCATTCTCCAGAAGTCTTCTGTTGTTTCTGCCAAAGGTCCCTGTGTAGCTACATAGGCTTTTTGCTGCCTAAATGTAAAATGCAAAAAATAATATTTATCAATCAAAAGACAGCAGGCTCTCTTGCTGCATATAAACATTCTACTGAAATATCATTCTAACAAACATATGGGTATAAATTATTAATGGTACAAATATTAAAACATATTAAATGTTACTTAATCCAGCCATAGAGCTATTTCATTTTAGGAAGTTTGTGTAGGAAATTGTCCTCTTAATATTGTGATTTATGCCTTTATCTTATTTAAAATTTAATGCAACTCTAATAGCTCAATTTTGTGTGTCACAAAAAGCACTTAGGAAACACTTAGTGGTACAGTTCCATTTTTACACTGAAGGCTGACTGTCACACACTCTATTGAGCCTATGACTTATAGCTCCAAAGCAATTCTTTGTTAACTCTTTCAGTGATTCAAGAACTATAGCAAAAGTTCTGAAGTCAAATCACAAAGATGGAAATGGAACAGGCTAGTTTGTATTTTTAAGATGGCTAAGATAAAGGGGCACAGTGTTTTTTTCTGAGACAGGGCTTTATTACCCACAACATTTGATCCATACACTCCATAGTTACATAATATCTTAGGTGACCCTCTAATGAATTTATCCTTGTCATTTGCTTTCTTCCTTTACAGGAAAAATTTTGGAATTGCGATCTGATTTAAATGAAACTTAACTACTTAACTAGACTATTATTTACATTTATAATTACAGGTAAATCCATATGTTATGCTATGACTCCGAGAAAGAGACATGAACTAGCAAAGCAAACAACTGCAATGTGGTTAACAATTAGGCACTGTGCAGTGTTAGGGAGAGGAACTGTAGTGCTGGACTGATTACCATAAATCAGGGGTGGGCTGCTAAGGGAACCCGTAGTTAACATTATGGCTATTTCGGAGAACCTCTAAATCCCACACCTGGATGGCCCCAGCCATCCCTTCCCTCCCTGGAGTCTCCACGCAGCCCATTTTGGATGTGAGGTAAGTGCAGGACCCATGCGGAGGTTCGGGGGGGGGGGCTTCTGGAAGTTCCAGGGGAGGCAGTTTTTGCCCTCCCAGAGGGTGAAAATGCCCCCCCCCCCACGGTCATGGTGCAGGATGCCAACTAGACCATGCTCACCACCATGGCCCACTCAGCAACTAGGCAAAGAACCCTTTGCTGAAATTTTTGAAGCCCACTCCTGATAAGAATCTGAAAAGAACCAAAATGACACTTGCATAATGGCAAATTATATTTATGACCACTACAAAAAAGGGAGCGAGTACTATTTTACATCACAAAAAACTGGTTCTGTACCTGTATCCATCGATAAAACTGGCATTGATATAATCAGAGCCTTCTACTCCTCTGATAGGCTGCAAACATATCCTTGTGGATTCATATGGCATAATATTAACAAGGCGATTTTTAAATTTATTACATGGAAGATTGGCACTGATAAATCTTGAAGTATGAGCTTTAGAGCTGGCTAGCCGCTGCAAGAGATAAAGAAGACTTTGGGATTGCTTTTGATAATAAAAAAAGGGACATGTTTAAAATAAATACATATTAGAATATGCTCTGTACGGCATTCCACCAGATACAAATTAGATCTTCTACTTAAATCTATAAAAGCAGCTGCTTTAATCCTAGAATTAGTTTGCTGTCGATTTCCCCCAATGCATATGTATTGCGATAAAAATGTAGACACAAAATACCTTAAATTCCAATTCCATTCCTGTGACGTTCTCTCCCGTTTCTATCTGTGTCAGCTTCTGAATATATGCATACAGGTTTCTGGCTGGCACTTCGGTATTTCCACAAGTCACTGCTTCAAGCAGTGCATCATGGATAAAGATGTATTGGTCCTCTGTTTGAACCATGTAATTTCTCTGGGCTCTCATTAGAGTTACATGGCCATAAATATCTACAGTCTTTTCATGTTTTATTCTCTCTAGCATGGCATCTATTACAATGAAACAGCCGGTCCTGCCAACTCCAGCACTGGAATAAAAAGAAAGGAAGAAAGAAACCAACTCAGAAAAGGCACATAAAATCTAAGAATATTTCAATTCATGATCTATCTTGTCATATTGTCATGGCAACCACCACTGGAACCAGCCACACCAGCAAGGCAGTTCAGGAGCAGAGATTGTAATTTAAGATCCTGGTTCCAGATTAGTTCAGAAACCGGGAAAAGAGTTTCTCATGATAAGATGCTCGGTCTTCCCCAGGCCTGACCAGGCATTTGCATGAGGGCTGGAATTGTCCACACAACTGATATTGTCCGGGGGTTGTGTTCACTTACCTTCCCTACTGGTTCGCGCTCTGCGTCCAGGCATGCGCTCAGGGTATCGTGCATGCGCTTTAGCTAAAAAAATGCCTAAATGGGATACCATTGACCCAGGGTGGGTGGGTGGAGCCACACACAATTGTTGCTACCAGTTCGGGCGAATGGGCGAAACTGGCAGAATATCACCTCTGATATTGTCTCTGAATTTATCTGAAATTGGAAAAAAACCCACCCTATCCAGGATTCTTGACCGTACTTCCCATGATCACGAACCCCAATAAAATCCTCATTGGAATGCAAGTACAGGTAGTCCTCGTATAGCCGCTGCCTCATTTAGCAACTATTTACAGTTACAACAGGGGTGAATAATGAACTTTATGACCAATGCTTGCCTTTATGACTTTCGCAAGTTGATAAAGCAAGCACAGAAGCACAGTTGTGGTTGCTCTTAAGAACTGCTTTGCTTAACGAATGCATTGCCACTTCCAATTGTGGTAATTAAATGAGGACTACCTCTACTCTCTTCCCAATACTATGTCTGAGATTGGAGATAGAAGAAATGGGAGGGGAGGCTGCTAGGAAGATGGTACAGACCAGGAATGGAGCAACTGTCTGTAAACACAGCCCAGCTCCATCCTGAAATCAATTCTTTTTTCTCACATCTTTAGGCGCATGCCCTGAACAAAACACAAAATTTTAATATTCACTTGAATTATCAGATGAATGAAATGTAATATAATCTCATCACAGGGAAGCAGTTGCCAAGCCAATTTTCAAATGGCAGTACGCCTGCCACTCCTTCCCACATCACACTGAGGAATCATGAAAGAAAACTTGGATTGTGATTTTTATAATGGATTTCCCCAGAACACATCATATGTTAGGCTTGCAATTATATTGTATAAAGTTACGGGTAGCAACCTTGCGACCACGATTGAGCCCAAAATTTCTGTTGCTAAGTGAGACATTTGTTAAGTGACTTTTGCCCCATTTTACAACTTCTTGACACAGTTGTTAGGGGAATCACTGCACTTGTTAAATTAGTAACATGGTTGTTAAGCGAATATTGCCCGTCAGAAGGTTGCAAAAGATCAAATGAATCTGGGACACTACAACTGTCATACAGTAAATATGAGTCAATTGCCATACATCTGAATTTTGACCATGGAGATGGAGTAATAGTCGTAAGTATGAAAAACAACCATAGGTCACTCTTTTCTGGGATGTTGTAACTTCGAACAGTCACTAAATGAACTAAATGAATATACTATAGATTCTTTTATATAGATGAAGTTGTGTATAGCAGTTAAAGTGCTGACCAAGAAACCAGGAGACTGTGAGTTATAGGCCCGCCTTAAATAAGGAAGCCAGATGGATGACTTCACCAATCTGGCCAGTCACCCTCTCTCTCTCTCTGCCCAAGCTCACAGGTTATCAATGTGGAGAAAATAGGAGTATTACGTATGTTTGCTGCATTGTGATGCTTAAAGTAATAAAGGTAGGATTAAAAAAAAGTTAAATATAAATATCCATGACTCATTTCTAGAAGCTAGAAATCCAACACAATCAGTTTCAATGAATTACTTATTAGTGAAATCATTCCAAACTATAAAAAATGTTCTAAATGCTTCGATTTCATCAGAAATGGCATCAAACAATAATTACTCAATTAAATGTGGGGATTAATTAACCATCTTTTTTTCTTTTTGTATGGATTCAAATAAAATTTCTAAGCACAGAAAACCCTTTTTCAGTCCGCTTTCATTCATCTAGCTTCTTAAGTTATTTATTTTCCATCCACCAGCTCTGACAGGGCATACATGATTTAAAGGAACAAACTGAAAGATTTGTTCTCTGTAATATAGAAAAGGGAAGTTCATCTTTAGGAACAGAGATTCTTGCATGATAATAATGACAAAACAGTCAATTCTCCTCCTTCCTCTCATTTCTATAGCAGGCAACCAAAAAGCTAACAGGAGCAGGACAGCTGATAAGACATCTCTTTGTTATCTCACTTTTTACTTGTCCTGCTTGCCAAGTATTAAAGAGAAAGATTTAAACAAAATTCTTCAAAAGCAATCAGAAAAAATCCAAAGCAACTAAGTTTCTGGCGTTTATGTTTGAAAGCTTTGGAAGAAAATCATCCATGGCCAATCTTTATTTAACATAGATTAAATCTTTTTTAAAGATACTGATTACACTGTTAAGGGTATTTAATAACTGCTATATTTTTCATGGAAAACCACCACAATTTTTCCCCATCTGGATTATTTATACTAATGCAATCAGAAAGCAAGTAACAACATTTAGAAGAATAATTCTCTCTATAGCGGCTCATATTTTTCTTGCTCATTTATAACTAGGGTTATTTATATGGATTTTAAAAAAGAGAAATAGAAATAGCTTGTGAAACTATGCAATTCGTTAAGTTAACTTTTGTTGGAGACATTTTGTATTTCTCAGAATGCTTCACTATCTGATTAAAAGTTCTGTGAATCACAAAAACATTCATTCTGTCACTTATAATGCACATTTTATCACTTTTGGAAATAGCTCAGGATTATGGAAATGCATGCTATGCTGCTCCTGACTTGTACTCCTTTTTATTCGAACAAAAGGAACTTTACTACTTTACTATATTGAACTTTTCAATATAGTATTTTGGTCATTAAGTTTAGTTTATGTAATGCCTTAATTTACTTCACTGAACACAAAATTGTTTCCAAACTTCAACAGGGGCGGTGGGATCTTTATGTTAGGAGTAGAAATGGCAAAGTTTGTACCAAAAAAATCCCTATGCAAGCCATTAAACAAGTATGCCTACTAGGACGTAGTTATTGCTTCAATATTATCACTCATCCAGTTCCAACATTTGTTTTCAATATCTGCAAACACATCCGAGCCTGTCCTATGAGCTGAAATATGTTTAATATCCCATGATGAAATAGAACAACAGTATGCAGAAAAAGAACATTAAGAGACATTTGGGGGCCGTTCCATATTGAAGCCATTGTGAGAATGTGCTTGGAGTTGGACTTTTCTGATTAATTTGTTGTCGTTATAATGCCGACCCTTTTCTGATACTTCAGTGATCTGGCAAGGGAAGTCATTGTAATTACTAGATTTCACAGACCATTTATCTGGAAGAGCAAAGATATTAAAATATGGGCCAAAACCATTTAGAACATTTTTGACATATATCAAGGGATAATTTGATTGAATATTGCAGTTTTGAATACACTGACTCTGGCATTTATGAGGTGTAAGTACATAAAGCAACTGTGACAAAAATAATAGAGAAAGAAACTGATAAAAAGGTATTGAATTTATGAAAATGTTTATAGGACTAATTAAATGCTACAGCCAAAACAATTCAGCGCAACAGAGATTATTGTGATTTTAAAATGTGAAAAATAACAAAGCAAAACAAATGTGCAGCCAAGCAAATGGAGGGTAAATTCAAATGGAGATCATGAATTAGCTATACCTAGCTCTTCTTTTTAGGGTTGGTGGAATTAACTAGCATACTTTTTCAGTTTAAGATAACAACAGGATCACTATGAAAGCAACCTGGCTGTGAAATACATTGAACTGATAGAATCACAGGGCTAGAAGGAAACTTGAAGACAGGAGTCCTTATATGATCCTGAACAATCTTTTCTTGAAAGCCTCCAGCAACGGAGCCTACACAACTGTTCCATTAATTAATTGTTCGCATTGTCAGGAAATTCCTTCCTCATTTCCTGGTTGGATTTCTCTCTGACAAGCTTCCATCATTACATCTTCTTTGTTTCTTAAAAGAGTTCTTGCACAATTCTTTGGGAAGGGCACACAATTGTTAAACTGTCTGTCTCCTATTCAAGAGACAATACGCATTGCCTGTACATCTTCCATCAATGAAATGACTGCACTGGGGGAATACCCAGCTATCCCTCCATTCCTTACCTGGACCAGATCTGTACCTGATTAGCTAACAAACTATAAACAGTGAGAGAATAAAGACAGGAGAGTTAATCCATAGAGAGGAATCAATGTCATACCACTCACCAACCACCATAGACTGGTTCCACCTTTTTTCTAGTAGACAAGCACACGCAGTTAAGATATTTGTGACACTAGCAGTTGGCTGGGAGCATTTTTTTATTGCAATGTATTAGAGCAAAATCTTCTCTAAAAAAAGGTTTTGCATGGATTTTCATTTACCTGAATGAAATCAATGGTTTATACTTCTCTAGTGTCTGCTATGGAGCAATTATTTAGATCTGTTTTATGCTGTACACACTCATGTGCTATTCAATGGAAAGATAATGAATGTTTGTAAATAAATCTGTAATACTTGCAATAACAAACAAAGGGAAAAGCTCGGCATAGTTTGCTTCCACTGGAGTGTCTTTATTTCAAGTATTTGTATGGATTTTGTTATTATAAAATCACAGCACAATATAATTTTAAATATAATTATTCTTCCAATAAGCATAATTTCTTTCATGATATTGATGAAAAAGAAAGGGTTCAGGTGAAAGCAATGGAGTGTGAAACTGAATGTCTCTGACAAAAAGCTAAAGAAATTGTACTCTTAATAGTGGGGAAGAAAAGACCAAAATAGAATGAACTGAGATGAAATGATGAGTTGTTTCTTGTTTATTTTATGCTACATTAAATAATATGAAGAATAAGTTGCACTGCTGTCATTACAGCAGTACAAAATATATATTACATGACATAGAATATTTCCATACTATAAATTAAATTGGATAAAGCAGCAGAAGCATTATTCATACTAGAACAAATTATTATTATTATTATTATTATTATTATTATTATTATTATTATTATTATTATTATTATTAAATTTAAATTTATTTGCCATCCATCTTGTAGTTCCAGGTGACTCTAAGAGGTATTGGTTAGGGTTGATCATATGTTTTAATTACTGCTTTTCAGAATATCTTCAGAAAGGAATGCTGATACTTGCACGCTAATTGTATACTAAACATTCAGAGGAAATACCGTATTTTTCAGAGTATAAGACGCACCGGAGTATAAGACGCACCAAGGTTTTGAAGAGGCAAATTAAAAAAAAAAAAGTAGGTAGGTAGGTAGGTAGGTAGATAGAGGGAGAGAGAGGGAGATAAAGAAAGAGAAATATGGTAGGTAGGTAGATAAAGGGCTAGAGAGAGAGAGAGAGAGAGAGAGAGAAATAGAGAGAAATACTAGGTAGGGAGGGAGAGAGAGAGTAGGTAGGTAGGTAAAGGGATATATAGAGAGAGAAATAGAGAGGGAGAGAGAAATAAAGTAAGTAGGTAGGGAGAGAGAGTGTCTGTGTAGGTAGGTAGGTAAAGGGGGGGAGAGAGAAATACAGTAGGTGTGTAGGGGGAGAGGGAGAATGTGTGTGTGTGTAGGTAGGTAGGTAGAAGGATAGAGAGAGAGAAATAGAGAGAGAGAGAGAGAAATACAGTAGGTAGGGAGTGTGTGTGTTTGTGTGTGTAGTTAGGTAGGTAGAAGGATAGAGAGAGAAAGAGAGAGAGAGAAATACAGTAGGTAGGGAAAGAGTGTGTGTGTGTGTAGTTAGGTAGATAGGATAGAGAAAAAGAAATAGAGAGAAAGAGAAAAATACAGAAGGGAGAGAGAGAGAGAGAGGGAGAGAGAGAGGGAGAGAGAGAGAGAGATTAGGTAGGTAGGTAGATGTTTCCAGGTGTATTTATCCATGTCCTGAAGAAGGAAATCAGTGACAAACCTTAAGACTTTGTTTCTGCTAGCACAGAAACAGTTAAAGATTCTTCTGAAAGGGGGGGGAGCCTTTGCACTCAAACCTCTCCAAAATAGCCCATTTCTCCGTGAAAATGGGGCTGTTATTTTCCAAATAAAAAGCATAACTAGCCTTGGGGGGGGGGGGCTTGCAGAGTGCTCCTGGAGGTGGGGGGGGGGTCAAAAATGAGCAAAACCCCCACCCCATTTATCGCGAAAACAGGCCATTTTTGTGTCAAATAAATTGCATGCCTAGCCCTATGGAGGCTTATAGAGTGCTGCTGGGGGCTCGGGGAACCGGGTTTGAGGGTAATTTCTGCCCCCCCCCCAGCCCCCAGGAGCTCTCTAGAAGCCTCCATAAGACTAGGCACAGCCAGTTTGGTGAAGGGGCAAAAAAATGCTGTATTCGATGGATAAGACGCACTCAGATTTTCAGCCTCTTTTTAGAGGAAAAAAGGTGTGTCTTACACTCCGAAAAATACGGTAATTATACCCACTACCAAATGTAAGCAGCCTACACAGCAGGTTCAATCACTGCCATGTATACTTACAAGATTTTCAGCAGAGCTCTTCCCAGCTCATAATATTCACATACAGTTGACTCAGATTACACTTATTATTGCTTTTCACCTCTGTGGTTCCAAGACTTTGAGGGAATAAAGTCTGTTCCATCTTGATTGATGGAACAACATTTCAGTGTATTTGACCTGATTTTAAGGCTGCCTGCCTGACAAATGTTAAATTTTGAAAGCTTCTCAATTGTCCTAATCATAATCGCTGAGAATTATATAGATTATTTAATATTATATTATAGCATAATGAAGAATAATGTATTTCTGGGTAAGCTAATCCATTACTATGGAGTAAATATAATGGCAATACTCACTGTATTGCCAATACAATGGCAATATACCTCTGCTCCTGGGGAATTAAGCAGTGCTATGAACATCCTATCCCAGTGTCTGAAGGCTGAGCGTCTCAATTGGGAACAAGTTTCAGATAAACCCTGGCAAGATTGAGTGGCTTTGGAATTTGTGGCCTGCTGGTTCTAGGCCTACACCATCTTTGGGGATGGATAGGGTTCCATTGTCCCAGATAGACTCAGTGTGCAATCTCAGACTCACAACTCTTGCTCAAAGAGCAGGTGGCAGGATTTTGCATAGCTCATGTTGTGAGCCCCTGACCCCATTCCTAGATCAGAGGACTTTGCTCACAGCCACCCATGGCTTAGTCAACTCCTGATTGGATTACTCTATATAGGGAGTTACCCTTGAAAGGTTTATGGAAACTTTAGCTGGTGAAAATTGTAACTGCATGGAAAGTTATATGTGTTTCTAGAACTACATGGGTTATACCTCTGAGCTGCATTGGTTTCCAGTTTGCTTCCGGAGTCAATTTCTGTAGAATTGGCCTGGTTTTTGACCTTTCGAGTATTTCATGGCATAGGGCCATGTTATTTGATGACCATCTCACCTGATTATACTTGCCTGCCTTGTCAGAGGTTGCAGGTTCTATCTGTCAGGGAACTACACTTGTAGTTCCTAATTGCAGCATTGCTGCTGTGGTACCCACTTTATGAGACATTGTCAACACTCCTCTCCTACCCTAAAGTGAGGTTATCTTCATCCTTCTTTATTTTCTGGAAGACCTTCAAGACCTAGCTAGATCGTCAGGTCTGGGGATCTCAGGGGATCATTGAATTCTTGAGGGTGCACCAATTATGGCTGTTGAGATCTAATGTCCTATATGACTTCCCCACTGGCTGAGGCCAGTCGTGCTGACTGTTTGCAGCGTACCATTTGGTGGCCGCATCAGGTGCTGATATGAAGATCTCATGTAAACCTTTACATGGAATCTACTATTTATGCTCAATTTGAACTGATCATACTCCTAAAGCATAGATTTAAACTTCCATAACGGTTAGATGGTACGGTCGACAGCATGGTCTTTGTCAGCGATTTTGCCTGTTGTGTCTCCCACCCTTCAGTGGGGCTCGGCTATATATCCCCATGCGATTTGTTTATCTTGATTTCTGGTCCATGACCGCAATAAAGTTTTATCTATATGACTTGTTATTTTTTATCCTTTTGATAATGATTGTTTAAAATGTTTATTGGTTTATATTCCTATTGTACACCACCCAGCCACTTTTTGGGAAATGGGTGGCCAAATATGTTTGATATAAACATATAAATAATTAAATTAAACAAGTACCATGAACCACAGCAGCTACTCTTTTAGACAGATAGTATGTGTGTTTGTGTGAATAGAAGAGCCTCTCTCTTAGGTTTTAACCTGGAAAAAATGGGTTAAATTTAAAGGCTTTGAAAATGGTCTACCTATGTGTGTGCGCGCGAGAGAGAAATCTTGTTTTCATGAGTTGTCATTTTAAAAAATAATCCTTATAGTTTGGAGTGTGGAAAACTGAAAAAAGCACCGGCTTAATGTGCAAGAAACAAAATAATCCTATTTTCATGGTAACATTTACGGTAACAAAATCATAAATAAAATGTTTATAAAATCACTTAAGCAAGTTGTATCTTATGGAGAAGATGGTAATTTTCATGCATTCTAAACTTCGGTTCTAATCTACAAAGGAATTGAGCAGCACAGAGGCACAATCTTCTCTAAGTAACTGATTATCATTAGTAGCTATTTACAGATTTAAGAAGAGAGCAAAAAGGAAAGGCATTATTCAGGTTTAGAAGCAAAAGACTTTGCATAGCTAATTAGAACATAGTGAAATTAGAAACTAAGAACCAAAATACCTGAATGGGACAATACTAAATAATTAGTCCTTCATAATGTTATTTTACTTGCATACATGCATGTGATCAGACTGAACAATGATTGTTTAAACTAAACTTTTGCATTTATTAAAATGGCCTTTTATTCTTATGCATGCACTACAGGAGATTATAGTAGATCTGAATTATTTTTTTAGAATTACAGGTTTCAGTGGGGATAATAAATTTTTGAGATGGACGTATACAGGTTGTGCTCAGGTCTCGTCACAATTCATTCAGACATTGTCCAAAGTTGTGATGGTGTTAAATAAGGGAAGATACAACTGGTACTCAGAATTCCAGCCATTGCAGTATCCCTGAAGTCATGAGACTGTGATCAAGCTAGTCAATTTACAATTATGATGTTATACTGAGCCACAGTCATGTGATCATGTTTTCAAACTTTCCTTGCCAGCTTTCCACAAGCAAAGTCAATAGAGAAGCCAACAAGGAGTCAGAAGTTATAGGCCCTTGGCTTACCGATTTACAGTCTTCGCTTAATGGCAACTGGGAATGTAGAACGGCCATCACTAAATGACACAGTGATGTGATAGAGAAAATAATTGGCAGAAGAAGCTTTATAGATTTTTTTTGCCCCTACCCAAACCTCTATGACTTCCTCAGAGTCCAATATTATGGAAATCAAGAAAATAAAATGAAGAGATCCTTGTTTGCAGTAGAGAAAGAAAGAAGACTATTTGGGCTTTTCCTCTAAACAAAGTAACTTCTAGAACAGTGGTGGGTTTCTGCAGGCTCGCACCTACTCGCGAGAGCCGGTTGGTGAAATTTAGAGAACCGGTGAGAGGGGGTTCCACCGGCCAGATTTACATGGAAGTAAATCTGGCCCGCTGCTGCCACTGACCCAACGGGAAGGAAAGGAAAGGAAGGAAGGAAGGAAGGAAGGAAGGAAGGAAGGAAGGAAGGAAGGAAGGAAGGAAGGAAAGAAAGAAAGAAAGAATTTATCATCACAATTGAGTCCAAAATTTTGGTTGCTAAGCAAGAGCGTTGTTAAATGAGTTTCACCACATTTTAAAAGGTGGCCACTCCCACCCTGTCACATGACTGCCAAGCCAAGCCCACAAAATAGGCCACACCTACAGAGTAGGTTCTAAAAAAAATTGAAACCCACCACTGTTCTAGAACCCTTAGCCATGGCTCGTCTTTAATGAAACTTCAGATTCCCTTCCCAGGATGTGAGCCCAGAGACAATTAGGGATGGCGAACAATGACAAGTGCATTTTATTATCCCTTGTGCATCCCTCAGACATAGAAACGCAGCTCTGAAACACAGACTCTGATACAACAGTTAATTTCATTGACAAAATTACACTGCATCGGTTTGAATTGCCCACACACTTATTAGAGAAAACTCTGCTGGCTGAGACAACTGACAGGCAATCACTTCAAGTCAGTCCTATTTTGTCACGTGTGACTCTTCTGCAGTTGAAAATAAATGATCACACTGAATTCTTGTTACTCAAAATAACAGCTTTTTTGAATGCCCCGGCATAAACTGGTTATAGCTGTCTGGAGGGGAACAAGAGACAATTTCGTTTCTCTCTCAAGGGCACCATTTGACGGCATCCCACTAGTTTCTTTTTCTCATTGTTGACTGAACCTCGTCCCTTGCTAGGAAAGTACAGATTTTGCTGATGTTTGGGGAGAAAAAAGAAACAGCTGCTCATTGGACAGTGCCTGTGGCATCAATTTAAAACCCAGTGTCCAGATTCCAGATAAAAGGCAACATCAGGGGTTTATTCAAGTATTAGCTATTTTAAAATCATTTATGGATGGCAATTTGAAGAAAGGATTTATTCTCCCTTCTTCCTTTCCACCATCTGCGTCTATATTTTTTTGAGAAAAAGAAAAGCAGTTCTTTGAGAATTGTTCATGGTAATATACTTTTACATTCTATAGCCATTAGGAACTACTGCTATATCTGTTGCCTTTTATTTCATATCTGAACGTCTGCCTTCAAAAAGCATGCATTTTCAGAACTTAACTTGGATGGAGCTTACACTTTGATTTGAATGAGAGAGAGAGAGTTACAAATATTTAACTGCTTTTGACACCCAGTGTGGAAAATTTGAAATACAGTTATGACCCGTGGCTTGGGCGATTACAGTCTTCTGCAGGTTTATGAAGGAAATACTTTGCAGTATTTTAAACAAAATACATAGCAGACTACTACGTTTTGAGAAGCCCTTTCCTAATTACTGCACATTTGTGTATTCATTTGTAATCCTCTCATGATCTAAAATCAAACGGATAACGGGAGAAGAATAGCACATCACTTGAACACTATTTGTGGGTCTTCTCAGCCTGAACCATAGAATTTACTTGCATTCCTCCATTGGCATTCTTCAATTCAGGAAGTCTATGGTTATCACGCTTGCATCTTGTCCTCCAGAGTTCTTGCTTTTACTACTTATTGAGTCCCTGACTTTCTCAAAGGGAGACCAGCAACAGAGCTGGAAGGTTATCTAGTCCAACCCCTTGCCCAAGCATTTCTGACAAATGGCAGTCCAATCTCTTCTTGAAAGTCTCAAGTGATAAAGCTCCCACAACTTCTGAAGGCAAGCTATTCCATTGGTTGATTGTTCTCACTGTCAGAAAATTTCTCCTTATTTCTAGGTTGAATCTCTCCTTGATCGGTTTCCATCCATTATTACTTGTCTGGCCTTCAGGTGCCTAGGAAAGTAGCTTGACCCATTCCTGTCTGTGGCAGCCCCTCAAATATTGGAACTTTGTTATCCTGTCCCCCCTGGTCTTTCTCTTCACTAACCAATTTCATTGTAATTTTAGTACAATGACAATAAAGATTATTATTATTAATATAGCCCTGCCCAGTTCATATATCCGTTCTTCATAAGTATTAGTCTCCGGTCCCCTAATCATCCTGGTTGCTCTTCTCTGCACTTTTTCTAGAGTCTCAATATCTTTTTATAGTGCGGTGACCAAAACTGGATGCAGGTGTGGTCTTACTAAGGCTTTATAGAGTGGCATTAGTACCTCACTTGATCTTGATTGTATCCTTCTGTTAAAGCAACTTAGGATTTCATTGGCTTTTTTGGCTGTCACTGCACACTGCTGACTCATATTTAACTGGTTGACCACTAAGACTCCAAGATCCCTGTCACATTTACTGCTATTAAACCAGCCTATTTCTTGTCTAAGTGTAAGACTTTGAATTTCATTTTGTTAGATAGGGTCCAGTGTTTAAGTCTGTCAAGATCCATCTGGCTCTTGAGCCTATCAGACAGAATCCATCCATCCATCCATCCATCCATCCATCCATCAATCAATCAATCAGTCAATCAATCTAACGTATATGCTGCCCATATTTCCTATAGGCAACTCTGTGCTGTTACAACGAATAAAAGTAACAAGATATAACATTAAAACAATAAATATTAAGAATAAAATTGACTTAAACAATCATCAAGGAAAGCAAGGCAGGGAAGAAGATGGACTTATCACATTTCCAGTATGACAGGCCCATATCGGGGCCCAGGGCAATTGGCATAGTCAGGCATATCCAAGAAAGCCCAGCTCCTTTTAAAGGAAAAGTTAGATTTGATCAAGGTTGCCTATAAACATGTGTTGGCAAGAGGGTGCCAAGATTGCAGTGGGAAGTTTGATGTCACTGTCCACTACATTCTTTTCCCCAGTTTGTTGGAAACCCCAGTGGACTGCTGTCTGTAATTGCTACTTCAGTGAAGATACATCCAATTCCACTGGTCACTGTTTGTTCAAGAGAAACTGCTCTGTCCCTTGTAATATGCCTTTTCTTTCCCAACTAATTTCGGTGGATGGGAAACAGCAATATGAGGTGGAATTATTCTAGATTTTGGATGCAGGAGGAGATATTTAAATCTTATTCACTGGAAGGTCTTTTCTGAATCAAAAGGTTGTGGGAGGGGCAAAGGATGTCCACATGACATAACCTGTCTGTGTTTGTGAGTGCATGGCTTGAGACAAAACACACTATATATACTCTGATCTTCTTTGTGTCTGTGACTATTTGAGAATTCACTGAGCTACAACTGGGAAATCTCATGGATACCCTTGTCCAGATCTCAGCTACTAGGATTATAAAAATATTTTCACATTTCCTGCAGATGGCTAGATTCTTTTCTTTGCTCATAATTCTAATTCAGAATCCATTATAGACAGCTGTTGGCTCTGATAGAAAATAATTGCTCTTTTACTAGACTCAGCTGTGAGCAGTCAGGCTTCCTTTGCCTTATAGAGTATATATAAACACAGGGAGGAATAAAATTAACTAAATACATGTGAATAAAGTGATTCATTGAGAATGCCGATCAAATAATGAACTAAACCACAGCGCAGGTCAATGGAAATTACAGGTCTCACAGGACATGATAAATGTCTGGAAATAAGGATCATTGATACTGTTAAGTTAAAGAGGGGTATTTCAGTTAGGTTAAGAATAGTCAGGGTCAGAATTTAACATAGTATTTACTAAGCTCACTAAATTTATATTGATTCACAGAAAAATAATGAGGAGAAAATTATGTTTCGATGGAAACTCCTCCTCAAGCCAGAGACCTCTACCATTTCCATTCAATTTTTCAGAAATCAGAAAGTATATATATCACATGCCAACAGCAAAGTCTTCAGACATCAGAAAAAAGTACACACAGTAGGAAGATGGAGAAGAATGTGAACATGTTACTGGATGCTCTGTGTCAGGGCAGTATGAAGCAATGACATCCTCCCATGGTTGGCTGAATGGACTACTGTTTCCCAAGGATTTGTAAATCCTTCTCAATAAGGGTTCTTGATTAGGTATGGAACCCAAGTCCACAGACATTGTAAGTATGTTCAGCCAGGCATGATTATATTCCCAATTCAGACCTTCTTTCTTGATAGAAAGAAACTTGAGTATTGGGACTAGAGCATGCTGGTTGGATGAGCAATTCTGTGTGTAGAAGTCCACATATCTTAAAATAGTTGAGGTTGAGAAACACTTGCCCTACACATCTCTTTGAATGCAAGGCAGCTTCAAAATGCATTGGGAAAGATGATCATGACTTCCTTTGTCTGGGAACATAAAGCCCCTTTCTTCAAGTACTATACTGTTGGCCAAGCAACCAGCCACACATTGAGCAATACAACATAATTGCTGGAGACATAGACACATAGGCACAACAAAGGGAAAGATGAGAGGAAATCAAAGATCTGTAAAAACAAATCCAGCAAGGGAATTCTTCCATGGATGCAGACCTGAAGGCACTTTATGGAAAAGGGAAGCGGACAGGATAAAGGTCCTTATTTGAATTGGTCATTCAGACTCCTAATGAGCTCAGAAAAGGGAGCTTGCAGCTTGGAGGGAACGGAATGGGAAAACTGTCTTAACTCTAATAGTATACTGGATTACTAGAATGACCCAGAAACATATCACTGTGTTGCAATCCAATGCAATTATTGGCCATTTGCCCTGTGTCTCAGAAAGCATGACATTAGTAGCAATGACCCAGCCTCCATCTTAGTACTTAGCTATTGCCAGTATAGGATGTATACTGGCAATAGCCCCAGGCTCCTGATGGACCTGATAAGGTTCCAGAGGGAGCTTGGGCCAATTCCTGTGGACTTGCCCCGCGACTCGACTGAGGACCTAGTGGCTGCATGGTTAAGTGCGGCCACGGGGGCCTTGGACCGAGTTGCGCCCTTGCGGCCTCTCTTGCGGCGACGAACCACCTGGGCTCCTTGGTTTACCGAGGGGCTTAGGGAGATGAAGCGCCACAAGAGACGCCTAGAGAGCAGATGGAGATCTTCTCACTCCGAAGCCGACCGAACACTAGTGAGAGACCATATTAGGACTTACTTAGTGGCGATAAAAGTGGCCAAACGTGAGTATTGTGCCACTCTTATTGCATCCGCAGATACCTGCCCTGCCGCCCTGTTTGGGGTGACCCGCTCCCTCCTTCAACAGAGGCCGCGGGAAGCCCCTTTACAGGGTCGAGCAGAGGAATTTGGGATTTATCTGCAGGAGAAAATCATTCGGATTCGGAACGAGCTACCCTCCATCGACAGTGGTCCAGTCGAGCAGGCCGAGGCTGTTCTTGTGACACCATCCTGGGAGGAGTTTGATTTTGTTACCACCGAGGATATGGACAAGTTGTCAAAGAGACTTAGGGCTACCACATGTTTATTGGACCCGTGTCCCTCCTGGCTTGTACTGGCATCCTGGGAGACGACACGAGGCTGGCTCCAGGGCATTGTCAACGCATCTTTGAGTGAGGGGTCCTTGCCTGCCGTCCTGAAAGAGGCGGTGGTGAGGCCCCTCCTCAGGAAGCCGTCCCTGGATCCAGCATTATTAGAGAACTATCGTCCCGTCTCCAACCTCCACTTTTTAATGAAGGTTGTTGAGAGTGTGGTGGCTCAACAGTTTCCGCGACACTTGGAGGAAGTTGATTATCTAGACCCGCGCCAGTCCGGCTTCCGACCCGGGCACAGCACCAAGACGGCATTGGTCGCGTTGGTTGATGATCTCTGGAGGGCGCGGGATAGAGGATATTCCTCTATCCTAGTCCTATTAGACCTCTCAGCGGCTTTTGATACCATCGACCATTGTATCCTATTGCACCGACTGGGGAGGTTGGGGTTGGGAGGCACCGTTCTGCGGTGGTTCTCATCCTACCTCTCTGGTCGGTCGCAATATGTGTTGGCAGGGGGGCAGAGGTCGGCCTCGAGGTCCCTCATATGTGGGGTTCCTCAGGGGTCGGTCCTCTCGCCCTTACTGTTCAACACATATATGAAGCCGCTGGGTGAGATCATCCGTGGTTTTGGGGTGGGATATCATCTGTACGCTGATGATACTCAGTTGTACATATCCACCCCAGACCACCCCAATGATGCCGTCGAGGTTATGTCCCGGTGTTTGGAGGCCGTACGGATCTGGATGGGTGGTAACAAACTCAAGCTCAACCCGTCCAAGACTGAGTGGCTGTGGCTTCCGGCGTCCCGGTTCAGCCAGATTATTCCAACTCTGGCCATTGGGGGCGAAACACCGGCCCCCGTGGAGAGGGCGCGCAATTTGGGTGTCCTCCTGGATTCCCGGCTGTCTATGGAAGATCATGTGGCAGCCGTGGCCAGGGGGGCATTCCATCAGGTACGCCTGATGCGCCAATTGCGCCCCTTACTGGACCGGGCTGCCTTACGCACAGTCACTCAAGCACTCGTCACCTCTCGACTTGACTACTGTAATGCTCTCTACATGGGGCTCCCCTTGAGGTGCACCCGAAAGCTGCAGCTAGTCCAGAACGCAGCCGCGCGGGTGATCACGGGAGCGCCTAGACACTCCCACATAACACCTATCCTGCGCGAGCTGCACTGGCTCCCTGTGGTCTTTCGGGTGCGCTTCAAGGTTTTAACGACCATCTTTAAAGCGCTCCATGGCTCGGGGCCTAGTTATATGCGAGACCGCCTCCTGCCCCATACATCCCTCAGACCGATACGCTCCCACAGAGAGGGCTCCTCAGGGTGCCGTCGGCTGGACAATGCCGACTGGCGACACCCAGGGGAAGAGCCTTCTCTGTGGCGGGCCCTTCCCTTTGGAACGACCTACCCCCTGAACTCCGCACCATCTCTGACCTCCGCCTCTTCCGCAAGTGTCTGAAGACACACCTATTCCATCTAGCCGGCCTAGCATAACCCCCATTACTGACTCTTAGATAGTTTTAAATTTGGGTTTTTTAAATTCGGTTTTTAGCGCAGGGTCTATTAGAATAAGTTTTTAAAAAATTTTATATGTTTTATATGTGTTTTAACATCCCTGTGCGCCGCCCTGGGTCCGTTTGGAGAAGGGCGGGGTATAAATTTAATAAAATAAATAAATAAAATAAATAAATAAACTCTACCAATTTATACTGAAAACAATTCCACATCAATCTCAACAAATATGTGACATTAAGCCATAACATTCTGGACTATGCCTGTCTTCGCTTTAAAATTCAGCAACTTGTTTGATTTAGTCTCTTACTGAGCAAATAAACAAGCAAGAAACCAATTAATTTTTTTTCTGAATAGGTTTAGGCTGCACAGATCTCACCATCAAGAAAACCTGAGGGATCTTCTGAATAGTAATTAGGCAAATTCAATTTCTACTGAGTAGCTTGCAAGTGTTAGTGAAAGATATACCCTCAGCCATTTGCATATCTGATGAAACAGAAATTGTAGTGCAGTCTTCCTCAATATCACTGTTTTCTGCATGTGGTAGGATTACAAAACATAGTAATGCTCTCAGGGACCATTGTGTGCAGGCTGAGAATTTTGGGGAAAGTGATCAAAAAACACCAGGAAGCCATTCAGGTTGTAAAATAGCTCCATTAAAGAAAGATTGAAAGCTATATTTCTATATATATTTCATCCTTCGGTAACAAAATATTCTGATAAGGTCTGTTTCTGATTCAGCACATTCCTATGTTGTACCCCCCCCCCCAAAAGGACAGAGTATTAATGGTCATTCTAAATATTTTGTTGAAATATATGGCATGATTTACTTCTTGGTAAGCACAGATTGATTTTCAGATTATTTTGTTCATGTTATGACATTATATGAAGACTGTAAAAAATGCAATATGTCAAAAAAAGTTAAACAGATGTTTGGATCAGTTCATAAGCAATATTTTGTAAGATGATTTTAATATTTCACAATGAAGAAATTTGTGCAGTCCAACCTTTAAGAATGAAAAAAATAAATAAATAGGATCTGCAACAAAATGCATACTCCAATGTGGGGCTCAAAATCTATTTAATTTCATTATCTTCCTTTCCTAGTTATGTATTTCTTCCTCTTCTCTTCCATAATTCAACCATATTTCATAGTCAATGACTAGGCTGGATCCTCACTGGTAGAGTTTCTGCTGTCATATCTTTTTTTAAAAACACTATTATTATTTTATTTCTCCAAATGCTGGATTTGCCTCTAGTTCTATCACGGTTGATTGGGAGTACTGAAGTGCTGCCAGGTTGAAAAGAGTAGCTGGTGATGTCACTGTTACTTGGAAGATGCCTAGTTAGGATCTCCTTTCATGTCCCCATTAAGCTTCCCAGTGAAGTGGTACCCATCTATCTACCCGTGGTTGCCCACTTTTGAACTATTGGATTGGCAGGACCTGGAGCAAGTGATAGGTACTCACCCCGCCCTGCAGCAGCAATCAAATATCAAACGCAAGTGTACCAGTTGTCAAACCAGTATTCTATCCATGTCAACCATTGCATCCCCTTGCCTGCTGCCATTGCTCTTGGTATCAATTTTGCTATTTTTTAACAGGAACACAATCATGCTCATATATTCAAATATGGAAAAATTATACATAAAACATTTCACTCCCACTGAACAATAACAACAAAAATAAAGTTTCTTGATCATCTAAATTTATTGTTCTATTCCTCTGTAGCCTGCATCAAGGTATTCTATAGTTGTTAAAAAAAAAATCCAACAAAAATGCTGTGGCCTAGAGGTAGAGCTCTTGCCTCCTAATCCTAGGTAAAGGCAGATGTAGGGTCTCCTGCTTGGGCAGGGGGTTGGACTAGATGACCTGCAAGGTCCCTTCCAACTCTGTTAATCTGTTAAATCTGTTAAAACAGTTGGATCAAAACTAAAAAGTGAAGAAATAATAAAGTGGAAAAAGCATAAGAACAAGGTGTAATTTATGAGACGTACATTTAAAACGGTTGAAAAATAAGGGGAAAATTAATCAATTATTTAAAGTTAAGAAATATCAAAATGTAAATATTAAATGGAATGAGCAGAAGCCAAAAAAATCCTTAATAGAAAAGAGAATCATGATGAAAAATGACAATAACAGAAAGTATATCTTACTTTCTGAAGTAAGAAACATATATGACAGAAACATGAGGATGGAGAGATGTGATATCAAGGAACGCTAATGAAAAACATTACAGAAAAGCTAAAAGTTAAGATTAGTGTTAAGAATGAGCAAACATTTTAGAATTAAAACCGCAAGAAATAAAAACAGATGTATTAGGAAAAAGAGTGCATTCATTATGTTTACTATCAGCACAAGTATGCAAAGACAAAGTTAAAGTTGAATCGTAAATATTAACTGGGAATTGGGAAGGTATCAACAATGATTTTTGCATAAAAAATAAGATCAAAATGACAAATTCCAGCAATCTTATCCTTGAGCAATCTCGTGGCATGCTTCTAAATTAATTCCCATCAGAACACCAACATATCTCTAGGTTTACTACTTTTAATTGTACTGCTTTCAGGATTTTTTATTTTTATTTTTCTGTTTTAAATAAAATCTTGCAACGCTGGGATTGTGTAAATGCCATTTAATAATAATAACAATAACAATCTTTATTGTCATTGTACTAAAATTACAATGAAATTGGTAGTATTTCAAGGTAGTACTGTAGCTTGGCACCTTTGGGCCACTGTATTGTGACCATTGTTTTAAAATGATCTAACTTTTATTTTTTTTTAGATTTGAGAATCTGAGGAAATGGTTCTTATACTAATGGGAAATGCCAAAATTTATAGAATAATTTGTACTTAAAGCTGTTTGGCTGATACTCATCATACCTGAATGCTCAAGTATTTTTTGGCAATATTAAAATACTCTGTAAACATAAAAACATCTATTTTGGCCAGCATCGTTTTCACAGTTTGGAAACCCATAGGGCAGCTTCTCACATATGTTGCTCACGAATTGGCACTGAGAAGAGAATGTCTCCATTTTTGCTATCTGACTGCTCATTAGAACAATCAGTGCTCACAACTATCGTTATGACTCCTCAATGTGATTATACTAGTGAACACTACTCTACTTGAAAAATGCTTCCTTTTATTCATCTCCCCCCCCCCCCATGGGATTCTGCTTGTTGTATATCCCTATAAGCCACCTTGTTTCCTTTATTTTTCTGAGCTAAAAATATCTAAATGTTCCTCACTGGGACTTGCTCCAGCCTCTTCATCAGCACATTTGAGCAGCCAAGAGAAGATGCCTGGATCAGATGTAAGCAAAGAGGAACATAATCATTTAAATGCAATTATACTGGGTTCTGCAATTAATGCCATTGTTTTAAAATTTTGGTTTCCTGTAGAAATGGCCATATGACAATTGCCAGATTGCAGCTGCTTTTGCTTTTGTACTCTTGGTTTGGCATTGTAATTTATGATGGGTCACAATCATTAGAAAATTTGTTGTGTCTTAAAAGCCATTGTATTCTATGGGAGAAGATAATCACCACCATCCAATTCCATTGATTTAAATGGAATTGGAGAATGACTAACTCTTTGGATTGGAGCCACAAGATCAACTATTTTAAGGGGACAATTTATAGCAGGCCATTCACATATCCTTTAGAGTTTTAGTTTGCCAGGGTAACCAATGATGAAATCAATTCATTCAGTACTGTCCACTATATCATACATAACTCTTCATTCTTACCTTTGTAAATATGTCAGAAACTTTTTCCCCTTCATCAAAATCATATCCATAGGTTTCAAATGATTATTTTGTGTGATATTAATCCTGGTACTCAGGATTCCGACTATGCTCCTTAACGTTGCAAATGTTTGTTGATTGCTGGTTTGCTTAGTGTCTATTTGTTTATTATCTATTTATTATTTATTAATAAAACTAGCTATACCCGGCCACGCATTGCTGTGGCCCAGTCTGGTTAAATGGCCAACCAATCTGTGTGAAGATCTACACCTGCACACATACACAAAACCACCATATAACCCCCAACCTACCTACCTACTGTATTTCTCCCTCTCTATTTATCCCTCTACCTGCCTACCTACTGTATTTCTCTCTCTCTATCCCTCTACCTACCTACCTACTGTTTTTCTCCCTATCTATCTATCCCCCTACCTACCTACCTACTGCATTTCTCCTTATCTATCTATCCCCCTACCTACCTACCTACCTACCTACCTACTGTATTTCTCCCTATCTATCTACCCCCCTACCTACCTACCTACTGTATTATTCCCTATCTATCCCCCTACCTACCTACCTACCGACCTACCTTTCTTCCTTTCTCCCTCTACCTATCAACCTACCTACCTACCTACTGTATTTCTCCCTTTCTATCTATCACCCTGGAGGTCATCTAGTCCAACTCCCTGCCTAGGCAGGAAGCCGTATACCCATGATGGCGAACCTATGGCACGGGTGCCACAGGTGGCACACGGAACCATTTCTTAGGCCATGCGAGGCATTGCCCTGTCAGCTTCAGTGTGTATGTGTGCCCTGGCCAGCTGATTTAGGCCTTCTTTTGAGGCCGTTTTTTGCCCTCTGGAGGTGGGGGAAGGCTGTTTTCACCCTCCCCAGGCTCCTATAAAGCCTCTGGAGCCTGGGGAGGATGTAAAAAGCATGTCAAATGCAGGGGGTCATGCACATAGCATTATGGATGTGGCACACCTGTGCACATCGCCCCTGCACTTCCCCTGCTTTTGGCACGCGAGCCAAAAAAGGTTAGCCATCACTGCCCTATACCATTTCAGACAAATGGCTATCCAACATCTTCTTGAAGACTTCCAGTGTTGGGGCATTCACAACTTCTGGAGTCAAGCTGTTCCACTGGTTAATTTTTCTAACTGTCAGGAAATTTCTCCTCAGTTCTAAGTTGCTTCTCTCCTTGATTAGTTTCCACCCATTGCTTCTTGTTCTGCCCTCAGGTGCTTTGGAGAATAGTTTGAGTCCCTCTTCTTTGTGGCAACCCCTGAGATATTGGAAGGCTGCTATCCTGCCTCCCCTAGTCCCTCTTTTATTAAACTGTATTTCTCCCTCTCTCTCTATTCCCCTATCTACCTACCTACTGTAATACAATAATACAATAGCAGAGTTGGAAGGGACCTTGGAGGTCTTCTAGTCCAACTCCCTGCCTAGGCAGGAAGCTCTATACCATTTCAGACAAATGGCTATCCAACATCTTCTTAAAGACTTCCAGTGTTGGGGCATTCACAACTTCTGGAGGCAAGCTGTTCCACTGGTTTATTGTTCTAACTGTCAGGAAATTTCTCCTCAGTTCTAAGTTGCTTCTCTCCTTGATTAGGTTCCACCCATTGCTTCTTGTTCTGCCCTCAGGTGCTTTGGAGAATAGCTTGACTTCCTCTTCTTTGTGGCAATCCCTGAGATATTGGAAGGCTGCTATCCTGTCTCCCCTAGTCCCTCTTTTATTAAACTGCATTCCCCCCCCCCTCTCTCTATGGGCCACCTGGGAGTTTGCTATCCCAGTGCCTTTTTGGCCCTAAGAGGCCTCCATACGTGGCTGAGGAAATGACTGTTGGTGGGAGGAGTTACAGGGAGGTGAAAACCTGATCAGTGGGTACATTTTACATTTGTGTACCTTGCACGTGACACACGTGTGCTACGCACAAAATGAGTACGTATTCTATTGTCGGAAGTCTTTGTGAACATTGTGTGAAAGTTTGGTGTAAATCGGTGCAGTAGTTTTTGAGATTAGTGGATTCGTACAAACTATTTTACATTTTTATTTATACAGATTAATAATCTAATAAAAGGATCCTACCATTTTTCTAGAAAAGCAATTGCACTGAACATTTCATTAGGGGAATCAATGGTATTTCGCCAGTTATAAATGGGATTTTACAGTATTTTACAGCATTTTAGGATGCTAAAACACTGATCTCAACTATCAACCATTTGAAGAAGGCCATCATATTTTCCACACAGACTTCTCTTTGAAGGTAAATATAAACACGTCCTATTTTCACAATATTAATTCTTGGTAATAAATTCATTTTTCATTCAGCTATATTTCTACCTTATGCCATCTAGCTCATACTTAAAAATAATGTCAAGAATATTTTACCAGATGTTTTGCTGTCATCAAACTATATTGTGTCTAAAGAATTCTCATTATATGCTATGGAAATTATCTAATTAAAAATATGTTGCCTGGAAATAGTTTTTGATAAATCAAAGCTTGGAATACACATCTTTTTTTTGGGAAAAAATGGTTTTGAAATCATAGCATATATTATATCATATCGTAACATATATCATATCATAAATCTTTTTAAAGTAAAGATGCTGCAGCAAGCAGAATCTGCTTCAGGATATTGGCATACTTGCAAATGCTGATGCATTCCTGAAACCTTACCACTTTTGTCAGAAATCTGAAAGGTTTTGCATGGGTGGACTCTATACCTCTATATCCTGATACATACATTTCAGAGAAAACACACATTAGATGACTTCTAGAAGATTACAATCCCTAAAATAAAATTTTAGAAATTACTCTAAGTTTTTAAGTGATTCCTAGAGTGTGCATGCATGGATGACATAACATCTACGTTCATGCTTCATCTCTGCTTTTGTTCTGCAATTCTGGCTTGTATATTAATGAACAAATTTACCATGCAACAGGAGAAAAATAAATGAAATGCAATGTATCAATATATTTAGAATATTAAATTGTGAAATGTGGCATATGAAAGCTTCATAATATTTGGCAATGTTATTGATACAAAATCTGTACTTACCTGCAGTGCACAACCATTGGTCCAGCATCAGGAGGATTACAAGTTTTAACTCGTCGTAAGAAAGCTAGGAATGGTGTTGGATGTTCTGGAACGCCATGATCTGGCCATGCAGTGAACTGGAATTGTCTAACTTCTCTCTTTTCACTCGATCCATTCTAACACATAAGAACCGTAGCGTAAATTATTTTTCATGCCAAAACAGTACATCAGAATGCAATCATCATGAAATCAAGTGGAACAAATTTATTGTTTGTCTAAAATTATTATTTTTATCCAGCTTTTTAAAAATCAGTCATTAAATATTTGATGAGAATTCGTGCAAGCAAGGCATTAATATTCAGCATTTTTGTCTATAGTTAAGTTGGACATGAAAAATGATTTTATATAAGAAAGTTTAATATAAGAAAAAGATAAAGAAGCTAGTTTTTGAGTGAGAAAGGGGACAACGGGAGAAAAAGAAGCTGTTTACTGCGATTGTCAAGAGGTTAAACAAAAAATAATATGTAATTTTTTTAAAACAGTGTTTTAGATTTAATGGTGGAAATGCTCCATATTTGTAAAGTTGGTTTAAAACAGCAAGAACTTTATGAAATTTTGTTCTGTGGAAAACTTGGACAAAAGACCTGAAGGACATCTATTAAGTATGAGTTTATTTCAAGGATTTTTGGTGTTGAAAATAACTGAATTGCATAGCCCTCTATATTAATTTTGTAAATCAACATTGTAAAGACCTTTAATTTTTATACAGAAATTTGAACATTTGCTTATGATACTGCAAAAACTTAAATAATAACCTTGTTCCAACAAAAGATACTCGATAACATAAACATACCTTATAAAGGGCAAATGTTCTAACACAGTATGTTGCCAATTCTACGGTATCTAGCAATGTGACTTGAATCAATCCATATGTTTCTGTTCCTCTGCTTGGCCAATATTGATCACATTTAACCTGCAACAATCAAATCAAGTATGAGGGGGAAATGACAAATAAAGTAAGTGAAGTTACATTGCTGTAAAGAAGTGGAAAACAAACGGAAACCAGCTAAAGAGAAGTATACTGAGATAGGACAGAACCAAAAGACCCCCTAGCTGTTGTGCAAATGATACAGATCATCCAGAAGGAGAGAAGGAAGGTATGGTTCATTTGGGGAACATTACTGAAATAGCTTTTACCGCACTCAGCATGTTGTGTGAGACAATGGGAACTCAAGTCAGAATACTATAAGTTTTATAGGGGATTTCTTACAGTGAAGCAAGACCTTTAATGAAGCTTTATGAGTACTCTTGGAATTCCGTGGTCCAGATGGTATGTCTCAGCACAACTATATAAGAATGGAATTAAGAAAAAGAAGACTCATGAAACTACTTCCTATGATAAAAGACAATGCTTCTCCAATTTACTTTTCTTGTCCTTAGCTGGTAGGTGTCCACTGGAAAAAAAAGCCATGTTTAGTTATTATAACAAGAAGTGTGGTATATTGTTACAGCTGAAGCAGAATTGATTTCTAATAGACCTCATTTTTATTTTCATCATGGAATAAATTTGATGGCCTTACTGAAATTTAGAATGTCCACTTCCATTTTTACATTATTCACTGTGCCCAGCTGCTGATAGTTCTGGTTATTTTTCCCCCAGCCCTTGTTACTGGTTTGTACAGGAAGGCCACTTCATTTAAAAGCATCTTCTGCTTTTTCAAGTTGGGAGACAGTTGGCATTATTCTGCTATGGCATGGGAAAAGGGCTTTCCCCCCACTTCCCTCTTAAGAAGCAGACAGAATGCTTAAAAAATAAATGTGTGTCCAAATGTCCTTAGAAATTCAGTTATAAACTTTCTCAGCTAATACTAACAAAGAAACCATATAGCTGGGATCCAATTTATTAGCTAAATTTCAAAGCATGAAATAAAAAATAAAGCATGCTCCTCTTAATTTTATACAAATCATAATAAAATATTCAAGTAAACTGCCAAATGACTAAACGACACTATCTTATAAAAAGTCTCCTCTGGATTTCCTGTATTTGATAAAAAATATGACCACCTGCTGAAATAAAATCAGTAGGGGTTGAATGACTTACTTTCCCATATGAATGAAAGCTGACACCTCTGCAGAACTGAGGAATTCAAATATGTACATTTATTACTAGAGAATATTCATGAACCTTCACACTCCAGCAAGCTATAAATATCAAAAGATGGTCCAACTTTGCAGCAGTTGTGCTGAGAAAAGAAATTTCCGTATGTAAACCCTCCCCACCACCACCTTGCACAAAAAATGATGAACATAATCCTTGACATTCAAGGGTAGACAGGCAATTTTCTGGTACAAAGATTTAGTCTCAATTCTAAAAGAAGAAGAAAAAAACCTCCTAGGGAAGTACAGAAGTAAGATTTTTTTTATTTGCCTTCTTTTCTTCAGCACCTTGGAGAGACCTCCCAGCACTACAGGGTCTCAGCTACTCTTCTCTCCCTTTAAAAAACTGTTTTAAGTGTATTTTCAAACTGTGATCTGCCTCAGCCACCTGTTGATCTTACAAGGATGAATACTAATCACCTCCATGCAGTTTTAATATCTGCTGATGTATTTGGCATTTAGCATGACATTTTCTTTTGAAGATTCAGTTTGATAAGCTTTTCAGTGCTTGGTTATTAACTACTAGATTACACTATCAGTAAAGAAATAACAGTAGAAAATTAACTTACAGTGTTATTCAGTAAAACAGCAGCACATCATGGATGTAAGATTAAAAATAATTGCACCATCCTGACTCTCAATTGGCACACAGTAAGGATTCTGTTGCACTGAGGAATGCCACTTGTACACAGTATAAAATGATTAACCTGCCTCTGGCTTAGAAAAAAATTGGCTTCGCACATGGACTTGTTGTAAAAGAACTGCACAATTAGGAACATGAATATGATGCACTGATCAGTCTGTTACCACATAGCATCAATTGCTAGAAATCATCCATCTAATAGAAATCTAGTTTTCAAAGAATTCTTGGGGCCAAGACCCCAAGTAGAAAAAATATTCATGTAAATTGTTTCCCCTCCTCCTTACTGTGCATTACCCAGCATAGAATTCCTTGTGTTTTTTTTTCCTGAATGGGTACCTTATTTCAGAAGTCAACTGGGAGGAACAAATTCAACTCACTTTGCATACTGAAGATGTTGTGTACTCATTGTAGTGTAGAGGCTTTGTAAATGTTTGATGGACAAAAGTCTGATTATATATTTTGGGGTTTTTATTATGATACAATTTTACCTTGAATCAACATATTACGGCATGAAGAATTTCACCATGTAGCTACTAGACCTGTATATACTGTATGTGGGATATGAACTGAAAACAGATTAGATCCACAAAAGGCTAAACACAATATCCTGCCATACTAAACTCAAATCAAATCCAAATAGTAAGGATTCAAAAGACGATGAAACCAATTTCATGGCTGAAATGGACTTTGACTTTTTCTCCCTGTCCGCTGATGCCAAGTACAGAAATATTGAGAGATGAAGTTAAAGCATGATTGGAAAGAGCATTGTCCAATGAAAATTCAAGCAGATAAACAGAGTCCTTCCATTCCACTAGACTAGGACAACATTAAATATTATTCTATTCTCTAAGGTCTGGAAGGAGTAGCATCTTGCTGCCAGTATTGATAAGGATAAAAAGAGAGCAAGACAACCAAGCTCTTTGGCTATCTGGCATTACTCCTAGTAACAGAGATCATTAGCACTATGTGGATTCTTGGTGGGAAGATGGCTGGAAGGAGTAGAATAGCATTTTCTTTTTTCTTTTTCACGTCATTGTCATAAGGACAAGAAAATTATTTTGGATCCTTCTGGCAAAGCAGTATTTATGAAAGAGGCACGAATGGCCTGGAGTGGGAACACAAAAGCTACTTAGCTGTCCCAGGATCCAATACCAATCTCTATTTTTATACTCTACTATGTAATATATGCACAACATACAGACCCAGCTGTTAGTGCACAAGACCGATTTCTGTTACTGAAAACTACATAGGTATATAATAGCTCCAAATCACCAATGGATTCTGTATCTAATGTCTATAGTGACTTTGCATACATCTTTTTTACATCATAGTGACCAAAACTGAATTCAGTATTTCAAATAATGCCTTACCATTATAAGGCATTACCATGCATTACCAAGCATTATAAAGTGGTAGTAACACTCCACATGTAATGATGCTGGCCACATGATCACGGAATCATTATCTTTGGACAATGCTAGCTCCCTTGGCAAGGAAACAGAGATGGACACTGCCCCTAGAGCCAGACACACCTCAACAGAGGAAATCATTACCTCTCTCCCCCTGCCTCCCGGCTCTTGGCATGCACTAGAAATACATTGTAGGTAGCAGCTTATCTAGTTGGAGATTTATAGTCAGAAATCTTCTTTTACAGACATATTGTCTCCAGGTAGACAATCACATTTAGTTTCAAGCTCACCTTTGTTGGTCTAAGGACAATTGCATTAATTACCATGAAGGAGAAAACAAAGAGAAAGAACTAGGGACATTCATCCTGGTAGAAGAGACTCACTTATTTACCATAATATCTCTTTCCCAGATAAAGGAAAGTAGATAGCAACCTTGTTTCCACAGAAAAACAGCTTTAATGTAGAAACAATCTGAGATGAGAGTGAGTAAACAAGGTAAAGTAAATTAACCACAACGACTGCAACACTACATGTGGAGATTTTGTAGAAAAGCACCTTACCAAGAGACAAATATTAATGCTTCAAATCATTTGATGTGTTCATGCCCTGTGATTGTTGGCTGCTTTTAATACTCTCTAAATTCTTCCTTTAATATTGTGCTTTCATTTTATACAAATAAAACTCATGCAAGTAACAAATATGTTATCAATATTCTTCCATGCATGGTCGTGTGCATAATCCATTTTGATATAAATTATGCATATGTTAGCAAAGTAATGGACTGATTTTTCTCTCTAAGGTCTGGATTAGGTCAGGTAAGATTTGGGAGATGACATTTAAATTGAAAACAATAAAGTGAGAAGGGTTATAAATAAAAGAGCTCACCTTGGCCTGTAGCTTCCCCATAGGCAAATAAATGAATAACTAATTCACTGTAACAACCTCATTCAATGTTCTCAGCTGTTGAATATTTAAGTTCTCAAAGCTGGAGGTAGTCAGACTTCTAACACATGCTAATGAGCCAACTAAGTTCATTTCTGCTGATGCTCTAACCTCCCCCCTCCTGCCCCCACAAGGAAAAAAAGAGATCCCTTTATCTATGCAGCACAGGTTAGAAATGCTGAAGCAAAGCTGCAGGACTGAGCAACAGGAAAGCAAATAAACAAAAAATGTAATGGAACACAGAAAGATGAAGTCCCAAAGCAGACGGCTTTTGCTTTCAAGATCAAGTAATTATCAAATCTGCCAGTGGAGGAAAAAGCTTTTCTTTTTTTGTGTCTATTTCCCAAGCTGGATAGAATACCAAACGGATGAATAACAGACTTTCTGAAATGTCATTCCTATTTTAATAGTAATTTAGGCTTTGATCCAATGGAATCCTTCCATTAGGAGGATAATGGCTGTAGAGGCTTATCACGTTACTGCCTAGAGGCTCCTAAGACATCCCCCAAATCTGTTTTGAAAGGTTGTGGTACTATCTGAGGTTCTGCAGGACTGTTGAGTGAGCAGAAGTTGACCTGCATAAGCATAAAGTTTATTTAGCTCACACAGTTCATTGTCACTGTACTATCAGAAAAACAAAAACAAAAATACACGTTAAGAATTTGTTGTTGTTGTTAATTGCAAAGTCGTATCCAACCCATTGTGACCCCGTGGACAATGTTCCTCCAAACCTTCCTGTCCTCTACCATCCTCTGGAGTCCATTTAGGCTCACACAGACTGCTTCAGTGACTCCATCCAGCCACCTCATTCTCTGTCGTCCCCTTCTTCTTTTGCCCTCAATCTTTCCCAGCATTAGGCTTTTCTCCAGTGAGTCCTTCCTTCTCATTTGGTGGTCAAAGTTCAGTATATAAGTCTCCTACATAGCTGGAGCCAACTAGATTGGCATATCTAAATAACACGATTAAGATATGATTCCCAACAAACCAGACGTTTACTGAATCTTGTGAAAAATAAATCAGTTGCAAACAGTAAAACTCAGAGCACCAACATGTTTAACAGAGTTTACATGTGGGTTATAAAAGAGAGAAAGTTCTATATACTATATATGTGAAGGAACAACTTATTAAGATGAGATGTTTGGGCTAAGTTCACCTGATATAACACATCTGTTTTCCTGGCTAAAGGAAGCAACTGAGTTACCAAAGGAAATAGTAGTAGCATTTATTGAGATTTGTTTCAAATTCCTGAAAAACTGAGTTTTTCAAGGTCACTTCTGCAATTTTCAGAAAAAGCTAGACTGTTACTAAGGCTCCCATCAACTTCACCTAGAAAAATAGTTGTGCTTGTATTTCATTGACTAGAACTGAATGTAGCCTTTTGACAATAGCCTGTCAAATTCACTTCAGATTATGTTACAGGGAGGGGGGAGGGAGGAAGCAAAAGCAAAACTAGCTAATCCAGTGGGCCCAGGATGCTAGATCACTCGAAGTATGTAACAGTGTTATATATAACACTGACTTGGTTTGTTTTCATGTTGCAAATTGCTCCTGTGAATTAACGTATTATCAGATACTAGAACTCTAGTATTTTAGCAAATACTAAACCACGGTTTAAGAAATCAATATAAATTTCAATCCTATATTGCTATTTAATTTCAAAATTCAGAACTTATGCCAATGCTATTCTCAAGGCACAGGTATTCTACGAGATAACAAAAATGTTATGTTGAAAATGCAGAATCAAGAAGTGGCTTGAGCACATCTTTCAGAGAATGGTCTCACAATAGTCTGCAACTAAAGTGATAAGCTATGCTTGTTCTTATATTGAATAGGGTTTTTTTCCTGTATAAAAATTATATTTATTCCTGGAACTAAGAATAAGAAACAAAATTATGTTTGCCTAGCTGAAAGCAAATCTGATGCTGGAGCAAATAAAGCCTGTTTGCACCAAAACACAGAGATTGCTAAAAAAATCCTACAGTGAAATCAACATCACTAATAGGTATTTGAGAGTTTCAATATTAATTCAGTTTGGATATGCATGTATGTAGTGTATAACAACTTCATAATTATGTGGCTATATAGGCTGCCAAATTATTCCAATATATTTACAATACAATAGCAGAGTTGGAAGGGACCTTGGAGGTCTTTTAGTCCAACCCCCTGCCTAGGCAGGAAACCCTATACCATTTCAGACAAATGGCTATCCAACATCTTCTTAAAGAATTCCAGTGTTGGGGGGGCATTCACAACTTCTGGAGGCAAGCTGTTACACTGATTAACTGTTCTAACTGTCAGGAAATTTCTCCTCAGTTCTAAGTTGCTTCTCTCCTTGATTAGTTTCCATCCATTGCTTCTTGTTCTGCCGTCAAGTGCTTTGGAGAATAGTCTAACTCCCTCTTCTTTGTGGCAGCCTCTGAGATATCGGAAGACTGCTATCATGTCTCCCCTAGTCCTTTTTTTCATTAAACTAGACTTACGCAGTTCGTGCAACTGTTGCTCATATGTTTTAGCCTCCAGTCCCCTAATCATCTTTGTTGCTCTTCTCTGCACTCTTTCCAGAGTCTCCACATCCTTCTTACAGCGTCGTGGCCAAAACTGAATGCAGTATTCCAAGTGTGGCCTTACCAAGACATTATAAAGTGGTATTAACACTTCACGTGATCTTGAGTTTACCCCTCTGTTTATGCAGCCTAGAACTGTGTTGGCTTTTTTGGCAGCTGCTGCACACTGCTGGCTCATATTTAAATGGTTGTCCACTAGGACTCCAAGATTCGTTTCACAGTTGCTACTATTGAGCAAGGTACCACCTATACTGTACCTGTGCATTTCATTTTTGTTGTCTAAATGTAGAACCTTACTCTTTTCACCATTGAATTTCATTTTATTAGATAGTGCCCAATGTTCACGTTTGTCAAGATCCTTCTGTATCTTAAGCCTATCTTCTGGAGTGTTGGCTATTCCTGCCAGCTTGATGTCATCTGCAAATTTAATGAGCTCCCCATTTATCCCCTCATCCAATATATAGTAAGACACAAAGAATAAAAATGTAGAACACATTAACATTTTTTTTTTGATAGAAGCATTATCCATTCCCTGATTATGATCTTATGTATGTATGCATGAGTGTATTAATTTTATTGACTGCCCATCTTACCGGTGAGCAACTCTGGATGGCCAATAAATTATTTATTAATTTTTATATAGAAACTACATCTCCTGTAAGATGACTCTGGGTGGTTATTTATGATATAAATAACTAGCTAGCTCCATTCACCTGTCATACTGTATCCCAGCATGTCTCTTTATGATTGGTAAAACACTTATGTGATAAGACCAGGAGTATTTTCAGTTTCTGTAAAACTTAAAAGTTTTCCATGCTGAAAATTGGTAGTATTAGTAAATGAATGGACTGTGGGGCAAAACTCTAGATCTACTAGAGTAAAATATATGTAGACTGCAGTTAAAAATTGGTGTTACTGCATTTTCCATATGAACTGATTTATCAGAGACAAAAGCTATAAAACTTCAAAGATACTTAGTGTTGTTTTCTTCTCCTACACAAAACCTCAATGAAATTCAGTACTCTGTGCCTCAAAGTTTCCATTTGCGCCTCGAGGATAAAGTTGATTCATCAAAACAGATGGGAACAGTGTTTATAAGCTGAATGAAAAAATAATATTTAGAACATTTTATAGTGTTGCCAACTTGAAAGTTGCTGAACCAATCAGAACTACGATCAGAAGATTTTATAGAGCAAGGCTGTCCTTGGCAACTTTAATATTTGTGGACTTCAAGTTCCATAATTCCCCAGCCACTCATGCTGTGAGAGACACTTTTTTTAAAAAGTAAAAAATAAAATAAAAAAGTTTACTGAATTACATCAATCACAAAGAAGAAACTTTACCCTAGATCTTTCCTCTAATTTGGTCATCATGACAACAGTGGCACTTCTTTGCTCCCACATCATTCTCCAGAAATCTCCAAAGGTTTCGGGAAGAGCTCCTTGGGTTGCAATATAAGCGTTCTGCTTTCTGTAACCATCTATATAGTTAGCATTTATATAATCACTTCCAGGTATGCCTAAAAAGAGGGAAGAAAAAAAAAAGAGACGATTAATTTAATTCAAATATGAATAGTAATTTTTTTATTTTTACGCAAGAACAAGGAACTTGGAAATGCTAATATATTATTGCAGATTATACAATAGAATCTTGACAACCTGTCCAAATTTATCTCTGCCCAACAAAATTAAAAGTTATTTTTGAATTTCTTTCTAACCTTTGATTTAATCCTTGGGCTATGTAAATACTTTTCCAGAACCCCCTTTCATACCTTCCTCAATGTCATTTCTAAATTCCTTTATAAGCATACATAGTTTGGGGCCTGAAGAACTGAGGTTCTGAAGTCAGAACTGAAAAAGCTTCTTGGATGAGGTGAAATGTCTTCAAGGAAAAACAACGAAAGTCCTTTTGGAAAAAGTATGTTTGGGACAGTGGTGGGTTTCAAATTTTTTGGAACCTACTCTGTAGGTGTAGCCTATTTTGTGGGCATGGCTTGGCAGTCATATGACAGGGTGGGAGTGGCCACCTTTTAAAATGTGGTGAAACTCATTTAACAACGCTCTTGCCTAGCAACCAAAATTTTGGACTCAATTGTGATGATAAATTCATTCATTCATTCTTTCTTTCTTTCTTTCTTTCTTTCTTTCTTTCTTTCTTTTTCTTTCTTTCTCTTTCTTTTTTTCGTTCTTTCTTTCCTTTCTTTCTTTCTTTCTTTCTTTCTTTCTTTCTTTCTTTCTTTCTTTCTTTCTTTCTTTCTTTCTTTCTTTTTCTTTCTTTCTTTTTCTTCCTTCCTTCCTTCCTTTCCTTTCCTTCCCGTTGGGTCACTGGCAGCAGCGAGCCAGATTTACTTCCAGGTATGCTGGTGGAACTCCCTCTCACCGGTTCTCTAAATTTCACCAACCGCCTCTCGCGAGTAGGTGCGAACCTGCAGAAATCCACCACTGGTTTGGGACAACCATGACCTGAATGACTGAGCATCTCCACAGATATTTTGAGTCAAAGAAATAGAAAAAAAAATTGGGAAACTTATTTTAGCTCAAACATGGTACTCTTTCTAAACAGTGCCTTTCTCTTGTATTTCAGGGATACATATTATAGTTTCAGGACTGCATAAAAGTATGATTCTAGTGACCTCTAAAAGTTGCTACCAAAAAGACAACTGTTAATGTAACAGAAAAATAATTTTAGTGACTCTAATTGTGTATATTTTATATAATATAATAAAACCAATCAAGCAGATTTTTTTCTCCTTTTTTCATGCACTATTTTGTGGAATATAAGTGTAAGTATGTCATGCAAAGGTAAAATGTGACATTTATAAAAGTAATCCAGAAATTTATCAGGGATAAATTTTTGGTTAATTGCTCTGCAATTCCATAGTTTTTACATTTCTTACATAAAATTATATCAGTAATGGCTAAAAAAGTTAATTTTTTACTGCATGCACAAATACATATCCAAGAAATTAAAGTTATACATTTATAGGGAGTTACACCAATGAAAAACAGGAAAATTTTAATATATATGTAACCCTCAACGTATGACCACTAGAGAGCCCAAAAGTTATGTTGATAAGTGATAAATTTGTTAAGCGAATTTTACCCCATTTTACGACTTCTCTTACCATATTTTCAAGTGAATCACCAAAGTCGTTAAATAAGTAACATGGTTATTTATGTGAATCTGGCTTCCCCATTTTCTTTGCTTGTTAGAAAGTTGAAAAGGTGATCACATGACCCTGGAACACTGCAACTATCACAAATATGAGCCCTCTGTCAAGCATCAAAATGTAAATCACATGACCCATAGGGATGCTGCCATGATGCAGTGAAAAATGGTCATAAATCACTTTTTTCAGTGCTGTTGAAACTTTGAACGGTCACTAAGTAAACTGTTATAAATCCAAGACTACCTGTTTTTCAGACCTTTAAGAGAGACGTTTTACATTAATGGCATATTTTAATGAGTTTGCTGTAACATATTGAGTATTATTATTATATTATATTGAGTAGATTAATTAATTTGAGATTGTAGCTGAAATGAAGATATGTCACTTTTCTCAAACACCTACAAACCTAATGATAGGATTTAATTATTGAAATAGTGAAGAAAGTCCAAAAAAATCCCCAAAACATTGAATTTTCTTCACTGCTCTTCTCTGATGTTACAATATTTTGTATTAAGAAAAAATACATTGCAGCCATGTTTAGACAATGTTGGCTCAATACATAATCCTGTCAAAATAAATGGAAAATCTTGAAAGTCAGAAAGAAAAATAAATCTAAAAGTCCAATAGAATGATCTCATTACAAGATTATTTTATATATCCCTAATTCTCATTTTCCACTAAAATATCTTTGAAGTAAAATGCTGACCTCTTTGATCTTATTAAATTTCAACAGACTTTGGACAGAATTTTAAAATTGTATAGATTATTTATGAAATTCGCTTTGACCTGTGGTATCATACTTGATAAAGATTTTTTTTTAAACCTACAATATATAAGAAGAAAGAAGTTGCAGCCCGAATTTGGAGTTTTCATTGCTAAGAGAAAAATGATAACCTTTCTGTAGGACATAGATTCTTTCTGGTTTTAAAATGAAAAGGGAAAGAAAAAAAGGGAAAGAAAACGATCATAAATACTACACATAAATGAAAGGAAATGATAAACTAATTACTAATATCTTAGATTATTTCTCATTCTAGCCCTCTTTTCTAGCATATCGGTATATACCTTACGTACCTTAGAGAAGTCATGTAAATGTTGATTTCAGTAGGCTGTTATAATATTGTCTTAGATACGTAATAATATTATCTATTTTTAAGAATGAGCAACTCATTCTCAGCTACAGTTTAAATTTAATTCAAGATATAATCCAATTGCAGTTGGTAAAAATATAGTTCTATGTATATGTGTGCACAAGATTGCCATTTTATTTTGTAAGAGCTACCATTTCATGTATCCGTAAGACAAAATATTTTGAAAAGTAAATGTCAGCACAAAAACTCTTAAATTATAAATACATATGAAATGGGGAAATGTTGAAGGAAGGTATTGGAAAGTTCTGTATTTATATTAGGGTCTTATAATTCTTGGGTATACAGTAGTGTAGGCCCAAGTAATCCAAAGACTATACAACAAGGTTGTTGTCAGAGCCCTGGGAATTGCTAACAGTCTGCAAGTGTTTGGAACATACAGTTGTAGCTAAGGGAATGATTAAATACAGAGAAAAGATGTCTCTAATGTACAATGAGTACATTGTTTTATCCTAGTCAGATTATTTAGATTAAAGACATATACATATTATGCAAGATTGATTTAATTGAAACAATAGTGCCAGAATAGACTGCTATTCGATTACTACCTTTTGATTTACTGAGGAACTGAACATAAAAGACCACAGAAACTCTTGAAGTACATTAGGGATCATATTTAATGCAGTTGAACAGGAGATGGGGGAATCACTCTTTTTATATTGGGTTTTTATTGTTTATAAGGTGCTAGAGTCTCGGAAAGTGAATGGACAGCCATATAAATTTTCCAAATAAATAAATAGACTTATTGTAATCAATCTATAACATATTTCAATAATACTGCAGTTAAAACTTTTTAATGGAATTAATAAACAATTAAAAAGTCTTAGATTGTTACATTTTCTACATGTTATTTACAGTATTGAACCATGGAAATGCCTTGGTAAGCATGCAATATTGCAGGCTAATTCTGCCAACAGCCAGAGACTTCACTGGCTCAAGGTGGCTCAGTCTTCCATCCTTCTGAGGACCCAGATTGCTGGGGCAATATGCTGATTCCGTAAACTGCTTAGAGAGGGCTGTAAGGCATTATAAAACTGTATATAAGTGCTATTGTTATTGCTATTTTGAAAACCCATGTAAGACATATTAATTCTTTTGCATCATTCTTATAATAAACAAATTTAATATGTGACATATTACCATATTTCTTGTCCTTATATGTTGTATTATGTGACAAATATGGCATAGGTATTATAAAAAATAATGTGTATAATATTAATAAACATTAAGATAGTATCTTGAAATATAACTGTTAATTTTGAAAAAAATATTTTTATTAATTTATAGTTAAGGGCCAAATTATATCACAAAAAATTAGAAGTGCAGATATAGATAATCATGTCTATTTGGAAAATATCAATTTTGAAGAATTTGCATTAAATGATGAATAAGAATAAATCTTCACTATCACTATACTTCATTTCCTGCAACCTAGTTACAAAATATGTACTAAGCCTTTCAAAAGTCATGATTTTCAACAAAAGAGATTTTGGGATTTACAAAGTTTTTGGAGTGATGAAAAGCTTTCCAGGAATTTCCTGAAAGTGGAAATACGAGTTAATGATTCAGAAAATAACACTAGCTGGGCAAAATGCCACAAACCTTCCATCTATCAAAAATGACAAAACCTTTCTCCAAAAACAGATGAGGAGAATAATGAGTCAACAAGAGAAATATACATCTAGCGTACATTAGAACTAGAAGATATGGATTGGGCATTTATAAGAAATGCCCAAAATAACCATTTTTTTCTAGATAACCTATGAGTACATTTACAAATGTCTGGTATTTTTCTGTGATGCATCATTTACTTCAAAATAAAACACATAAATATAAATCACTGAACAACATACATATGGAAAAACAAAAACCCTTGCCTGCATTAGAAAGATGATGAGACAGCTGGCATCTATCCATGAGAACTTATGTATTAACATCATTCAGCAAAGAGCATAATGCCAATGCTTAATATAAGATGCGCCTAATATTTTTTGAAGCCATTCCTACTGGTACGCAAATATGATCATTTTTATATTTTGAATTCATTATGCATTTCTTTAGTTACAATAAAAATGCAAAAAAAGAAAAAAAGGTCCCAATAACTTTGATATATTTAATAAATAATTTAGCCCAGTGACACTTTTTTTATAAAATGTAAGTAGAATTGAGAAATGGGTGATTTAATCAGTTTTTGTATAATGTAGATTATTAAACTTACACATTTTGTATAATGTAGATTATTAAATTTACGTAATGTAGATTACTAAACTTATTAAACTTAAACTTATGCCTGAACTTTTATAGTTATATTTTTGGTTATTTTTGTGCTTTTAACTGTACTCCATACAGAATCACATATATTAGATGGGCAACTATATGAATTGAAATATGATTGCTTCTTTATATGGAAATATTGCATAAATTTGGGAACCCAATTTGTGGATACTGAAAGCCATGTTGATGACATTTATTTGTACAAGAGTGCCTGGGTACTTTTTATCAGAAGCATAACAATAATTTGGATATAGTAATCAGATATCCATCATTTTAATTTCCAGGATTGTTTGTTGTCATTTTTATAAGAATGCAATTGGAAAACGTTTAATGGGTAAAAGTTTTTCTAGAGTTGAGGATTATTAGAATATAATAGAGGCTGTACATAACTTTTGAATTTCTCATATCATATGAACATATTTCATATGAAATGTCTGAAATCTGACTCTGAATTGATTTAACAAATAAACATCTAGTGATAAAGGAGAATATCACTGCTACGATCCATCTTATTTTGCTCTTCATAATGGAATGAAAGCAAAATATTAATTAGAACATAGTGCCCCAGAAATTTTTTATCCAGGGTGGGCCACATAATGAGATGAAGTCTCAGGAAGAAAGCAATGGCAATCCACTTTCACAATTGGTGTCAACTAAACTATTAACTTATCCACATAATCACTAGAAATCAAGATAGCCTCAAAGACCTCATCCTCTTCTTCATCTATGTATACTAATTTGTCTGAAGTGATATAGGGTCTCATGTTTGAGCAGGGGTTTGGACTAGAAGATCCTTTTCTAACTGTATTATTCTGTATCATATTTTCCAACTTTGTTTAATGTTCAAGTTTTGAGAAAACAAGCATATATTTAAACACAAATATATATAAACTTACATACTTTGTGCAACAGTGCAAAAAGCAATATGGGTTAGATAAGCCGGGTGCCATGGCATGAGCCTGTAATCCAGCTATTTGGAGGCTAAGGCTGGCGGGTCACTTGAACTCAGGAGTCCTGCACTTCAGTGGACTATGTCTACACTACGTTTGACATCAATATTGTGATCCCAAAGAGCCAAGGGCCAGTAAGTTGTCTAAGGAGGGATGAACTGTCCCAGGTCAGAGACAGAGCAGGTCAAACCTCCCGCGCTGATCAGATACTAGTGAAATTTCACTGTTAACTGCTTTTACAACCCAACATTCTTCTTGTATAATACTTAACACAAAAAAGATTGAATGTTTGATCTGTACAAATGTAAGTAAGAGAGTATTCAGTATTCCGTTTATTTTATTCAGTGAACAAAGTTGTCAAATAGCTTTAATTAGACTTCACACTTTATTTGCAGAATGAAATTGCATCATGGAATTGTTTCAAGTCTTGACAAAGGCTAAGTATTGCACAATCTTCATATTTAAGGCAAATTAAACCATAAACCCTTGTTTTAGGGATGTTTTCCTAAGAAATGTGCCACTTAAGGGAATTTTTAAAAGAGAGTTAAAACTAATAGGATTAAGCTTCATAGCACTTGTAAATAATTATCTTCAGAAAATAGATGAATTCACAAAAGGGAGCAAAATGTACTATTGATGATGAGTGTGTATGAGTTTGTGTGCGTTCACATTTAGTTTCAGTTGCAGAAAATTATATTAGATGTACATAAAATGTTTTTCATGGTGAGATTAGCCTGTAACAAGGTCCATATTTGTAAGCAGATTAGTATAGTTAATAGTCAGCACACATACACAAAGGGAATAAAACTCATTGGGGAAAAAACAATAGTAAAACCAAACTATTTAAGTAATAAACAGTTATGGAATTTCAAAATGGCTTGTACAAGAAGCCAAAGAATGTATAAAGCTGAATATAAAGTTGAATATAAAAAATCATGAGGTATGACAAAAGGAAAAGATACATAAATAAAATAATGTTGTTCAATTGATGACATCTATATTTAATCCTTTCTTTAAAATGGGCATGGGAGAATATATATGTCATTAACTCATTTTATTCTTCTAATAATTTGCGAGCAGAATAATGATGTGTGCAGAGGCTGTAATTCTACACTGATTTTGATAGAAATAAGCATCAGTAAACATGTGCTTCTTTGTGACTTTGTAAGTACAAGAATGATAATGAATTTTCAGCTAGGCAGAGAACATTATATTATCCGTATCTCATACTGATATTCTGATGCTGGTTCAGAATTAGCTTTTAGAGCCAATGCTATTTCATGTTAATTCCTGCTGTGTTCTAATGAAATATTTAATGAAAAATAGTTGTTGTTTTTTTAAAAAAAGACCTAAATCTACCATTAAAAGGATAAAATTAAAGATGCATTCTAGGCTAAAGAGGAAAAAATCCTCTTTAAAATTTCTCTATCAAACTAGTTGTTTCTATGGTTACACCAAAACAAATGCAGCTGTGAAATGAATGTAATACAAAATAGCACATATATTTTCATCTTTGGAATGTTTACTGTTTCTTTAGAAGATAGCAATAAAATCTTAATGCTTGGAAAACATATTCATGGTGTTATAACCCAGGCTTTAAAGATAGTATTATATCTAGTTCTTGTAAAAAAAATAGTATTTTAAAAATATAAAGGAGCTTTTATAGTTCTAACATAAAACTCTTGCAAAGGGCCACCCAAAAACAACCCAAAGAAAAAACGGAATATATATGTCTTTTTCAAGACATTGAATTAAAGAATCTAAACCTGATTGATTTCAAAATGACAATATCAATGAGAAGATGCCAGGGAAACTCAGGATGGAGCCTAGTAATAATTTTGCTTCCATCAACGGTACAAGAAGGATGCAATCTCTTTCTGCAATTATTTCAATATACTGTATGTGTCAGAAGTTTGGTAGATCCTTGGGACAAGTGTGGTATATATCTGAGGGTATCACAAAGAAGGTGAAATTGCCTTTCCACCATGTCTTGGGAATAATTTCACTGGCAGAACATAAAGTTTAAAAGTTATTTTAGATGCCACACCAAAATGATTTGAAGGGATGTAATATAGTAATGCCTCCAGTGATGCAAGTTCTGAATTTGAAACAAGAATGTTTGCGATTCAACATTTATTCAAGCAGGTCTCATTGGGTAACCTTAAACAAGACAGATTCTCAAAGCTATAGTCAACTATAATCCACTATATCTGGAGCAAAGTAGTTTGGGATGGTGTGTGATAAGCTGTTCAGCATGTCAATATGATTAAAGGTAAAGGTTCCCCTCACACATATGTGCTAGTTGTTCCTGACTCTAGTGGGCGGTGCTCATCTCCGTTTCAAAGTCAAAGAACCAGAGCTGTCCGAAGACATCTCTGTGGTCATATGGCAGGCATGACTAAATGCCAATGGTGCACGGAATGCTTGCATTTTTACATGCTTTCAAACTGCTAGGTTGCCAGAAAATGGGACAAGTAACGTGAATTCACTCCGTTACAGGGCGCTAGGGATTCGAACCACTGAACTGCCAACCTTTCAGATCGACAAGTTCAGCATCTTAGCCACTGAGCCACCACGTCCCCTGTCAATATGATTAGGTTAGGCATAATATTAAACAAAATCTGCTTTCCAATTTAATACAACTGATAGTGGGATTGAGTGATTAAGAGTCACCAATTATTGTCAAACCACATAGATTTCCAGGATAAGGTCCATGCAAAAAACAAGTCAAGAGTAGCAATTTTAAAAATAAAATGAAAAACTAGCTAACCAATACTTAGTTAATTAGAACCCTGAATATTTTGAAAATAACTGAAGTATAATTAAGTTTAGTGCTTTTTTAACCTTCAAAGTGGACCATAATTGTAACTGACCAATACTTCGTAACAAAATGAGAAGATGATAAATTATTTTGGGATCCATACATATATACTATATATATTAAAATATAAATCAGCTTTTCTAGCCTGGCATCCTCCAAGTAGGTGGATTTTATGAAGAAAGGCTTATATAAACAGAAGGATTATGGATAAGTTTGGGAAATCAGTGATGTGACGGGCATGTTTTCAGATTGAAGGGATTATATGTAAATTTATATGATGCGAATAGAGGGGAAACTGGATAAATTAAGACTGATATTATTAAACCACAAAAATGAAAAGCAGTTTAGAAAGCATGATAAACTGAGTTATGTTCCTGAATATAATAAACCAGGAAACAATCTTCTATTGTAATATTTTTACAGCTAATGCAGATACTCTTATCAAGGGCAGGACATTCAAAAGTTGATAAGGGAAAACACCAGTTAATCCAAATGATATTTGGACTTGAAAGTTCAATATGGAATAAAACTGACACTGATAAAGTATCAGTTAAATAAGCCTTATAGCTCAAAAAACTATAACTACAGATAACCCTTCATTTACAATTGTCTGCTTAGAAACTGTTCGAAGTTAGGATGGTGCTGAAAAAAGTGATTAATTACCAGTCCTCACACTTATAAATGGTGCAGTGTCTCTTCAGTCATGTGTGTCGTGAAGGTGCTATATGCTCCGTGCATGTGCGCATAAGTCCCAAACAGCTCAAATAGAGGTAAGGAGCGTGGGCGGGCGGGTGGGACCTCCAGAGCACTGTACTGGAATAGTACCTGGTGCTCCCAGCAGGCACCGGTACACCCGTTCCAGGGCGTACCTGTCGTAACCCACCACTGATAAGAACGTAGTGTTGATATCCCCCAGTTCATCACCTGGTTAATTGGGTTGGCAGGTTGTACTTTAGAAACAAGTTTCTGAGGCACATTTTAATTTTAATAGTTATCATTCATCACCATAATCAGAAACAGAAACTAAATACTACCTTAAAGTTTGCTTATTTAATTTTAAAAAAATGCTTACAATCAGACTTAATTCATCTTTCAGGAGATATACTGAGAAATAAACAACTGTACTAAAAAAAAGCCCTATTTTTATTTAAAAAGTATCCAATTTCAATGTCTATTAAATAGTTTGGCATATAAAAATATTTTTTCTTCATTTACAAGTAACTGAAAACCTAGAGTAATGAATAATATAACGATGAATAATGAATCATATAATAATGGAAAAACTAAGATGAGGTATGTAAATAATTTCATGTGGAATTCAGATATAGATATATCATATGTATAATGGATAAACATTGGAACAGTATTGAATTCCCACTTACAGTAATAGCATTCACACTGTGTTTCCCTGAAAATAAGACAGGGTCATATTTTATTTTGACTTCCAAAATAAGCACTTGGCATTATTTTCGGAGAGGTCTTAATATTTTTGAGGTGCAGGAGGTAGCGAATGTGGTCACCTCATGGCTGCTGCTGTGTTGCAATATTTTTGTGGTTGGCTTATTTTCAGGGGGAAAGGACTTATTTTAGTTCATGCGCTCAAATGTCCAATTGGGCTTATTTTCCAGGGAGGTCTTATTTTGGGAAAAACAGGGTACCTGGATAGCTACTACTTCTAAATTCACATTATAATATTTTAGTTTTTACTCTTTCCACTCTTTTTACAATTCTTTTTACAATAAACTTTTTAAAAACAAAACAAAACACCAACTTGTTCAATATAAGAAATGGGACAATAAAATGCTTTTATTAAACATCATACTTAATTTCTAGTTAAAAACCTGATACTGCTACCTATATTTTGTTAAAGGATCCAGCAAGATGCAACTGTGCAAATGATTTAAAAATCTCATTTATTAAAACCCCGAACAGCATTTGGAAAAAAAAAGTATGCACCTATTTCATTCAATAGCAAGAAGATCCTGGTAATGTTATATATAAAAATCTAATATTAAACTTGGCCAGTTTCTTTAGAAGCCTTTCAAAAGTCTGGGTGAATGAATTTGAATTTGAAGTCAGTGACCCTCACTCTCTTTGTATAGCACTGAATTTCTGTTACTGCAGCAAATGCTCATAAACTAATGAGGACATACCTGTTTTAAACAGGCCACTACATTTTGTTAAGATTAAACTGGTTAAATTGTAATCTTCCTGGATTATATAGGTGTGAGTATAAGCATATTTGTACATATTAATGATCTATGCTAAGCACATTGTGTACGTGTATTCCCCAGTTCACTTGTTATCTCTCTCATATACTATATATGCAGTATAATACTATATCTATCTATCTATCTATCTATCTATCTATCTATCTATCTATCTATCTATCTATCTATCTATCTATCTATCTATCTATCTATCTGCAACATTTTTCTCTATACCACTTCTCTTTAAAAGTATGGCTCTCATTGAAAACATCATTTTTGAGGAATGCTACAATAAAGGATAAATATAATCATAATCCATCATTTATTTATACTGGCAACCAATGAAACTTGCAAAAAGAGGTATAAAATGGGCCATTCTAGGAGTGCTAAAAACTGCCAATGCCTCTTCATTCTGCATCAGCTGTAGCTTCCAAATGCTCTTCAAGGATATCCTCATGTAGAGCGCATTGCAATAGTGCAAACATGAGATGACTAGGGCTTGAGTAACTGAGCGCAGGAAGGCAGAAATTGGTGCATAGAATGAAAATGTACAAAGGCTTTCCTAGCTGTGACTGCCACCTGCTCTTTGAGCAGGAGTCATGAGTTCAGGAGAACCCTCAAGTTGCAGACCAGGTCTATCTGGAATAGTGCAACCCTATCTACAACTAAAGATGTGTAAATTCCAGATCTTGGAGCTCCATAAACCAAAGATATTTAGGGTTCAATTGAAATTGTTGTTGCCCATCCAGGCCCCCACAGTTCCCAGGTACCATCAGAAGGCAGCCCCAGCATCACTTGGGTCACCAAGGGTGAAGAGATAGAGCTGACAGATATAGCACAGTATGATAGATGATCTTACCCAGCAGCTTCTTTGTAGATATTAAAGAGTAGTGGAGAGAGTATTGAGTCATGTATCACACCACAAGATATAGGTTAAGGGCAGGACCTCTCATTCCCTATTAACATTGATTGGGACCAGTCTTGGATAAAGGAGCTGAATCAGTGCAGAACTGTGCCACCTATCCCCAGCCTCCACACCTTGCCCAAAAGATACCATGGCCGATGGTATCAAAGGCCGCTGAGAGATCAAGGAGAACAAGAATGGTTGTACTATTCCTATCCCACTCTCACCAGAGGTCATCAACAAGTGCGATAATGCTGTTTCTGTCCCATAACTATGCCTGAATCCTGACTGAAGAGTCCAAATGTTTCACCCAAGACCTCCTGAAGGTGCCATACCATCACTTTTTCCACAACCTTCCCTAAAAACAGAAGAATGGAAACTGGATGAAAGTTGTCCAAGTAATGAAGCAATGGTGTGTTTAAGCAGGAGGCAAACAAGGGCCTTCTTAAAAGGTTCCAGAAATGTCTTCACCTAAAATGAAATTTTCAATACTGCTTGAATCTACCAGCTAGTCACCATCCTGGAGACTTTTACCCCCCAGGAAGGTCAAGGATCCAACTGGTAGGAGGTAACTGGTAGGATTTAACTGGTAGGAGATCAAACTGTTCTCAGATCATTGGCAAGAGTCCTCCCCAGGTATCATACAAAGACATGCCTCAAACTGAGAATGAATCCAAGCAACAAATTCCTCCACCGGCTCTGATTATATATTACACAAATCCCCTGATCCCAGGAGGAATTGTGATCCCGGGTTTCTGGACATGTACTGTTCATGCATAGAGCAAATTCTGTTTCATAACAGCAGCTGGCTGAATCCTAACAGAGCCCTTCAATGCATATTGCCTTGATAGGAGTTGAAGTGCTGTCTCAAATTTGGATTACTGTGATGGTTCAAACTAAAATGACATGTGAAATAGAACAGTACAGCTTTGTGTTGCCCTAATTTATATCTCAGATTTCAGTTTCCCTTTTTATTCTATGACTGGGGTTTTTATACATTATTTTATCACTTATTTTTGTTTCTACTGTAATTTTTTAAAATAAAGTCTTACCTTCTATTGCTGATAGAAGAACTCGAGAATGATCATAAGCAATTACATTTGCGTATCTGTTCTTTGGTTTATTCACTTCCAGGTTAGAGTGTTCCCATGTAAATTGCTGACCTGGGTCGATTGACTGGAAACAAAGAAATGGGGGAAAAGGAAATGTTATTAACATATTTTTAAACACTGTTTTATAACAGATTTCCTTGTATCATATAGATTAAAACAGCATACAAATCTAATTCCATAATAATTTGTCATACAGATACTGACATTCACATTTAATCACTAGTCTTGCACAGATTTTGACTGATTTCAGAAGAAACAAGATCAACAGCATAAGAGATGCTTGATTTATTTTAAAAATTTTGAGGCATGTATGTGTTATAAAGGAGAAATGAGAAAAATAAGATATGCAGAAAACAAATGTTTAGAAGAGACGCTGTTTTGGAAGGTTTTGTCAATGCTGAAGCAATGCCATTCAAAACAGTAGATTCCAGTTTAAGAAAAGTAATGCTTATATAAAAACAGCTAGCATAAGAATCCATTTGCTCAGGCAAGTAAATCTGTATATGTTTTCCACTGGGTTAATATAAGAACATTAAAAAGAATGTTGATATGTAAAAAATGCATTGATCTAGTCTAGTCTAGTCTAGTCTAGTCTAGTCTAGTCTAGCCTAGCCTAGCGTAGCGTAGCCTAGCCTAGCCTAACCTAACCTAACCTAACCTAACCTAACCTAACCTAAAGCAACCCACCCCACTGCTGCATTGGTTCAGTTTTTCTCCACCTAATATATAATCCAGCCCCCCTCACCCCCAACCTTTTGGGTGCCGGGGAGTGTGTGTTTCCAGGTGTTTCCTGGATCTCACACATGCACAGATGGGGTTTCAATCACTTGTGAAGCCCATTTCTTAGTGGTCTGTGGACCGATGCCAGTCCAGGGCCCGGTTATGGGGAGTCCTATAATTGTCTCTGAGTACAGCAAAATTCATAACATTCCATTTATTCTATCACAGTCTCTCATTCTATCACAATGCAAGATCTGCAAGAACTTTATCATAATAAAAGGTGCTTCTCATCCCTCTTCTTCCCTTCCCTGTAAAAAAAAAAATTGTCCATTCAAAATAGAAAAACTATTTTTCTGGGGAAGGGTTTCAGTGATTTATCTCTACTCTTCCCACTTAATATATTTTCAATCTAATGGAACAAGAGAGGTAATAGTAATTTGCATGCTGTTTTTAGTAAACAGAGAATATTTATGAAAATCCTAAATACACTTACTGGAAGATAATTGTCAATTAATTCAAGTAAACAAGAATCACAATGTTAATCATCCAAAAGGAAAATCAAAGACATTTGCTTATTATAGACAATAAAAGCTAAAACAGTAAGTTGCTGATTATCTTTGATTATATTACATCAATATATTCAGACAACCATCATTTTTGTGAATACATGGACAGGAATACGCCTTCTAAGGAACATGTTATATAGGCTTCATAATTAATCCTATCCATGTCCAGGAAAAATCTGTTATTACAGGATGATATCTTGAGGGATTGGTACAAACAATAACATAAGAACTTCAGCACAGTCTAAATTAGTGGTATGGTCATGTTCTTGACATGACCACATACTTGGAACCAGTATTACAAACAAATGTCTTAAAATATTACTGTTTTAATTTAGAGATAAGAAAGAGCTAAAATACTTGTTCTTCCTATTCTCTTAAATGTTAATACCTAACAATAAAAACTTATTTTTCCTATATAACAAAATATTTTAATATTGAAATTGGAGAATACTGAAGCCCATTTTCTTGGACTTGTTTTTCAACCAACACTTCCTCATTTTGACTAACACAGTTATCTATATAAATAAAAATGTAACAAGAGTTTGTTCAAAACCGCTAATCTCCAAAAGTACTGCACCGATCGCTTCCAAATTTTCACACATTTCTTTCATGTACGGCACCAATGATATATAGATTGTGTAGATGTCACACCTGTACCAGGTACACGCAACGGAAATGTAAAAAATTGTTTAAAAAGGTAGGTAGATGGATACAGAGAGAGCAGTGGGCCACAGGTATTATGTCATCCCTTATGACATAAAATACTCTGTCCATAAGATTCAAGGAGAAATACAGTAGGTAGGTAGGCAGGTAGAGGGATAGAGAGAGAGAGAAATACAGTAGGTAGGTAGGTTGGGGGTTATACGGTGGTTGTGTGTACGTGTTTGTGTGTGCAGGTGTAGATCTACACATAGATTGGTTGGCCATTTAACCAGACTGGGCCACAGCAATGCGTGGCCGGGTACGGCTAGTTGCAAATAAAAAGCAACGTTTCTAGTCTGAGATCTGCTATAAACTTTTTCTCTGCCTTTAGTATTATAATGAATTTGCATCCCTATTATAATGGACAAAAACCTCACTTAAAATCTAAGAGCATTATATCATTGATTAAGGCTAAAATCCAGTATTTTCCTAATTCCAATAAAATATATTGTATTTTATAGTATATCTGAAAGAAACCTTAATATTGATGTCCTTAAATCACCCATGTTTTCATTTATATTATTTAAAGCTCTTCAGGGAATATAAATAATAAGTTTTAAAGGAGTTAAGAAAAATCCAAAAGCATATTATAATAATACCAAGAATAAGGAAACACTTGTTCATATACTGTACAGCAGGGGTCTCCAACCTTTGCAACTTTAAGTCTGAAGGACTTCAGCTCCCAGAGTTCTCCAGCCAGCAAAGCTGGCTGGAGAACTCTGGGAGCTGAAGTCCTTCAGACTTAAAGTTGCAAAGGTTGGAGACCCCTGCTGTACACAATATATAACTAATGAACACAAAACACATTGCATTAGCATTTTAAAGTTTAGTTACAACTAGATGTACCTCATAATAATAGAATCAACTATTTACTTAAACTTGGTTTAACTTTAAGGGTGAAAAATAATAGCACTATGCCCTCTGCTATCTGTTTCTAGTTTTTTTTAGAATACAGAATATTCTTTATTGGCCAATGTGAATGGACACACAAGAAATTTGTGTCTGGTGCATAAGGTCTCAGAGTACATACAAACAACAAAGTGGTAATTCATGCTGTAGATCATAAATTATCTTACGATTTGACATCTAATTTTTAAATGGTTTCATCTGTCCACATGTTACACTAAGTGATTTCAATTAGTACATATTATATAATAGAATCTTATTAATTTTTATTATGTAAAATAAAATGTCAGGACCTTAAAGTGTATAAAAGGGAAAATGAATAGTTAACTACATATCTACAGATATGCACACATAGTTGCTTTAATCAAAACAAAAAATATTTCGGGAGCAGTATTCTGATCAAACAAAATTTGAAAAAGTTTCTTAAGTTTTTTGGGAGTTAATATGTTAAAATTACATGCGACAAGCAGAAGTAAAACAATTCTATTAAGAAATTAGGAGGAGAGTAGGTAGTTGACTTAGTTCATTTAGTGACTGTTCAAAGTTACAAGGGCACTGTAAAAAAGTAACTTGTGACCATTTTTCAGAGTTAAGACCTTTGCAGCATCCCCATAATCATGTGATCAAAATTCAGGGGCTTGGCAACTGGTTCATATTTATGACTGTTGCTGTGTCGACCCCCTTTTGCGCCTTTCTGACAAGCAAATTCAATGGGCAAGATAGGTTCGCTTAACAACAGGGTTGCTAACTTATCAATTGCAGTGACTCACTTAACAACTGAGGCAAGAAGGTTTGGTCAAAACTCACTTAACGAATGTATCACTTAATAACAGAAATTTTGGGCTCAATTGTGGTCATACGTCGAGGACTGTGTTACAGAAATCAACATATCAAAAGTTTCTACAATAGTTCTAAAACAATTAATTTGTGAATATCTTTTTTTTAAAAAATGCAATTGTCAGCATCATTTGATCAGGAATAAATCAGCATCATTTGATCAGGAATAAATCTTGTCAGACTAATCGTCTCATTCTTGTTTGGGTAACCTCTGAGGAAATGGTGAAAAATTCTGTAAGCCTCTTATAATTTCAGTAAGTATGTACTGGGGTATGAATGAAGTGGATTCACAAATTGTACTGTAAAAAATCCTGATAAACAGTGAGGTCTCAAGTGAGGTGCCCTAAGCCCCTGTCCTCTTCAATATTTGTATTAATTACTTGGATGAAGAGGTGGTGAGAATGATCATCAAATCTGCAGCTGATACAAAACTGAATAAAATAGATGATGTCTTAAAAGTCAGAAATGAAATTCAAAATGAGGTTGATAAACAAGAGAAGTGAACTGAAAATAATGAAATCAAATTAAAGAGATAAAAAGCAAACTTTTCCACTTAGGGAAAAATAATAAAATGCAAAGGGAGATGACTAACTTACTTATACTTCTTATGAAAAAGGAAGATTTTGATTGCCACTGACAATTCCAGAGGTGTACTGCGGCTGAAAAAAATAACTTCAAGATCTGGAATACATCATTGTAGATGCAGGAAACAAAATAATGGATGCAAGATACAAGAAGGCAGATTGTGATTGAAAGTCAGGAAAACTTCCTAATAATAAGAGTACTTTGACAATGGAATCAATTACACAGAGAAGTGATAGGCTCTTCTCTGCTGGAAACACTTAATGGAGGCTAGACAGCCATCTGTTGGGAGTTATTTAATTTGGATTCCTGTACTGAGCAAGAAGTTATTCCCAATGGTCTCTTCCCATTTTAGGTTTCTACGTTTTCTGCCATAATGAAGAATAGTAAGTTGTAGCAAGCGCTTGGTTCCTCCCTTTCTCTTCCTTAAAATGCAAACATAGCCAAGAAAATGGTTTTTAAAAGTTTAATTTAGAGAAATACATAACAATGGAAGGAAGAGTGAAACACAGTTTTTATAACTAGTGCCTATACAAACCACTGACTTTTTGCATTTACAGTTGGCCTGAAGCTCAAGTTATAAACAAAACAACACTGTTTTGCAAAGCTCAACTGCTTAACAATGTTATCTGGAATACACATGTGCTATATATTTTTGCATTTTGCAAAGTGCCTAATAAAGAAAGGCTAGCACACACCTAGGCATAGACAATAACATGCACAGGAGTGGCAGAATTAAATTAGAACTCAAAAATTCTAAAACCTCATTGAAAACAGCAAAGGAAACTTATCTTCCAAGCAAACAATATTTCTTTATATACAAGTGAATCTCAAATGAATCTTACTGAATACATGCTTAAAAGGCTCTCTCACTTACAACTCACCTCCTCCTGCTATTTGGCTACAGTCAATGTCAGCTGGCATGGAATTTGTCCCTGCTGCTTTATTGGCAAATCTACTTTCCAAATCTCCAAAATGTGAAGAAATTAAAATAACAAGCTAATTTGGGACAAAATGCCTTCTGAAAGACATAAATGCTCTATTCAAGAACACTCAAAATGATGCATTTTGTATATCTGCAAAATTTAAATGGAGTAGCTTACTCAGTCATTCTTTGTCTGAATAAAATGAATACTTAGGGGAAGAATAGCAAAGTCTGATGGAAATAAATTTATGTTTTCTATCTGCACCCAATGTCATTAGAAGGATGAATGCTGATTGGAAGCAAAGCCAATTGCCATTCACCTTTCCCATTAAAAAAATCTCACAGATAATCTAGAAGTAGTTGAGATGTACAAAGTATTGCAACCTTAAAATATTCAGATCCGACTTGGAGGGCATGTTCTAGGCATCGCAACTTAAACAAAGACATCTACAGGGTCCCAAGATATGTCCTTTGCCTTTCACAACTCTTGCCCTATGGAACGTGAACTGAAGACAGTAAACATGCCTAGTACTTCTTCCTCCGCCTATTTTCTCCACAAGAACAACCTTATAAAGAGTGTTGAGCTGACAGAGAGAGTGATTGGCTCAAAATCCACCCACTTAGTCTTTCATGCCTAAACTGGAACTAGAATTCACACTCTCCTGGTTTGTAGCCGTATGCCTTAACCACAAGACCCAAGTGTCAATGTTGTCTTGTTATTTTAAACAGTTATTACACAAAACAAGCCTATGGCAAGCCAATTTTGGTTGCAAGAAATTACATGAATGTAGTCTTCAGGAGTCAAGACTGACTCAAGGGATCCTTTCCCTTTATTACGCAAAAATGCAATGACAACTATTAATTATCTCTATCTTCAAAAACAAGAACTGATTAGTGCTGTGTTGAACAGAAAGCACTACAAAGGATCACGTGGCAAATAGGAAGTTTTTAATTAACACAGAGAATGCCTTTGCCAAATGGGAATTAATTCTGAATAAGTATTCTAGAAAGATTTTGGCTAGGGGTACAGCAGGGTAAATGCAACTAATTTGGTTTCCAGATTATTACAAAATTTCTTCAGCATTGTTAAAACACTGTAGTAGCATGGAGAGAAATTACTAGTAATTATGAGATTCAAATCATTCTATCCCATAATTTTCACACACACACACACTTATTTACTGATCAGCTCAAAAACGTAACACACACACACACACTTATATTGGGAGGGGGTTAATTATTTTCATGTGAATCACAGTGTTGTATTCAGTGAAAAGATGTTAATTGTCTCTGTTATTTTGTATATGTTTGAATGGTTGAAGTGACCACAGAAATAGCAATTGTATATCTAAGGTCGAAAGGCCAAGGGTATATACAAACAAGCAATTGGTCATGTTATTGATTTTTAATTATTTAGACATGGTCTTTCACATCACAGGCCAAAAACAAAACCAATCTACTGGTTAACCAGGCAACCTTAATTGGCCAGGACAGCAATCTGAGGAAGCTTATATACAAAAGAAAGCAATATTATTACAGTGACCCTTAAGCTATTGGTGCCAAAATGTTGGCCTAAATTCTTTATGAAGATTGATTTAGCCTAGTTATGATGTCCAACTCTGCCTCATTAAAGCTCTGTTATAAACAGGTCTACTAAGAGTTAAGAGGTGACTTTCTATCCTAAAATGATGCTTAAAAATAAAACTGTATCCAACTGGCTTATTATTTGTATCTCTCTCTCTGTCTGTTTGTCTATCATGCAAAAGCAATTTAAATTAAAAACAATATGAGGAAATATATTGTCTAATCTATGGTTTTGATGAAGACCCAATTCAAAATTTGAGAATATATACGTACATTTCATCAAACCAACCTTTGATGTCAAATACACTAGAGACTTTTAAGGTATACCAAGCAGTCTTTTAAGCAAATTAAATTAAGAATTCTTCATACATAAGTTTCAAAGTTTTGGAATATACTGTAATTTAACAGCACATTAACATCTTGAAATCCTAATTCCCTTACCAAAACCTGGCCTATCACACTAAAAATGCTTAAACAGGGTAGACATGACAAATGAACAAATTCTATGTTAAAATAGTTTTAAATCTGTTACACAGGAAGGCATGTAACTACCTCATATTGAAGAACTGATAGTATATGAATCTAATATACCCCAAAATACCTTTTTGAAAAATTAGTCTTGTGATCATGACATATTTCTCATGTTTTTTATATCTAAGCTCAATGTTTTATTTGACATTAAAATAGGAACATCTAATTTTATCAGGTATACTCAAAATCCATAATTGCATCAAAACATAGCAAATGTTTTATTTAAATACACTGCATTCAGCAGATTTAGATTTATAAGTCTAGCTTCTTCTACAATTGCTGCTGATTTCCAGCCAGTCCGCAACTCTGTATACAATGCAACTTGATCCCACAACTGAAAAACGGATCTAGTGACGGTTTCCTCAAACTATCAAATGCTGAACATCCAATGTAATAGCTAAACTGTTATTTTAAAACTGACTCTGTCCAATATTAGAGAGTTCTAATAAGAGAGTTCTTTTAATGAGATATTGCTTGTCTGTTATGCTATTAGACAAATATAGTTATATACTGTGCCATGTAATGTCTCTATGCATCAGAAGTAGTTGAAATCCCTGGATATCTTTTTATGCTGCTCCCATTGGTAAAATGATATACAATTACTACATTTCTGGATGATCTGAAACTTGCCATTTTCTTTTTTTTTTTTTACAAAAACCCTAGTTCTACAAAATAATAAAATTTATTTCTGGGAGTGTTGAATCATTAACAAGAAGCTTAGTTTTTGCTATAAATGGGTTACTTGTTTTCTTGTCAGTTTTCAACTATGTAAAAATGTATGAAAGCTTGTCTTGGATCATAAAAGCTGACTTTTATGCAAAATCATGAAGATATTGTGCATTCAATGATAATATTGCTTTCGCTTTTTCTCCATGCTGGTAGGATCCTCATATTCCAACAAAGATCCATCTAGGGAGAGAAAACTAATCTACATTGCCTCAGTCCAAATAATCGTCCTGGAACAAAGAACAAAATTATATTGGCTGAAACATTCTACAATATGAAACATTGATAACTGATTAATAACTCACAGATAATAATTTTAATTACTGCAATGATTTAAATGAGGGGCACTTAAATAAAATTCCTAGTAGATTCATTTTGAAATCCTATCTATATAAATAAAAATGTAAAATAGTTTGTACGAATCCACTAATCTCAAAAACTACTGAACCGATCTGCCTCAAATTTTGACACAATGCTGCCAAGGACTTCCGATAATAGAATAGCTACTCATTTTGTGCCTAGCACACGTGTATCGTGTGCAAGGTACACACATGTAAAATGTACCCACTGAAAATGTTTTTACCTTCCTGTAGCTCCTCCCACCCGGTTAGAGGAATATAGAGAGAGGAAGAAATACATTAGGTAGGTAGGTAAGTAGAGGGATAGATGAGAGGGATGAATACAGCAGGTAGGTAGATAGGTACAGGTATATAGAGAGAAATACAATACATAGATAGGTAGGTAGGTAGAGGGAGAGAGGGAAGAATACAGTAGGTAGGTAGGTAGGTACGTAGGTAGGTAGGTAGAGGGATACAGAGAGGGGGAAATACAGTAGGTAGGTAGAGGAATAGAGAGAGGGAGAAATGCGGTAGGTAGGTAGTTAGGTAGGTAGGTAGAGGGATAGAGAGGGGAGAAATACAGTACGTAGGTAGGTAGGTACAGGGATAGATAGGGAGAAATACAGTAGGTAGGTAGGTAGGTAAATAGAGGGATAGAGAGTAAGAAGGTAGGTAAGTAGGCAGGTACAGGGATAGATAGAGAGGGAAAAATACAGTAGGTAGGTAGGTAAATAGAGGGATAGATAGTAAGAAATACAGTAGGTATGTAGGTAGGCAGGCAGGTACAGGGATAGATAGAGAGGGAGAAATACAGTAGGTAGGTAGGTACAGGGATAGATAGAGAGGGAGAAATACAGTAGGTAGGTAGGTAGATAGAGGGATAGATAGAGAGGGAGAAATACAGTAGGTAGGTAACTAGGGGGATAGATAGATAGGGAGAAACATAGTAGGTAGATAGGTAGAGGGATAGATAGATAGGGAGAAATACGGTAGGTAGGTAGGTAGGTAGGTAGGTAGGTAGGTAGGTAGATAGATAGAGGGAGAAAGGAAGAAATACAGTAGGCAGGTAGATAGAGGGATAGAAATACAGTAGGTAGGTAGGTTGGGGTTATATGGTGGTTGTGTGTATGTGTGCAGGTGTAGATATACACACAGATTGGTTCGCCATTTAACCAGAATGGGCCACAGCAACGCGTGGCCAGGTATAGCTAGTGTTCAATAAAACAATCATTAACATAGCAATTGGATTTCTTCAGAAAATTTAGTTGCAACACTCTGGACTATTGTAATTTCTTTGAAAAAGTATTTTCAACAGTATTATGACTTTTCATCTTCTCATCTCCCATTTCTAAGCTTTTGGGAAATTTTTGGTAAAAACACTACATGGGAAGTAGGGCACATTTCTTTCATCTTCTAATTACCTGGATATTTTATTGGCTTTACAACTGAATTACTAAGCACTGCAACTATTTTGCCTGTTCTATACTGAGAACGATTTTCAGTTTAATAACAATGAGGTGCCAAAGGATTAGAAAACCGCCTTAAGGAAAACATAATAATAAACAAATAAAGTCCAGTACAGAAGCAAGGCAGACATATACAACACATCTACTAGCCAACTAAGAAGTGAAAGAAAACTTAACTTAATGAGGCTAAAGGAAATCAACATGTACAAACTTAAGAAGAAGAACTCAGCAACTGATCCTTCCCAGTTTAGTCGGCAGTAATGATGGTTCTGTCTAAAGAGATACTACACTAAGGAACCCCAAATCTGAAATCTGATACATTTCAAAATTCCAGCCCTATATTCCTCTACATGGAAGCAGCAGCTCTGCTTAGGCCTGAGAGGCTGTAGAAGTTAATCTAAAAATGTTATGGAGACTGGTACTGCTTTCGCTCATACTCCATGAGTCTTGGTTTTCAACATTTGCCAGTTTACTCATTCTTAATCCCTTACACCACATTATCTTCTGAGAAAGACCCCAAATAGTTGGCATTCATCGGTCCACTCTAAAGCAATCCTAGGCACCAGTCAGCTTACGTCTTTGAGCACTTCTCAAGGTAAAGATTTTTTATGCCTCAAGGAAAACCAAAGAAGTTTTACAATCAGAATTCTACTTCTAACCTTCCAATTGGGAGAAATGGACAATTTACTTGTAGCGCTGTGTTGTCCCTACATCAATAAGAATGCATTCTATTGTCTGAACAGCAATTTCTGCTGCCAATTGCAGGAACAGTGCAAATGAAAAACTATTTAAGCTCCAAGAACTTAATTGCATTTTAATATCACAGCCTCACAAAGGAATCAACTGTTGTCTGAAACTTCATCCAAAATTATACTTAATTTTTACAATAAAACCAAGATGTAAAGTATACTGAATTTAAGATAATATTTATAAATAACATTTGTTATATGCACATATCTAGCCGGGCACTGTGGTCCTTGACTTGCAGTATAGTACAAGAGTGAAATTAGAGAACTTGTTTCTTGAATATTCCTGGGAGGGAGTCACAAACTAAGTAAAGTTCTCTCTACATAAAAAAAACCCCTACTACACTATGGAGATGGTTATGATATGTTTTTCTCTCTGATGTTGTGGTTTATGCAATTTGGAGAATATTTGCAAGGAGCAGCATTTATTTAAACAACTATCAGCAAATGGCTTTACATAGTTAGGAAAATATCACAGCACTCAACACTGCTGAAATGAAAGTAACTTTTGGAAGAAGAGTATCCTCTATATTGCACTATGCAAGGAACAAAATAATAAGAGTGTTGGTAAATGTCAAAATGAATAGATGATGCTGAACTGGAAAATCATTAACTACCAATGAAAATGAATAATTTGACCCTCTTTTACTAGTGTCAGCTATCGCTATGCGAATTTCATCTTTCAGATGAATCCATAATAAGATGCTATTTTCTATTCAGGAAAGTTGCCAATTGCTTGAGATCTGCATAGTGCATTAGCAAAACATGAATGCTAAATACTTGAATGCTAATACATTATCATGGCAGGTTGCCAACAGAATTTCATTTTTGTCCTATGTTAAGCCTTAAGCATCAGGAAGTAAAAGATGACTTATGAGAGGGGATTGTATTTCTCATGCTTACAAATCTGGCAAGGTTGACCATAGTGAACATAATAATAAAAAGTATCAGTATTTATTCCTGTATTCATCAGCCTAAGGCCTATTAAAAATTTCAGGAAGTTTATCAGCACATCATTCTTGCATTTAGGTAAAGATGCTTGCTACCCTATCTGGCATTTTTATTCAAAAGGTTTAGAAAAACAAGATTCACAGAAAGGGAGGATAGCAGTGATCTGAATACATTAGCATTTATATTCTACAAGAATACAAACGTTTTCATGTAAAATCCTCATCTTACCCTTTTAGATTTTCTCTTTTACAAAAGTAAAAAACAAAAAAGACTCCTAAGACTATCAGCCCATTCATCAACAGGTAAGAGTATTCAAGCATAACAACCAGAACTAAGGTAAGAACCCAATTAATATTGGCTCAATTTTATAGTAGAATCCTATGCATATCTGGGAGGTGAGTTTTTCTGAAATTAGTGGAATTACTCCTTAAAGCATACAGCATGGTATTCTGTAGACTGTATAGATATATAGACAGCCTCAGGCAAAAGCATCAACTTTCCAATTCATCATAAAGAATAATAGTTTCTGTTTTTGCCAGCAAGACTGGCCAAGGACATAATATGGCTATCATATGTCAAACGGACTATTCAACTCTGTCCTATAGCCTAATCTTTGAAAACAAACTATTTCCACTTTTACATGAAAGGACTGAACTTTTACATGTAAGGACTCCTTGAAGTTTTGAAGAGATATGCCTTTCTCCCACAAGTGAAAATTAATAAAGTACCTCTTCAAATGTTTGGTATAGATCTAGATGCTAATACAGAATAGATGATTTTTGAACAAGTGTTAAGAATTTACAATAGAAAACTGTATTATCTGAGACAGATGCTGGTCATTCTAATTCACTGTTCTCTAGTACACTAACTTTGCTGCCTAACGGTTTACAGAAATATTTTTTTTCTAATTTGGTGGGGACTTTCTTGCCTTTTACCCTATGACTGAACCACATTAATTTCAGCTTAAGTAGTAGGACCATTCAGCTATTGACTGAAGGATAAAATACTTCATTTTCTATAACAGCATCCTATTCATCAAGGACTATTTTTTTTAAAGAAAACTGAAATCATACACTGCAGCCGTACAAATCCTAACTATAGAAAAGACACTGAACAGCATTCCTCAGGAATTTAATAATACAGCAGGTCCAATCCGTCATCCTGACAAGATATACTGCATAGCCATTACTGAGAGGCTTCTGTAATTAAAACTCAAAAGAAAAGTCACTTTTTCGCTCTTACTTTATTTTTATAGCGTGCAAGAAAACCATTTAGAAATGACTAGGTACCTGCAACGTGTTCATATACTCCATGTCATAATTACAAAATGAACAATAGTACAATTGTTTACTTGTCACTTTAATTGTTTCTTAATCATGACATCTTGCTGCCCAATGGAGTCTGGTAATGAAGCTTATTTCACTTTGTGTGTTAGAAATGTGCTTCAAAAGTGCCTTTAGCTATTTAGGCTGCTATTTTTAGTTGATTTAATTTGGGATTCTTTGGGGGGGAGAGAATCTTTTAAACAACTAGAACATTGCTGAATTTTTGTGAATGATGTCTTGGGTTAAAATACAATTTATATAGGTGAAACTGGATACTTCATGCCATTTCCCCCACCTGCTAGGTTGCATTTCACTCCATTCCATTGCAACATATTCTGTTCATAATACAATAATCCATTGCAACTTATACTTTTCAGAATACAAATCCTGCAACAGAAGTCAGGCAAAATGCCCTGAAATACGCATATTTCTTTAGATCCAAATCCATTTTTTTTTTACCAACAGACTTCTTTATAGCTGATGGGAAAATGGAGTACAAACTGGAAGTGCAACTATTGCATAGAATGGTTTCATGAAATGATCGGAGGAGAAAGTGATGTTCTTATTTAAAAAACCCTCTGCTTTAGGTTATTAAGCTGCTTAGGTTGGCTAATTAGTGCTTCAAAATAAAACCTCAAAATTTAATTCACTTAATGAATTATTTATGTCATCCATCACAAATCTGATGATTCAGTAATTGATGCTGACAAATTTTAGTAAATCTACTAGGGTTACAGCAGTTTGGTGCAGAGCCAGGAACATGATTTCACCTTCACCAATATTAAATGTTAACGCAAAGAACTGCCTTAATGGACAGCTCAAAACTGGATGAGCAGAGCCATTAAAATGATGTACTGCAGTTTGGCAGCTAGGTTAATGCATACTTTTTCCTTATGTTTCAGTCTCTCTGGGCCAGTTCGTACACTCACTTATTCTTTTCATAGTGGAGTAAAAGGCGCATGGGAGCTTTTGGGAGGAGAAAGGAATCTGTAAGTTACACCCTTTGCATACAGATATTCACAAGGAACTTACCTTGTGTACAAAGCCATTTGAGAACAAAATGGGGAATATATTAAGCACTGATTTTAACTGTATGAATACCTATATTCATATATGCAGCTATGTAATTCTGAAACAAAAGCACACAGAAGATCAAGGCCCAAACCCAGAAATCATAAATATCCAAAAGGTCCCTAAGGATCTGCCGCTCTTTTGTAATATAGATACATTTGCAGAGACAAGCTGCCAATAAAGTAAGAATGAAGTAAGAATTTATACTGAAGTAGTACTATTATTGTACAGAGATAATGACCAGTCACTTAGTAATCATTTGAAGTTACGATGGACCTCAAAAATAGTACCGTATTTTTCGCTCCATAAGGCACACCCTCCCTAAAAATGGGTGGAAATGTCAGTGTGTCTTTAGTGCATAGCAGCTGGGCCATGGTGGCGGGGTCGTTTTACAGTGGTGAACCCTGCCTCTTCTGTCTTTGTCATTGCCCACCTCTTCTGTCTCTTTCCTGCAGCGCAGGAGTCAATAAGCTAGCACACGAGAGGACACCTACCTGTGGTCCTCTCAGGCTCCGATTGAAATTTTTTTGTCTTGTTTTCCTCCTGTAAACCTCGATGTGTCAGGTACTTATTATGGAGCGAAAAATACGTTACTTATGAGCCAAATTTGAAGTTCTGACACAGTCACTTGATTCTATTTTAGGTGCTTTGCAACTCAGCTGCGTTTATGGCCGTTTATGGCAAAAAATGCCCAAATAATGGGTTCTCAAATCAAATGCTGAGAACATATTTGACATAAGGCTGTGCTTTGTATGATACAAGATCACCAAAAAATGTGCTTCAGATCATATTTGGGATTGTGACTGTATCAGAAGCATGTAAAAACTCATTATAAATAATTGGACAGTAAGTTTTCAATGTTGGGCAAATGGCAGCAGGAAAGATGTGTTTGCTCAACTGTCCATTCAGTTAAGGTTTACCTTATCCTAGAAAGGCAGTCAAGTAGGACTTGACTCCTCTCTGCAAATTGCTGTCTGGCATATCCTTCCCATTTGTCTGTTCCCAATCTTCTCTGGCTTCTCTTCCCTTCAAACACTGCACCTGCTGATACTTTAATCTAGCATAACACTGTTGAGCAAATTTTGCTATCTCAATTGAAGGTCACAGAACTCAGATGCACTAATCAAACTAATCATGTGAAGTAAATGTTAAATTTCAAACAAACATACATTTCCAAGTAATTATGATATATAGTTTTACTGATGTCAAGCCTAATTCTTAAATAGGGTTAGCTATAAAACATAGAGGGTACAAAGTAGATCACTATGTACACAGAGCGCTATGCTTAGGCATTAGGGCTGGATGAATACTTCTAAGAAGAGGCACTTTGGCACAGTGGTTAAAGCGCCAGGGTAAAACTGAGAGACTGCGGTTTCTGGTCCAGAGGTGGGTTCCTACCGATTCAGACCGGTTTGGCCAAGTAGGTAGTAACTCGGCCTGCCATGCCCCCGAACCGGTTCTATCGCTGGCGGCACCAACATTTTCGGTTCTGTGCATGTGCAGAACAATCTTCATTGCCATCTTTTCCCATTTTCTAATGTTGTGCACATGTGCAGAACGATCTTCATTGCAATTTTTTTCCCCTTTTCTAATGTTGTGCGCATGTGCAGACCATTTCAGGAGCAAATACACATGCAGTAATACTGGCGGCAACCCTGTTCTGTTCCTGTCTTAGGTACAAAGTTGGGTGGGTGACCTTGGTGCAATCACTCCGAGCCCTAGAAGGAAGACAATAGCAAACTTCTTCTGAAAGCAGTAAACATTGACCTGCAGGTACAAAACAAACAAAAACCAACTACCTCAAACCCTCACTTATAAAATGAACTTCACATCACCTGGTACTGGTTATGAAGCAGCTCTTTTCCAACTGTCAAGAGAGTTACTTCTTGAGAGTTCTTGAGACTTGAGAGACCATTCTAAAGCTATGCCTAGCTATGTCACGTAAGCCTTGCAATCCACACAGATGGAACTTCATATGGGCTCCTCTTTGTTGCTGGCTTCGGGGATTTTCCCGTGCATAAGGCATAGAATTGTTATTGCAACGTTTCGACAAGATCTCACTTGTCATCATCAGGCAGGCTTCTGTCTGTGACTTATATATGAATGTATGTATATGGAAGATTTCATACAGGCCGAAAAACTAGCAGCTGGCAATCTAGTCTAGAGCAGAGAGGAGGAATTGGCCACTGTTATTAAGTGGCAATCAAAGGGATATAGGTCAATGTTATTAACAACTACTACTAACTGCAAGAACAGAGAAAGAAAAGCAATATTTCAGAAATATGCCTTTCATGAATGGTCGCAGGGATGGGATTGTACCAGTTCGCTCCGACTATTAGCTGGGAGTGAATCAGTTCATTCCAACTTTCAGCTAGGCCCTCCCACCTGCCCCTGCGCTATACTCAACTATATTCCCTTTTCTGAAACCCAGCTGACAGGCGCGGCAGAGTGGATTGCTGTTTTCCTCCCCAGTAATAATGTGGAAGATGATTTCTCTGTAAACTGTGCACACATGCTCAATGAACTGGTTATTAAACCGGTTGGATCCCACCCTGAATGGTCCTCATATAAGGAAGGATAATTATATAATTTAACAAGCACCACGGAATGGTATCTATAACCCTCCCCAAAAGTTGTGCCAATAAAACCATGGCTCCTCATCAACTTTTGATGCTGATCACCATTTGTTTCTTGTCTTCTCTCTCTTATGGAGATTGTCTCCTCAGCTGAAGATTTAACAGAAACTCTTTAGGAATGCCTTCTGTAGTTATAGCACATCTAACTATGACATTTTCTTTTATCATTTTAGATGGCAGATAGAAAGCCTTGGGTTCACACAGGCTTGTAGTTTTATGATCTCTGGGTGAATATTGCAGTATTTTCTTGGCAGATAATGCAGTAATTCATGACTGACAATTTTTATTTGTTATTGACTTTGGTCCAACTGAAATTAATCATAATCAAGATCCAACTGAACAATTAATCTTGTCTATGTTATACTCCATTTGTTTCAAAGAACCTTAGTCATAATTCATTTTTAACTAACCTGAGGCTGATATATTTTCATGTACGACTTTTACTACTCTTATTGATTTTATTTTAAATGTCTTAAGACATATTTGTTTCAACAAGCCGGCCTAGCCTAACCTCCCATGGGGACCTTTAGGTAGTTTTAAATTGGGTTTTTAAAATTTGGTTTTAGCGCAGGATAGGTTTATTTAATAGTTTTTTAAATTATATTTATTGTATTTTGTATGTTTTTAAATTTCCTGTGCGCCGCCCTGGGTCCTTTGTGGAGAAGGGCGGGATATAAATTTAAATAAATAAATAAATAAATAAATAAATAAATAAATAAATAAATAAATTTTCTATGATTTTCTCTTTATGTTTAGATTTTTAGAATCAGTCAAAGCAGGCTAGAGATTGGCTGGATTCAAAGAATTATGTATCTAATTCTAACTCTAGCCCAAAGTCAAATCTCCTTTAGCACTTAAGAGAAATTTCCAAGCTTCAAGGACATTCCAAAATAAGTTGTAAGTTAGGGTTTTTCAAACTGTTTTTCATGGAACTCGATGGGATTCCATAGGACTAAGAGGAGCAGGAAGAAGGGGGATTCAGGGTATCCATAGCAATTTTTTAAAAAGAAAAACAATATAATTCAAGTCATTGTACACTGATTTGTTTGTTTGGATGATATATTAATATACCAAGTAATTTTTAATCTTTGTAAAATACTATTTTACATTCATTATATCAGTTTGTTTTTCATACTTCCAAATAATAAACAAAGGAGCTTTCTAGGATGGTAATTGGAGCCTCCATTTTTGTAAAATTCAAATTACTTAAATACATACATTTGATTACATAAATTACAACCCTGTTAGTTTTATTGCCAAATTTCTATCTCTAGACCTTTGCCCCTTGATCAGGGTTCTGGGAATTTTTAAAATTAAGGTTAGCTTGAAAACCTCTCTTATATGGCAAATTTTGCTCTACAAAAATACCATTTTTTATTTTATCAAGCTTATTTGATAATCTCTAGACTTTTATACCAGAGGTCCCCCACCTCTAGTCCATGGACCAGCACTAGTCCCTTGCATGCCAGCAACCAGGTTGCACAAACAAGCGAAGCCCCATCCATGGGATGTAAGCAATATGCAAAACCGTGTCCCCTCTGTTCCACAGAAAACCCTTTCTCCACGGTACTGGTCCCTAGTGCTCAAAAGGTTGAGGGCTGCTGGTTTAGATAATTGAGTCTACCTGCATTTGAATAGACAGCAAATAAAGTATACATAACTTTATAAATTTACACTATGCAAACAGCCATTGTGAAGTTCATATAAAGGAAATAAATGAATACCAGCAAATGGTTGATGAAATGCACAGTTTAGGTTGTATGATCTCTGTGACTGTGAACACTAAACAATTATATACCATTGGCATAACATCTCTGCCTAATTGTGTTATCACTTTAAACCCTAACATGACCTTCAAGTCAACATGATTTAGTGAATGTTAAAACTGCATTTTCATTTTTGACAGTAATGAGATTATTTTTCAAACAAAGCTTAAGACCTTACCTAACACTGAATCATTACATGTTAAGCAACTGAACATAAGTACTATAAAAATAAATATACAATTGCTATTTAAATGTCTCTTGCTTAAGATAGATGTTTATACTCTACGGATTGAAATATTTATGTAAAGGTCAAATAAAAGTGCATTCCAAAGGCAACATTTATTAAAGTTTTTTATCATACTGTTCTTACACACTTAAAAGATATAGAGTACTAATTCATTTGCATTCTGTTATGATGTCAGTGTCACCTGGAACAACATGTCTCAAAATCATTAGTTTCAAAGTATTGTATGTGAAAGGTATTTTGAAGCATAAATATATGTTGATAAGTTGTTACACTACCCATATTTTAAAATAAAGTTTTAAATATTGGAATTTTAAAAATGTTATAACAGGATTGAACATGGTAATATTATTATGATGCTAGATGAGCCAGCTGACAAAAATGTCATTGTGCTATTGCTTATAAGGAGTACTAGTATTCTAGTCCTAGCAGCTGTTATTCCCAGTAATAATTTGCATTTGATGGGGAAAGAAAATAACAGTTCAGTACTTAATTGCTTGAAGAATGTGGCATAATAAAGTATTGCCATTTCAGTAACTTCGTACAAACTGTATTCTACTGTTAAGTGTATTAATGTGGCTGCATCAAGCAGCAAATTCTGGGGCACAATAACAACACCAAAACTGTTACATAATTGGTGCCCAATGCAGGGAACCAGAATGACACGGTGAACTGATCAGAGAAGTTTCTTTATTGCTACTTGCCCACTTATAGGAACAGTTTTCTGGGAACAACCAGTTCTGGGTGAGGGAGCTTCGTTGCTTCCTCCCCTGCGGGGATTTCAAGCTAGCCAATCTCTTAATTCTCCTCCTCCCTCTAGCTGCAGATTTTGCCACAATTGGTTCATTTTGCCTTTATTGAGGACAATGCTTTTGGACTTGGGTGTGAAATTAACAGGTGTCAATATGCTGTGCCTTAGGTGGTGGCTTTGCTTGAATCTCAGATCAGAGGGTAAACAGGCAGATTTGACAGACCATCAGTTTATGACAGCTTCAAGGGACATGGGTCTGAACAAGACTGAGTTCAGGTAATGAGGAGGTAGATTCTGGAGGGTGTCTAATTGAAGAACATGTCGCACCTATTATGGGATAAGCAAGGAGATGATCAGCACATCACCTTGAAATGAGAAACTTAATGATAATAATAGAATAACAGAGATGGAAGAGATTCTGGATCCTTAATGTTCTTCCTCAATTTCAAAACATGCCAGCTTCTGAGGTTATATAAAAACAACTTCCAAGCCCTTGCCCTCCAAACAGATGGAGTTGCTCCTAGCTCTTCATTTTGGCTAATCTTGACCTTTGTACTGACTTGTGGAATTTTCTGATACTGATATCCTGGTTTGTTGCAGGGAACTCTTTCTTCTCCTAGCAGGTAACTCATGTTACAAGGTAAGATATGGACCTTATAAAGTCTTAAGTGCTCTCTGGTTAATTACTCACTTGACACAATTATCAGAAATAAACCACAGCATTGCAAAGTATTTAATCTATTGCCCACTGCAATACTAGCTATACGTACTATAGAATTTTCTCTGAATATTTGGGTTTACTCTTTTATTTCATTCTATGAAATATTAGAAACAAAATTACATAAAGAGCCTTGGGATTATATTATTTGTCCATTAACAGCATTCCCCAAGAACAGAATGGGACCAAATTTGGTGGTGGTGGCAGCAATAAGTCAGAAAAAGGAATACAGAGTTTCAATGTAGGATGAGACTAGATGGGACTACTATAGAGGGAAAAAATTGGAAAAAAATTGTCTAATGCTTTCCAATGAGATTGGGTAGCAGCTTGGAAGACTGTTGGCCATCCAATTATGAAGCTCCATCTTCCCTAGTAGCATGAACCAGAGTAGAACTGCTATTAAGGGAAAAAATCTGTAAGAATTCTGCATGCTTCCTCTACGTATGGTGCTTTAGCAATAATTAATGATATTTAATAGACATGGCCCTATTATCTTCAGCCATATCTACTGAGAATGGTGTCTCTGTGTTTGCATGCATCCTGGGAGTGATTATCCATGGGATATTAAAAGGTACTTCATAATAGCTTCCCATGATACTACTAAAATGTGTAACTCATGAATTAATGAACAGCGAGGTAATAATAACTATACCAATCCATAGTATAGGCAACATTTACTCTGTGAACCAACCTAATTACTTAAATTCTTATGAAGGTTTAAATTAAGCTCCACATATGACAAAATAAAATTATCATGTAGGAATTGTTATTTTTTGCTGCCCAAATTATTTAGGTACTAATTTTACTTGGTGTTGAATTCAGCTGAATTCATTGTTTTATCCATTCAATGTTAATATGGTGGTGAAATTTTTTCTTATTCTTTGCTAGGCATTGATTTTTAGAATTTTATTCCTGAAGTGGTTAACACCAATACCATGCTCTTGTTAGTCACTTCTTTCCATTCCTTCCATCCTAGGATCCTTCCACACTCCCCGTTTCTTTTTCCTACCTATTTATATTCTATTTCAATAATAAAAGGAACTGATTTGGACAGAATGTCTCCCAAAGAGATTTAAAATCACTTCCTACCCAAACAGGGCATTAACTTATTGAAAATATTTTCTGGAAGAAAATGCTGACTTGTTAAGAATTTGTGTTAAATATTCATAATGGCATAAACATAATGAAGCAATTAATTCTAAAATACTTACATTGAAATCTTATTCTACTCAACAAGCTTGCTATGTCATTTGTTTAGGAATTCAGTGTTACTTTTTGAAAATTTGTCTTATTTGTTTTTAATTACGTTAATTTATGCTTTATATTTATAGACACAAGTTGTACCTCCCAGGAGTTTATTCCAACCCATTAATATTGTCATTCTAAATTATCAATGAATCAGCCCCTGAGAAACCTGGGGGTCATTACCTCATATTCTTGTGAAAATTTCAAGTTGTCATTTGCCTTCAGTCTTTCAATGTGATCTGCAAGTTCCAAAATAGGTATCGGTGGGTGGCTGGCCATACCTGTTAAAGTAGAAAAAAGACGAAATTGAAAAATTATGAAAGACAAGAAGTAATATTCAAATTTTTTAAAATATAGCAATTAAAATGGCTATAAAATGTGTAAATAGTAAAGATGTTTTAAGGTGACAGAAGCAGGCATATAGTTTAGTCACTCAAAGCAAGACATGCTCTGAAGCCAGATTACTAAACAAAATTAAAAAATCAAGCAATTCCCCCATACAACCATTCTCTCATGTTAGAATGACTATATACATATATACTTATATATATAAAATAATAATGTAAATATATATATATAAATATATCTTTACACACAGATATTATGCCAAAGCTTAATGAAGTTAGCTAAGTGCAAAGAATGAGATCGTTAGACCTTATGTTCATTTCTCTTTCAATAATGATTCTTAATGTCATATATAATCCCTTGTCTTGAACTGTGTGAAATGGAAATGGTGTTGGACTTAGGTGAACAGAACGTGAATCGAGGACAAAGAGAAACCAATCAAAGAGTCCTAAAGAGTTAGAACGGTTGAGACAAAATAACTTATGAGGAAACTAACTTGAAGAATGTAGGTTACCAGGGTAACCAGAGAAACTTGGTCCCGCAAAAAGAGATTTCAAAAATAAAACAGGGGAAGGAAAAAAAAACCGTCACATGTAATTTATAAAAATGAATGAAATGAAATAAATGAATGGCTTGGTTCTTAAGAAAGTAATTACTGTATTTCAAGAATTGGAGAAGTTGATTAAGACAAAGAATAATCTAATGATTTTTCAAATCATGTTACAAAAATTTAGGACATTCACATGCAGCTATGGATAGTCAGAGTAATCATGCATTGCCGCTTATAGACAACAGTCAATAAAGACAAGATTGTACATCAGACATTTAAAGCTTCAAAAATGTTTCCACTAGTAGCAGATTGTAGTGGCAGGGGTTGTACAGAATCAGTTTTGTGAAACACAAACATGCAGTTCACCCTACTTTCTCAGAGAAAAGATAAAAATCTCAACCCCATCCCGTTATCAACCCCCAGAGATTACCTACAATCTACTTCAGGTGTAAACATCTTTGTCTACAGATGGAAAAAACAGTGAACATTGAGAAGGGGCAGGAAAAGAATGGAGTGGGATGAGATGGGATAGAAAAGCAACAGGGTAAATTGGAGACAGGGTAAGGGGCAAAATGGGGTCAACTAGCATGATCTCCCAAGCTAAAGATTTTAGCCAATCCACAAGTATTTGCTCAAATGAGCATATTTTTTCAATTGCTCATGGTGGATGAGTTTCCATCCATTCAATGTATTTCCCATATTGTAAGTTTTCCTAGAATAGCTTGTTGTAGGGCGACATAAAATTGGCTAGAGTTTTAAACTAGCAAACCCCAGATGTATGGACATTATGTGTAAACAAAAAAAAAAGATGGCAACTGAAAGGAGAAGTGGGGGGCTCAAGCTGGAAGCCATATTTTCCACAGGTCAGGCTGTTTCATCACTGCAACTTTGAAAGATGCATTCTACAAAAAATAGTTTGCATGATGCTACACAGCTTTACGTGTCATGATCAGGAAACGATAATATAAAGATATAAATTGCATTTGCTATGTCCTTACTAGGGTTATAGAACTCCTGGCTTAATGAAAGAAAGGGTTATCACCAGCATGTCATTTAAAGCCTGCTGGTGGCACTGAAGGTAGCACTAGGGAAGATAATATGATGCGGCAGAACTAATTAGATACATAACAGTCCTTTTGACTGTTTGGTAAGCGTACAAAGTGCCCACACATTACGGAAACTACTTTCAGAAAAGAAAATAACAATATTTTTATTAATTTGGGAGATATTTTAGTATCTCTCATATATTCATATGGAATATTTAATCTGAGTGATTTGTTTTAGAAATAGCCAACACATTTTTAATCCAGATCGAGCATCCCAGTGACACAATATAGAAAAGGAGAAAAAAAAGGCACAAGAAAATGCTAGGCTTATTCAGAAATGGAAGTTGAATAATGGAACATCTAAAACAGTGAACAGAGAAAATAATAGACAAAGATGTTTAGACCTTTTCGAGCGAATCGTGGGAGAGAGTTATTATCATATAAGGATTGAGTGGTAGTTTGGCTAGAGAGGGAGGACACAGAGCCAATCAGGGAAGCGTAGGGGACTGAATTACTGCTCAAAGCTGTAAAAAGTAAAGCCAATTGGAAATGGGAAAGAAATTAGTAACAGCAGTACACCATCATATTAAGTCAGTTTTTACAGAGACCAAGGTACTATTTCTGCATGCACAATACAATGTGGACATTCAGAACTGAGAAAGAGACAGAAAGGTCAAACTACCCTAATTTGTTCATATACAGAACCAAAGAGCTCTGTTAGTGGGTTATATTATTGCAGAACTGTATCTCAATACTCAATTTTATATTACTGAAAACCAAAACATCATCGATATGAAATAATAGATAAGTTATAAATAATAAGCCTCAAATGCAGGCTTATACACAAATAACAAAATCTTCAATGGGGCCCACTCTTTAGTAGAGACAAGTAGTCCAAGATGTTAATCATGTCCCATGATTTTAACTGGTTTTATTGTAGCCATATTGAAACATCTTCTGTATTTTGCTATTTATATGAACATTATCCTTCTAAAGGGAGGCATTTGATTCTTATCAAAATGTGGTACACAATTTGTTCGCTTGTTTAAGCAGAAGGGATAAGTTTATTTAAGAAGAAAATTAAACCACTTCTAGAAACAACCATCTATTATTATTATGTTTATGAATTACATAAAATGAAGCCTTTTCTTTAAATTCACAATAGTCTTATCAAAGGAAATAAGTAGAAAAGTAGTACAAGTGTGTGTAGCTTCCTTCCTTCCTTCCTTCCTTCCTTCCTTCAATTTCTACCTTTTATTTTATGCCCACTGTTTATTTATCATTTATACATTCTAAAGCATACTGCATACAGATGAGTACAATTTATAGTTATTTTGCTTCAAAATTAATTTGCTTTTTTGCTATGCAACTGCAACTAAAGGCCAACTGGTAATGGGCTTCTGCATTCAAGAGTTCATTTTAACTTAAATACTGTAGAATACAGATGGCTTGATGTTATGAATCTGGAAAGCATCCACTGTTGATGCATATTTGCATGACAATGTATCCTAAGAGCATTTTTATTAACAGATATGGGTGGAACAGCATATGCCAATGTTTTCTTCCTTCCATACTGCCCCATTATATTAAAAGAGAGATAGGGAAATATAAACCAAACAACATAGAAATGGAAATTATGTAGCCCTGATGCAAGCCACACAATAGCAAAAACATGCATGTATCAGATTTCATTGTCAAGAATCTCATTTGCCCAGGTATATTAGAGATACACCATTCTTCAATTACTAGCTACATTTATGCTTCTGAAGAAAGTGATAATTTTTGAATGCACATGATATATGCAAACAAAAGCACGTAAGCAGTAGCAGCATTCTTGTCATTCATCTCAAGGATTAAAAATGCTAAATATTCACATTTGCTCAGCTTCCCATGGGGAACAAAAATAAGAAAGCAAATACACCTTAAGAACAGGTTCACTGAAGATGGGTTAATGGATATATATTATCTCTTTGGGGTTAAGCACCTTACTGATTATTTTCAGAAAACATCCTCACGATTTTGTCTTAAATTCTTTCCCAGTTTATTATAAACTATGCCACCTTTAACCTTATCACCTTATGCTGTATGAACAATCAGAGATGCTTCCTATATAACACAGATTCTGATACAGTCAAAGGCTAGGTTTTGGCCACCTTTTATTGGCCATTTTTGGCTGCTGCAAGGATGCTCCCTTTCATTCAGGTTGCTGGGGGCCTCCCTTACTGGCTACTTTAGTTTTGAGAGCAAAAAGAGTGTGAGGACATCTGGTCCCACAGAGGTGTCTGCCTATATAATGCCTGATCAAGACTTTGCAATGCATAGGTAAAATGTTATCAGGATTGTTTATATACATGTGTCTAAAAGACACATGTCATCTCTCAAAAAACCATTAGGCTTGGGTAAAAAAATAGGTCCCCATGGCATAGCAGCATTGATTTCTCCTTCTGGCTTCATTTAGTACTGCTCTTTTGACAGGTTTTTTTTTTTAACAATAAAGAGAAACAGGTAGAATAACATCATGGACAGATTAAGATTGTATATTTATCACCCCCAAGAGGATGGACATGTCCAAAAATAGACATGTATGTGTTGCTGATAGTTCTCCTATTGCACGGATGGATTTGAAGAATCGGAAAAATCTGCCATATGTGCCCCATTTTATATCTTTTGGTATCTGCTTGTTATACAAGTGAATTTGCTTATGGACACAACTGGAAAAAACAAAGAAAAATTTCAGAAATGCTACAGTGATTACATCTGATCAAAGTTGTGATCAAGGTTTTGGTTTAAGAAATAGAAGAGGAAGGTGGCAGGAAATTCCCTTGATACAAGCTTACATTTGAATCAGGCTTTTTGTATGCATGTAGTCTAGGCAGGAACAGGCATGTAGTCTAGGCATCAAGAGATGACTGGATCAATATGGACAATCTCAATCCTACTGCTCGCGGATTCATTTGACATAGATTTAATATTAAGAAGAAGAGGTTTATTGATTAATAGATTAAAATTTTAGGAATGAGCTTTTCTTTTGGCTCTTTTTTATTTTTCATTTTTTAAAAATTAAATTACAGTTGTGCTGCTGCAAATATAAACAATATTTAAACAATCTGGTTACTTCTACCAGCAACTTTTGCAATGTTTCTTTTTGAATCTTTTTTCTGTGATTTTCAATTATAATGGATCCAAACTCCTATAATCTATAATGGGTGAAACCTCCAATAATGAAATAATAATAATAATGCAATAATTTAGTGAAGGTACTTCACAAGGAACAGACTGAGAAAGTCATTTGAAAAGTCTCCTTCCTGTAGTCATAGATAGCGCATGGAATTGCAAAACAAATAATGAGAATTTAGATATCTACCCCTGCAGTATGGTTCCGACCATATCTTCTATGAATACAAAGCTGAATCCAGCTTAGAAATTTTTAAATAGACACAACTCAATTGACTTGACATGTGCCCTTTTATTCAGATATTAGTTCTATTCAGACATTTGAAACTAATATAAACCAACACTGGTTGCTTCTAAAGAGTTAGAAGTAGTAGTAGTATATATTGGACATTGTCCCTATTCACCTGGACATAGAGGCCTTTACATTTTTTATCACACTAATTGTGACAAAGAAGAACAAAGGGCAAATTTACTGACTGCATTCTCCTTTTACCTTTTCATATGTTGCTTAAGTGAATTTCTTAATGTCTGAAAAGCAATTTTCAATTCATTTTTTAAAAACACAGGTACTATATGGAGGAAGACTGGGGAGAAGGCATTATGTTGATTTATTCATTGAAAACAATTGTACATTACTTTCCATTAAAAAGTCTCAAAGCGATCAATTTTTTAAATGTCAAATTGTGCAGAATTTCCTGGCATATTGAAATTTATTAGAGAGACATGAGTAAGATTAGAAAACTATGAAACGATCATTAAATTCAATGCGGCAGTAATTCCAACTGTTGCTGATAGTTCTTTACTTGTTGTAATGTTGTTCAACAAATAATTAGTTGCAACTTTTGGGTTTTACTTTCCTTTTACCTTAACCGTTTTCATTCATCATGTTCTTTTTGTATTCTCGTATCAAAGTAAAATATGTCAAGGAGTCAAACTAAATTTGAGAAACTGAGAAGACAGATTGTTCTCATTCTCAGAAGATGTATTTTAGGTTAAACTCAGGACTTTCATTGTGCATAAGATAAAGTGCACTCTGGATGATTAAATCCAGAGTACAAATACATACGTATGCATTATTGAGTTGCATGGATCAGGCAGTTGATCTCAAGTGTTTCTCTTTTGTATATAAGCATTGTTTGCTTCACTTAATGTAAACATAAAAGCCATGCCTATAGGATTTGATCTACAATGGTAGTTTACATACAGGCAAATAATGGAGTGATAAACATGCATGAGTAAATAGATTTCCAACCAAGAACTGGGAATTAGAGAAGCAATATAGGCTTTAACAGCATGTATATAATATATATACATATATAGGATATATTCAATGCTAATAATTCAATACAGAAAGCATAATTTACTTAATACAAAAATTTACTGTATTTCAAATCAGCACGAAAGCTGCAATGCTGGTATAACATACAGATAGTCCTCCACTTACAACCACAATTGAGCCCAAAATTTCTGTTGTTAAGTGAGACATTTGTTAAATGAATTTTGGCCCATTTTACAACCATTCTTGCCAAAGTTGTTAAGTGAATAATTGCAGTTGTTAGGTTAGTGATACTACTGTTAAGTGACTCTGGCTTTCCCCTTGATTTTGCTTGTCCAAAAGTCATAGGACACTGCAACCATCATAAATATGAACCAATTGCCAAGAGTTTGACTTTTGTATCATACGATCATGGGGATGCTACAATAGTTGTAAGTGTGAAAAAATGATCGTAAGTCACTTTTTTCAGTCATTGTAACTTTGAACATCACTAAATGAACTGTTGTAAGTCAAGAACTATCTGTAGTTATTTTGTAACTAACCGCTTTCTTCTTCTCTTGAGCCTTTTAATAGTTTTTCCTATTACCTTTGGCTTTTTTCCTTCCTTTCTTGTGTTGTATATTTTAAAAGAATTTTAAATCCTCATCAAGATGAGATTCTAATTAAGACAGTACATGGAACATTTGAGGGAGGAAGGACATGATTATCTTGAATTTATGAACACCATTAAATATCCCACTAGTCTATCTTATAACTGTGGACTTCTAAAAATAACATTAATTAAAGATGAAATATGATTAATTTGGTACATCTCACTAGCATAAACCCAACAGGAAAGAAGCACAGTTTGAAGTAGATTTTTTTAAAACTCAGTCTTCAATAATCAACAGAAGCAACATAATCAAAGGTAATTTTTTTTTCATACAGCATTTACTCCTATGAAATTACGAAACACCAAAATCATCTATGGTGATATGTTGTTTAAATAATTAAAATAGAATATGTGCAAATTACCTGGAGTTTGAAAATTTAGGCGTCTTAGCTCTACTGGATCTGTGGGATGATGTGAAGGAATTTCTTTACTGTTGGGGATACTGTTCTTTCTAGAGTCTGTGTCTGCCCTTTTCCTGCATAGAGAAAGTGGATACAATCATTAAGATGATTAATCAAGAATTTACTTATATTAGCATTGATATCACTACCCCTCTTGCCAAAGCAACACTAGCTACCCATAATTATGTACTTTCTGATATATTGTTTTTGGTATACAACACAGAAACCAAGTTCTGTAGAATCAATGAAAATGACACAATTATGTTAATAGAATAATCTATTATGAAACATGTTGCATGTGTTTAATTTTTTGGGTGAATATAGGACAATCAAAAGATAAATATGCCTGAATACTGATAAAATTAAGAACAATCAGAGTACCATTAAATGTTACAAGTGCACTGATTTTAATAACAGTTGTACATATTTAATCTCTGAAATGAAACCTAGTGATTATTGAAATCTCAAAATTTATGGAACCTTAAATTTAGGGCTTTTCTAAAACTGTTTGAAAAAAAGAATTTTGGCTTATGTTCAAACTATTGGCTATTGCCTAATTCCTCTGCAGCTCCATTTTCTGTATTGCACCGTTTTATTTAAGAGGATGCAAGCTGATTTTATGCTAGCATTAGCAATATCCAAAAAGGTGAATATGTAAGATTGGACAGGGTTTTTTTAATTTGCAAGCTCTATGAATCTCTATGCTGAGTGTTTTTTTATGGCATCTTGATATTTTTATACCATATTTACTTGATAATGAGATAAATGTTTTCTTTCAAAAAAATTGCTTGTAAATTGGGGTCACCTTTTTTTTCTGATGATGTGGTTGAAAAAGTGCATTAATATGAAGTTGAAATGCCTTCTGATGTTGTTACTGGGAGATACCTTTGAGAATATGATTAGCTATGCCCAAGGTTAGGGAGGAGATCAGTGGTGGGATTCAGCCAGTTAACTATTCAGTTAACCAGTTGACTGAAAGTTAACCGGTTGTTAACTTTCTAAGCAATTCGGTGAACTGGTTGTTGGAAGAAATCTCATTTTCATTTCTTCCACTTTACAGGGCTAATCCTGTAAAGAAGGTAGGAAGGAAACATTCTGGTGTTGTTTCTAGCCTAATCTTTATTGCTCGGCTTATAGAAACTGCCTCTCCAGTTAACCCTTATTACATTGTAACAGCTAAGGCAAAGCGCCCATCGACGTGAGTGATGTTGAGTTGGCCATGCCCATATGGTCACATGACCAGTGAGCCACACCTACCCAGCTGGTCATTAGGGCAGACAACCAGTTGTTAAATTATTTGAATTCCACCACTGGAAGAGACCTTAACTTTGCTTGGTCTCTGGTGAATTTCAATACTAAACTTACATTCTTTTCCTTTCTATCTATTTAATCTCCCTGTAATTTTCTTATTTCTCTTTCTTTCATTGCATCTACCTTTCCTCTTGTTCTATTTTGCTGTTTCTAGTGGAAGGAGGAAAGCATTTGTATTTACCTGTGTTTCTGTGCATGAATATTTGTTCACATACATGCATGTGAAAGGATAGATGATACAGTAGAACCAACAATTAATTTTAAAAATGGGATATTTTACAGGGCATTAATTTTAGTCAGTAGCTTTGAATTCAATCCCTGTAAGTTTGTTTAGCCCTTTCTTTTGTTATTTTTAAGTATAGCTTTGAGCAGGCTTTCAAAGAAAAATATGAATATGTGTAAACATGTACTAAAGTGTTAAATACAAACATTTACTAGCACATACTGGGTTCTAGGACCAGTTTCAAGTTTAATCTTAAATCCACAAAATGGGTATTTGGGCAGTGAGCAGGATTTTTTAAAACTTCCTTTTTTTTTTTAGTTTAGCCTTCATTGTTTTTTATGTTTCATCTTCCTTTTGGGGGGAAAAATATTTTAAACTTCTGGTCTGCCTCCTTTTCCAAACAGTACATTTGCTTGGATTCCTTTAGACCAGGGGTCCCCAACCTTTTTTGCACCAGGGACCGGTTTCATTTTAAAGAAAATTCTGCAGACCGGCTGGCGTAGAGGAGGAGCGGGGAGGGGGGAACCGGCAGCGCATGCGCACGTGGGGGGGAGGGGGAACAGGTGGCGCATGCGCAAGCGGGGGGGGAGTCGGCTCACTTGGCCCTCTAGAGCCTCCAATGGTGCGAACAGCCGCGCCTGCGCTCTCCCGCATCTGGTGCGCGCTCTGCCCAGGGGGCTGCTCCCTCCTCCTCCTCTCCGGCCCTGCGGCCCAGTTCCTATCAAGCCATGGACCGGCACCGGTCCGCGGCCCGGGGTTTGGGGACCCCTGCTTTACACTGACAAATATTCTGTTTGGAAACTCAAACAAGCTATTTTTAAACTGTTTTCTCATTTTCCCTTTTCTGGGAAAATGGAAAGCAAGTTTTTTTAAAAAGTTATCTCACCTGTCAGGTTTACTGCTCCATTATTAAGCGGCAGAAAAAAAAGAGAGAAAAAAGTTGAATGTTAGTTGGCCAATGGCAAAGTAAGTTACCGTGACAGAAAATGCTCTTTCACAATTAGGGTACAGATCTAGTAGTCCCTAACACCTTAATGAATTTGATGTAAACATTCTCTACTTGTAGGAAAAGATGAAAAATGATCTCTTTGGAGTAAAGATACCCAAATAATAATCTATCACATTTCTTCTCTTGTCTCGCTTTGTCTCTTATAAAAAACAAATAAAGCCATCTTATTTTTTCCCCTTAAGAATATATTGTTTTCCCTAATAGCAAGCATGCCTTTTTTCCTCGGCCAGTTCTCAAATATGGAACTAATTTATATAGCCACACATGGTAATGTCAAAAAGAACAAATAGCATGATGATAACAGTGTCAATTGATAAGAGATGAAACTAAACTAAGGCACATAAATTGCAAAATCTATTCCTTGATTCCAAGAAAAAAAATTACACTGACAATGAGATTGTATTCTTTCCTGAGAAATTATTGCTCTTGTATTGATTTTTTACAGAAATCTAGAAGAGAAGTCTGGCCTGGATGATACCTTCATCTGTTAAGAATGAAATACTGATTTTATTCAATGTCTAAAAAGAATCCTTCATGGAAGAATCCTTTATATTTTCAACACAATTAACACATCTAAAGCCTGCCTTTCTCTATACACTATTTTGTAAACTTACCTTTTATAAAGTAGAATAGCTATAACAATACAGATGATAAATACAACTGCAAGGACTGGTCCTACAACCCAGATCAAACCCTCTTCCTCTTCTGTAATTGGCTGGGGATTAAGATCCACTGATACAACTGTTTCAGAATATGGACTGGTTGCATACATGGTCTGGATGGGAGAAAAATCTGACTTAATAACATAGTGGGGAATGTAAGACATTCTATTGCATATATATTTAGAGCTAGCCACCACAAATATGTTGCCTTCTCACAGTTAAAGATGTAGCTTGCCAAAACTTGTCAAACAAAAGTAGAAGAGGGATTCCTGAGAAGATCATTCTCAAACGTAAGTATAATTGTAAAAGAATATTAAAGTAAGAAGACTTTCTGCAATTAACAATATACCTGGGAAAACAACTACAATAAGCCTTTAACTAAAATTAATTAAATTCAACAAAGCCAACCTAGTAAATACATGTGACAGGTTAACAACCAATTTGAAAAAAAGCCCACCATATAACCTGCAAATTGAAATGTTAATAATGGCTTCTCTGCTTTCCCAAAAGCCTTTTTCCATTCCTTTTTTATTTTTAAAAATATATTAAAGTTAAAATAATTCAAGCGTGTAACAAACATATGAAACAGGTAAATTGCACAACAGTACAATTAATTATTTAAATCAATTCAGCATTTCTATTTTCCTTACAATATTTTCTAATTCTGTTACATTTCACTGCTGGTCATTGCAAAATACTGTAATTAAAGAAGTCAACTTTGCATTTCTTGATTAGTTCCTGTTTTCCAAAAATGTTTCAGAAAGAACAACATTGTCTGGACAATATATTTTGAGACAAGAAAAAGGAAAGATTAGATGTAAAATTCATGTCTCAGTAATTATCAGATATTTCAAGAAGCAAAGCATATAATATACTATAATGATAAAAATGAGGAGACCAATTGTTTACTCTGAGAAATGGAAATACTAAAGAATTAAAGCTTTCTATGCCAATGTCTTTGATATATGTCATATTCAATCATTACCCTTTCAATTTGGGGACAAACTATATATATGTGAATTACATACCATATATCTAGAATAAACACAGATATCATGGTTTGATTATATCATATCAATACGAGAAGGTAAATAGAGGCAGGAGCAAAGAATAGAGTTGTGCACATTTGCTGCTTCATTGTGTGTTGACCTAAGTGGTGAGATTACCTCCAACCTTTATGGCTTTTTGGAAATGTGGTTTTTTTCAATAGGCCTGGAGATCCCAAAAATAGAAAACCTGTACATTGGTTGCACTATGTATGGTATCTTAATTAACTTCAATCTTGGTTTTACCTGCATGATATTTAATTGTTTTAAGTGTTTATATATTTGATTTTAATGGCGGGTTTAGGGTTTCCATTGTATAAGATGGGTGACCATCTAAATTAGAAATAAATAAATCCAGATTCTTTAAAATGCGGATAGAAAATATCCTTATAACATTCAAAACATGTAAACATTTTTTAGCATCTAAGAACATGGCCAAAGCATGATCTGTATGGAAATAAGATACAGCCTTTCAATACTACATTTGGGGGGCGGGGGGCGGAATCAAACCTGCAGCCAACTTACTGATTCTGAGTGTTCCATCACAGCTAAAATAAAGACAACATATTCTTGGCCATTTTGGAGCTGCTTGTTCTCAAAACCACCATACTGTTTCTTATCCCCCAGGGTGAACTCAGTAGGAAGAACTTCAAAGTGTGCTGCAATATATGGCTTTAAATCTGCTTCTCTCCCCAAACGAATGCTTCTGCGTTTTCGTGCTATCTCTTTCAGTAGCTTTAGGGTATAAAAGCAAAAAAAAAGAGAGAAGCAGAAAAATGGAAAGATAACTGTAAATAAAATTAAACTAACACCACAGGATGATAAAAATATTAATGTAGTTTTAAGAACTATGGGTTTTGTAAACCATAATCTGATTTATAATTCTATTTAACCCTACGCACATTTACCTAGGACTATGCCTCACTGCATTCAATAGGATATTTTTAAAATAAACATAAATATAGAAATGTAAATGAATATCATGCCTTCTTAAAGAGCCACACCATATAAGAATCAAAACATTATGATCCCTTCTAGCAACAAACTATTGAGCAGTTTTTCAGAAAAGCTGAATGGTTGATATTTGATGAATGTGTGATTTAATTCTCTTAAATAAGAGGCCACACAGCATTATACTGTATTCCTTTCATCACATTAATGGTTCTTAGTAGCAGAATTGGGGCAAAATATTAATAAAACATTATTCTGTCCATTCTAGCATTAATTCATTGTGAATTTTCTGAGCAGTAGTAAACCACAGTTAAAACAGCACTGGCATAACAACTCCAAATTTATCACAGGGGAGAAATGAAGATTGACAAACAGCAGTGGTAGAGCATTGCCTCTGGAAGCAGATGTTGCTCTGTTTATTTAATAAAGTCTCTTTCACTTTAATAAAGTCTCTTTTAACAGCAGGGGATAAGCTAAAATATTAGTACACCAGAGAATATAGAAAAAGGATGGGATTGTTGCAGAACCAAAATATAGTAGTTTTGCCCAACAATCATTACAGGCAGTTCTCGACTTACAACAGTTCATTTATTGACTACTCAATGTTACAACGGCACTGAAAAATGTGACTTATGACCGTTTTTTCATAGTTATGACCTTTGCAGAATTCTCATGATCATGTGATTAAAATTCGGATGCTTGGCAACTGATTCATATTTTGCTGGACGCAGTGTCCCAGGGTTATGTGATCACCTTTTGTGACCTACTGACAAGCAAAGCCAATGGGGAAGCCGTTGTAAACAACCAGTTTACTAACTTATCAATTGCAGTGATTCACTTATTAACGGTGGCAAGAATAAAATAAAAAGGGGCAAATGTCTCACTTAACAACATAAATGTTGGGCTCAATTGTGGTTGTAAGTCGAGGACTACCTGTATATCACTCTTATAGCTTCCTGAGTTCAGAAAGTGAAACTTGGCTCTGAACACAGATTGCTGGCTAAAAACTACATATCGTTTTCCAGCAGTTAATGTTCTTTAACAACAAACAGACAAATATAATACATACATATATTACATTTTTTGTTTTTTAGGACAGGGGTCTCCAACCTTGGCAACTTTAAGGCTTGTGGACTTCAACTCCCAAAGCTGGCTGAGAAACTCTGGGAGTTAAAGTCCACAAGCCTTAAAGTTGCCAAGGTTGGAGACCCCTGTTTTAGGATATTAACTGCTTAACATAAAAAAAATAGATATAATGAAAATAGCCTTTCAGAGTTTCAACTGCTTGCTTCAACACAAAGCACAACATTTAATGCCACTAATTTACAGGATAGTCTGTTGAGCCCCACCAAGCTATCTTCCTTCCTTCAAGTAAGGTTGCCACATTTATAGCTAAAGCTATTTAGTTGAGAGTTTCCTATCTAGGTCAAATTAGGATTAATTGCCAAGTCTTACTTAATTTCAATAAATATCTTTATATCCCAATACATTGTATTATTTTACCTTATTGTATACAATATGGTCAATAATATAAATGTGAACAAGACCAAAAAGTTTGGATCTCAGAAACAAAATAAGCAATTAACCAAATGAGAAACAATAAAACCGATTATACTGCAAGGCTTCAGAAATGAAAGAACAGGGCCCTTTTTAGGTGTAGGAATACAAACAGAGCAATAGTCTGCAATACTTTAAAACATTTCCATCAGATGTTACTGATTCAGTCTCTTTATAAATACATTATTCTTAAAGCTCTCCTAAAGTACTCCTGCCACTTCTGATTTTTCCATTTCAGTCTTACATCACAATTCTAAAGGCAACTTCTGGAAAGCAAAAACCGCTGATTTTAGCAGGCTTCCAATAAGCGGAAGCTAGCAGGATAATTTGCTGGTTTGTTTCAAATCAAACTTAGGCCTTTGCAGATTTCATGTGAACAGCCTGAATGTACAATGCCAGGATTAGACTGATTAATTAATATATTTAAACATTAAGACTGAATAGTTAAATATTAGTTCAACGACTAGCTGTTTTATTACTAAGTATAATTCTTTCTTATGTCAATATTTTCCAATTTGTTTGTTAAGAAATGAGTGTTATGACCTTGACACATTGGGAAACTTGGAGAAGCGTGCTTTTGATGTAGAAGGCTGAGATTCTAGATTAAAGCTATGGCAAAAGTTTTTCGAGACCTTGGGAAACCATGTATAAACATGACTTAAAACAATGGCTTTTTCACTACAGACAATCCTCACTTAACAACCACTAGCAACCATTTAAAGTTATGACAGACTCATCAAAATCTACTTATGACCCAATTCCTGAGTTTTGACAGCTGCCACCCTCTGTGGTCATTTGAGTGCTTAGAAACCGCCAGAAACCGGTTGCAGTATCTTATTTTTATTTTTTATTTTTATTTTATTACATTTATATCCCGCCCTTCTCCGCAAAGGACCCAGGGCGGCGCACAGGAGATTTAAAAAACATACATAAATAATTTAAAATATATATTAGATCCCAAACCTGTGCTAAAATCAATTATTAATTAAAACCCAATTTAAAACTTTTCTACAGTCCCCATGGGAGGTTAGGCTAGGCCGGCTTGATGAAAAAAGTATGTCTTTAGACATTGGCGGAAGAGGCGGAGGTCGGTGATGGTCCGGAGTTCAGGGGGTAGGTCGTTCCAAAGGGCAGGGCCCGCCACAGAGAAGGCTCTTCCCCTGGGTGTTGCCAGTCGGCATTGTCCGGCCGACGGCACCCTGAGAAGGCCCTCTCTGTGGGAGCGTATCAGTCTAAGGGATGTATGGGGCACGAGACGGTCTCGCATATAACTAGGCCCCGAGCCATGGAGCGCTTTAAAAATGGTCGTCAAGACCTTGAAGCGCACCCGAAAGACCACAGGAAGCCAATGCAGCTCGTGCAGGATTGGTGTTATATGGGAGCTTCTGGTAGCTCCCGTAATTACCTGCGCGGCTGCGTTTTGGACTAGCTGTAGCTTTCGAGTGCACCTCAAGGGAAGCCCCATGTAGAGAGCATTCTTGCAGTCAAATGACCACGATTTATAGTGGAGAGTTTTCTTTGTCAGTTTTCAGCCACAGGTTTAAGATAAGGCTGTTTCAGATACTAAAGCAGGTATACAAATGTTCATAAATGTAAATATCATAATCTATTCCTCTAGCAAGAGGCAATTCAAATTTCTCCTGGTTTCCTTTGTTACCTGCCATTTTAATGTCTTACTACAGTACATAAATTGGAAAATTTGTCCAAAATTTGTCTAAAAATGTACAAAATTTCAAACACATTTTCATAAATACAGAAGCTTTCCTAGAATAATCACTCCTTGATTAGGAATGTACACCAAATGGTCACAAGCCCTGTATTGAAGGGTATCTGTATACAAATAAAACACAAATATAAATAATGATCTCTACTGGTTGAAAGACTTCATGGGACTGTTTTATTTACAGAAACCTGGCCCTTGTGGATTCAGGGAGGTAGAATTTTTTTTCCATGTCCTTTTTTGGTGCTTTCTCTATGTTGCCCCAAAACATACCCTGATCATCTCAATCATTTCCAAATACGAAGGCCATGTAGGATAAATGTTATGTTTATTATTTTTTAAGAAATGTTAACCCCATTTTCTCATATCAGGCGTTCAAACATTTACTACCCAAAACTTTAATTAGATATGTTGCTGTATTATTCTTTGCCCTTCTCCAATAACAAATTGCTGCGATAAACTATTTCCCTTTCTACTGTATTTTTTATTTTAACGATGGTCATAAACCATAATAAAGACATTTCCTAAGCAATATAAAAAAGCAGTATATGTTTTCCTAATAGATGTGGTATTTTTCAGTTAGGATAATTATAAAATCCTGAGTTTGAATATAGTTTGGAGAGGTATATCCACATAAAAATTGAGACAAAGTGAATTTTACTTTCATTCTTATGTTTTTATTCAGACATTTTATTTTATTTTATTTATTTATTTTATTTATTTATTTATTAGATTTTTATACCGCCCTTCCCCCTTTCGGGACTCAGGGCAACGATAAAAATCAATAGTATAAAACATAAAATACGTTAAAAATATATTAAATGATTAGCCTGTCCTAAAAACCCTACTAAAACCCCTACTAAAAACAATTAAAACTACGCCAGGCCAGCCGCACAAAATAAATAGGTCTTCAAGGCCCGACGGAAAAGGCGCAGGTGCGTGGTCGTCCGTAGGTCAGAGGGTAGGTCATTCCAGAGGGCAGGAGCTGCTACAGAGAAGGCTCTCCTCCTAGGGGTCACCAGCCGACATTGTCTGGCTGACGGCACCCTGAGGAGGCCCTCTCTGTGGGAGCGAACTGGTCGGTGGGAGGTGTTTGGTAGCAGGAGGGGGTCTTGAAGGTAACCAGGTCCCTTGCCATGGAGCACTTTAAATGTGGTTACTAGTACCTTGAAGTGCACCCGGAAAGCCACAGGCAGCCAGTACAGCTCACGCAGGAGAGGTGTCACGTGGGAGCATCTAGACGCTCCCAGAATCCCCTGCATGGCCACATTCTGAACCAACTGGAGCCTCCGAGTGCACCTCAAGGGGAGCCCCATGTAGAGAGCGTTGCAGTAGTCCAGACGGGAGGTGATGAGGGCTTGAGTGACTGTGCGTAAAGTGTCATGATCCAGAAAGGGTACGCAACTGGCGTATCAGGCGAACCTGATGAAAAGCCCCCCTGGCCACGGCTGTCATATGGTCTTCTAGAGACAGGCGAGAGTCCAGGAGGACACCCAAGTTGCGAGCCCTCTCTGTAGGGGCCAATGACTCGCCCCCAATAGCCAGAGATGGAACCAACTGGCTATATCGTGACGCCGGAAGCCACAGCCACTCTGTCTTGGACGGGTTGAGTCGGAGCCTGTTTCTCCTCATCCAGACTTGCACGGCCTCCAGACACTGGGACATCACTTCCATGGCATTGTTGGTGTGGTCCGGGGTAGAGATGTACAGCTGAGTATCGTCAGCGTACTCGTGGAACTCTACCCCGAAACCACGGATGATCTCACCCAACGGCTTCATATAAATGTTGAACAGGAGAGGCGAGAGGACCGACCCCTGTGGTATTCAGCAAAGGTCCTTTTTAATGTGAATAAATGTTTTCTGTTTGGAACCTGTTACTGGGATAATTAATTTTGAATTGAATAACTTCTGAACTGCTGAAAGGTTTATTTTTGGCAATTGCTGCTACTATTTAAATGAAAATACTACTGTGTGTTGGCAGAAAATTACTGAAAACATACTTAAACATTTTCTCTTCCCTCCCCCACCCCCAATATTACCTTTGTTTTCAATTTTCTAGTCATTATTTTTGTCTTTTAATTTTTATAAGAAAAAGAATGACTAGAAAATTGGAAATAAAAAAGAAATAGAAAACATTTAGGTATATTTTCAATAATACTTTGCCCATCTGCACTGGACTAGCTTCTGCTGGCATTGTATTTTATTTTTCTCTCTTTCCCAAAGCCACAAATTAGGTATGAAAAAAGAGTAACATCTGCCAGTGCATATGGGATCAGAGCAGTGCAGAGCTCCATGCAAAAAATAGGCTTTCAATGACTTTAGTGTTGAGTTTGAATTGATCACCACTGGACACCTGGAATTTCAGCACTGATTATAGAATTCTTGTTGGTAGAAAAATGGCATTCTCAAAGTATCATCCTACCAGCTGCTCTCTTGTAAGAAAGTAATCTAAAATAGATTCCTCTTAAAAATTGTTTTCTCGGTAGTCCCATAAAATTTTCTATTCCATTCTTAATTATTCCTGGAAAAATATGGGGAAGATCCTATCTTTACTAAATGTTTCTGAATTAGTTGAGATTGTATGTTATTACCTTATAGTATGTTATTACTTTATTCTACTGCACCAAAAGTAGTCGGAAGTAAATCTTTTTCTTTTCCCCTTTATCCTACACTTTTTCCTCTTTTCCTTTCTTGTTTTACTATTATTTTCATCTTTCTTTATTTCTCTGTATTTTATATTTTGATAAATTTAAAAAAAATACTACAACATTTTTGAATTGTTGAAGTATTATACTAATTAACATATCACAACATAAACAATTATGAAAGGATTTTTTTCTGAATAGCAGTAACACAAACACAAATAATTTAATTATACAGAAATGCAAGACCCTTGAAGTACCATATTGTAATCTGTTATGACTGGCATACTGGTTAATGGAATTTTGCAATGGAATTTGTTTCCCCAAATATTTCATTATACACATGTGAAATCTATATACCGGACTAGAAGCTGATGACTTGCTTAACTCTACCCCCCCTCTGCTTGTTTCACTCCTACATTATTATATCTTTTGACTCCAGACTGGCCAAGTGATGCTATTCAAATCCTGTCACAAAATGGCTGGGATTTTAAACCTTGGATGGGGTAACACTTTCTCAATTTAAGGATCTTCCTGGCTCCACAGCTTTTTCTTAATGAGCAGGTGGCAGTTATAGACAAGAAGACCATTATATAGCTTTATATAGCTTAATACAGTATGCCAGTTGTGCCTTTTCTGAGATCAAAAAGTCCTTCAGTGAGTCCTAGTCACCTCATAGCACAATTATGACAATATATTCTACAAGGGATTGAAAGAGTCTTTGAAAGCTTGAAATAGTCCAAAATACAATGGTATAGTTAATTATGAACATGTCTCAGTATGCACATGTGATACTCGGATTTTGTGACCTCCACTGGTTACCAATTTGGTTCCGAGTGTGATACAAGCTGCTAGTTATGACTTATCCGGGCATGATTTATAGCCCTACACAGTATCAGGCCTCGTGACTTGAGGGACTTCAGGGTCTTCTTAGCCAGTTAGTAGGGCAGGATTGGTGCATCCTAAGTTTGTTTGATTATGTGGTGCCAGGATACTGGAAACATGCTTTTGATGTCCAGTGCCTGCCTTCTAGAATTAGGTTTTCCCTGAAATCTCAGTAAAATGGCATTCTGGAGGGCCTTAAAGACCTGGCTTGGTACTCCCAAACTTGGTACTCTGAGGCTGTGCCTGTAGCCCTTTGCTGAGTATGGGATACATTTTAATTGTTTTTTTTTAAAATTATTCTTACTTATTTCATGTTGTGAAGTACTTAGAGCCAATTTGAATTTAGGTAGCAACTAATGTAATGAATGAATAAATTTAAATGTATAAAATGATGCATCATGATTTTTAACTTTAAAAACCCTTCATCCCTCTACAGCAGGGGTGTCAAACTTATGGCGTCATGTTACTATCAGGACTTTTTTCCCCCTTCGCTAAACTGGGCATGGGAATGGCCAGCACATCACACATACAGTCCATGGGCCACGAGTTTGACAGCCCTGTTCTACAGTATCATATCATATAACCTTTGTAATCAAGATAGGTTAATTTTATTGATTAGGTATATAAAATACTTGAGTGATTAGGTATATAAAACCTATGAGTAAAATCAGTAAACAACTGAGAAACCATTTGAGAAAGCCTAAAGAGAAACCAACAACAACAAATATAATACTGTTCAAATCAGTTGTACAGAAGACACTAGCTGTTGCATAACGGAGAAGAAAATCACATTCAAAAGATGACAATTGCATCTAAGACTTAACAAATTTATTTTTTTAAGTACCTAAGAATACTAGTTTAAGTCCAGCCAGTCTTCTTAACAATGTAAAATTATGAATTTCTGCCAAATGGATAATAACACTGTTTCTGATCAGCCTTGTACATAATTCAACCAATCTCTGCTCAGATGTCCTTATTTGAATATTTTGGATACTGAATACCAAGTATAAAAAAAGTAGTTAAAAGCTGATAAACCTGTACTTCCAGACATTCCAAAACTGATACGGCAAAGCTTGCTAGGAAAAATATTTGCATTCTCTATTCTAACAACACAAATATCATTATGAAGGTTATCCAATTGCCTTTGCATATGAATGTATCCAATTAACAAATTTTATCATAAGAAAAAACACCAGAACATCCATTCCAGGGAATATATCAAAATATATTGAAATATAAGGTCATATTTCTATTCTTAAAAGCGTGAAAAGGATTAAACGATTTCACACTTTATTTGAAAATAAATAATTTCAAGAATCCATTTTTGTAGCCATGTCCAATGAATATATAGGTGAATATTATACCAACCTTACGCAAGTATCTCCTCTAGACAGGACTGGTATTTTTAAATTCTTCCTCTCTTTCTAAAGTAAGATGTATTTAGAAGAAAAAATGAACAAAATCTAATGATCTCAAAATATCAAAATATTGGAAGATTCTAATGTCACTGACTAATTATTTCAGAATAAGGATAATAGAAATTGACTAAATACATCATCTGGCTCAACAATTTGGCTCTCATTCTGAGAATACGAAGGTGTTTTTTTTTTTGTTTAGGTTCAATCTGGAGTGCAAGAAACAAGAGTTTAAAAATAATAGACACACTTTCTAATTAGAGTATTTTAGCATAGCTGAGACAGGTAAAGAGACTATGAGGAAGGTCAAATGTTAAACTGCAGAGCAAATTGCAATTTAGCATTTGATTCAGCTTTAGCAAATACCCCATTAATGAACCAGACCTTTATTGGAGTTCATATCAGTGGTGATTATACTTTTGCTGACAAGTCATTTTGTTTTCTACATTATGCCTTACAATCAGCAAGGAATAAAATATTAATGACAACAAAGATCAGACAGTTTATGTGCCTCATTGCAACTTAATGTATTTTAATTTACGTAATTAGCTTTTTGTGTTTGCTCCCAGAAACTAACTCCAATATAAATGACAAAGTATTAAAAAAAAGTCAACTTGCTGACATGAATACATTAATTGGACACAACCATTAAGACTGCTTCAATCAGAAAAGGTTTCTCTGGGTAAAAAAAGAGCTAAAATAAACAAAGGGTACCTCATCTAATTCCATTTCATCTGGGCTCTCGCGTGGTTTCATGAATTTTCCATCTGATTTCTTTATCAAAGGCACAATTACTATATAGTAACCTCTGCAAATGAAACAAAATGTAACAGTGAGGTTTATATAAAGGGAATTCATTGGAAAGTTATACAGAATAACTACAGCAGAACTAACTAGTTATAATAACACACTACTATATAAATTAATATTAAACACAAATATATATGTACTGCTAATTGAACTTTTATTAGATTTCAATATTGTGTTTATCAGTTTGTAATAACAACAGAAACACTATATAATGACAAACTGGCATAGTGGAAAGCAATAATTTCACTCATTTCTGAATGCTTACATTTTTAAGGATTTTAGTGCTTGCAAAACTTAAAATTCAGGTGAAACTAATTGGGTGGCTTTTCCTCAGATGAGACATGAAGTTTGGAAGTAATCAAGCACTTTGGTAAGAATTTTGCTAGGTCATTTGCAATTTCCCTTTTTATCAGTATATCACTTTAACTTGGAACTTCTTGGGATACTAGTTAAAGTAGACTAGGAACAGGAAAATCCAGGTTGTAGTCTTCTTTGGGCAAGGATGAGTCATGTGAGATCAGTCAGTCTTTCTCAGTCTTATTTTTTAAGTTGATGAAAAGCTCAAATAAGCAAAAATACATGTTATTTACTATGTTTTTTAAAACTGAACTGGTTGTGATCTATTTTGGATTTAAACTAGGGGGGGAAAGGCTTTTACTATAATCCAGGGTTTTTTTTTAAATAAAAAAGAGAGTATTATTATACTTATTTATTATTAAATTTGTTTTCTGGCCTTCTTATCACAAGGCAACTCTGGGATATGGGTATAAAATGGATTAATTATACAGTACCTGCCATATAAATTCAAAAGGTTGGCAAAAAAAGTATTGTGGAATGCAAAGAAAACAGTCCAATTCAATAACATCCCAAGTCCCTAATGCTATAAAGCCAGAATTATATCATAACGTACAGTAGTCCCAGAGATATTCTCAGAAGAATGTCTATACTGATTGTTGCTATTAGCGGGGTGGCTATTACAGGAGCTCCATTTACAGAATCTTCTTGGACCTTTTTTGCAAGATGAAATATTAATATTCTAGTATTTGGGGAAAGTCAAATACAGAAAATGACAATGCTTATTATCCTTCCCCTTCCTTAGTCCTTGCAAAAGTAGCTCTGGTTGACTTTGTATTCCTCTAATGGCATAATTTCATAACAATTTAAATTATTATCTCTCCCCAATATGAAATAAAAAAATGTAGGCACTATATGGTTTATCAGCCCCTAATAGTGAAGTATTTTTGTCAATGAAAGGGACAATATCAAGTATATGCAATATAAATGAAATACACTTTTAAATTATAGGGGGAAAGCTAAGAGAGTTTGAATATGTTCAGGCCATGCTGCAGAAAAAGCAACTTGAAGGGGGAAATCATTCTTGTATGCACTGATATACACTTTAATAGCTTTTTCCTTCTAAAAAGAATTCTATATCCATTATCATTTTCTTTTTCTTTTTTTTTAAATCCATATCAGCAGTTAAAGAAGGCATATGAAAAGTTATTTTTCTTGGCAATTACTCTCTACAATCTGCTTTCAAACACAGCTGCAATCACTTAATGGAACCAAATCATTTGTGAAATCAATACATATATGTAGCCAGGTTAGATTACAAAATATTAAAATGTTATCACTTTTCAATGAAGAAGTCATTTAGATCATTTGGACCTTCTTCTAAAGATTTCCACCTGGAAGAGACACAAATCTAACTAAAGATTTAAATTCTCATATAAAACCACGATAACCCTTTAAAAGAAAAATATAGGCATTTTATCCACATTGTATTTATTGCCCTTATTTTAAGGCTTTAAGGAAAACGGCTCTTAAATATTGATCTAGGGATTGGCCTTCTAACTTGACTAATACTTCTTGCTAAGCACTGATAAGATTGCACCAAACCACTTAAAATTAAAGAACAAACTTGAATCTTAAAAATTAAAAAGCAATGCAATGAAATTATAACAACTCTGCCAAAAAATATCAATACGTTAATAAACCTGACACTTACTATATCTACATTAGTCTATGCAAAAACTACCTTTAATGGATGGAATTGACAATGGCATTATTTAAATGACTACAGGTAATTGTTTTTGTTTCTACATAAAAAATAATAAAAAGGACCAAAGGTTAAGGACTTTTTTTATATTAAAATTAAGAAAGCTTTGATTCAAAATCTAGCGTTGTTCATAGTGCCAGTGATTGCCTTGGACAAATTGTGAGCTCTCATCTTAAGTTCTCTACCAACAAATATGCCTAAGTAAGTCCTGGTGGTTTTGCTGCAAGCATAAACAAATTAATACATTATTTTTTGTATAGAAATTGTTAATTTCCCTGCATGGAATAATACCTCTGGTATTCCATGCGCCGCCCTGGGTCCTAACAAGGAGAAGGGCGGGGTATAAATTTAATAAAATAAAATAAATAAATAAATAAAATAAATTACTAGTAGCACTCATTCTGATATCCATATATCATTAAACAAAATATTAGAGAAAATAAAGTAAGGGAGAAAATAAACTTATTACCATTTTAGAACAAAATAGCAAACTGTGCTAAGAACTGCTGTGTTAAGAAACACACACATATATTTTTCTAAAGTAAGAGTTGGAAGGGACATTGGAGGTCATCTAGTCCAACCCCCCAGGAGATCTGTACTATGGATTTGAACCGCTGAACTGCCAACCTTCCTGATTGACAAGCTCAGTCTTAGCTACTGAGACACCTTTTAAAACTCTGAAGCTAAACTGCTATAGAAAATGATTTTCACGCTGAGCTAATTGTTCACTTGTGAACTATATTGTGTTATGCCCAACTCTTTCAATAAGCTATTTTCAAATAGGCAAAAAATGTTGTCATATTATGAAACACAGATATCTAATTCTGTCAATATGTATTTGGTGATTCATAATGCAACAAAACATGCTCGCTGTCTCTCTATCCCCCCTCCCTCATATTCCTACAGGTAGTCTTTAACTTATAGCCATTCATTTAATAACCATTTTCAAAGTTACAACAGCTCTGAAATAGTGACTTATGACCAGTCTTCACACTTATGACTATTGCAATATCCCAATGGACACTGATATTTGAATGTTTGGCAACTAGTATGTGTTTACAAGAATGGCAGCAGCCTGGGTGATGTGATCACCATCTTCAATTCTGACTGTTACTGACAAGCAATCTCAATGAGGGATGCTGGATTTGCTTAATGATCATGTGATTCACTTAACATCTGCAGCGATTAGCTTAGCAACCATAACAAAATGTAAAATCAGATGTGACCTAGAGATTGCCATGCTTAGCAGCAGAAATTCTGATCTGAATTGTGGTCGTAAGTCAAGGACTATCTCAGTGGTGGTTTGCAGGTGGTATGCCTCAGTACTGGGAGCAGCAGGCACCATTCCGGTACAATGCTTTGGAGGGCCCACTCACCCGCCTGCGTTCCTGAGCTGTATTTGACCCAACCGGGCCATTTGTGCACATGCACGCAGCGTACGGCACCTGCACAATGCTCCACCAAGCAGTTGGAGCGTCGCAGGTGGCGGATGTGCAAGCGTGCACAGCGCGTGTGCATGTGGTGGATGCCTAGTTCTGTCCCAGTGTACTGGTTGTGATGGGATCCGGAACCCACCACTGGACTCAGTGGCGTAGCGTGGGTTGTCAGCACCCGGGGCAAGGCAAGTAATTTGCGCCCCCTAACTCCTGGATTTTAGCACTCGAGTCTCTTCCACTCCATTGCCCGCCGCAGGGCCCCCGCCCGCCGCCGCCCCCTCCTCGGCAGCGGCTGTGGCACCCGGCGGCGAGGCAACCCCTTCGCTCATCCTTCTCGGTGCCTTTCTAGCCCCCCCCCCCGGGGAAGCAGCGGCATCGAGGACGGGGAGGGCGCAGCATGCGGAGCGGCGGGAAAGCGAGAAACGGGAAGGGGGGAGAGGAGGGGTGCAGGAAGATCCGACGGCAGCGGGGTAGGGGAGGCAGCCGCAGCCGGCAGGTACCCGAAAGAGCTGGCCTCCCTTCGATCCGGAGAGCGGGACGCCTCTCCCGCCCTGTCAGCTACATCTCCGCGCATTCACAAGACCGCTGCTGAATCAGCTCGAACGCGCGAGTTCTCCCCACCTTCCGCCCGCCGAGCTCTCTTCCTTTTCCCTGCGATTTCCCGCCCCCTCCCAGTTTCCTGGATTCCGGATCCCCCCTCCCCCGCCCGAGAAATAATACTAATAAAAATATGAAAAATCCCCTAAGATCCTTTCCCCAAGGAAGAAGACGGGGCGACGGGGAGAAAACGCCTCCTCTTGCAGCCGCTCTTGCTTCGGGCGACGCTTCTCCGGTCCCCGCGGCGGTGGCCACATTCCCCGGCTGCCGCTGTTCCTGCCTTACTCGATCCCCTTTCCTGAAGCGACGGGGAGCTGCGAGTGCGAGCGCGCCCCCCCAGATGTTGCGCCCGGTGCGGCCCGCACCCCCTGCACCCCCCACGCTACGCCACTGACTGGACTATCTGTATTCCAGATTGGGTCAGTTCTGAACAGATGTTCCAAATATTACTTCCCATTCAGCCTTTAAAAAATTGTATAGCAAGAATTTTAATTTGCATACCAATTTTCCTAGTTTGATTAGTGACCATACCAGAACATCGACATGTATCTGAATATAAGGCTGCTCTTCCCTATGCCATAATTTGATATTCATCATTGTACCTACTAAGTTCAGTACATGGCATTGATGATATTCACATCCCATAGTCCCATTCTTTCTTCCATGAACTTTTGATCACGTTAGGAATGACTGCTGTGCTGATAGATTAGGAATCAACCCTGATATGTAATTCCATTTCTCAGATGGGTTGGAAATCTGATTGTAAATTATCAATTGATATATATGTATGTATTTATGTATGCATATACCATTGTACAGTTTCATTAGCTTTCCTTTAGTATGCTTTGGCGTAAGTTGCTTTACCAACAGAGTTTTGAAAATATTTGCCCAGGGTTATGTACAGATTTTTATGCAAATCTGTTTAGAAGTTCAACTGTCATAAGGGAAGCTTGCTTCATAATCCAGAGCAGAGTTTTAGGGAGTGGGTAGGAATCATTGCTAAAGGCAGAAAATTGGCTGCGTTATATCACCACCAAAAACCTAAAACGTTATTTTAAAAAAACAAATTCAGGATATAACATAGATCAAATAAAATGTAATTACAGATAGTACTGGACCTATGACCACAATTAAACCCAAAATTTCCACTGCTAAGTAAAATAGTTGTTAAGTGAATTTTGCCTCGTTTACAACCATTCCTGCCATATCTCTTAAGTGAATCATGGCAGTTGATAAATTAGTAATAGGGTTGGTTAAGTGAATCTGGTTTTCCACTTTGCTTATCAGAAGGTTGCAAAAAGGGATCCCAGGATCCTAGGACAGTGCAATTGTCATAAATAAATGCCAGTTACCAAGCATGTGAATTTTGATCATTTGACCATGGGGATGCTGCACTGGTTGTAAATGTGAAAAATGGTAATAAATCATTCTTTTCAGTGTCATTATAATTTTAAACAGTTACTAAACCATTGGTTGTAAGTGGAGGACTACTTATATCTGACTATTAGATAGATGGGATCATAAAATAAGCTCCGCAGGAGGAATAAAACTACTTTTATTGAGACTGATTATAATAACAAACTGTTCCAAGATTGCAACTGTGATTGAGCCATTCCTTCTGTTCTTTCTTAAAGTTCAATGAATTAGGAAGTGTCTGAGCTACTCCCTTATGTTGTCTGGATGCTATCTGGATGTTCTAGACTCTAAATAAATGCTTAAGTTCCTTTTACCAAAAGAAAAAGGAGCTTTCAGATATCCTTGTTATGATAATCTTCTTTACTCTCTATTTAGGCTGAGTTGGGTATATCAAATTATCAGGAACCCTGGCATTAGAAGATCACGCTCAACCCTCTTGATGAGAGAATTTTTATTGGCATGTATGGCATTTAAATTTTTCATCCTGGTTGTGCAGATGAAGATGTCCAGATGGTGTGCCTTAATCGGCATGTACTGTTTTTCCTGATGTAATCACAAATTCTCAGTGGATAGAATCTTTTGTCAGTGTGTGACAGAATTTGTTTTCATGGAATTTAAATGAATATTCTGTTGTCAGTAGAGATTAGTGATGGGTTAATAGTGTTGAACTCTGCTTTTTAGAACAGATCTCTATCCATCCAATAACAAAAATCCAAATGAAAATGTGTGCATAGAAAATAATAACTTTATACTACTTAGAAAACATTCTGGGTCCTTATTTTACCCATCTTGGAAGGATGGAAGACTGAGTCAACCTTATACTAATCTTTTCTTATCCAACACAAACTCTTCATTTTGACCTATGCTGATCAATGACCATAAGTGTGATTTGATTCTTTCCCTCCTCCCTTCCTCTCTTCTTGCACTCTTATCATTTTATATTTGTATATTAATATTTTAATTAACATTTACCTGTGTAATTCCATATAATGTTATAGAAGGCACATAGGCTTTGTAATCAGTTGTGCTTTCACATTTATTCATTCATAACTTAAGACTAGTCAACTCTGAGAACTCTGAGAAGTATTTTGCTTACTGAGATCATTTAAAGAATATTGAAATGCTTAAAAAGAGAATTATTGATCATTTCACATTTTCTTTTTCCTACCATGAAGCTCTTTATTTTACCTTATATTTCTTGTTGAGGATGTATAATAATAATAATAATAATTATAATAATAATTTAATTTTATATCCCGCTCTCTCTCCCCAAGGGGACTCGAGGCGGGGCACAGGCAATTAAAAATACAAATAAGACCACCGACAAATACAAACTACAAACTACAAAATTAAAAGTGAATTAAATCATTCCTGCGCTAAAACCCATAAACTAAACTAAAAATTACCCCTAAAACCCCTAACCTAAAAAGAGACTACCCAAGGCCGGCCAGGCGAAAAAAGTGTGTCTTTAATTTTAAGCGGAAGGAGCGGAGGTCCGTGGTTGTCCTAATATCGGGGGGAAGGTCGTTCCAGAGGGCTGGGCCCGCCACAGAGAAGGCCCTTCCCCTGGGCGTCGCCCGCTGACAAAGTCTAGTGGACGGCACCCGGAGAAGTCCCTCTCTGTGGGAGCGAATCGGCCGTGAGGATGTATGAGGCAGGATCCGATCCCGCAGGTAACTAGGTCCCGAGCCATGGAGCACTTTGAAGATGATAATTAACACCTTGAAGCGCACCCGGAAGATGACAGGTAGCCAGTGCAGCTCGCGCAAGAGCGGTGTTACGTGGGCAAACCTAGAGGTGCCCATAATTGCTCGCGCGGCTGCGTTCTGGACCAACTGAAGCCTCCGGGTGCACCTCAAGGGGAGCCCCATGTAGAGAGAGTTGCAATAATCCAGTCGGGATGTCACGAGAGCATGAGTGACTGTGCGAAGGGCGTCCCGATCCAATAGGGGGCGCAACTGGCGTACCAGGCGAACCTGGTAAAACGCCCTCCTGGCCACGGCTGTCACTTGATCTTCCATGGACAGCCGGGTATCCAGGAGGACACCCAAGTTGCGTGCCCCATCCACAGGGGCAAGATGTTCGCCCCCTATGGCCAGAGATGGAATCATCTGGTTGAATCGGGCAGCCGGAAACCACAGCCACTCGGTCTTGGTCGGGTTGAGCCTGAGTCCGTTACTTCCCATCCAGATCCGCACGGCTTCCAGGCACTTTCACATCACCGCTACGGCATCGTTGGGGTGGTTTGGGGTAGATATATACAGCTGAGTATCATCAGCGTAGAGATGATACTCTACCCCAAAACCACGGATGATCTCGCCCAGCGGCTTCATATATGTGTTGAACAGGAGGGGCGAGAGGACTGACCCCTGAGGCACCCCACATGTGAGGGGTCTCGAGGTCGACCTCTGCCCTCCTGCCAACACAAATTGCGATCGGCCAGAGAGGTAGGAGGAGAACCACCGTAACACGGTGCCTCCCACCCCCAACCCCCCCAGCCGATGCAATAGGATACCATGGTCGATGGTATCGAAAGCCGCCGAGAGGTCTAATAGGACCAGGATGGAGGAACAACCCCCATCTCTGGCCCTCCAGAGATCATCGACCAACGCGACCAATGCCGTCTCGGTGCTATGCCCGGGCCGAAAGCCGGACTGGCGCGGGTCTAGATAATCAACTTCCTCCAGGTGACGGGGAAACTGTTGTGCCACCACACTCTCAACAACCTTCGCCAAAAAGGGAAGGTTGGAGACTGGACGGTAGTTGTTTAAAAGAGCTAGATCCAAAGAGGGCTTCTTAAGGAGGGGCCTCACCATAGCCTCTTTTAGGGAAGCAGGCAAGGAACCCTCACTCAAGGATGCGTTGATAACCTCTTGGAGCCAGCCTCGTGTCACCTCCCAGGATGCCAGTACAAGCCAGGAGGGACACGGGTCCAATAAACATGTGGTGGCTCGCAGTCGCCCACGTAACCTGTCCATATCATCGGAAGCAACGGAGTCAAACTCCTCCCAAACAAGATCCGCCTCGCGGCATTCCACTGGACCAGCAATGGGGGCTAACTCATTCTGTATCTGAGCGGTTTTCTCCTGCAGATAAGACACAAATTCCTCTGCTCTACCCTGTAACGGGGCTTCCCGCACCCTCTGTTGACACAAATTCCTCTGCTCTACCCTGTAACGGGGCTTCCCGCACCCTCTGTTGAAGGAGGGAGCGGGTCACCCTAAACAGGGCGGCAGGGCGGTTATCTGCGGATGCTATGAGAGTGGCGCAATGATGGCGTTTGGCCACTCTCAGCGCCACAATGTAAGTCCGTAAATGGGCTCTTACCTGTGTCCAGTCAGATTCAGAGCGGGTAGCCCTCCATCTTCTCTCTAGGCATCTCTTGTGGCGTTTCATCACCCTTAGCTCCTCGGTAAACCAAGGAGCCAGGGTGGCTCGGCGCCACACAAGAGGCCGCAAGGGCGCGACCCGATCCAAGGCTCCCGTGGTCGCAATATTCCATGCGGCCACGAGGTCCTCCATCGGGGCGCGGGTCAGGGGTACAGGAAGTGGCCCAAGCGCCGCCTGGAACCCATCTGGGTCCATCAGGCGCCTGGGGCGGAACCAGATTGGTGACTCAGGTTCCGCCTCCCCGCGGAGGGGAGCAGCGGTCGGAAAGTCGAGCTGGAGAAGTGAGTGGTCTGACCATGACAAGGGCGTGATGACTATATCCCCTATACCCAGATCACTCGCCCATTGGCCAGAGACAAAGATGAGATCCGGTGTGTGTCCACCCTCGTGGGTGGGGCCTTGAATTACTTGGGTCAGGTCCATGGCCGTCATGGAAGCCATGAACTCCCGAGCTACCTCGGATGATACGCCAACCGTTGGCAAGTTGAAGTCCCCCATGACTAAAAGTCTGGGGGTCTCAATTGCCACCGTAACGATCACCTCTAGGAGCTCGGGCAGGGCTGCTGCTGCATAGCAAGGAGCCAGGTATACAACCAGCAAGCCCAACTGCCTCCCTAGGCCCCACTTCACGCAGAGGGACTCACAACCGGTGGTCTGTGGCACAATGGTTTCTCTCGGCTCAAGACTTTCTTTCACAATGACCGCTACCCCTACCCAGGGCCCGGGGCTGATGAAAAGCGCGGTAACCTGGTGGGCAGATTTCAACGAGGGGAAGTCCTCCCTCGTGGCCCAACCAGGTCTCCGCAATCCCAACCAGGTCCGCCCCCCCCTCTGACACAAGGTCATTAATGAGGGGGGCTTTGTTGACAATGGACCTGGCGTTGCAAAACATCAGCCGTAGGCCCTGGCTCTGTACTCCCTGACCACCTAGCCTGCGGGGGTTGTGGCACTTGACCGTTTGAAGCCAACGGCTACGTGCCTCCAACCGGGAGGATGGAACTTGTCTCCCCTCGGACCTGCCTCTCCCCACGACCCTCTGGATCGGTCGGCCCTCCATCGGAACGACTCGCGTTTCCCCACTCCTGTCGGATCCTTCCGCCTCCCTCCGCCGCCTGCTAATCCGGCCCTTACTTTCACTAATACCCCCTGTCTCTGCCTGTCTAAACCCACCCCCCTCCCTGGTACCCCCTAAAAGAACCAATAATTTAGATACTAAAAACCCCCTAAGGCCGCGCTTCGCCCATCTCTCCGGATTAATGAATCCCTCATCAAGATGGGCCCTCGATAGAGCAGAGGGCCAAGCCTGTGAGAGCGGGGACTCTCGTAAAAACAAAAGATTTGCTCTGGAGTACATTGCGTTATAATAAATAATTAAAACTAATCATCAATATAAAACAATGTAAGAATAATTTCATTAGTGTGTCATGGGTTAAATAGGATCTTAAAAAACATCATTTTTTATGTTTTAATAAATTATGTGCCATAACTGAAAACCTGATTTAAAAATGTGAGCACTTCATGCGTAATTTTGTAAATACTGTTATATTTTATCCTAATATATATATATATATATACAAATCATTTTCCTTTATGTACACCAGTTTTTAATACTAGTTTCCAAAAATTAATATATTCTTACATGTGTTGTAAAATTAAAATTATGGTGCTATGATTATGGTGTGCATCTAAGTTACTTTGGGAAGTTGTCTTCCAGACAGATATTACCTATCTGTCTTTTCAAGTTCTATTTCTGATGATTTTAATCTGTAATGTTTCCCATTTTATATTTATAATCTATATATGTATTTTATTAATAGCTGTGGATTAATTTTTCGTATCTTTTAACAGTTTATAATTTTCTTTCCTACAGCCCTCTCTAGAATGTCAATAAAGCAATAAAAATGGCTTTGTATGAAACTCAGGATAGAAAAGATTACATGAAAAACATGTTGCATACTGACTAATATTTCATTTCCCTTTCTTTTCTCCTATACATATCACACAGTTGTAACAAACAAAATGCCTGTGAACAAAGCAGTAGCACTTGTTGACAGCATGGTGTACAGTCTTTCCTGGGAATCTTTATTGTCTATCATTTTAAATACCAATTGGCATTGCAATGTCAGTTTTTTTTTAATGCCATCTCTGTTTAATCTGCACAGACCCATTTAAGAAGCATCGTAAGCCATATTTCAGAACCGTGAATAAAAACATACCTATCAAATCCATGTATTGTAAGATAACTTTTTGGACTTAAATTGCAACTTCCTTTTTCTGAATACAGCTTTATATCACAATGTCTAATGATAAATTTTATAAGGAAGATAACATTAAACTACTCTTGCTATATTAATATGATAATTCTGAACATAAAATCATAGAGTACATGAATGTTAATGTTAATGTTAGGAATAAGCAAGAATGAAGAATATATTTATTCAAATTTACTTAATATTTTAGTCATACAGGTAGCCCTTGAGTTATGACCACAACAGACCCTGGAATTTTATTTGTGGTCATTGAGGTTGAAAGTAGAATGACAATGAATCTTCACTGAATTTTACAACCATTTTCTGGAGAGCCATAAAGCAAATTACTACAATGTTTAATGAATCATCTAGTTAAGCAAATCTACTCTTTCAATTATCTTTTTGTCAGAAATGGCACAAATTATGGTCACTTTTATATATGAAACTGCAACAAGTCCTAAATGCAAGTTAAGTGACAAGCACCCTATATGTGATCACATGGCCATAGGAGGGATGTGGCAGTTGTACTTTTGAGGACAGACGTAAAAAGCATTTTTTAAAAGTCCACCATAACTTCATACTATCATTAAGCAACTACCTATAACAAGACTGTATTTCCTTAAAAAATATTTCATCTATATCACAGTTATTGTGCATGAAAGTATTTCACAAAGGTATGCATGTTACAGTAATATTGTTTATAATTCCCAAATTCAAATGTGCATTTGATTCCATTCCTGGTTTACTTTTTTCCCTTTTACATGTGTATATATGTATCTCTGTGTATATTAATATTACTGATATTATGTTCGTTAAGTAACAAAGACAAATAGGAATAACTATTATATTTAATAACTTTGGACATGCCAGAAAATGTTTTATAGGAAGAGGGATTTGGCAAACAACTTTGCACCTGTTGCTAATTTGAGTGGTGCCGAGAGCACTTGTGATGCTCACATGAATGGGGCCATGAGCGCCCGCAATGCCCACGGGACTGTATGCGTGCATGCATATGCTCATACGCATGTACCAACTGGCCACTCACGCCATCCAGTTGAGAATAGGCCACAGCTCACAGGTTGGGGACCCCTGCGTTGCATTAGATTGTCCCACCTGATCAGAGAGGGTAGGTATGTTGCAGAGCCCATTATAGTTATAGAATTCTGACTGGTAGGATTCAGGAAGAGAGGTTTCGCTGCCATTGCCCCTGCCTTATGGAATATTCTTTCCTCAGACAATAATACACAAAACGTTCTCATGGCCCTAGAATTTGATCCTACAATGGAATAAACATTAGGGATGAAGCTAGAATTTGCTTAATTTGAATACATTTCTGGCAAAATTTGGGTGAATTAGATCAAATCTAATTTGAGTAATTTGTTTTGGATCTCTTTATTGAGTTCATTTACAAATCACATCAAAAAATTGAATGAGAAAGTAAGTTTGACTTTAAAAACAGCCAATCTTTCTATGACTAATAGGCCATTCAAATGTATTGATATGGCAGTATCTACAATTACTCAGTCTGAATTGCAGTGTGCTGCATGCATAGTGATTTTCAGTTTCATGATTTTCCAGACCTTTGCAAATATGAGGTGAAAAAAAACAGGTCTGTTAATGTACTGTGATATTTTAGCTTCCTGTTTTGCCATTTAACTCTTACTTAATTTGCGCCTTAAGCTTCCTGCTTAAGGCTTTTGATAATACCATTCTCCCACTCTTTGTGGCTCTTTTTGGCTTCTGCTTCCCAATGAAGACAAAGCTTTTTTTTTTTTTTTCAAAAAATAAAAAGTTAAAATATAGTTTCTTGCTCATGTTTGAAAGACAGCATATAATCACAATAAACATTAAACTGTATTCATTTTTGCATCAAATCTTAAAATGCCTGCCTGTCTACTGCAGTGCCTGCATCTAAGGCAATGGCTAAAAGGAAATGCTTTCAACTACAGAAAATATTCTAAGAAATTATAAGTGTCCTTGAATTGTTCTTAAGCTCTTGCAATATTTGTTAGAATATAACTTACTTGATAGTTTTGTTTGCTGGTACGTCTGGTAGTCTCACTGTTATCATTCCATCTAGATTGGTCTTATCAATGAAAAGTGGTTGGGTGCGAAGTACATCTGGGGCTGTCTTTGCTGTTACCCTATGTTGCAGACCTCCAGCACTGTTCCCTCTATTGGTTAGCACAAAAGAATAGGATGTCTCAGGCTTCAGATTGATGATCAGTTTCTGGGTGGCTCGGCCATCCACTTCAACTGCCATTTTCCCATCATCATAAAGAATCTAACAAATGGGAATTTAATAAAAGTAGAAAAATGTTAATAATAACCTCTAGGGATGTGTAGGAGAAGAGCAGTTTAGAAATAAAACTTGCCTTTGACAAAATGATTTTGAAGTTAGTTAAAAACCGTGTGGCAGAACAAACAGATTTTAAAATCTCTGAATCAAATGTATTGAATGGAATTTTGGGTGGAATGGTAACCTCAAGGATGACTTAATATTCCCAATAGGGTTTAATGCAGAGGTTCCCAAACTTGGCAACTTTAAGACTTGTGGCTATGCTGGCTGGAGAATTCTGGGAGTTGAAATCCACAAGTCTTAAAGTTGCCAAGTTTGGGAACCTCTGGTTTAATGGATATAACAACATCAGATGTACACCTTCATTACACTTTCTGCCTTCAACTGTCCTTAGTTCTTAACTGCATGATATAACACAGGGGTGTCAAACTAACGTCGTGGTGGTGGTGGTGTCATGTGACGTATTGGGACTTTTTCCCCATTGGCTAAACTGGGTGTGGGCATGGCGAGTGTGCGACGCATCCAGCCCATGGGCTGGGAATTTGATAGCCTTGATATAACATGTAGCTTCAATGAACACAAGTACAGGTAGTATTCAGTTAACAACCAGTTAATAACTGTAATTAGGACCAGAAATTCTATTGGTAACTGACCCAGTTGGGTCATGTGATGACTTTGACTTAAGATGGCAGTTCTTGTTGCTGCCATGGAATATGGTCATCATGTGAGAAGTCATATTGCCATGGTTTGAGATTTTCTGCCAGCTTTCTGATTGACTAAGCAAGATCTACCATACTAACTGATGAGTAGAAATCAAATGCAATTGCTCTCTCTTCAGCTGGAATGTAAGGGGATGGCATTTAAGTTGCAAAATCTATTTTTTTTCTTACTTTATATGGAAAACATAGTATTACACTGATCTAAAAAAATCTATTGATTGACTAATGAGAAAGTGGTAGATAGTTTTAGCTGAAATTGAGTTAAGGGGAAAGGGAAGAGTTTTCCGGGTGCGATTCAAAATGTTGGTTACCATCTTTAAAGCTCTCCATGGCTTAGGACCTGGGAACTTACGAGATCGCCTTTGGCAACTGAGAGCCTCCCACCGGTCCGTATGCTCCCATAGAGAGGGTCTCCTCATGGTGCCATTGGTTAGACAGTGTCGACTGGCGACACCCAGGGGGAGAGCCTTCTCCGTGGGAGCACCTGCCCTCTGGAACGAATTGCCCCCGGAATTAAGAACTATCCCTGACTTCCGCACCTTCCGCCGCGGTCTCAAAACCTTCCTCTTTCAACAAGTCGGGCTGGCATAAAGCATGTTTTTAAAATTTTAAATTTAAATTTTTAAATTTAAATTTTTATTATTTTAATTGGGGTTAGTTTGGGTTTTTTCCACGTTTCGGCCAATATTTTAATTATGTCTTTTAAAAGCTTTCTTTTAACTTTTATATATTTGTTTTTATTTTGGCTGTACACTGCCCTGAGTCCTTCGGGAGTAGGGCGGTATAAAAAACCAATCAACCTAAACCTAAACCTAAGAGTGGAGGCCTTGAGGTGCTAGTTTTAATCACCTGGTATATAAGGCTGGTCATATAATCTAAGGTTGAACAATCAGCTCCATTAGCAGTGATTTACTTTAGCGGTAACTTTTTGTTAGTGATTACTTTCCTCTTATGAGACAATCCCCATGCTTCAGGAATTTATGGACTAAACCTGTTTATTAGGTCTTCTGTTTGCTTCCCGAGACACATTTAGAATGATGGTTGATGACTCTAATGTTCATGTAAGACCTGATAATGATTTTCTATATGCCAGATTTCTTCCTTTGAAACAGGTATGCTCTCTTTGTTCTGATTATCAAAGCACATGATATCAAACAATGCAGTATTTTGTCCAGTCTGGATAGTTAATTTGCTTAATCCCTGTATTTTAAACAATGCTATTGACACTGATCAACAAGCAGAATTCACCAATTAGGCAGTCTTGAAAAGGAGTGTTATTGATGACATTAATAGTAATTTTCACATCATCCTTTAATTCATTTTCATATTTTATTATATTTTCAATTCTGCATTAGGAAGCGATAGTTTCTACAGCATTGCCAGTCCAGAATCTCTTTTACAGAAGAATTTGTTGTATTAAAAGGTTGCCACAATTTTAAAAAGAAAGAATTAAGGAGAAACTTGTGGTACAGTATTTTCAGCATATACACTCCTCTTTTATATCAGTGGGATCTGGTAGTTAAATTCTTCAGAACTATTTCATACTAATCCAGGAATTGCAATAATTATTAAAATGAATAACTGATGTAATTATCACCAATACTAGTAAAAGCTACATTTTGACTTTTCTGTGTAAGAGCTAAAAAACTTATTCTTTGTTTTCCTGGATATGCTGC